>JAZHRO010000076.1:3710000-4325000 GCA_037157565.1 Thalassia testudinum
CAGGGCACCGCTCGGCCTCCGCTCGCGACGCCGCCCGCGTCGCACCTCGCGTGTCTGCTGCTCAGACCGCAGGAGGTCCCTGTCCGCGTCGTTCCGCTCCTCCTGCGCCCTCCGCCGGCCGGCCAAGCCGCTCCGGCGAGCTCGCCCTCACGGCAGAGCTCCGCCCTCGCACGCCGCAACTCCTCCGCGCTCACTGCGGCCGCCGCTGCCGCCCTCGCGCTCGCTCTCGCGCACAGGAAGGAGAAGAGGAAGGGGACGGTGGAGACGACAGGAGGGGAGGCGTGGCCTTTTAAGGCCGCGCGAGGAGGAGGGAGAGAGAGCGCGGCAGGTCTGCAGCCGCAGAGAGAGAGGGAAAAAGAGAGAGAGAGGAATCGCGGGTCTGCGCGCACAGGCGTGCAGACGAATCTCTCGTGCGAAAAAAAACTATTTTACAGACGTCTGGAAACGATCCCAGACGTCTTGTCAGACGTCTGGATGTGATCCCAGACGTCTGGCACGACGTCTGGGCCACCTCCCAGATGTCTTAAAATACGTCTGGGGCATGCGTTCGTTACAAGTCCAGTACACAGGCACGTAAAAGGTCCTCAACTGTCTGTATCGTGCGCTCAGACTGTCCGTCCGTCTGGGGGTGGTAAGCCATACTAAACCTCAACCGTGTCCCCAGGGCCTGCTGAAACTCAGCCCAAAACTGGGACGTAAAGCGGGTATCCCGGTTGGATACGATCTCCCGCGGAACTCCGTGTAGTCGAACCACATCGCGGATATACCTCTCCGCCAACAGTGCTGGTCCCAATGTGACTCGGATCGGCAAGAATCGCTCCGTCGTCGTCAGTCTATCCACAATTACCCAGACTGCATCGTGTCCTCGCTGGGTAACAGGTAAGCCCACCACCAAGTCCATGGTGATGCTCGCCCACATCCACTCTGGCACTGGAAGCGGCTGCAGCGGCCCTACAGGCCTCTAATGCTCGGCTTTCACCTATTGGCACACTAAGCACTGCTGCACGAATTCACCCACATCCCGCTTCATCCCCCTCCACCAAAACTCGCGTCTCAAGTCGTGGTACATCTTCGTGTTTCCGGGATGTATGGTGAATCTGGAACCGTGTGCCTCAGACAGGAGCTCTCTCAACAGCTCCTCTTCCCTGGGAACGCACAACCGTCCCCTCAGGCGCAACACCTGGTCTGTGAAAGAGAAGTCCCCTGGGTCTCCTGACAGTACTCTGTCGCGCAAGGACTGCAAGTACGGATCGGCCATCTCTCCTGTGATGATGCGGTCTATCAGCTCTGGCCTAGTCTGTCGCGTCACCGTCACTACCCCACAGTGCCCTCGTAACTCCAGGGGCCGCCAACTGCCCACCTCCTCCAAAAGGCCCAAACTCTGTAACTGTAACTGGCCAAGTGTGCGGGCGCCCTACGGCTCAAGGCGTCAGCCACCACATTGGCCTTTCTCGGGTGGTAGGAGATGCTGCAGTCGTAGTCCTTCAGGAGCTCCAACCAACGTCTCTGTCTCATGTTGAGCTCCTTCTGATCAAAAAGATATCTGAGGCTCATGTGATCTGTGAAAATTTTGAAGGTCTCACCGTACAAGTAGTGCCTTCAGGTCTTCAGCGCGAAGACAACAGCTGCCAACTCTAGGTCGTGGGTAGGGTAGGTATGCTCATGGGGCTTCAATTGCCGCGAAGCGTAAGCGACAACGTGACCCTTCTGCATGAGCACACCTCCTAACCCCTGCAAGGAGGCGTCCGTGTACACAACGAACCCGCCACTACTGTCAGGGATGGTGAGCACGGGAGCCAAGGTCAACCTCTCCTTCAGCTCCAAAAAAGACGCCTCACAGGCGTCTGTCCAAGCGAGGGGCACGTCCTTCCGGGTCAACTGTGTCATAGGACGCGCGATCTGTGAAAAACCTCTGATGAATCGTCTGTAGTAGCCTGCCAGTCCCGGGAAACTGTGAATCTCAGTGACTGAACGCTGTCTCTCCCACCTGAGTACTGCCTCGACCTTGGCTGGGTCCACCGCCAAGCCGTCTCCATAGATCACATGACCTAAGAAGGTCACCTCCCTCAACCAGAACTCGCACTTGCTGTATTTAGCGTACAGCTTACGTCGTCTCAGTGTGTCCAGAACCATCCGCAAGTGCTGCCCGTGCTGCGTCCGATCTCGAGAATAGATGAGTACATCATCTATGAATACCACCACGAACTGGTCCAAGTACGGTCTAAACACCCGGTTCATCAGATCCATGAAAGCAGCGGGGGCATTGGTCAACCCAAACGGCATGACCAAAAACTCGTAGTGTCCGTACCGGGTGCGGAAAGCTGTCTTGGAGACGTCGGTCTCCCTGATCCTCAACTGGTGGTATCCCGACCTCAAGTCGATCTTGGAGAACACCGTGGCACCCCGCAATTGGTCAAACAAGTCGTCGATTCTCGGCAGCGGATATCTGTTCTTGATGGTGACCCTATTCAGCTATCGGTAGTCCACACAAAGGCGTAAGGTCCCATCCTTCCTCTTCACAAACAGTACAGGGGCTCCCCAGGGAGACGCACTGGGCCTCAAGAAACCTTTCTCCAAAAGGTCCTGCAACTGGGACTTGAGCTCTCGCAGCTCAAGCGGTGCCATCCTGTATGACGCGGTGGAGATGGGGCTGGTCCCTGGTACTAGTGAGATCTCAAACTCGATCTCACGCTCGGGCGGTAGTCCTGGTAACTCGTCTGGGAACACCTCAGGGTACTCTCTGACCACTGGGATACTCTGGAAGTCCGCCATAGGGCCGGGCTCTGCCACCACACAAGCTAGGAAGCCCTCTCACCCCTGGCTCAAAAGTCTCGTCGCCCGAAGTGCCGAAATGCACCTGAAGCCTCCGTCCACTGGCTGTCCGTGAAACTCGAAAGAAGGCAACTCTGGCATGGAGAAGACAATCTTCCTCTCAAAACAGTCCACCAAGGCGTGATAAGTGGACAGCCAGTCCATCCCCAGAATCACTCCAAAGTCCTCCATCTGTATCATAATCAGGTCAGCTGGCAGGCTATGTCCCCCGACGCTAACCTCACAATCTGTGTACACCTCCTCAACTACAAACAGCTGACCACTCGGGTCTCTGATTACGAACGGATTCTCTAACAGTGTATAATCATGGTCCAAACTAACTGCGAAACTAGCTGCGACAAACGAGTGCGTAGCACCGGAATCGAAACGCATGTAAACGAGTCTGCCGGAAACTGAAACCATACCTGCCACAATTGAGCCCGAAGCTCTGGCATCCCTGTGTGTCAGGGCGTTGATATGCCCCTCAGCTCTAGGTGCGAACGAAGCAGCCACACTCTGCGTCGGACGGGTTGGTGCTGGCCGGTACCCTCCTCGTGACTGCTGTCCTCCTCCTCGCGCCTGGGAACCGCGGCCTCCTGTGCGCCCTCCAGTGCTCTACGCGGGGAGTATTTGCTGACCTCCTACCCTAGACGGGCAGTCCCTTCTGATGTGGCCCGGCTGGCCACACTGGTAACAGAGGGGAACCCGACTCCCGCCCTCAATGGGTCCCTGCTGTCGGCTGGGCGAGGGTCCGGTGCTGGCGACTGGCCCCTGTCGAGGGCCCCCAAAAGCCACTGATGGCCCTGTAAAACGTGACGGCTCTCCTGCGGATGCCACGTGTCTCCTTTGAGTTCTCCAAACACGCCTAGTGTGACGGCGGAAATCTCGTTCCACCACCAACTCCCCTGTCGTACGCTCGGAAGGGGGAGGAGGGGGTGGCGAGATAGGTGGAAGCTGAAATTCTTCTCGAACCACCTCTCGAATCAGTTGGACGAGGTTCGGAGATGGTATGCTCAGGAGAAGAGGAGGGGTAGTATGTACTCCAAGCCCGACACATCTATCCCTCGGGCCCCAACCTCGGCCGCGCCCGTGGCCCACCCTCCTAGTTCCACGACAAGGCATCTCCTACAATGGAGACACGAAACAAAACGAAACCCTTCAATACGGAACGATACCTAACGAAAACGTCTAAGTGTTCATGTCAAAAGATATGTTGTGGTGGCTACTCTCATTATAAACATGTGAATTTGTTATTTTGCAGTCAGTTGATTCACTTCTCGGGACAACCTTGCTCTGATACCATCTTATAGCGACCCGATTCCCGAGTCCCTACGAGACACGAGAACTAGACCGACTCGACCTATCCCAAGACCTAGTCGTCCAACGAGGAAGTAACCAAACGAGCAGCAAAATAAACCACAATCAGCATGAATAAAACTAACAGTAAGGAAATACGGCAGTAAAGAAAGAAGCCACTACAGTATATACCATCACAACAGTAGAACAACATTCATAACATAATATGAACTGCGGGTAAAGAAAAGTACAGCGGAAACAAGAACTACTCACTACGGTGGAACAAAAAAAAAAGTGGTACAAGAGAACAGTGGTAACTCTACTGGACCCTACTCAGCCCAGCGTCCTCTGCAGCCGCTGACCCTGGCTGCTCAACACCTGGTCCTGAAAAGTAACGAGTGTAACACGTCAGCAAAACGCTGAGTAGAGTGGCAGCTAAACTAAAGAAACAGTAAAGTGTACAGTAGCTGTTTTAATTTTCTTTCTTCCTTTATTTACGTCTTTCTATTGTCTCAAAATTTATCTATTTCTCAGATCCTTCACTTGATCTCGAATGTTCCTCGTGGGAACGATCTTGATTGCAGTCTTTTCCGAACAGTAGAAGTAGCACGTGGTGCTCTCCTGGCCGGGAGAGTCCCCTGTGGTGATCCTACTCTCAGTCAACCACCCCAAGGTCACGGACAGGCGTAACAGTGACTACGGCACGCGCGATAAACGCACAGGTAGCTAACCCGCACTGGCACGCGGTCAGTCGTTTCCGTTAACGGGTGCGCCCAAAGCAAAGCACGGAACCAGTACAGGGCAGAGCCCTCTCAGTAACAGGGGTCCAACCCCTCCACAGTAACCAAACAGGGGCCTTGCCCCTCCACAGTCCGCGCACCCTCGCCTGACTACCCTGGTTTGTCCAGTGGGCCTAACAAGTCGGTGTAGGAGGCTAGCAGAACCCCGGGGCCTGTGGGGTAGCTAGTACCACCCTACACTAGTAGCTCTCCTCGGTACTACGTACACGAGGGCCAGCAAGTCGGTACAAAGTGGCCA
The DNA here is from genome assembly GCA_037157565.1 of Thalassia testudinum. Classification (NCBI taxonomy): domain Eukaryota; kingdom Viridiplantae; phylum Streptophyta; class Magnoliopsida; order Alismatales; family Hydrocharitaceae; genus Thalassia; species Thalassia testudinum. The sequence goes on from JAZHRO010000076.1 coordinate 3,715,146, forward strand.
GTCCTAACCCCGGGTCCCTGGGGCGGCTGGCTCCGCTCCGCACTAAACAGGTACAGGTACTTCCCTTGGTACTACGTACCCAAGAGACAGCACACTACCACGTCTTTCTTTCTCAGTTCCATTTCTTTCTCTTTCCAGGAGTTCCACTCCTAATTCCCCGTACGGTTCCAGTTCTTTTAAATCATTACATTCAGGTTTCACCTTCTCAGTTTCACATTCATACATCCCATATTCCCAGACATACTCATTTATTCATAAGAGGCAGCTGTTAATTCAATTCACAGGCAGCTATTATTTCCTTTCCACATTTTCCAAGACTGCAGTATTCATACATTCCACTAGTTTTCCCATCGTAGGATTCATGCCATATCCTAGGATCTATCATACAATCTAGTTTTCCAGCCCTAGGATTCATGCAACATCCTAGGATCTACCATTTAATCTATTTCTCATTCCTAGGATTCATGCAATGTCCTAGGTTCTATTTATGGTTCCATAATTTAATAGATTATACCAATAAACTTAAAAGCCACTCTACCGGTTACAACACGAGTACTGGGGGCGTGGTTGGGAATCCCGCGTGCCTCCGCAACCCCCGAGACTGCAACGGAACGGGGTCCTATCACAAGGATCAAACACAAGGAGTTTCTCAAAACAATATACAACTACTGTAGACGGGTAGAGGATGTAATTCCGAAAAGAACGCAACTCGAAACGTAGAAAACGGAACCCGAACGGGCCCTAAACGGGTCGAAAACGACGAAACAGTGCAAAATCAGACGTCTGGAACTTATTCCAGACGTCTTAAAAAGTGGATCAGGGGTTACCTTGCTCTGCGTGGTCTCTCAGACATCCAGAAGCTTGTGGGGGCGTCTGGGCTAGTTTCCAAACGTCCGATGGTCACCCTGGACGTCTGGAAGTCGCTCCAGTCGTCTGGTACTGCAGCCAGACGTCTGATTCGTGTTGGGTGGCGAATCAGAACTTGCGCGTACCCATTTCCTCTCTCTCTTAGTACGGTCAGTCGAAGAAAAGGAAGGAAGACGGAAATAACTCACCTTTCAGACATCTGTACAGTCCTCCAGATGTCGTCCCCGTCGTCTGGCTGGAAGCCCAGACGTCTGATTCTGAAAAAATTTCCACAATCAGAGTGCGTCTCACCCTCCGCTCGCGACGCACGGCCGCACCGCGCCTCGTCCACCTGCAGCTCGAGATGCAGCAGGCCTCCCGCGTCGCCCTACGTTTGCTGCTTCCCCCGCCGGCCGGCCCTAGCAGTCCCGGTGAGCTCGCCCTCACGGTCGAGCGCCTCTTCCCACGCGCAGCACCTCCTCCCACGCTCACCGCGGCTGTCGCTGCCACCGCTCACTCGCGCTCGCTCTCGCGCACTGGCTGGAAGGAGAAGAGGAAAGGGGGCGAAGGTGACGGGAGTGAGGGGGAGGGCGTGGCCTTTTAAGGCTGCGCGAGGAGGAGAGAGAGAGCGGGACAGAGGGCGCAGGAGGGAGAGGGAAAAAGAGACGCTTGCAGGTCTGCGTGCTCAGGCGCGCAGACAAAACACGCGTGCCGAAAATAACCGAATCCCAGACGTCTGGAAGGGGTTCCAGACGTCTTAAAAACGTCTGAAGCCGCGCGTTCGTAACACACAGAGAGGTGCAGTTCGAGGTTGGGGATCACATCTTTCTTCGTGTTTCGCCCATGAAGGGCCTGCAGCGGTTTGGGGTGAGAGGGAAGCTCGCGCCGAGGTTTGTGGGGCCCTTTGAGGTCCTGGAGTAGGTTGGACCCGTTGCTTACAGGCTTGCCCTCCCTCCCTAGCTTTCTAGTGTGCACGACGTGTTCCACGTGTCCAACCTCAGGAAGTACGTAGCCGATCTGTAACGACCCGGTTCCCGAGTCCCTACGAGACACGAGAACCGGACCGACTCGACTAATCTCAAGACCTAGTCGTCCAACGAGGAAGTAACCAAAAGAGCAATAAAATAAATCACATTCAGCATGAATATAACTAACAGTAAGGAAGTACAGCAGTAAGGAAGAAACTACTACAGTAGATACCACCACAACAGTAGAACAACATTTATCATATAACAAGAACTGCAGGTAAAGAAAGTACAGCGGAAACAAAAACTACTCACTAGAACAGAAACAAAAGAGGTACAAAAGACTGTGGTAAACTCTACTGGACCCTACTCGGCCCAGCATCCTCTACAGCCGCCGACCCTGGCTGCTCAACACCTGGTCCTGAAAAAGGTAACGAGTGTAACACGTCAGCAAAACGCTGAGTAGAGTGGCAAACAAACTAAAGGCAACAGTAGAGTGTACAGTAGCTGTTATGTTCTATTACTTCCTTTATTTACATCTTTTAATTTTCTCACTATTTCATTTATTTCTCAGATCCTTTACTTGATCTCGAATGTCCTCGTGGGAACGATCTTGATTGCAGTCTTTTCCAAAAGTAGAAGTAGCACGTGGTGATCTCCTGGCCGGGAGAGTCCCCCGTGGTGATCCTACCCTCAGTCAACTACCCCAAGGTCACTGACAGACGTAACGGTGACTACGGCACGCGCGATAAACGCACAGGTAGCTAGCCCGCACTGGCACGCGGTCAGTCGTTTCCGTTAACGGGTGCGCCCAAAGCATAGCACGGAACCAAGGCAGAGCCCTCTCAGTAACAGGGGTCCAACCCCTCCACAGTAACCAAACCGGGGCCTTGCCCCTCCACAGTCTGCGCACCCTCGCCTGACTACCCTGGTTTGCCCTAGTGGGCCTAGCAAGTCGGTGAAGGAGGCTAGCAGAACCCCGGGGCCCGTGGGGTAGCTAGTACTCTCCTAACACTAGTAGCTCTCCTCGGTACTACGTACACGAGGGCCAACAAGTCGGTACAGAGCGGCCAATCCTAACCCCGGGTCCCTGGGGTGGCTGGCCCCACTCTACACTAAACAGGTACAGGTACTTCCCTTGGTACTGCGTACCCAAGAGACAGTACAAACTACATCTCAGTTCCATTCCTTTTTCTTTCCAGGAGTTCCACTCCTAATTCCCCGTAGGGTTCCAGCTCTTTATCTCAGAACATCATATGTTTCACTTTCCAGTTTCACGTTCTCACAATCCATGATCTCAATCATGTTTCTTTATTCATAACAGGCAGCTGTTAATTCAATTTACAGGCAGCTTTATATTCCTTTCCATTTTTCCATGACTGCAGTATTATACATTCCACTAGTTTTTCCATCCTAGGGTTCATGTCACATCCTAGGATCTAGCATACAACTAGTTTTCCAGCCCTAGGATTCATGCATCACCTAGGAGCTATCATTCCATACATTTCTCATTCCTAGGATTCATGCAATGTCCTAGATTCTAGTTATGGTTCCATACTTTAACATATTTTAATAGTAAACTTAAGCCAATCTACTAGGTACAACGGGAGTAATGGGGGCGTGATCGGGAATCCTGCGTGCCTCCGCGACTCCCAAGACTGCAACTGAACGAGGTCCTATCACAAGGATCAAAACACAAGGAGTGTCTCAAAATAGTGTATAGTTACTGTAGACGGGTATAGGAATTAATTTTGAAAAGAACGCAACTCGAATTGCGGAAAACGGAGCCCGAACGGCCCCTAAACGGGTTGAAAAAGACGATACTGTGCAAAATCAGACGTCTGGAACTTATTCCAGACGTCTTAAACAGTGGATCAGAGAATTACCTGTCCAGCGTGGTTTCCCAGATGCCCAGAAGTCTGCGGGGATGTCTGTCCTAGCTCCCAGACGTCCGATGGTCACCCAGGACATCTGGAGGTCGCTCACGCCGTCTGGTACAACTTCCAGACGTTTGATTCGCAAAAGATGGCGAATCAGCGAACCTGCGCACAGCGAACTGCCTCCCTCAGCACGGTCGGTCGACAGGAAGGAAGAAGAAAGCGGAATACGCACCTTTCAGACGTCTGTATGAGCTACCAGACGTCGTCGTCGCCGTCTGCCTATCAACCCAGACGTCTGATTCTGAAAATTTTTCCAGAATCAGGGCGCTACTCGGCCTCCGCCCGCGACGCCGCCCGCGTCGCACCTCGCGCGCCTGCTGCTCAGACTGTAGCAGGTGCCTCTCCGCGTCGTTCCGCGCCCCCTGCACCCTCCGCCGGCCGGCCAAGCCGCTCCGGCGAGCTCGCCCTCACGGCAGAGCTCCGCTCTCGCACGCCGCACCTCCTCCGCGCTCACTGCAACCGCCGCTGCCGCCCTCGCGCTCGCTCGCTCTCGCGCACAGGAAGGAGAAGAAGGAGGAGACGGTGGAGACGGGAGGGGAGGCGTGCCTTTTGAAGTGGTTGGTTCAACCGGGTTTTATTGTTATAACGTTGTAGTATAGCCAGTTATTACCAACATTTCAAATATATAAATTTTTTACTCGGAAAATAAAAGAGTTCCCGAGGTCGAACTCAGGGAGCAAGTTGTATTCTAGAGATATACATGTTTCTTTTACAAAAAAAATAAAGAGAGAGAGAGGGAAAGAATTTGTTGTTCTCTTTGTTTTCTCCTCGTGATGTTCTTCTTTCTTTCTTTCTTCAGATCTCCTTCTTCTTCTTTGTTCTGCAGAGGTGATGCTCCTCTTTCTTTCTTCAGATCTCCTTCTTCTTTGTTCTGCAGAGGTGATGCTCTTCTTTCTTTCTTCAGATCTCCTTCTTCTTCTTTTCTTTTTCAGCCAGGGACGTCACCCCTCCTTCTTTCTTCTTTTCCCTTCAGGCCGTCGTCTGATTTCCAAATCAGACGACTTAAACTACCTGTTGCTACAGTCAGCTTCCTTCTTCTTCCGCGGGTCTTCTTCTTCGCCTGTGCCTGCACACTTCAGAGTTTTTCGTCAGAGGCAAAACCTACTCTACCCTCCCCCCCCCCCGCGTCTCTCTCTCTCTCTGAAACCACTCTTGGGAAAGCTCTCCCAGAGCTGCCGGGTAACCGGGTTCGGGTCAGGCCCGGGTCCAGGCCCACCGCCGTGCGTGGTGGGCGAGGAGTGCAGGTCAGTCTTAAGTCGGGTCGGGTCGGGTCAGGTCCGCGGGGCGTGAGCGCGGACGAGACCGGGTAACCGGGCGGGTGAAGGGGACCTCACCCCGTGTGCTGAGGCAGTAAGCCTCCAGCACTTTTGCATCTTATATCGCTGCGCCTCTTCAGGCTTTTCCGAGGTGGGACTAAATGTCCCACCTCAATTGCGCGCCCGCAGCGGGGAAATCAGTGGGAGATCGCGGCGTCATGCGAAGCCTTCTGCCTTAGCTGCGAGCCTGGTGTTTTGTCGGAACGCCTCGCAAGGCCTGGGAGTTGAATCTGGGCGTGGCGCTGAGCGTGGCGCGCCTGTAGCTGCAGGCGGAAGCAGTTCCTCCTGCACGGCAATGGCGGCGGAGGTCGGATGGCCTGTTCACAAGAAAACGGCCTCTCGGCCTAATCAGAAAGTGCCAGGAGCTTCGCCAGGGTGCGGCGAAGCTCGTGTGGGTGGTGGCGAGGCGCGGGGCGGCGTGCAAGGGCTGCCCTAGGTCGGACTGTGGGTCGGAGGATGGGTTTTTTGGGGGAAGCGTTACGGAGGTGTGGAGTGGCAGTGAAGGGGTGGGGGGTGCTCAGTGTGATGAGGCGGAGGTGCGGTGAGGGTCGGCGAGCCGTGTGGGTTGCTGAGGTGATGGGAGCGGCTCGCCGGGGGGTGGCCGGAGACGAAGGGGGTGACGATGGTCAGGGTCGGTCGAGGGCTTAATTGAATAAATTGAAAGCGGGGAAAGAAAGAGGAGAAGAAGGGGAGTAGCTCTAGCTTACTTGCAGGGACGAAGGGGGAGATACGACTGTCGCCGGAGAAGACGATGCTCAGGGAAAGGGGCGGCGGCGAGCAGAGAGCCGGAGAGGCGCCAGCTGGGTGCGGCGTGGCGCGGGAAGAGCAGGGGAGGAAGTCTCTGCTGCTGGTATTGCGGCAGAGCGGAGAGATGGAGGGGGAGGAACCGCCGGAGCTGGTGAGCGTCTGCCGGAGAGAGAAGAGAGGAAAGTTGGGGATTTTCTCCGTCAGATCCAAGCTGCCCCGGTCGGTGGAGCAACGGGGGGTATTTATAGGGATCAAACAGGGAGGAAGGCGGAGGGAGACGACGTGTCTCCCTCGCCGGAGGATGGCCGGAAACAAGAACCCATACCGTCCGTGCGTTCGCACGGCCGGTATGGTGGGTTACAACGACCAGGGGGGTGTCCCTGCGACGGCTGACGACGCAGGGCACCCCCGGTTTACTTGCCAGGTCCCCCACCTCACCCTGCGCGGCGCCATGCTCCGCGCAAGGTCGCCGGAGCATGGTGCTGGCAGGTTTTGCAGGGGGGACCTGATCGCAAAGAACGAAGGAGAGTTAGGGGCCAAAATGCGAGGGTTCAAAAGTTGAGGGCCAAAGAGTAAATATATGAGGACCAAAGTGTAAAGTCGGTCAAGGAGGTTTCTTCTTAGGCTCAAGTTTTTATACATGACTAATTAGGACCTAAGGAATCTGATGGTGAATTTCATTTCTATATTAAACCTTGTTTGACCGGTCAATTTACGCAAAAACCCAAATTAAGTTATTAATTGGGCATGGTTCTCAATGTAGGTCAAAATGGGTTCTGAAGGCCAAATTGAAGGTTCTAAACCCTAGAGATTATTTTTCTATGAATTTTAGAGGGTTTATTCTATTTTTACTTTGCCTCGAACCTTGTGAATTGAAGTGGGTTGTTTTAGGGTTACAGATTATCATTTAGTTTCTTGGAATTGCTGTAGCCCTCGCTAGATCATTTCATCCCACTTTTATTCTTATTAAGCTGCTTTGACCTATGTTTGGGCCCTGAATTACCCTGTATGCAGATTATACTGGTAAAATTGCATTTTTACCCCTTATGACTTGTTTTCTTCTTAAACTCAGAATTCTCTGAGTTAAGCCTTTCCTTGAGATATGTAGGAGCTTTTATCCTTTGTATTAGGTCAAAATGAGCTAGTTATGGCTCATGATGAGGTTCTCATCATACCCCCATGCCTAGCTTTTGCTAGTCCCTTAGCAAAAACTTAAGGTTTCAACCCTTGTTCTAGACCATGAAATTTTTAATAGTTTTAGATAAGTGCCTTTTTTATTTGAGCATAGATTAGGTTAGAATGCTGACCATAGGCCTAAAAGGTACTCTAGTACCAATCAAGATCCAAATCTGTCTAGCCTTAGCCTCAGTCTTTTAGCAAAGGTTTTTAAGGCCCACAAGAACTAACCTAAGGTTTATTGGACTTCGTGGTTAAAGCACCCGTGCTTGAAATGATTTTAGCCCTGGCTCAGTTCGCAGTGCGTTTTGTAAGAGAGAGATAGAAAGTTTTTCTGTTTGGAGAGTTTTCTCTCTCTTTTTCTTTTTAGTTCTAGCCTAGGATTGGCTTTTCAACACGGTCTGTATCAGATTCCTTGCTCCCATCATCAATCCTCAAGGGTTCCTGGCGATCGATGCTTCGAGATAGCACCGCCCATGGCAACCCCCGGAACCCTGGCTATTGAGATTTCGAGATAATCCCATCCATGGTATTCCGTGGCCGAATCCAGACCCTGGCAATTGACACTTCGAGATAATGCCATCCATGGAATCTGAACCAGCAGAGTGCTTACATGCCCCCAGTAGGATATGTAAATATCCTAAGAGACAAGCACCGAGGAGATGATATTTTGTTACGCATCTTCGAGGGGATTTCCCGCCTCTCCGTGCTGGGAACTCGTCCAAATCAACTTGTGTTGATCGGCCGCTCCTATTCTAGGTGTTCTTTTCAGATTTTTGCGACGCTTCTGCGTGATTCTGATTTTTACGCTTACTGAACCAGGCTGTGTGTGAGATTAGGGTGCTTAGGTTACTGAGTCCCGTAAACCAAAAATTAGTTAACGAGGCCGAATACTCCCTAAGCCTTAGACCTAATACTTCAGCTTTTCATTTTCCTCAACCTCTTGAGGAGTGTCCAGATCTTAATGGGTACTAAGAGTCTATTCAAGAATGCCTAAGGTTTGCATTCTTTACTAATCTTATTGTGCACTTTTCTTGAATGAGGTCTAGAACTTAGGTTAATTCCTTAGTTCCTTACTAATGACTATCACGTTTTCTCATAATTTTGTGCTCCTTTTTCATTTTGTTTCTTTTCTCCTTCGCAAAATTTTCTTCTCTTTTCCTCTTATTCTTTTTCGAAAAATTTTTTTAATTTTTATGGTGTTTTTGGCGTATGTGAATTTTTTTGTTTGAAACCTTTTCTTACAAGTTTTGCACTTTCATACCCCCCATGCCTAAGATTTGCAATGTCCTCATTGTAACCTAGGGGGTCTTAGTTCATTCCTTAAGACAGAAATTTGGATGAGTGGATGGGTCGGGTTGAATTTTTGCGGACGATTTCAAATCCCAAATGCAAACATCTGAGTTGGGGTCGGCTGTCTACAAGGGTGAACTTCGAGTGCTGAAAGGTGTCAGAACAAGTTTCAGGTTTACAAAGAGAATGACGGGCTGCCTCCCGTTAAGCGCTGAGTTTTACGCCATCGGCTGGGCGCAATAAGCTCAAGGGGAAAGGAGGATATAAGATGCCTCAGCCAAATCAGTAGAAGTTACATCAATGAACGGCTTGAGTCTCTGACCGTTCACGATGAAAGGTTCAGAATCGTGGCTGAGTGGACTGATTTCGATTGCTCCATTTCCAAAAACCTGTCGGACCAAATATGGTCCGACCCACTTAGATCTCAGTTTTCCTGGGAAGAGTTTGAGTCGGGCATCAAAGAGTAGGACCTTTTGACCAGGATGAAAGATCTTTCTCGAGATGTGTTTGTCGTGGAAGGCTTTAACCCGCTCCTTGTAGATTTGCGAGTTCTCGTACGCGTCTATGCGTAATTCATCGATCTCGCTGATTTGGAGTTTTCTGTGGGTCCCAGCCTTGGAAAGATCTAGATTACAGTTCCGTACTGCCCAATAGGCTTTATGCTCCAGTTCTACGGGAAGGTGGCATGCCTTTCCGTACACCAGTCTAAAGGGGGACATGCCCAATTGGGTCTTGTGGGCGGTCCTATAGGCCCACAATGCTTCCGGAAGTCGGGACGACCAGTTCTTCCTGTCAGGTCGAACAGTGACTTGCAGGATTTTCTTGATCTCCCGATTAGACAGCTCAGCTAGACCATTAGTTTGGGGGTGGTAAGGAGTAGAGATTCGGTGAGACACCCCGTATTTGGTCATCAGTGACCTAAACTGAGCATTTGTGAAATGGGTCCCCCCATCAGAGATTATTGCACGAGGAATCCCGAACCTTGAGAAAATGTGTTGATGAATGAATTTGAGAACGATTTTGTGATCACAGGTTCGGGTCGGTATGGCTTCGATCCATTTGGACACGTACTCCACAGCCAACAGAATGTATTCGAAACCATCCGAAACAGGAAAGGGGCCCATAAAATCAATCCCCCAAACATCAAAGATTTCGCATACTAGAATCGGTTGCATAGGCATCATGTCGCGATGGCTCATGTTGCCCAAAGTCTGGCAACGACTGCATGCCTTGCAATGACTGTATGCGTCTTTGAACAGTGTGGGCCAGTAAAAGCCGCACTGGAGGACTTTTGATGCGGTTTTATGCCCGGCAAAATGGCCACCGCATGCCTGGTCATGGCAGAAAGAGAGGATATTATTGACTTCCCCTTCCGGGACACATCTCCGGATGATCTGATCGGCACCTATGCGGAAGAGGTACGGGTCTTCCCAAATGTAATACTTGGCATCGGAGCGTAATTTATCTTTCTTGGCCTTCGGCCAATCGGACGGGATCTGATGGGATGCCAAGTAATTTACTATATTAGCAAACCATGGAAGGCTAGTACCAATAGTCAGCAGGTGCTCATCGGGAAAATGCTCAGTGATGGGTCCGGAAGGGTCAATTATTTCAGAAGGAAGACGGGACAAGTGATCAGCTACCACGTTTTGCTTTCCCGCTTTGTCGCGAATCTCAAGGTCAAATTCTTGCAACAGCAAGATCCATCGGATTAATCGAGGTTTCGCGTCCTTCTTCGCAAGGAGATGCCTCACAGCTGTGTGATCCGAGTATATGATGACATGGGAACCCAGAAGGTACGATCTGAACTTCTCTAGGGCAAATACTACAGCTAGCAGCTCTTTCTCAGTAACCGTATAGTTACGCTGAGCCTCATCGAGTGTTTTGTTGGCGTAGTAAATGACCACAGGTTTCTTGTCATTTTTCTGCCCCAAAACCGCTCCTACAGCGAAGTCGGATGCATCACACATGATCTCAAAGGGTTGAGACCAATCAGGGGACTGTAGGATCGGGGCTTGGGTGACTTGGTCACGCAGGATTTCAAATGCTTGAGTGCATTCCTTGGAGATTTCGAAGGGAACATCCTTGGAGAGAAGAGTGGTCAGGGGGCGTGCGATTTTTGAAAAATCAGGGATAAATCGTCGATAAAAACCGACATGCCCTAAAAAGGATCGGATGTCCCTGATTGATCTAGGCATAGGAAGGTGAGAGATCAGATTAACCTTAGCTCGATCCACTTGGATACCTTTCTCCGAAATTGAGTGTCCCAGGACAATTCCCTCAGGCACCATGAAATGGCTCTTTTCCCAGGAAAGAACCAAATTCACATCGATGCACCGCCTGAGTATCTGGACCAAGTGTTGGAGGCAATCGTCGAATGATGCTCCGAAAACTGAAAAGTCATCCATGAAGACTTCCAGATAATCACCTACCATATCTGAGAATATGGCAAGCATGCATCGCTGAAAAGTAGCGGGTGCATTGCAAAGACCGAAAGGCATCCTTCGGAAAGCGTATGTTCCGAAGGGGCAGGTGAACGTGGTCTTTTCTTGGTCCTCAGGATGGATTGCCACCTGGTTATAATCGGAGTACCCGTCAAGAAAGCAGAAGAACCTATTTCCCGCTAGTTTTTCGAGAATTTGATCAATGAAGGGTAGTGGGAAATGATCCTTCTTCGTGGAGGAATTGAGTCGACGGTAATCTATACAGACTCTCCACGAGTTGGCTAATCGGGTAGGAATGATTTCTCCGGTCTCAGTCGTTATAGTGGTGAGTCCTGCCTTCTTGGGCACGACCTGAATTGGGCTCACCCAACGACTATCGGAGATCGGGTAGATGATTCCGGCATCTAACCATTTGATGATCTCCTTTTTCACGACCTCCTGCAGATTGGGGTTTAAGCGTCTCTGCATTTCACGAGAAGGTCGTGTGCCCTCTTCTGAATAGATATGATGAGTACAATAAGAGGGACTTATTCCAGTCAAATCATCGAGAGTCCATCCGATGGCTCTGCGATGTTGCTGGAGGACAACAATCAGACGGGATTCCTGTTCAGGACTGAGGTTGGAATTGATAATTATAGGAAGGGTCTGATTAGAACCCAAAAAGACGTATTTTAAGTGAGCAGGAAGGGGTTTCAGTTCGAGGATGGGGTTTTCAGCAGCAGCGGGTGGTTCAGTATAGATGTGAGGTTCAAAGGTGGGAGTTACTGGGTTGTTCACATCTGGATTTGACTCCTCTGTTTGCGGGTCAAGATCCTTCTGTGGTTGATGAGGCATACTCGAGTCATTCTGGAGGTGTGATTCATCAACCAAAGTCTTGATGTCACAAATTTGCTCGATGACGCCGCAATTAATTCCTTGTTGGGCCTTAAATATATCAATTTTCAGTGTTTGATCTCCAAACTTAAGCTCTATTTGGCCCTCCTCACAGCTGATGTTGGCTCTAGCAGTAGCCAAGAAAGGTCTCCCTAGAATGATTGGTGTATCCCTAGGGTTCTCAGGTGCTTCCATATCTAAGACTATAAAGTCCACTGGAAAATAGAAATCCCGCACTCTCACGATAACATCTTCGAGAATCCCTTTTGGTGACTTTATAGATCGATCTGCTAATTGTAATGTCACCTCGGATGGTTTCAGCTCAGATTCTTCTAGATGGTCAAGTAAGGATGTGGGTATCAGGTTTATGGATGCACCCAAGTCTAACAATGCTCTATCAAATTGGGTACCACCTATCTTACAGGAAATCAGGGGAGTTCCAGGATCTTTTGCCTTGGGTGGGAGTCTACTAAGGATTACAGAGCTGGCTTGCTCTGACAGAACAATTGGGCTCCCTCCCTTGGTTCGCGACTTACGCTGGGGTGTACATATATTTTTTAGAAATCGTGCGTAAGCTGGTACGTGGCGGATTGCATCCATCAAGGGGATGTTTATGTGGACCTGCTAAAAGAGCTTGACCAGGTCCTCCTCAGGGGCCACGGGTTTGGTGGTCTTCTTTCCCTTGGTCAGGGCCTCGGGAAACGGGATCTTGGTTGGTTCTTCTAGGATAGGTCCAGGTTGTGGATCTGGAACAGCGGTACCTTGGATAACTATCCTAGGGTCATGGTTATCCGGCTGGGAGTGGTTTGGATAATGTGGGTCTTGAGTTGTCTTACCACTACGTGTTGTTACAGAATTTAATCCGGCCTGATTTTGGTTTGGGTTTGGTAGGAGGGGTGGCTGTTGCTGAAATCCCGCATAAGAAGTTGAGGCTTCCATCTCGTCTGGAGATGGAGCAGTAGGAGCCTGATAAATCCATTGGGCGTGGCCTAAATTTGGATTCATAACGCGCTTCTGGGTTGGCACGTTATTTGGGTTAGGAAGAGGTTGGGAAGGGAGTGTGCCTGGTTGGCGAGAATTTGCCAACTGGGCCAGTTGAGTTTTAACTTCTGTAAGCTCGTCCTTGTGCTGTTTCTGAATAGCCGCATTCGTTTTTTGAATGTCAGCCAGAGTCTGAAGGATTAAGGACATTTGATCTTGATTTGGCCCTGATGGATAAGTAGGGTTGGGCCGAGGCTGAGGCGGCTGGTAATGACGAGAGGGCTGTGGGCGGGACTGAAAAGGTGGTCTTTGGGTTTGGGAATTTCTCGCCCACTGAAAATTGGGGTGGTTTCGCCATCCAGGGTTGTAAGTGTTGGAGAATGGGTCGTTCTGAATGGCGTTGAGGTCCTCGCAGGTCTGAGGAACCTCCTGAGAATCAGGGAAAGGAGGAATGGAGTTCCCCCGGCTGGTGTAGAAAGGATCGGATGATCTTCCAGTCCAAGAATCAGATGGGGATGGATATGGATCCATCCCAGGGGAAGATTGGTGGAGGATGTTTTGCACAGTCTCCTGTGTGGAAGGAGGTTGTGCAAAGGAGTTACGCGCAGAGGTGGCTCGCTGCAAGTGCTGAGTCAGCTCATCCACCTTCTTTTCAATGATTGAGACCTTGTCCAATCGACTGGCCATTAATTCCAGGTCGACTGATGCGGACAGGCCCTGCATCTCATGTGCTCCCTTAAGATTCGTCGCTGCGCGGGTATTCGTCCTGTCGAATAATCCCATGGAGTCATTGTTGATGGAGTTCTCGCACATGTTTTCGAGAATCTCCCATACGGTGTCTTCATGTTGACCCATGATGTTTCCTCCGCAAGTTGCATTGACGAAAAGGCGGATGTCCTCACGGAGTCCCTGGTAAAAAGATTGGACTTGTTCCCATTTAGGAACTCCGTGATGGGGGCACTTCCTCATGAGATCCTGAAAACGATCCCATGCCTCATGAAGAGGTTCTCCTGATTGTTGAGTGAAGTGTGTAATCTGATGGCGCAAGGCGTTGGTCCGACCAACGGGAAAGAACTTTTTCAAAAACTCGGATTGAAGTTCTTCCCAAGTGTTGATCGGCCGGGTCTGAGTTTGATACCAATGGGCAGCCTTGTCCATAAGAGAAAAGGAGAACATCTTCATGAGAAGAATATCCCGATTTTGCGCATTTGATCCAAAAGTGTGGGCCAGATGCTTTAGCTGTTTGATGTGCTGGAAGGGATCTTCAGAATTAAGCCCATGGAATTTAGGTATAGCATGAATCATGTTGGGCTTTAGTTCGGAATCAGGTCCTCCAGTCGGGATTCTGACTCGAGGCTCAATGGCCACCACAGCAGGATTGTAGTGGTCCCGCATCATAGGACGCTATGGTGGGTGCACGAAGTTTTGGAAGAGGTCATTGAGTCGCTGGAGCTGGTGTTCCAGATTATTTTCTTCCTCAACTGGCTGAGCCATGATGGGGGAAGAAGAAGAACTTGGTTCTGAATCAGAAGAGAGAATAATGTGAGGGTGTTGCTGCACAAACACGGGCGTCGAGGCTTGGCCTTGACGAGAGCGAATTTCTAAAGGAGGTCTTAAGGGTGGTCTTAGAGACCTCCTTCCGTACATGCACAGTTGGAAGAGGTAAGTTTAGAAGGTGCTGGACCCAATCAAGGCACCCAAAAATGTGTTGGGTGACTATAGAGGTACGGGGCAGATGGACCCCTTGATCAGAAAGATCGTCCACCTGAGAATTACCTGGGCAGCCAGAGAGGGAGAGTCCCGCGAAGACCCCTACACGGTAGAGCGTCCCCACGGGTTACAGGGTTTCCCCCACCCGACCTCTCTTGTCACTGCGGTTCCAGGTAGACCAGAATGGGGATCTTGACCTCTTAAGTCTACCAATTTTAAGATCAGGGTGCTTAAGGTTTTACTTGAACTTTAGTCTTTTTAAGTGCAAAGAGTGACCTAATTTAAGGTTGGTTGACCCAAAGGGGTCAACTTTACCTCTTGTTTTCTTTGAGAGCTTTCAGGTCTTGTCTTTTAGGGTTCAAGTGTTTAAAGAGAGAGCCAATTGTTTAGGATTTTTCTTGTTAATTATTTTCAATCAATGGCTTGGGCACACCTCTTTTGGATTTCCTCAATTCTTGATTAAGGGGTGTGTCTCTACTGAAATCCTAATGTTTAACCTTATGTTGGCTCTACTTGGTCCATTTAACTCTTTGTTGGGCAATTAGGGCTCAAGCAAGAATGTGTTAGCCCTTAAGTACCCTTAATAGTGTGCAGGAGTGATGAGTTGAAAACATGCAACTCTTTATGGTTACTAAGTATGGAAGACAGGTTAGCCCTATATTGCTTGTTCTTTTCTTTTCTTCCTCTTTAGAGTTTAGGGGTTAATAGTGAGAGGAAAAATTTACCTGTCTTCGGAGTGGTTGTCGTGTGGTTGCTTGTCTTCTTGAGTTCCTGTAGCTGCACAAAAGAGAGGAGATTATCAGAAATTAAAAGAAACAGGAATGTTTACCTCTAGAATAGCCGTTGCTCCCCGGCAACGGCGCCAAAATGAAGTGGTTGGTTCAACCGGGTTTTATTGTTATAACGTTGTAGTATAGCCAGTTATTACCAACATTTCAAATATATAAATTTTTTACTCGGAAAATAAAAGAGTTCCCGAGGTCGAACTCAGGGAGCAAGTTGTATTCTAGAGATATACATGTTTCTTTTACAAAAAAAATAAAGAGAGAGAGAGGGAAAGAATTTGTTGTTCTCTTTGTTTTCTCCTCGTGATGTTCTTCTTTCTTTCTTTCTTCAGATCTCCTTCTTCTTCTTTGTTCTGCAGAGGTGATGCTCCTCTTTCTTTCTTCAGATCTCCTTCTTCTTTGTTCTGCAGAGGTGATGCTCTTCTTTCTTTCTTCAGATCTCCTTCTTCTTCTTTTCTTTTTCAGCCAGGGACGTCACCCCTCCTTCTTTCTTCTTTTCCCTTCAGGCCGTCGTCTGATTTCCAAATCAGACGACTTAAACTACCTGTTGCTACAGTCAGCTTCCTTCTTCTTCCGCGGGTCTTCTTCTTCGCCTGTGCCTGCACACTTCAGAGTTTTTCGTCAGAGGCAAAACCTACTCTACCCTCCCCCCCCCCCCCCCCCCCCCCCCGCGTCTCTCTCTCTCTCTGAAACCACTCTTGGGAAAGCTCTCCCAGAGCTGCCGGGTAACCGGGTTCGGGTCAGGCCCGGGTCCAGGCCCACCGCCGTGCGTGGTGGGCGAGGAGTGCAGGTCAGTCTTAAGTCGGGTCGGGTCGGGTCAGGTCCGCGGGGCGTGAGCGCGGACGAGACCGGGTAACCGGGCGGGTGAAGGGGACCTCACCCCGTGTGCTGAGGCAGTAAGCCTCCAGCACTTTTGCATCTTATATCGCTGCGCCTCTTCAGGCTTTTCCGAGGTGGGACTAAATGTCCCACCTCAATTGCGCGCCCGCAGCGGGGAAATCAGTGGGAGATCGCGGCGTCATGCGAAGCCTTCTGCCTTAGCTGCGAGCCTGGTGTTTTGTCGGAACGCCTCGCAAGGCCTGGGAGTTGAATCTGGGCGTGGCGCTGAGCGTGGCGCGCCTGTAGCTGCAGGCGGAAGCAGTTCCTCCTGCACGGCAATGGCGGCGGAGGTCGGATGGCCTGTTCACAAGAAAACGGCCTCTCGGCCTAATCAGAAAGTGCCAGGAGCTTCGCCAGGGTGCGGCGAAGCTCGTGTGGGTGGTGGCGAGGCGCGGGGCGGCGTGCAAGGGCTGCCCTAGGTCGGACTGTGGGTCGGAGGATGGGTTTGTTGGGGGAAGCGTTACGGAGGTGTGGAGTGGCAGTGAAGGGGTGGGGGGTGCTCAGTGTGATGAGGCGGAGGTGCGGTGAGGGTCGGCGAGCCGTGTGGGTTGCTGAGGTGATGGGAGCGGCTCGCCGGGGGGTGGCCGGAGACGAAGGGGGTGACGATGGTCAGGGTCGGTCGAGGGCTTAATTGAATAAATTGAAAGCGGGGAAAGAAAGAGGAGAAGAAGGGGAGTAGCTCTAGCTTACTTGCAGGGACGAAGGGGGAGATACGACTGTCGCCGGAGAAGACGATGCTCAGGGAAAGGGGCGGCGGCGAGCAGAGAGCCAGAGAGGCGCCAGCTGGGTGCGGCGTGGCGCGGGAAGAGCAGGGGAGGAAGTCTCTGCTGCTGGTATTGCGGCAGAGCGGAGAGATGGAGGGGGAGGAACCGCCGGAGCTGGTGAGCGTCTGCCGGAGAGAGAAGAGAGGAAAGTTGGGGATTTTCTCCGTCAGATCCAAGCTGCCCCGGTCGGTGGAGCAACGGGGGGTATTTATAGGGATCAAACAGGGAGGAAGGCGGAGGGAGACGACGTGTCTCCCTCGCCGGAGGATGGCCGGAAACAAGAACCCATACCGTCCGTGCGTTCGCACGGCCGGTATGGTGGGTTACAACGACCAGGGGGGTGTCCCTGCGACGGCTGACGACGCAGGGCACCCCCGGTTTACTTGCTAGGTCCCCCACCTCACCCTGCGCGGCGCCATGCTCCGCGCAAGGTCGCCGGAGCATGGTGCTGGCAGGTTTTGCAAGGGGGACCTGATCGCAAAGAACGAAGGAGAGTTAGGGGCCAAAATGCGAGGGTTCAAAAGTTGAGGGCCAAAGAGTAAATATATGAGGACCAAAGTGTAAAGTCGGTCAAGGAGGTTTCTTCTTAGGCTCAAGTTTTTATACATGACTAATTAGGACCTAAGGAATCTGATGGTGAATTTCATTTCTATATTAAACCTTGTTTGACCGGTCAATTTACGTAAAAACCCAAATTAAGTTATTAATTGGGCATGGTTCTCAATGTAGGTCAAAATGGGTTCTGAAGGCCAAATTGAAGGTTCTAAACCCTAGAGATTATTTTTCTATGAATTTTAGAGGGTTTATTCTATTTTTACTTTGCCTCGAACCTTGTGAATTGAAGTGGGTTGTTTTAGGGTTACAGATTATCATTTAGTTTCTTGGAATTGCTGTAGCCCTCGCTAGATCATTTCATCCCACTTTTATTCTTATTAAGCTGCTTTGACCTATGTTTGGGCCCTGAATTACCCTGTATGCAAGTTATACTGGTAAAATTGCATTTTTACCCCTTATGACTTGTTTTCTTCTTAAACTCAGAATTCTCTGAGTTAAGCCTTTCCTTGAGATATGTAGGAGCTTTTATCCTTTGTATTAGGTCAAAATGAGCTAGTTATGGCTCATGATGAGGTTCTCATCACCTTTTAAGGCTGCGCGAGGAGGAGAGAGGAGCGTGGCAGGTCGCCTGCAGCCGCAGAGAGAGAGGGAAAAAGAGAGAGAGAGAGGAATCGCGGATCTGCGCGCACAGGCGCTCAGAAGAATCTTTCGTGCGAAAATAACTGTTTTCCAGACGTCTGGAAACGATCCCAGACGTCTGGTCCGACGTCTGGGCCACCTCCCAGACGTCTTAAAAGACGTCTGGGGCACGCATTCGTTACACTATCCCAGTCACGTACTGAGTCACGAGAGCGTCAAGGTGGGCGACGACATGACCTACCCCGAGCGGCCAGTGCAGATTCTTGACCGAGCCGTCCGTAGTTTGAGACGAAAGCCAGTACCCCTGGTGAAGGTTCTATGGAGGAGCCAGCGGTACGAGGAGGCTACCTGGGAGCCTAAGGCGGCAATGCGGGAGCGGTACCCGGAACTTTTCGCGGGTACGTCTTTCGGACTGGCTTCAGTCCTCTTTGAGTTTGTTATGTTTTTATATATGACGTTTTTCCCGCACCCTAGTTAGCGCAAGTTTCGGGGATGAAACTTCCTTTGAGTTTGTTATATTGTTACGAACGCAGCTTCAAAACGTCTTTTAAGACGTCTGGGAAGTGGCCTAGATGCCTGACCAGACGTCTGGAACCCCTTCTAGACGTCTGGGATTTGATTTCTACGGCACGCGCGATTTCGTCTGCGCTCCTTCGCGTGCAGACCTGCACTGCCGCACCTTCCTTCTTTTTCCTCTCTCCTCCTGCAGCCGCAGTCTGCGCTCTCTCTCTCTCTCTCCCTCTCCCCGCACGGCTTTAAAAGGGCCTCGCCCTCCCCCTCACTCTCATCTCCTCCGCCCCCTTCTTCTTCTTCCAGCCAGTGCGAGAGTAAGCGAGCGGCGGTGGCGGCAGCCGCGGCGAGTGCGGGAGGAGGTGTTGTGCGAGGAAGGAGGCGCTCGGGCGTGAGGGTTCAAGCTGTCGGGGCTGCTAGAGTCGGCTGGTGGGGGCGTAGCAGGTGCGGAGTGACGCGGGAGGTCTGCTGCAGCTCGAGCAGCAGGTGGACGAGACGCGGCGCGGCCGTGCGTCGCGGGCGGAGGGCGAGTCGCGCTCTGATTCTGGAAGTTTTTCCAGAATCAGACGTCTGGGTTTCCAACCAGACGACGGGGAAGATGTCTGGAGGACTGTCTAGACGTCTGAAAGGTAGGTTATTTTCGTACTTCCTCCTTCTCTTCGACCGTCCGTACTGAGAGCGAGGAATGGGTACGCGCAGGTTCTGAGATTCGCCATCCAACGCGAATCAGACATCTGACTGCAGTGCCAGACGACTGGAAGGACTTCCAGACGTCCGGGGTGACCATCGGACGTCTGGGAACTAGGCCAGATGCCCCCGCAGGCTTTTGGACGTCTGAGTGACTATGTAGAGCAAAGGTACCATCTGACCCTCATTTTAAGACGTTTGGAAGATGTTGCAGACGTCTGATTTTGTACTGTTTCGTCGTTTTCGACCTGTTTAGGGCCCGTTCGGGGTCCGTTTTTCGCGTTTCTAGTTGCGTTCTTTTCGGGATAAAATCCTCTACCCGTTTACAGTAATTATATACTGTTCTGAGAAACTCCTTGTGTTTGATCCTTGTGTTATGACCCCGTTCCATTGCAGTCTCGGGGGTTGCGGAGGCGCGCGGGATTTCCGACCACGCCCTCGTTACTTCCGTTGTAGCTGGTAGAGTGGCTTTTAAGTTTATTAGCATAATCTGTTAAATTATGGAACCATAAATTGAATCTAGGACATTGCATGAATCCTAGGAATGAGAAACTAGATTGAATGATAGATCCTAGGGTGTTGCATGAATCCTAAGGCTGGAAAACTAGATTGTATGATAGATCCTAGGGTATGGCAAGAATCCTAGGATGGGAAGACTAGTGGAATATATGAATACTGCAGTCTTGAAAAAGTGGAAAGGAACAAATAGCTGCCTGTGAATTGATTTAACAGCTGCTTGTTATGAATAAATAAACATAATTGAGAACATGGGTTGTATGAACGTGAAATTGGAAAGGTGAAACCTGAATGTGCTGAGTTAAAAGAGCTGGAACCCTACGGGGAATTAGGAGTAGAACTCCTGGAAAGTGACTGGAATAGAATTGGGGAAGTGAGCTGACCCTTGAGTACGGAGTACCAAGGAGAGCGACCGTCCCCCTGTTTATTGCAGAGTGGAGCTAGCCGCCCCAGGGACTCGGGGTTGGGTCTGGCCATTTTGTATCAACTTGCTGGCCCTCGAGTACGCAGTACTGAGGAGAGCTACTAGTGTAGGGCGAGTACTAGCTACCCCACGGGCCCCGGTGTTCTGCTAGCTCACCTACACGGACTTGTTAGGCCCACTGGGCAAACCAGGGTAGTCAGGCGAGGGTGCGCGGACTGTGGAGGGGCAAGGCCCCTGTTTGGTTACTGTGGAGGGGTTGGACCCCTGTTACTGAGAGGGCTCCGCCCAATACTGGTTCCGTGCTGTGCTTTGGCCGCACCCGTTAACGGAAACGACTGACAACGTGCTAGTGCGGGTTAGCTACCTGTGCGTTTATCGCGCATGCCGTAGTCACCGTGACGTCTGTCCGTGACCTTGGGGTGGTTGACTGAGAGTAGGGTCACCACGGGAGACTTTCCCAGCCAGGAGAGCACCACGTGTTACTTTTACTTTTCGGAAAAGACTGCAATCAAGATCGTTCCCACAAGGAACATTCGAGATCAAGTGAAGGATCTGAGAAATAAATAAAATCGTGAGATAATAGAAGGACGCAAATAAAGAAAGTAACAAAATATAACAGCTACTGTACACTTTACTGTTTCTTTAGTTTTAGTTGCCACTCTACTCAGCGTTTCGCTGACGTGTTACACTCATTACTTTTCAGGACCAGGTGTTGAGCAGCCAGGGTCAGCGGCTGCAGAGGACGCTGGGCCGAGTAGGGTCCAGTAGAGTTACCACTGTTTTTTTTACCCCTTTTGTTTCCACTGTAGTGAGTAGTTTTTGTTACTCTCTGTACTTTTCTTTACCCGCAGTTCTTGTTATGTTAAATGTTGTTCTACTGTTGTGGTGGTACATGTTGTACTAGTTCTTTTTCTTACTGCTGTATTTTGTTACTGCTAGTTATATTTCATGTTGAATGTGGTTTATTTTACTACTTTTTTTGTTACTTCCTCGTTGGACGACTAGGTCTTGGGATTAGTCGAGTCGGTCCGGTTCTCTTGTCTCGTAGGGACTCGGGAATCGGGTCGTTACAGCTTCCTTTTCTTTGATGCTGCTTCTTCTTCTTTCTTCTTTCTTCCGCGTCTTCTTCTCCTTCTTCTTTCTTTAGCAGCTCCTTCCTTCTTCTTCTTCCCTTTCGCTCTTTTTCTGCCTTGCCCTGTTCCGGACGTCCACTTTTCTGAGTCAGACGCCTTATCGACCCCGATGCTACAGTGCCTTCTTCTTCTTTCTCTACGTCTTCTCTTCTTCTTCCTCACTTGTTTCCTGCACACACGCGATGCAAAACCTACCCCTACCCTCCCCGCGCATCTCTTTCTCCCTCTGAATATCTCTTCGGTACGCTCTCCTAGAGCTGGGTTATCGGGTCGGTCGCGCACCCGAGTCCAGGGGCACCGACGTAGGTGTAGTGCGCGAGGAGTGCATGGATCAGGGTAATCGGGTCGCGGGTCAGGTCCGCGTGGGCAGTGCCGCGGACGAGACCCAGTGAGTGAGGGCGAGGGACCTCACCCCAGTGCTTCGAGGCGATAAGCCAGGAACAATTTTTTAATTTATGTGTGGGTGTGCGCCCACACACTTCCGAGGTGGGACTAAAGTCCCACCTTCGTTTCCGAGCGTCTGCGGGAAGAGGGTTCGTCCAATTGGGGCAACGGCAGAGGCCTGCAACCCCAATTGAGGTCCTAAGTGCGTGCGCGAAAGCCTTTCGCGCGACCTGGGCTGCAGACCTAGAGCTGAAGAGGCTTGGAGCTGCTTGCAAGCTTGCTCCAAGCTTCTTATCAATGGCAGCGAGGGTATGAGATCTGAAACCACCAATACGGCCTTGCGGCCCTGTCAGAATACTTGGTGAGCTTTGGCAGAGCACAGCGAAGACAGTGCAGGGGTTGGCACGGTGTGGGGAGGCTGGAGTGCGTGTTCCTAGGGCACACTGTGTGCGTGAGAGTAGGTGTGTTCGAGGGGTGTTCTAGAGGTGTGACGTGGTGAGTGGAGTGCGGATTTAGTGTCAGTGAAGTGTCGCAGTGCTTAAGGGGTGATTGGCGAGGCGGATGGAGGAGTGGAGCGGTGGGGATGCCTCATCGGAGGGCGGTCGGAGATGGAGAAGGTGGCGATGGATAGTGGTGGTCGGTGGGTGGAAATAGCAAATTAAAAAGGGGGAAATAAAAGAGAGAGTAAGGGGAAGAGTTTCACCTACTTAACTGATGCAGGTGGGGGGGGGGGGGGGGGGGGGGGGGGAGGCGCTTGGCGCGTGCCTGCCAACACCGGAGACGAAGATGCCCAGAGGGGGGTAACAGCGACGAGGAGGGGATCTGGAAGGCGCCAGCTGGTGCGGCCTGGCACGGGAGGACGAGGTGGAGTGAACTCTACTGCAGGTGTGGCAGCAGAGCGGTGAGGGGGAAGGGTCACCGGAAGCGTTGGGCTGCTTGGCTGGAGTGAGAAGGGATGAGTTTGGGGGAATTCTCTGGCCAAAACGAGCTTGAGATGACCGGAGAGCCCTGCCGTCCCTTTTATAGCAGCTGGCGAGAGGAGAATCTCGAGGAAAGATCGTGGAGAGCTTGCCGGAGTTGGCTGGAGATGAAGACCCATTCCTCTTGCGCGTTCGCACGAGAGGAGTGGGCAATGGCAGGACATGGGAGGGGGTCCCTACGAAACAGGACGACGCAGGGAACCCCCCTTTCGTTTCTGAGAGCGGCCCCCATACCCTGCGCGGCGCCATCCTCCGCGCAAGCTCGCCGAATGTATGGGCGGCTGCGTGGGGTGGCAGAGGGGCCATTCTGTAAAGAACGTAAGAGAAGCTGGGGGGCTAAATGTAAGGGTTCAAAAAGATAAGAGTCAAAAAGTAATTCAAGATGACCAATTTGTAAAGTAGGTCAAGATAGCCTTCCCTTAGGTCCAAATTTTGGTATAAATCTAATTTGGACCTAAGGAATCTAATGGTGAAGTTTGATTTTAGATTTGACCATATTTGACTGGTCAATTTGCACAAAAACCCAAATTAGGTCAAAAATTGGGTATGGTTCTCAATTTAGGTTGAGGCAGGTTCTACTGGCCAAATTGAAGGTTCTAAACCCTGGAGGATGTTTTTTCATGAATTTTAGAGGGTTTATTTGACTTTTATCTTGCCATGAACTTCGTGAATTAAAGTAGGTTTATTTTTAGGATTGCAGAATGTCATTTAATTCCTAAAAGTTGCTATAACCCTTTTCGGATCAGGTCATCCTACTTTCTTTCTTATTAAGCCTATTTGACCTGTGTTCAGATCCTTAGACACCCTGTTTGTATATTGCATTGGTAAAATTACAGTTTTACCCCTTGTGAATTATTTTATTCTTAAATTTAGAATTATTTGATTTAGGCTTTTCCTTAGATTTTGTAGGAGCTTTTATACACTTATTTAGATCAAAATGTATTAGTTAGGGTTCATGATGAGGCTCTCATCAATACACCTCAGTCATCATCAACCATTAACAGAACAACATGAGCAACAACAACAGTAAGTATGTTTATCTAAGTGTAATTCAATTAAAACATAAGTTTCTTCTGCACCTAAAAATCTTAAGAGGAGAGCACCTCCATAGGACAAAGAAAAGGTAAAAAAAAATTATGTTGTGAATAATATTTATGACCTAGTGGCCTAATTCACGCTAATATTCAACGTGCTTTGATGATATAATAAGCATTGTTGTTTGGTTTACAAAAATGTTTAAGACACCAAAGATCTGACAAAAAATTACACTTATAGAAATTTGAGCCACCATGGGGGATAACAAGGCAAAAACTACCCTGTGTTTGTATCTTATTTGTTTTTGTCTTATTACCCTCGTGGATGGCTCAAATTCCATAGGTGGATTTTTTGGTTAGATTTTTTGATATATCCACCACTATTTCATTATTTATATAAGGTTAAAGAGCCAATAACCTCTTCAAAGAGAATCATGCCTACATGTTATATTGGCCACTATTCGATCGTAGTCGGGATCAAGGCCATTGAGAAGTGCTAATATCAATTCATCATCAATGATAGGCTTTCCTAAAGCAAGATCTAGATTAATACCAATAAACTTTACTTTGTTTGCAAATGTAGCTATTGATAGATTACCTTTCTTAATAGAAGTTAATTCAAGTTAGAATTGAAAAATCTTGACCTTCGTCTGAGTGGCAATGAATTTATCAAGGAAAAGCCAGATATCGCGAGAAGAAGTAATATGTGCTATTTAGGAGCCTATTTCTTCACTTACATAGGCTCAAATCAAGCTTTATACAAGCTAGTGTTTGCATTTCCAGAAGATATAGTCAGCATTGGGCACCACTTTGCCTGATTCATCACGTGAAGTTTGTGAAGGTGCTGGACTTTAGTCACCGACAAGCCCAATCAAATCATAGGCATGCACTATAGGAATGAGCTAAGCTCTCGGGAGGGAAAAATTTTGCAGAGTTAATTTGGTGTAGATAATGCTTTGAAATATTGTGGGTAGAGGAATTGCAGCAACTCCTTTGAAGTTGGAGCTTTTACAATTTGAGCTTAAAGGCTCATATGCTCTAATACCATGTGAGTACGAAGCAAGAGAAGAATAGAGAGAGAGAAGATGATGATGCAAGGAATCGGAGAAGGCAACTGAATACAACTTGCCTCTCAATTGCTCTATACATAAAGAAAGGGCCACCAACAGCCTCTGACTTGGCGTAACAGCCAATGTAACAAAGGCATCGATTTATCTATATTCACAAAGGGATACAACTATAATAGCAGCACATCCAGGACATAAATCTGCTCTAATTTGCAATGGTTGCCAACATGGTCTAAGAAGCATGACTTGCATTCGATGCTATAATGGCAACAGCCATCCACTTCGTCGAAAATATGCAGCAGATGAGATTTTGGCTCTTGACCAATACGATGTCAAACTGGGAGGTTGTCACTCTAAACATCAAACTAAAATAAATTGCTCATGATCTAATTTTGCTTCTTGGATGTAGCCCAAATGCATCCTTTTTCCACATCCTTGATTAATTATGACGGACGGATCGCTGATTTACTCATGAACAAATTACCTCCTGACTTCTAGACTCAAAAAAAAAAAAAAAAAAAAAAGAGAGAGGGAGTAAAAACCACAAAATTACACATAAATGGCATAAATTCCTTAAATCATCACAATGTTCACTTCACAATCTCTCCGATGAATTCCCCAGCCCCTTTTCCACCCTTTGGATGGATTATTGGTTAGAAATGAGACCACCACACAAGCCCATTCTCCCACAAACATCAAATTACACCCTCAAATTCAAGGAATGCTTCAAATTGCCCAAATGTAGAACGTGGGGTCCTAACCCCACTTTCTTGTTACCATTCTCATCAACGATATGAAGGTCTTTGCAGACGTTGACCTTGAAGACCACCTCTCCGGCACAACCTGCCTTCACTGCAACCTTCTCGAACCCCAACAAGTGCTTCTTCGGGGCATTGTGCACCGAGGGCGGGGTCGAGAAGAGGAACACGGTCTCTATCCCGTCTACCTTC
This sequence comes from Thalassia testudinum, assembly GCA_037157565.1. NCBI lineage: Eukaryota > Viridiplantae > Streptophyta > Magnoliopsida > Alismatales > Hydrocharitaceae > Thalassia > Thalassia testudinum. The sequence goes on from JAZHRO010000076.1 coordinate 3,740,744, forward strand.
CCTACATTCTTCACTTGTAGTTGGACATTGAAGGCCAAGCCTCGACAATTATCCTCTACAAGGTCAACGGACTTGCACCTTTGACCGCGACACGGGTGACCCTCATCGAGGGGGATGGAGACGAGCTCTGGAGCACGCACCAGGTGGTGCTCGTATTCGGTGTAGCTAAGTCCATCGCCAAAGGCGTAGACGACGTCGCCCGTGTAGAAGCGATACGTGCGACCAGGGTAGCTCGTCTTTGGGTTGGGCCTCATGTTCATGTCAGTCATGGGCACTTTCTCCGCAAATGACTGCGGATACCATGTCATGGGTAGCCTTCCACCTACATAGGGAAAGAACACAAAAAAATTATCAAAACATGCCACGCATGCATGTATGCAAACACACAGAAAGCAAAGTGTGTAATGATATACGCATGGTGTATACTGTATAAATGGTTGAAATAGGTGTGGTTTGTAAAATGTAACGATACAAGGGTGTCCGTGTAAATTGTACATCTCTACATAGGTCCCGCAAGGAACCCATCTGAAGTTAGTTGAGACAGATAACAAAGGATGTGTTCTTATGTATTGTGTCGTATATGTATGGGATCCAAGGTGCTACCACCAAGTATATGTATTATGTATTGTTTATAGAAATATGACCCAAGCTGGATCTTATGCGATAATTCCCATCTTCTACCTCAAACTTTTAGTCATTTTCGCTAGTTGAAATTTGGTCTCCATACACTGGTTTTCACCAAGATTTCGCGATAAGTAGAAGCTCACAAACCATCAATTAAGCATGGGAAGATCATAAACCGTCTCCCAAAAAAGATAGTAATTTTTCAAGAAGATACACCAAAAACCAATGAAGGTAATTGATCATGTTCAATGGTTCCAACTGAATGTGTGTAAACGTGTACCTCAGTAGGAACATAGAGACCAATATGGGGATGACAAAGAATTTGGCATACTCACTTGGATTATATTTCCCAAAGATCACATCTGAAATGGCAGCACCACCCTTCTCCCCAGGGAAACCAACCCAGAGGATGCTCGAAATGCGGTCGTCGCCCTTCGCAAACGACACGTCAAAGGGGCCACCGGACATCAGAACGAGCACGACAGGGCCCTTGGCTACCCTGGCAACCTCAGTAACCAGCGTTGCTTGCTGCCCTGGCAATGTTAAGGTCACCCTGTCGAGGCTTTCCCTCTCTATGGACTGGTCAGTTCCCATCACCAAAACCGTCGCATCCGCACCCGCTGCCGCCTTCTTCGCCTGCTCAAGCTGCAACGTTGCTTTGGGGCAGGCGACACTCGCGCAAGCCTGCTGGAATATCACATGTCGGACCTCGGCTGCAAGACCTTGGAGAGGGCTCACATAGCTGCATGGGATCCCTGTTGAATTAATTTGTCGAGTAACCTTTGTAAGTTAATGACCAGACCAGCCATAGGACGCCTCAGAGAGAATCCAAGGGATTTACACATGTATGTGTCCTCCTTGTATATATATTCACAAAATTACCATCTTCATACAGGTAAGATATATGCCACACGGCATTGATTCTAATCAAGCTCTAATTTATAGTTGACTGAATGGCTTCAGAATGAAATTAGTTTAATCATGCAGATAAAAAAAAAAAAAAAAAAATTCTCAAAAGGTAAAATAAGTTTCACATTTGAGATGTTGTTTGGTGTATGCTAGCTGTAGATCTATCTTTTTTGGGGGGGAAAAAAAAAAGGCTATTTGTAACTCTATGCATGCTTTACATGGGTATGAGCATACTTGACAAAATGGTATACTCTTTCTCGTAGAAAAAGTATCTACTTATGTTTACATATTAAAGAAATATCTATATCATGTAATATTCTGCTGCTGTAGCTTAATTCAATCTTTAATAGGGAAAACCGATCAAAAAATCAAGAAATATATGATGATATTCAAACATATATAATGCAATGATTCGATTTTTTTCTTTCAGTTAAATATGTATTATACAATAAAACATCATTCTAACGTCTATGAATCACACTTTCTAAGATCCATATTTAAGACCCTCTACACGATTAATTACATGTTTTTGTATCATAAATAGATAGTATTTCACTTTAAAGGATCTGACTGTAATTTCTATACATATTATAGCTTTTCAGGAAACATGCAACAAAATCCAAGCCCATGGAAACAAGAACTTGAAATCTCCTCCCAGGTGACAACTTAACATGGATCCCCTTCCCGCTCTGCTAGAAATCACACTACATAAATAAATAAATAAATAAATAAATAAATAAATAAATATATATATATATATATTCTTGACGTTTATTTTATTAAATTTTTAAATATTTAATCAAAATTAACGTCTAGTAAAACATATTTTGATATATCTTTTCAAGATATTCGGAGAAAGATCTTTTTTTTTAAACTGTTGTGCTTTCTTCAAATATATGTAAACACATAAATATTATAGCTACTTTAGGGACAAATATCAGCTACAGTGGCTACCTCACGCCCTTTAATTGATGTTGAATTTTGGAATAATGGAAATTAACGTGCATGCCTTCGTAGTTGCCGATCATGGTCTTGGTGACGTTGGCATTGGGGCCAATGAGGGCAAGGGTGGAGATGGAGGAGGGGGAGAGTGGGAGAGTGGAGTTGTTGTTCTTGAGGAGGACAATCCCTTGCCTCGCGGCGTCGAGTGCTAAGCGTTGGTGGTCGGCGGTGCAAACGTCGGAGGGGCCAAGATGGCCGTAAGGGAGGGAGGAAGGGTCGCCGTCGTAGAAGCCGAGACGCATGAGGGTGGCTATGTTGTTGGCTATGGCCTTGTCTATGTCCGACTCCGTCAGGAGCCCCGCGGAGATGGCTGCACCCGTGTGTTTCCCAAGGAAGGTCCCGCAGTTCAGATCTAGACCTGAAATGGTCAGTGTTTAAGAGATTCACATCAACTCTTAGATCAAAGCATTCGTTGCATCAAGTGATAACTTTGGCGTGTAAAGATATGAATGTAATTATAAAGCAGTAAAGTATATGGATATAATTAAAATTGTTTATAAGGGTGTGGACGCACAAATCCGGCACTTTATGGACAAGAAAAAAAGTGTCTTGTGAGGTTAGGAGTCACAGATGCACCGTGGAGTGCAATGCTTCTAGATTTTGTGATTTTTAATTTAAACTTGGGATCGAACTCTAATTAAGGATTGATAAAGGTCTATCTGGATTATTAATATATCAAAAATCATATTAATTAGTTTTGAATAGTCCCTTCTAAACATCAAAAGACAAGAAGATTGCATAAATTTATCACCCACTTGCAACTCACCAATCGTCCAAAGTTGAGCTTTGTCTATGCAAGATGCAGTAGTCATTTATATTAAAATGATGTGATTTTTGATGTGCTCATAATCTAAGTATACCATAATCCATCCCATCTGCGTAGCTGGATTTTAAAATTAAGATCCTAAGGAATTGGATGTGCAGTGCTTTAGAGGTGGCACAAAGGATCCCAATCCCTTCAAGACGACATGCCCGGTTGCATGCATTTTTAAGCTTTGAAGCCCCTAGATGGCTGCACGACATCGTGTTTCATAGCAAAACAAAAGTAGGATTTCTATTTTCCAATGTAATAGTTTCTACGATCGCCTTTACCCATATATGCTCCAATATGAAAAAGATGACAATCCAATTAAAAAAATAATAATATTGATAATCTCATCACTAGAATCCAAAGTGTTGCCAAAGCTTTAAATTGCCATAGATTCCTCGAGAGGTAATGGAAGGCAAGAGCAACATTTATTTGAGTTTTTCTTTTTAAAAACAAGAACTTATTATTTAAGTATGCGAATTGTATCAAGGGAAAAAGTTCTTCTTTCTTGATCTTGCTCCATCAAGAATAGTAGTTATTTTTTCGACTTAATTCTATGAGATGTTTACAAAAGGAGGGTCAACTTTGTAAATGTGTATGTGTGAATATCAAAAATTCAAATGATACCAATAATTTGCAAGGACAAGTACACAAAAATCACATAAATTAATAGACATGAAGCATCTTTTTAGGGGATGGACATGATCCTGTGAATGTGATTTAATTCGCGAACTTTTCGATGATTGAAAACTTTTCGATTAACTTGCAATCTCTGAGTGAGAGAGAGAGAGAGAGAGAGTGAGAGAGTAATGATGTAAACCTGCTCGGATGGACTTGGCTGCGGCCTCTCCAGGTGTCCTGGTGAAGTGTTGTGAGCCGTACATCACATTTACAGAGTCGCAATCGGAGACTATATACCTATCAATATGAAAATACATGAATAATTCATCTCATCCATGGCATTTGTTAAAGGCAAATGGTACTTAAGAGAGGTTTCCCTCTTGCCAATGCCAACAACAAAATGTCTTTTAACAAAGTCATAGACTAAAATCCCTAAGGAATAACCTATCTTACCTTTGTGTTGAAGTATACCATAATCTTATTCTTTTGAACTTATCCCTTGATATGACTTTAGACTATGCATACTTACTCTCCCTTTTTCTTCATGTATGAATTCCAAATTAGACCGCTAAGTTTGAATTATAATTAATTCTTTCATTTCCATATTTGAGATCTAATGCAACGCATAACCTAAGGTAAAGTTTGATGCGAGAAATAAAAGCCCGTACTTTGTGCCTGGGCACCAAATTCCAGCATAAATTTATGGCGGCCTTTCGTACCATTATTTCACAATAAAATAATCCCACCCCCAAAAGTAAAATTGCTTATCCTTCCTTGTCAAGGCTGAAGATGGGTCCTTTTTTCCTTCTTATCGTGCCTAAACCTCTCCCAATTCCTTGCGGCATTCTCCCGTTCAAGAAAAAAAAATTAATTCAAATCAAACCAAATCAATCCTCCCTTTCATTCTACTTCTCTCTTAAGATGTTCGTATTTCTGATTCCACTACTCAAGGAAATAAGAAACCCTCCAACGAGAAAAGAAATAAGATGATGCAGGGGTGAATAAATAGTTGTGAAAAGAGGACGATTACCCACGAAGCTTCCATTGGCCTCGGATGACGCCGGAAAGGAGGTGGGGGTCAGCGCATGTGGGGACACCGTTGACTTGGTTGTACGAGCACATCACGCTCGCTACGTTGGCGTCAACCACGCAGCTCTTGAACGGCACTTGGTATGTGTCATCTAGATCTTGCTTCGTCACCTTCAAATTTTACGAAATCTTAACATTCTTCGGTAGCCTCGTGGATAAAGACTCTTTGCCCAAGGGAAAAATAAAAATAAAAAAAAACAAACGAACAAAGAAAAGGCCAGGTTTAATGGTGAATATGCTGTTTTTCGTTGAGGCAACTACGTTAAGAAGACGGGTTTTTAAACGAACATTTGATGTTACGAATTGTGTTATTCATGTTGACAAGGGTACCCTACAAAATTAATTATTTTAGTCTAAAAGTAAATAAAAATACATTGTAATAAGTTTTACGATGTATAATGTGAAAGTGATAATGGTGATCGTTGTATTTTAATTCTTTTATTAATGGAAATTAATTTTTATATATAAAAATTATTTTTTAAGTAAAAAATTATTTATCATTAATAGAAAAGTAATATATCGATATATTTTAATTTTTATTCGATACATTTTAATTTTTAATTGATTGAAAATTATTTATAATTAATATATTTTGATTTAATTTATTTTAAACCGATAAATTTTTATTTTAAATCGATTGATCTAATCCTATATTCTAATATATCCTTACGCACTCGCATCCATTATTTTATATGTACGAATGCAGTGAAATGCTTGTTATCATCTAAGAACTAAACTTTTGATGGAATCTTTTACGAAGCTTGACTGAAGGCGCATCCATGTGAACATTTCAGGGTTTACAGGGGTGTCCACCCAAATATTAAAATGGAAAGGTATGTTGTAACATTAGATTTTTACAGCGGCATCTGAGTAAATTCCCATAAAAAATGGTCATGGTCGCCCAACGTTAATCCAAATTTCCGATCTTTTGGACCACATACCTAAGAAGGTAAGATCTTACAGAAATGGTCAAAATGTGAAAAACATAAAAGGTAATGAGTTTTGTTATACATGAAGCTAATATTTAACATAAAAGAATTTAAAAAATAATATAAAATTTATTTTGTGATAAAATAATGATCACGATTTTGTGAGTCAGTAGATATACGAATATCTTTTGATTTGAGAGTAAAATATGTTTTATATCGATGTAAAATATTTTAAAGTGTGTCGTATGAATTTATGTTAGTCACGTAAGTATAAAATAATTTTAAAGATAATTTAAATTTTATATTAACATAAAATAATTTTAAAAGTAATTTTTGAATATTTCCTATTAGTGTAAAATCATCGACGTAAAATAAGTTTGAAAGTAATTAATTTAGATGGGGGTGATGACTTTCTTGAGTGACGTCAGAGCTCATCACATGTCCGATTTTCTACGTAAATGAGAAGCACTTGACGTGACCCTCATTTTTAATTTTATTTATTTTTTAATTATCATCAATTTCTTATATTACAAAATAGATCACCTTCCATATTTTTGAACGTGCATTCACATGCAAGGTAGAAAGCACATACGCAGCAAACAAAGAAAGCAACTGACGCGAATGCTCCAGAACTTTGCAAATGCAATTTTGTTTTGTTTTTCTTTTCTTTTCTTTTTTAATTTTTTTTACCTTAGCGTTGAAAGTGTAACGCTGAATTCCCTTCCAATTATCCACATCATAGGCGGTATAATGCTTGCAGCAAGCAGCGACCTTGAGAGCATTTGGATTCTTTGCTCGTTGAAGCCCCCTCACGTAGCCGACGGCGTACTTACTCGCAAGCACGGGGTCCTCCCCAGGGGTCTCCTGCCCTCTCCCCCACCTTGGGTCCCTGAATATATTCACATTTGGACTCCAATAGGTGAGCCCAGCGAGACCCACGTTGTACATAGCCCTCGCCTCCGTCGACACCACCTGAGATCAGATCAATCTCACATCGATGAGAAATCCACAAAATTAATATCTCATTCCAGTGGCTATATAGACGGAAGTGCAAATCAAGAACCTTATCATTTATGTTGGAGCTAAAATCCAATCAGAATTTTATATAAGTATAAAAGAGAATCTTGCCGAGAGCTAACTTAAACCCACATAGGAGATAGCGTTAATAATATTATTACATGTGAGAAACCTCGACTGTGTTAATAAAATTCATGTTAATACAATTGGCGTTAATAATATTAAATTACATCAACAATATTTAAATATCACTAGAAATGTAATTAAAAAGTCACTAATATAATTTAATTTTGATGCATGAATAAAAATAGATATAGATACAAAGGTGTAAAAGTAGATGTATTATGTGATGCAAGGAGGTGAGAATAATTAAAAAATTAAATTCAAAAGTAAAAATTACATCATATTTCTTTTTTTTATGTGAAAAAGTAATGCAAAGTAATATAGCACAATGATTTCTACCACCGCCCTAAAAATTCATCACCACTTTTGAATCAATAAAATCATTTTCCATCATTTTAAAATTAGCAAACCACCTTCAAAGTCATTTTATACCTATATATTTAAATTAAAATTAGTGGTGACTTTCATGACCTAAGATTACATAAGCGTAAAATGATATTGTAAAACTATTTCGCATATATTTGTTTTCATTCAGCGTGATGATAGCTTTATTTAAATGAAGTTGGACTACATTCCCATGTGCATTGAGAATGTATGTTTTTGTACGTTTTCGCAATAAAAATCGCCCCATTCAGGACATAAATGTGGCAATGGGCCCCCAACATGTACAATACATGTGTTGCTCGTGTAAGTTTTTGAGTTTCTTTACCTTTACACTAAAGGGTAAGGATAATGCAAGGGAGAAATTACACGAATGCTAGATTATAGATAAAGGGAATAAAATCCCTTGTCCCCTTAATTTTTACCATCCAAAGTAATCTAAAATGTCCAGCGCGTGACCTTTGGCATGTGTGGTGCCATTGTTCGAAACTCAAATTTATCCGATAACTATGGGAAGTGGGTTCCTATACTTGCCCAAAATTTATTTTTTAGAGGGTGCTTCCTCATAAAAAAAAAAAAAAAAGAAAATATTTTTATGAAAAATATAAACCTTCTTGGAAGATTTATGTAAACACCAAAATATAGAGGCATATTTGTAATATCAGAAGATTTTATAAAGACACCTGTGTAAAAAATTCATGATCTTTTAAAATGGCTAAAGCTCCACCTGATGATGGTCTTTTGCATGAAGCGATTGTGGCTTCTAACTTCAACTTAATTAATGCTCTGAGCCTTCAGACATAACATAACGCATCCAGTGGAGCGCAGAACAAAAAGACAGCACGAATAAGCTAAGGTGAGGACAAATCCATTGACCTAACACTTTCGTATCTATATGATTTTTTAAAGGATATTTGTACTCAAACTCTTACAAACATATTTAATTACATCTATACTCCTATATATTTTATCATTAAATCTATATTCCTGCAAACTTAGGTCTCGTGATGATTGTACCTCAAGTTAACTCTACGTCAGATTTGATATCCGTTAAAGATGATAGTGTAAGTTTCGAAACTTATATCAATATCTTTTATCTATGTTTTTTTTCTTTTTCCCCTCCTCTCCTCTCCATCTTCCTCCTCTCGACCTTGGATTGTACCACTCATCAAAGGCCACAAGAATAGCAACGACGTCAAGTTCAGCATCGAAGGACACCCTCCTCCTTCCACCCCCTCCCACGTTTCAGAAGAAAAAGATTATTTAGGGGAGAATTCAGATATACCTATGAAATTTTTAGAAGATAAGTATATTAAATCTCCATTTTTGTTAGGTAGAGAGTCACATCTTACTCATAATTATCATCATTTATTGTCAAAAGTAGCAAGAAGTATAGGTATGGATATTGATGTAATAATAAAATATTTAAGGATAAAAATGTAATTAGATATGTTTCTTGAAACATGGATATAAAAATTCCTTCTTCTAATCACTTTTCCCTTCGGTGAGTGCTCCATTCAGCTAGATCATTACCACGGAAGAATTGCATTGGGCACGAGACATGACGATGATCACCGCCAGGAATTAGCCTAATTTTACCCCATCGGCAACCATTTTGAGCTCAAGTACGATAAAGAAAAGAAGTCAAGATATTATAAAGGCGCAGACCAATGGCGGCACCACCCTTCGAATGGGTAGACGGGGATCAACAACCAATTGGCGCGAAGGAAAAGCGACTGAGAGGAGGAAAGCGAGAAACAGTTTGTTATGTGAAAGTTAAAAAAAGTAACAAAAAGAGACTAAATGCATATAAGGTGAAATACCAAAGAGCCAGGGTGTAGTAGGCTTTTGCCCAAAAAGTTAGACAGGTCAAAAACAGGAAAAAGAGAATCACATTGGCCAACTTAAAATCTACGTTTACTTATGCAAACATATCATTTGCCCAAGAAGAAGCATGAAATAGAGGAAAAATATACATCATGCAACGTTTTTTTTTTTTTTGGTAACAACTGACGTGACATGTTGATTTACATCGATGTAAATTAATTAATCATAATTTTACATCAATATAAAATAACCATTGCACCGATATAAAATAATACTCAATAATTTTACACCTGCATGTTCACCAGGATCACAGATGTTATAGATCTGCATGTGAATTAATGGGACAAAAGAGCACCGCTCTTAACACGTGACGCCTGGAATTATTCAAAACATAACTTTAGTATAACAATCGTACGAATAGTCTCTCAGAATCCCAAATAAAACATAAGGGTATGTTTAGTTGAGAATTTAGTTAGTTCTAAGATACAGTTAGTGTGAGGTGTTTGTTTGATAAAAAAAAGGATAAGTGATAGGATGGTGATAATTGATACGGTAATATAGTATTAGTGGATGATATTTTAATATTATAAAATGAGAATATTATTTTAGAGTAGATATTTTTTGATCGGTATTAATGTAATGTAATATGATAATTTTATAATAAAATATTTTAACAAATGTTGATTTTAATGAGATAAATTAAAAAAGTTTATATTCTTTAACATTACTTCGTAATCCACCCTAAAATTTTTCATTTATCCCTTATCCCCCTCTTTAACCGTCAACCAAACGCACCCGAGCGCAAGTGGCAGCTGGCAAATCCATGCGAAGGAACTCAAACCTGAAAAATTCCAGAGCAAAACACCGACGGAAAGAAATATCAATAAAGTGAACGCGAATTCCAAAGATCCGAAGTGCGCATCCCTGATTCCACGTTGGGCTTTGGCAGACAAGAATGCTCGCAAACCTCGTGAGGCCCGAAGTTCAAACCACACCGACCGACCACCAACCATCATCAAGATCAAAACCAGAACATGTACCGTCGACCAACCATGGTCTCACCTCACCAATGGCACCATTCAATGTCATTAAATGCCTCCGATCAAATCCCTCTACTCGACGGTGTTTCACCCGGAGATTGCGCTCAAAACCCAACAAATTAAACATATCGTTGAAACCGTGCGAAAAAACCAGCAGCATTTTGGGTTTCACGAAACGTCGGCAAATCCAACCAAACACCCCATCTAAGCTCCAAACAGCACATTGTGAGAAGAAGGAACCCACAAAAACCCAACAGACACAACATGCAGAAAAACAACAGAGACTACTGGAGTATTATCATCAGCTCCAAGAAGATGAAGAGAGGAAAGAGAGGGAGGGCAAAGGCGCCACCTTTCCAATGGCTTCGAAGAGGGTGGCGTTGAAGGAGGCGGCGGTGAGGATGACCTGCGGGAAGCTGGTGGCTCCGGGGACTAGAGAGGAGAATCGGGTGCCAGGGCCCACGTAGGAGACGCCGTGAAGGGCCTCCGACCACCACTCGTAGGCGGGGATGCCGAGGCGGGGCACCGCGAGGGAGTTGCTCACCAGCAACTGGATCTTCTCGATGAGGTTGAGGCGATCCATGAGGTCCACCACCCTCGCCTCCACACCCATGGACCTGTTGCAGAACCCGAAGCTGCTCACGTTTGGGTACATATGGACGTCGCAGGCAAAGGTGGCGCTTTGGCCAGAGCAGGAGGAGGAGAAGAGGAGGAGAAGGAGGAGGGATGTGAGAATGGGGAAAATGGTGGCGACCCAACTCGCCATTGGTGGAGGAGAGCTCGAGGGAGGTGTGCCTTCGTGAGGCTCTCTGCTGTGAGGGAGATCTGTGTATGCGTGCGATGCTCTCTGCTGAGCTGTTGCTATGTGTTGGGGTTATTTCTAAGGGGATAGCCCGTGAAGGGTGACGGGGCTCGTGGGTGAGGTTATTCGCCAATGATTGGATAAGAGAGAGAGGAGGTGGTTTAGCGTATGTTTAGATGGGAGGGTTAGGAGGCGAGGGAGGAAGAAGGGAAAGAGGAATGAAAAAAAAAAAGAAAAAAAAAGGGGAGAGAGAAAGATTTTGGATAATTTTACTAATATAATTTTTACAATATTGTAAAAAATATATAGAGTATTTATTATAAAGAGAGGCAATGAAAATGAGAAAATATGCATTCGTTTCATTTTCCTCCCGATCCTTCCGAATTGAAGAGAAACAAATCACTCAATTTGCAGCCATGCGTAATTTTAAGCGTGTGGGCATAAAATTTTGAAAGTTAGGTGTTTTACGACAAAAAGAAGCGAAGGTAATAAAAGAGAAAATTTAGAAATATAAATTATAGCAAAAAAAGATATCGTAAAGTATGTCATATGGTTGGATATATCATCGTTTAAAAAAGTCATCATCACTTTTAAATCAACAACATATTCATGTTTCATTGATGTAAAATTATTTTACATCGATACAAATCACTAAAATCACCTTAAAAATCATCTTACATCAATACAACTGAGATTTCACTGGTACGAAACTATTTTAAATTGATGCGTTCTGATTCAAAGTATCAGTTGTAACTTTCATAATCATTTCATAGACATAAAATGAGATTACACTAGTGTATAATCATCTTGTATCGTTAAATTTTAATTTAAAATTACTTGATTATTTTAAGTAAGATAAGATCCATCAAGTAATAAAATTTATATTTTTTTATCTTTTATATTAAATATCAATCATACATTGATAAGCACACTTATATGTCAGTAAATTACAAAACGAATGACATTACACGATTATTGTATGGTTCGACTACTTTTAACGTTCCTTTCCTTTCCTTCCTCCACATCTTCCCCCCATCTTAATTCTTCCATCCAAACGAAGTTGGGATATTAAACCTCGCTTAGCTTGGAAGGGGGAGATGTTGACATGATAGCTAACGAATTGCACTGCCATTTTCGTGGTACCATACACGAGTGCATGCTTAGGAAACAACGTGCTATGTTTCGGGTTAATGCGACAAAACTTCGTTTGGCGAGCAAGCGAAGCCTAACCCGCCTCTGCCGTGACCTTGGCGAGTTAATTTTCTGCTATAGTTGGTAAGGGTTAAGTAAGAGGACTATCAAGCATACTTTGCTTCTAATTCGCCCTAACTTGTGGTAATTAAACATTAAATTTAATTAAAAAGAATACAAATTGCAACACCGTATCCTTGCTTAACTTAGAAAACATCGATTGGCCTGTCACATTCGACCCATTGTTTATTTTACGACACAGGAGAGTAGAGGAGCGGGAACTGCAGGGTGGGCCAACCAATAGTTTGCAAGCGTGCGTCAAGATAGGTCACCAGCAAACAAAAACCAACAACTAAATATTTACCCAAAATATTCGACGCCAACGACTCCTAATCTTTAATTACCTGAAATCACAGGGACTTACTTATCGCATCAACCACCACCTAACCAAAGTCTAACCAACATTTTCTATAAAGGCCATCTAATATTAAACTTAACTTGTAACCAGGCACAACTGATATTCTTTTCCCTCGTGATAGAATATTTCTTTTGAAATTGGATGCGGGTTGAAAATGCAGGTGGTGATGTAAAAGTTGATGTGTATTAGTTTGAATGTAATACTCACTTGATATATTTTTTTTTATATATAAAAAAGTACTGACACATGATGAGTTTAACACTGTTGTAATTAGTAACAAATCACTTTTGTACGGATCCAAATTACTTAAATCATTTTTGGAACAACTTTTTATCGGTATAAAATCACTTTTCATCTTCAAAATAATTTTGCACTGGTGCAAAGTAAGATTACACCAATGTAATCTTACTTTAAATTACTTTGCATCAGTCCAAAATTAAATTCCAAGTATTTCTTCACTTATGACAAGTGATTTTACACTTACAATGTATTTTTTCCACCTTAGGATTTAGGATCCTAAATCCTAAACTCTAAGGTGAAAAATTCATATTTTAAGTCTAAAATCACTTGTCATAGCCCTAAGGTGTAAAAATCACATTTCAAGTGAAAAATCATTTCTTATTTGTGAAATCACTTTCCATAAACCTAAATCTCAAACTCATATGTCAAAATCACTTTACACTGGTGTAAAATTACTTTACACTGGTGAAACCACCCTTAAAATAATTTTGTATCGATGTCAAATGAGATTACATCGGTGCAAAACCATCTTAAAATAATTTATCACCAGTGAAAAATCATTTTTCATCGATGCAAGATCACCCATAATAATTTATCATCAGTATAAAATAATTTATCATCGATATAAACTTATTTATCACTTATGTATTTTAAATTAAAATAATCTAATAATTTTTTTAAATATGATAAGAACCAACACATAACAAATATTATATTTTTTATTTTTTTATATTAAATATCAATTATTAAATATACCCATGCTTCAAAATAATATATAAAATAAAAAAACATGACTCACAAAATCCTCCGCGTCGCTTTTTACATCATTTTATGCATTTCCTACATTTTTTTTTTTTACTTTGAAATTTTCAGCTATATTCATACGTTTGCTTTCCATTGAACAGCTGAGGCAAAATGATTTTCTTCGGATTGTGAAGATAGTATGTTGTAAATGTTACCCACACGCGCGCGCGCACACATATATATATATAGAATAATCAAAAGATTGTATTTGTCAAGAAACTAAAGGTTAAATGATGCAAGAATGAATACTGTTGGGCCAAATATATATGCATGTAATTTAAATTTCTTCTTGCAATCTTAGCCAAATGTCATATTCTCGGAAATAGGCCCAAGCGACTAAGTGAGTGGTGTAAACGTCCACGGGGAAAGATTCGTCTACGAGCGACGAGGAAAATTCGTGCAAGTTTGTAAAGTTCGTAAGTTATGTATACACATTTATTTAAGTGAAAATGTACATAAATTTTAAAAATGGTGCATATTTCAGCGCACGTAACAAATTAATTTTCACCGCACATGCTATTGTTTGGATTCTACCACGTCATTCTCTTTTTTCACTTCTCTGTTTCTTTCTCATCTTCTTGATTTATTTTTTACCGTCAGTCTCTCTATCTCTCATCTTATATTCTTCTTCTCTTTCCTTTGATTTTTTTGTACTTTTTTTGCATGTTTTCATTTCGATTTTATTACATTCGAACATATCGTATCATATCTGTTCTCAAGTTTATAAGGTTCCTTCTCATCAAGTTGCTGCTAGTTATCTTCTTAATTTTTTCAACTTTCTTTTTGTTAGAATCTTTGTGATTAATTATTTTCAATATTTTTTGATATATTTGATTTATTTTTTATTTAAATGTGCAAAGTTCTCCTTACCTTTTTTTCGATATTTTGCCATGCAACTGACTGTTAAATATGATTTGAATTTTTTTGATGAATTTGATAATAAATTTGGTTACCAAATTATAATTACTTGTGCCTCTTCTTTTGATCATGAGGATTATGATCTCAAGTGCTACTAATGCTAAAGATATCATCATCATGGATGATTTTATTTCTATTTTTGATCCTTAACTTCGAATATCACTTGCATTTCATTTTGCACTTTTTCAAAAAATATCAACTTTAAAAAAATATTTACATAATCAATGTTTTATCATTTTGCATCGGTGATAGTTAATGACATTTTTATATGTATGATCTCTGTTTACTAATATCATCGGTGTATTTCAATTTGCACCGATATTTTCTCATTTTACATTGATGATATTTGATTTGATTATGCCATTTATTTAAGAATATCATTTGTGTATTTCCATTTTGATATTTATTATCCATGTTTTTATTTGTTTGTTTTACTTTTTTTTTTGTATATATATGTGTTTTGTTTTATAACATAAGTTATTTTTTATTACTTGTCATTATTGTTGTTCAAAATATTGAACTTTGAATGAAATTTCATTTGCTTGAGACTACAATTTCTTATTGTCAAGTTTTTATTTGCTCATCGTAATAACTTTGAATATTCTCTCAAGAGTACAAATTAAAATCAGGTTAGGAAAACTTTGCTACAAATAGGAAAATTTATCTATTCAAGAGGTGATGAACCTTCTAAAAGCTCAATCATTTTTATTCAAAGAGATTGCTAGCTAAACTTGGATGCAATGCTCATGTTCATTTTCAATTTTGTAATGATTCTATAAAGTATCTTGTTTCTTTCTGTAACAATTATACTCATGAGTTTTCTTATTCTACTATGATGGAGTATCTTTGGTCAAAAATGGGAAGAAAGTGCCAAATGACGTTAAATGATCAAGCTGGTATTCGTTTGTCAAAGTCGATTACAATGTTTGCTTAAGTTAGTTACATCGTTAGCTATTGAAGACAATGGTTTGGAGAATTTGACCTTCATGACCCAAGTTGCAAGGGATGCACTACGTAGATTATGGAATTTGAAGCTTAACATTGGCAATGCAAAGGTCGTTCAAGGTTATTTCGTTAGGTTGCAATCGAAGAATAGTAACCTTTTCTATTCCATAGATTGCGACGATGATGGTTGCATCCATAACATTTTTTTGTTTAATTTTAGTAGTTGTTTGGCTTATAAGCTTTTTTGGAGATGTATTGTTGTTTGACATAACATACTTGACTAACTGTTACGACACGTTATGGTAACTCCATCATCCGTCATAACTAACTTAAACTAGCTCAATTTCAGTAATAAATGCTCCTTAATATTTATCAGAAGATCATAACTCTGCTCTGAGTCTAATACGAGAAGAAAATGGGAAATCCCGTTAAATCTATTGTTTTAACGAATAATCACGAGTGAAGAATAAATCAGGGGTTAGCCCATAGTTTTAGTTTTAACTAACTAAACTAGGGTTTTCTACGATTTGAGGATTATTTTATTAATAAAAATCGTAATTACAGCCTCACTTCAATTAAATGGGTTCTAATTGAAATAGATGTAATCTAAACCTCCTAAAAATCACTGAAAAATATTCTAAGAGGTTTGGAACCATCACTTTGACCAAAGGAACCCATTTTGACAAAAAATAGAGACTTAAGCGGGAATTTACCTTGTTTTGGGTTTCAGTGTAAATTACCCACTCAAACATCGTTAAAACCTAAATCTAAAGTTACCACTAGATTCCTTAGATTCAAATTAAGTTAACCCTAAATGTTGAGCCTAATAAGAGATTATCTTGACCCAGCTTACATTTTAGCCCATTTGGCTCACCTTATCACAGAAAGCCACATAAGACTTGATTTTTTTTACGAATAGGTCCTCCCATCATCTTCTCCACGTCCAAACATGGAGACACAATAGCAAACCGACCCACTCCACGTCGACCTTTAATTGAAGAATCAATCCCTCAAATCTTGTCCAATCCCTCCAAAATTAGAGGGATTGATCCTCAGATCTTCCTCTATCGATTACAATTGATCTCGAGCTCTGATTTTCACTCTAGAGCCGCCGATGAACTTGAGATCCACGGATTATTTGTTTCTAAAATTGTGAGGAATTCATGAGAATTCCAAGCAATTCAAGGCCACACCTACCTCTATATAACCTCTAGCACAATTCCAAGTCAAAATTAGTCAAGATTGGATCGTGTTTTGCCCCTTTCTTCCACACACGATCACTATGTCTTCGACTCCAACGTGCTTCTATGACCACCTTCTTCCACACGTGCTTAAGACCAATTGGCACCACCAATCTCTTCCTCTCTTCCTTACAACCCTTGTTGGCCAAAGCAAGGGTGTTCCAACCCCATCATTCCTGTCGTTTTACTCGTTAGCCCTATCATCTTCCTCACATCCAGATGGCCAACACTAGACATGAATCCTCCTCTTTTCATCCAAACAAGGAGTCCCCTATCTCCCTCTCTTCCCCTAAGTTAGTTTAGGCTACTTTGTTCTAGGTTTCAAGCCCTTACATCACCGTTTGTTCTTCTCCATGGCTAGCGAGAGCTCCGGTGAGCTCGAGCCACCACACCACGCCACCATCGACCCATCCACCTACACCACAAGCTGCACAACAACTTGCAGATCAAAAGCCCTCAAGAAATTGAGAGCTTTGATCTACAAATTGATTGGCCGAACAACCCATCAATCCACCATCACCAACGACTCTATCCGGCCACCTTACGCTCTCTCACTCCAAATCACCACCACCAACACCTTCGTAGCATATTTTTATTTTAGGTGCTCGCCATCGACCTTCATCTTCTCCGACGACGCCCATGACAATTCGGCGAAGAAATACCAAGGAAGCACCCTCCTCTTGTGCGAATTCAACCAAAGAAGCTTGCCTAGCCGTTGGATTGAAGATCCAATGGTGGTCTTGCCCCAATCAAACGAGTTTCTCCACGTTGTCGCTGTTGTTGAGAAAACGAAGAAGGAAGGAGCCTCATAGTCCCACATTGTCAGATTTGAAGCTTAAGTTGGGAATAAATCAGATTGTGCCCAAAGACTATTCGCCCAAGACCACAGGGGGTCGGGTCCTGGTCGTGCTGTTATCTCGCTCTAGGGTTTCGTCGTAGTATAGTATAAAGAAACGGTCACCGGTTTAATATAATTTGTTACTCGAAAATAAAAAGTTTCCCGAGGTCGAACTCAGGGAGTAAACTATAATTCCAGAAGCATATAAATTCACAATATATAATGTTTTACAAAAATTAAGAGAGAGAGAGAGAGAAAGAGAGAGAGAGAGTAAAAATTGCTCCTTTCTTTCTTTTTCCCCTTTTTCCTTCTCTTCTTTCTTCTTTCCTGCGACAAAGCTCTTCTTTTTCTTTCTTCCTTCTCTGAAGGACTCCTCTGCTTCTTCTTTCTTTCTTTTTCTTAGCAGCTACGATTCCTCTTTCTCTTTTGTTCTTGCTTCTACTCAGGCCCTTCTTCTTCACTCTTCTTCTCTGTCTTCTGTCTTCAGCAGTTCCGTCCTTCTTCTTCTTCCTTCTTCTTTCTGCTGCTTCTTCTTCTTTTTCTCCGACGTCTGATTCAGAGCTCAGACGCCTTATCTGATTAGCCTCTCCTCCTTTTCCTCTTGGCTTCCTCTTCTCTTCTCCTTCCTTCCTTCTTCCTTCTTCCCTACGCTGCTAAGTCCTGGCCACTACTCCTCTTCTCCTTTCTTCCTTCTTGTGCACACACACACAAACATCAGTGCAAAACCTACCCCTACCCCTTTCCTGCGTCTCTCTCTCTCTCTGAATCTCTCTTTGGTAAGCTCTCCCAAAGCCGAGTAATCAGGTCGGGTCGGGTCGTGTGCCCGGGTCCAGGCGCACCGGCATGGTGAAGGTTTGGCCCTACTAGGAGGGGTGACGTGATAAAATGCGGAAATAAATATAAAGCAATCTCACCAAAGAAAACCAATCACACAATATACACAAATGTTTTTTAGGTGGAAACCCAAACCGAGTGAAAACCACCACCTAACCCTCTCAAGTTAGGATTTTCCGATCAACCTAGTTGATCAAATCCACTAACCGAGTCACTTTAAAACGAGGGTGATTCAACCTCAGTACAACCACGCTACAAGTACGAGGGTAGCGTTCCTCAACCCCTTCTCTCCACGAGAAGGATTTTGTCCCACGAAGGAGACGGGAATTCGCAAAGCGAATACCCAACCAAAAAAACAAAGATAAAATAAACAACAAGTCCTATAGAGCCAACAAAGAAATTATGAACCTAGCTTCTATAGGAATAAGGAAACTCCCCTTTGCAAGGAGTGTGTCGAGTTGGTGACGCGGTGCGTGTGCCACGCGATGGCGCAACGTCGCTCTCGTAAACAACGGCGGGAGAGCGGGTGCGCGAAGCTTGATGCTCTCTAGAGAAAGGAACTAGAGCTTGGAGAGCAAGGGCTTCTCTTGACACAAAAGAGTGGAACTAAGTTGCTTAGGTGTGTCTCTTGTTTCTCTTAGTGTGTATCTTGTGTCTCTAAGTGTATATGTATGTTGCAAAGGTTCCCCTCTATTTATAGAGGCGTTAGGAAGGGTTCTATAGCCGTTGGGTGCAAAGCCCAAGAGAATCAGGCTGAAATCAGGACAATGATTACATTTGACAGGGTGATCAGACGTCTAATTCTGGCATCAGACGTCTGGAAGGCCACTTTAAGACGTCTGATTTCAAGGTCAGACGTCTGATTCTATGCGGGTTTCCTCCTGACTTGAATCAGATCTAAACAGGATTTTTGCGCAAGTCCATCAGACGACATACAGGACGTCTGGCACTATGTCTGGACGTCTGGAAACCTACTTTTACTGTGGGAATTGATTTCCAAACGTTGCAACGGCTAGAAAATCTCTGAGAAGAGATTTTGGGTCAGCCGAGGTAAAACGGTCATTTATCAGACGTCTGGACAGTCCTATGGACGTCTGATAAGGCTCTAACGGTCATATCCTTGAGTGGCTGCTAAGCTAGCCAACGGTCCACTATCTGGACGTCTGGCAAGTCCATCAAACGTCTCCTAAGACGTCTGGTATTAGGTCTGGACGTCTGATTTCATCAGACAGAACTAGGTATGTCCAACCTAACAAATATTAGACGTCTGAAACAACCGTCAGACGTCTTAAAATACTTTATCAGACGTCTGATTTGGGAATTAGACGTCTAGAAGTGCTGTTTGAACCCTATATTGATTTTCTAAGTATTCTACAGAAAACCTAAGTATCCTAGGGTTGTGCCGGTGTTCCTAGGACTACTGTTAGGGTACTTTGAGGCTCTTTAACATAATATTCTAAGGAAAATAAAAAGAGCAAAAAAATAAAGACAAGAGATACAAGAAAGGATTAAAAAGAATCTATCATATTCTTCTTGTCTTCTATCTTCAATCTGTCGCTCCACGCGAACCTCCTCTGTTCTTCATTAAGCTCCTCCAATCCGTCCTGGATGCGAGCTCGAGTTTCGTCTAAACACGTCTTCATTTGCAATTGACCTAAAATCTAGGACTCAAATTGCAAATGTTAAATAACTCGTATTTTGTTATCATCAAAATAAATGATCGTGGTGCTCTAGCACCAACAATCTCCCCCTTTTGGATGATGACAAAACCGTAAATAATGATGCATAAAATCCTCCCCCTTTTTGACATTATCAAAAAAGTTTGATTGATATTACATTTCCTATAACTCCCCCTTAAAACATGCTCTTCTATAAATTTATTTTAACAAAGGTGATATTCTCCCCCTTTTTGTAACAACAGGATAGCTATTATTTTTCTCCCCCTTACTAGAGGACATTTAGCTAACACGCATCTCCCCCTTAAAAATTGACAATTAGCTCATCATTTTTTAACTCCCCCTATCTAAATGCTTATGATAAAAAGATAGGGTAAAGGATTTTTACCTCACCTACCATGGCCAATAAAATGGCCCGAATGGTGGTGGTGGATGCCACATCGGATGAGGCTCCCATCCGTAGCTTGGAGGCCCGGGCATCGGCGCCGGTCTCCAGTCTGGCGGTCGACGTGCGGCGGGTCCGTCGTTTGTTCGCCGTCTCGTCGGTCTTCTTGTTCTCCTCCTTGGTCTACTCCTTAGTTCTCCTAGCTCGAGTTGACCAGCCTTGAGTTTATAGGTCCAGTCCTTTGTATTGTAGTTATCCCTGAATCCTACAAAACAAGATTCCAAATTTTTCTTCGGTATCCAAGTAAGCTTGGATCCGGATTTGTTAGTGGGTCTCCTTGACAGAGATCCTATCTCAACCTTAGGGCTATAAAACTTGTCTACTTTGTTGATTAATTTGTTAGAATTTTCCCTAAGACATGCAATTTCTTTTTCTATAGTTTGCATCTTAGTCTTTAAATTAGAAATTTCTACTTTTAGACTAACATTTTCCTCAATCAATTTATTATTTTCATTGATGAGGTTATGATTTTCTAATAATATGTTATCATTTTTAGGACTAGCTTCTATGTCCTTAAGTTATTTTTCTAACCTATCATTTTCATTTTTAAGAAAACTAAGGTTCTTTTTAATACTTTTGTTTTCTATTTTAAGTGATTTACTAACTTCAAAAAGTTCATTAAAAGCTTCTTGAAGATCGATATTTACCTCGTTGTCGGAGTCGCTTCCGCTTTCGCTGTCGCTATTGCTTCCTCTGGCCATGAAACCAAAGAAAGCGGTTTCCTCCTTCGCGTGATCTTCTTCTGAGCTTGTCTCCTCATGAGTGCCTTCCAACCTCCTCCATATCTCGTGGGCGGTGGTGCACTCTTGGATTTTCTCGAACTCTTTCGAACTCAGCGCGCAATACAGGGCATTCATTGCCTTTGCGTTGAGTGAAAGTTCTCGAATCTGCAGCTGCGAGTAGCCTCCTTGGGGTCACTTCGGGATCTCGTATGGGGTTTCGCAACATCCCCATATCTCGAATTCAGTGGCTTGGAGCCACGTCTTCATCCTTAACTTCCAATATCCAAAGTCCCTCCCGTCGAAATAGGGTGGTCGGACGGTGGACTGCCCTTCGGAGATTCCGATTGCAGCTATGCTTCCCTCCATGATCTTCTTGCCGGGTGTTACTCCGATC
Source organism: Thalassia testudinum (assembly GCA_037157565.1). NCBI lineage: Eukaryota > Viridiplantae > Streptophyta > Magnoliopsida > Alismatales > Hydrocharitaceae > Thalassia > Thalassia testudinum. The sequence continues at coordinate 3,762,582 of JAZHRO010000076.1, forward strand.
TTGCAAGAACCTGCTCTGATACCAATTGAAGGTTTGGCCCTACTAGGAGGGGTGACGTGATAAAATGCGGAAATAAATATAAAGCAATCTCACCAAAGAAAACCAATCACACAATATACACAAATGTTTTTTAGGTGGAAACCTAAACCGGGTGAAAACCACCACCTAACCCTCTCGAGTTAGGATTTTCCGATCAACCTAGTTGATCAAATCTACTAACCGAATCACTTTAAAATAAGGGTGATTCAACCTCAGTACAACCACGCTACAAGTACGAGGGTAGCGTTCCTCAACCCCTTCTCTCCACGAGAAGGATTTTGTCCCACGAAGGAGACTTGAATTCGCAAAGCGAATACCCAACCAAAAAAACAAAGATAAAATAAACAACAAGTCCTATAGAGCCAACAAAGAAATTATGAACCTAGCTTTTATAGGAATAAGGAAACTCCCCTTTGCAAGGAGTGCGTCGAGTTGGTGACGCGGTGCGTGTGCCACGCGATGGCGCAACGTCGCTCTCGTAAACAACGGTGGGAGAGCAGGTGCACGAAGCTTGATGCTCTCTAGAGAAAGGAACTAGAGCTTGGAGAGCAAGGGCTTCTCTTAAACACAAAGGAGTGGAACTAAGTTGCTTAGGTGTGTCTCTTGTTTCTCTTAGTGTGTATCTTGTGTCTCTAAGTGTATATGTATGTTGCAAAGGTTCCCCTCTATTTATAGAGGCCTTAGGAAGGCTTTGGAAGGCTTAGGAAGGGTTCTATAGCCGTTGGGTGCAAAGCCCAAGAGAATCAGGCCGAAATCAGGACAATGATTACATTTGACAGGGTGATCAGATGTCTAATTCTGGCATCAGACGTCTGGAAGGCCACTTTGAGACGTCTGATTTCAAGGTCAGACGTCTGATTCTATGCGGGTTTCCTCCTGACTTGAATCAGATCTAAACAGGATTTTTGCGCAAGTCCATCAGACGACATACAGGACATCTGGCACTATGTCTGGACGTCTGGAAACCTACTTTTACTGTGGGAATTGATTTCCAAACATTGCAACGGCTAGAAAATCTCTGAGAAGAGATTTTGGGTCAGCCGAGGTAAAACGGTCATTTATCAGACGTCTGGACAGTCCTATGGACGTCTGATAAGGCTCTAACGGTCATATCCTTGAGTGGCATCTAAGCTAGCCAACGGTCCACTATCTGGACGTCTGGCAAGTCCATCAGACGTCTCCTAAGACGTCTGGTATTAGGTCTGGATGTCTGATTTTATCAGACAGAACTAGGTATGTCCAGCCTAACAGATATTAGACGTTTGAAACAACCGTCAGACGTCTTAAAATACTTTATCAGACGTCTGATTTGGGAATTAGACGTCTGGAAGTGCTGTTTGAACCCTATATTGATTTTCTAAGTATTCTACAGAAAACCTAAGTATGCTAGGGTTGTGCCGATGTTCCTAGGACTACTGTTAGGGTACTTTGAGGCTCTTTAACATAATATTCTAAGGAAAATAAAAAGAGTAAAAAAATAAAGACAAGAGATACAAGAAAGGATTAAAAAGAATCTATCCTATTCTTCTTGTCTTCTATCTTCAATCTGTCGCTCCACGTGAACCTCCTCTGTTCTTCATTAAGCTCCTCCAATCCGTCCTGGATGCGAGCTCGAGTTCCGTCTAAACACGTCTTCATTTGCAATTGACCTGAAATCTAGGACTCCAATTGCAAATGTTAAATAACACGTGTTTTGTTATCATCAAAACAAATGATCGTGGTGCTTTAGCACCAACACGTGGGTGGTGTGCGAGGAGTGCACAGGAGTGGGAAGTTGGGTCGGATCAGATCCGCGTGGGCGTGTCGCCGACGAGACTCGGTGAGTAGGTGAGGGACCTCACTCCAGTGCTATCGGAGGCAACCAGCTGATAGTACTTTTTCAATTTATGTATGGGCGTGCGCCCATACATTTCCAAGGTGGGACTAAAGTCCCACCTCCGATCTCGGGCGCCTGCGGGAGAGAACTTCGAGCAATTGGGGTAGCAGTCGAAGCTTGTGACCCCAAGCGAAGTCCTGGATGTGTGCGCGGTTCCCTTCCGCGTTGCCTGGAGCTGCCTCCCAAGCATCTCCTGTTGCTCGTCAATGGCGGCGAGAAGGGCGAAACATGAAACACGCAAACGGCCTCGCTGCCACATCAAAAAGTTCAGGGAGGTTTGCCAAAGCACGGTGAGTGCGGTGCCAGGGTCGGCGAGACGCAAGAGTGCCTGTGGCCGTGCGCCTAAGGCACTCTACGTGCGTGAGAGTGGGTGTGTTCGGGGGGTGGTCTTGAGGTGGTAGGTGGTGAATGGAGGGTGGATTCGGTGTTAGTGAGGTGGCGCGGAGCTTAAGGGGTAGCTGGCGAGGCGGATGGAGGTGTGGAGTGGCGAGTACTCCTCGCCGGAAGGTAGCCAGAGATGGAGAAGGTGGTGATGGACAGTGGTAGTCGGTGAGTTGAAATAGTAAATTAGGAAGGGGAAAATAACAGGGAGAGAGGGGGGAAAGTTTTTACCTACCTAATTGACGAAGAGGGAGGGAGGCGGCGCTCGACGCGTACCTGCCGGCGCCGGAGACGAAGGAGCCCAGAAGGGAGTAACGGTGGCGAGGAAGAGGTCGGGAAGGCGCCAGCTGGTGCGGCCTGGCGCGGGAAGACAAGGTGGAGTGGGCTTTGCTACAGGTATGGTAGCAGAGCGACGAAAAGAGGAGGAAAGGGCCACTGGAGCCTGCGGGCGTTTTGGCCATGGGTGGAGGAGATGAAATTTGGGAGGGATCCTCAGCCAAATCAGGCTTGGAGTGGACGGCAGCCCCTGCCGCTCCTTATAAAGGTGTTGGCGAGGAGAGAGTTTCGAGGCAGCGACGTGGGAGACTCGCCGGAGATGGTCGGAGATGGAGACCCATGCCTTTCGTGCATTCACACGAGAGGCATGGGCAGCCGCCGGTCACAGGGGAGGGTCCTTACGACAGAGAACGACGTAGGGAACCCCCCATTCGTTCCTGAGAGCGATTGCCTTGCCCTGCGTGACGCCATCCTCCGCACAAGGTCGCTGGAGGTATGGTGCCTGCGCAGGGTGGCAGGGAGGACCGTTCTGCAAAGAACGAAGGAAAAGATAGGGGGCTAAATGCAAGGTTTTGAAAAAATAAATTTTAAAAAGTAATTCAAGAGGACCAATTTGTAAAGTCGGTTAAGATGGTCTTCACTTAGGCCCAAATTTTTGTACCAACCTAATTTGAACCTAAGGAATTTAATGGTGTAATTTGATTTTAGGTTTAACCACGTTTGAATGGTAAATTTGTGTAAAAATCCAAATTAGGTTAAAATTTGGGCATGGTTCTCAAATTGGGTCAAAATAGGTTGTAGAGGCTAAATTGAAGGTTCTACACCCTAGGGAGTATTTTTCCATGATTTTTAGAGGGTAGTTGATTTTTACTCCACTTAGAACCTCGTGAATTAAAGTGAATTTATTTTTAGGGTTACAAAATGTCATTTAATTCCTAGAAGTTGCTATAACCCTTTTCAGATCAAATCATCCCACTTCCTTATTAAGCTCATTTGACCTGTGTTTAAACCCTTAGATACCCTGTTTGTGTATTGCCTTGGTAAAATTACAGTTTTACTCCTCATAACTTGTTTTATTCTTCAATTCAGAATTCTCTGAGTTAGGCTTTTCTTTAGGTTTTGTAGGAGCTTATTCACACTTATTTAGATTAAATTGTGTTAGTTAGGGTTCATGATGAGGCTCTCATCATACCCCCATGCCTAGCTTTTGCTAGTCCCTTAGCAAAATTTTAAGGTTTTAATCTTTGTTCTAGACCATGAATTTCTTATTGAGTTTAGATAAGTGTTTTTTCTCTTGTAACCTTGATTAGGTCAGAATGCCAGCCATAGGCTTAAAAGGTACTCTAGTATCAACTAAGATTCAGATCTGTCTAGCTTTAGCCTTAGTCCTTAGCAAAGGTTTTTAAAGCCTACAGGAACTAACCTAAGGTTTATTTGACCTTGTGGTTAAAGCACCCGTGCTTGAAATAATTTTAGCCTCGGTTCAGTTCGCTGTGCGTTTTGTAAGAGAGAGAGGTAGAAGATTTGTGTGTTTGGAGAGTTTTCTCTCCCTTTTTTCTTTCTAATTCTAGCTTAGGATTGGCTTCTCAACACGGTTGTATCAGATTCCTTGTCCCCATCATCAATCCTCAAGAGTTCCTGGAAGTCAATGCTTCGAGATAGCACCGCCCATGGTAACCCCCAGAACCCTGGCTTTCGAGATTTCGAGATAATCCCGTCCATAGTGTTCCGTGGCCGAATTCAGGTCCTGGAAATTGACACTTCGTGATAATGCCATTCATGGAATCTGAACCAACAAACTGCCAATAGTAAGATAAGGAAAAATCTTTGCACCAACATAAGTTAAAATGAGCTAAAGAGCTCATTTTAACAGTAAAAATAGAAAGAATGGGTCCCAAAACGAAGAAGAGTGTGAGAGATAGCCCCATTGTTAAATTCTTAACATTTAATCCCCATTATTTATTCTTATTTGTCCAGTTAGCAGATGTAACGACCCGATTCCCGAGTCCCTACAAGACACGAGAACTGGATCGACTCGACTAACCCAAGACCTAGTCGTCCAACGAGGAAGTAACCAAAAGAGCTGTAAAATAAATCACATTCAGCATGAATATAACTAGCAGTAACAAAAATACAGCAGTAAGAAAATGAACTACTATAGCATGTACCATCACAACAGTAGAACAACATTTATAACATAACAAGAACTACAAGTAAAGAAAAGTACAGAGAGTAACAAGAACTACTCACTACAGTGGAACAAAAAGGGCACAAAAGAACAGTGATAACTCTACTGGACCCTACTCGGCCCAGCATCCTCTGCAACCGCTGACCCTGGCTGCTCAACACTTGGTCCTGAAAAGTAACGTGTGTAACACGTCAGCGAAACGCTGAGTAGAGTGGCAGCTAAACTAAAGAAGCAGTAAAGTGTACAGTAGCTGTTTTATTTTCTTTCTTCCTTTATTTACGTCTTTCTATTGCTTCACAATTTATCTATTTCTCAGATCCTTCACTTGATCTCGAATGTTCCTCGTGGGAACGATCTCGATTGCAGTCTTTTCCGAAGAGTAGAAGTAACACGTGGTGCTCTCCTGGCCGGGAGAGTCCCCCGTGGTGATCCTACTCTCAGTCAACCACCCCAAGGTCACTGACAGACGTAACGGTGACTACGGCACGCGCGGTAAACGCACGGGTAGCTACCCCGCACTGGCACGCGGTCAGTCGTTTCCGTTAGCGGGTGCACCCAAAGCACAGCACGGAACCAGTATAGGGCAGAGCCCTCTCAGTAACTGGGGTCCAACCCCTCCACAGTAACCAAACAGGGGCCTTGCCCCTCCACAGTCCGCGCACCCTCGCCTGACTACCCTGGTTTGCCCAGTGGGCCTAACAAGTCGGTGTAGGTGAGCTAGCAGAACCTCGGGACCCGTGGGGTAGCTAGTACTCGCTCTACACTAGTAGCTCTCCTCGGTACTGTGTACACGAGGGCCAAAAAGTCGATACAAAGTGGCTAGACCTAACCCCAAATCCATGGGGCGGCTGGCTCCGCTCTGCACTAAGCAGGTAACAGGTGCTTCTCCTGGCACTACGTACCCAAGAGACAACACACTTCCACGTCTTTCTTTCTCTGTTCCATTTCATTCTCTCTCCAGGAGTTCTACTCCTAATTCCTCGTAGGGTTCCAGCTCTTTTAACTAAGCACATTCAGGTTTCACCTCTTTCATTTTCACGTTCATACAACCCATATTCTCAATCATGTTCATTTATTCATAACAAGCAGCTGTTAAATTAATTTACAGGCAGCTATTATTTCCTTTCCACATTTTCCAAGATTGCAATATCTATATTCATATCACTAGTTTTACAGTCCTAGGATTCATGCCGTACCCTAGGATCTATCATTCAATCTAGTTTTCCAGCCCTAGGATTCATGCAATACCCTAGGATCTATCATTCAATCTGGTTTCTCATTCCTAGGATTCTTGTAATGCCCTAGGCTCTATTAATTGTTCCATAATTGTTACAAATTATGTTAATAATTTTTAAAGCCACTCTACCAGCTACAACGGAAGTACTGGGGGCGTGGTCGGAAATATCGCGCGCCTCTGCAACCCCCGAGACTGCAATGGAATGGGATCCTAACACAAGGATCAAACACAAGGAGTTTCTCAGAACAATATATAATTACTGGAAACGGGTAGAGGATCTTATTCCGAAAAGAACGCAACTTGAAATGCAGAAAACGGACTCCGAACGGGCCCTAAACGGGTCGAAAACGACGAAACAGTCCAAAATCAGACGTCTGGAACCTCTTCCAGACGTCTTAAAATGCGGGTCAGATGGTACCTTTGTTCTGCGTAGTCTCTCAGACGTCCAAAAACCTGCGGGGGCGTCTGGCCTAGTTCTCAGATGTCCGATGGTCACCCCGGACGTCTGGAAGTCCTTCCCGTCCTCTGGCACTGCGGCCAGACGTCTGATTCGCGTTGGATGGCGAATCTCAGAACCTGCACGTGCCCACTCATTGTTCTCAGTACAATGGGTCGCAGAAAACGACGAAGGACGAAAATAACTTACTTGCAGACGTCTGGACAATCCTCCAGACGTCTTCACCGTCGTCTGGCTGGAAGCCCAGACGTCTGATTCTTAAAAAATTTCCAGAATCAGAGTTCGACTCGCTCTCCGCCCGCGACGCACGGCCGCGCCGTGCCTCGTTTGCCTGCTTCTCGAGCTGCAGTAGCCCTCCAGCGATGCTCCACGCCCGCGGCTCCCCCGCCGGCCGGCTCTAGTTGCCCCGGCAAGCTCGAGCCCTCACGGTCGAGCTTCTCCTCCCTCGCGCAACACCTCCTCCCGCAACTCGCCGCGGCTGCCGCTCGCTCACGCTCGTGCTCTCGCACCGGCTGGAAGAAGAAGAAGAAGGAAGCCGAGGAGATGAGAGTGAGGGAGAGGGCGAGGGCCTTTTAAGGCCGCGGGGGGAGAGAGAGAGAGAGGGAGCGCGGCCTGTGCCTGCAGGAGAGAGGGAAAACGAGGCATTCGTAGGTCTGCGTGCGTAGGCGAGCAGACGCAATGCTGCGTGCCGCAGAAATTAAATCCCAGACGTCCGGAAGGGGTTCCAGACGTCTGGTCAGACATCTGGGCCACCTCCCAGACATCTTAAAAAAGGCATCTTGACAGCAAATATGTTTATCCTTTAGGTATTCTATTAACTCGAATCATTAGGACCTGAGACGTAATTCAAGGTGACATGCTTAGTGGCCAACCAAAAATACCACCTTAGCTCCTATTTAAGACAGGACGTGACGTTCAACTACCTACAAAGAGGAACCCTGTACCATGGTTCAAAGAAGTGTTGCTCCCATGAGGCCAACATCCTTCCCATTCGCTAATCCATCATCAGTCATGTTACGAACGCGCGGCTTCAGACGACTTTTAAGACGTCTGGGAGGTGGCCCAGACGTCGGACCAGACGTCTGGAACCCATTCCAGACGTCTGGGATTCGGTTTTTTTCGACACGTGCGGTTTCGTCTGCGCACCTGAGCTCGCAGACCTGCGAGTGCATCTCTCTCTCTCTTTCTGCCTCTCTCCTGCGGCCGCAGGCATTGCCCCCTGTCCCGCTCTCTCTCTCCTCCCCCCTCACTCTCACCACCTCCGCTTCTCCTTCTTCTCCCAGCGAGTGCGAGCGCGAGCGAGCGTCGGCGGTGGTAGCCGCGGCAAGTGCGGGAGGAGGTGCTGCGTGAGAAGAGGAGGCGCTCGGCCGTGAGGGCGAGCTTGCCGGGGCTGCTAGAGCCGACCGTCGAGGGGAGCAGCAGACGCGGGGTGACGCGGGAGGACTGCTGCAGCTCGAGCAGCAGGCGGACGAGCCGCGGCGCAGCCGTGCGTCGCAGGCGGAGGGCGAGTCGCGCTCTGATTCTGGAAGTTTTTCCAGAATCAGACGTCTGGGATTCCAACCAGACGACGAGGAAGACGTCTGGAGGACTGTCCATACGTCTGGTAACTAAGTTATCTTTCGTACCTTCTTCCTTTCCTTCGACTGTCTGTACCGAGCACGAGGATGGGCACGGGCAGGTTCTGAGATTCGCATCCAACGCGAATCAGACGTCTGGCTGAAGTACCAGATGACGGGATCGACTTCCAGACGTCCGGGGTGACCATCGGACGTCTGGGAACTAGGCCAGACACCCCGCAGGCTTCTGGACGTTTGAGAGACCACGCAGGGCAAAGGTAACCTCTGATCCACTTTTTAAGACGTCTGGAAGAGGTTCCAGACGTCTGATTTTACACTGTTTCGTCGTTTTCAACCCGTTTAAGCCCGTTCGGAGTCCGTTTTCCGCATTTCGAGTTGCGTGCTTATAGGAATTTAATCGTCTACCCATCTACAGTAGTTATACTGTTTTGAGAAAATCCTTGTGTTTGATCCTTGTGATAGGACCCCGTTTCGTTGCAGTCTCGGGGTTTGCGGAGGCACGCAGGATTCCCGACCACGCCTCCAGTACGCCTGTTGTAACTGGTAGAGTGGCTTTTAAGTTTACTAGTATAATCTGTTAAGTTATGGAACCATAAATAGAACCTAGGACATTGCTTGAATCCTAGGAATGAGAAATAGATTGAATGATAGATCCTAGGTGTTGCATGAATCCTTGGGCCGGAAAACTAGATTGTATGATAGATCCTAGGATATGGCATGGATCCTAGGACGGGAAAACTAGTGGAAAGTATGAATACTGCAGTCTTGGAAAATGTGGAAAGGAAATAATAGCTACCTGTAAATTGGTTTAACAGCTGCCTATTATGAATAAATGAGCATGTCTGAGAATATGGGATGTATGGACGTGAAACTGGAAAGGTGAAACCTGAATGTGCTGAGTTAAAAGAACTGGAACCCAACGGGGGGGAACTTCTGGAAAGAGAAAGGAATGGAGAAAGAAAGACGTGGTAGTGTGCTGTCTCTTGGGTACGTAGTACCAAGGGAAATTCCTGTACCTGTTTAGTGCAGAGCGGAGCCAGCCGCCCCAGGGACCCGGGGTTAGGACTGGCCACTTTTTACCGACTTGCTGGGCCTCGTGTACGTAGTACCGAGGAGAGCTACTAGTGTAGGGAGGTACTAGCTACCCCACGGGCCCCGGGGTTCTGCTAGCCTCCTACACCGACTTGTTAGGCCCACTGGGCAAACCAGGGTAGTCAGGCGAGGGTGCGCGGACTGTGGAGGGGCAAGGCCCCTGTTTGGTTACTGTGGAGGGGTTGGACCCCTGTTACTGAGAGGGCTCTACCCTGTACTGGTCCCGTACTGTGCTTTGGGCGCACCCGTTAACGGAAACGACTGACCGCATGCCAGTGCGGGTTAGCTACCTGTACGTTTATCGCGCGTGCCGTAGTCACCATTACTCCTGTCCGTGACCTTGGGGTGGTTGACTGAGAGTAGGATCACCACGGGGGACTCTCCCGGCCAGGAGAGCACCACGTGCTACTTCTACTGTTCGAAAAAGACTGCAATCAAGATCGTTCCCACGAGGAACATTCGAGATCAAGTGAAGGATCTGAGAAATAGATAAATTTTGAAACAATAGAAAGACGTAAATAAAGGAAGAAAGAAAATAAAGGAAGAAAGAAAATTAAAACAGCTACTGTACACCTTACTGTTTCTTTAGTTTAGCTGCCACTCTACTCAGCTTTTTGCTGACGTGTTACACTCGTTACCTTTCAGGACCAGGTGTTGAACAGCCAGGGTCAGCGGCTGCAGAGGACACTGGGCCGAGTAGGGTCCGGTAGAGTTACCACTATTCTCATGTACCTCTTTTTGGTTCCACTGTAGTGAGTAGTTCTTGTTTCCGCTATACTTTTCTTTACCTGCAGTTCATATTATGTTATGAATGTTGTTCTACTGTTGTGGTGGTATATACTGTAGTGGTTTCTTTCCTTACTGCTGTATTTTCTTACTGTTAGTTATATTCATGCTGAATGTGGTTTATTTTACTGCTCTTTTGGTTACTTCCTCGTTGGACGACCAGGTCTTGGGATTAGTCGAGTCGGTCCAGTTCTCGTGTCTCGTAGGGACTCGAGAATCGGGTCGTTACACTCGCCATCCCACAAGAATCAGACGTCTGGCTGCAGTGCCAGACGATGGAGAGAACCTCCAGACGTCCTGGGTGACAATCGGACGTCTAGAAACCAAGGCCAGACGTACCAGCGGGCTTCTGGACGTCTGAAGGACTGCGCAGAACTGAGGTACGACCAACCCACTTTTTAAGACGTCTGATTTTGGACAGTTTCGTCGTTTTTAACCCGTTTAGGGCCCGTTTAGTGTCCGTTTTCCACGTTCAAAGTTGCGCTCTTTCCAGAATTAATTCCTCTATCCGTTTACAGTAATTGTATACTGTTCTGAGAAACTCCTTGTGTTTGATCCTTGCGTTAGGATCCCGTTCCGTTGCAGTCTTAGGGGTTGCGGAGGCGCGTGGGATTGCTGACCACCCCCCCAGTACTCCCGGTTTCGCTGGTAGAGTGGCTTTTTAATTTATTTAACAAAATTTGTTACAATTCTGAGACAATTAATAGTGTTTAGGGCATTGCATGAACCCTAGGACTGTGAAATTAGATTTGAATGATAGATCCTAGGGTATTGCATGATTCCTCGGATTGGAAAACTAGATTGAATGATAGATCCTAGAGTTACCATTGTTCTCGTGTACCTCTTTTGTTCCACTATAGTGAGTAGTTCTTGTTTCCGCTGTACTTTTCTTTACCTGCAGTTCATATTATGTTATGAATGTTGTTCTACTGTTGTAGTGGTATATACTGTAGTAGTTTCTTTCCTTACTGCGTTATTTTCTTACTGTTAGTTATATTCATGCTGAATGTGGTTTATTTTACTGCTCTTTTTGGTTACTTCCTCGTTGGACGACCAGGTCTTGGGATTAGTCGAGTCGGTCCGGTTCTCGTGTCTCGTAGGGACCCGGGAATCGGGTCGTTACAAGTCAACTATCTAATCCAAGCACAACCCCAGCTATACACAAGGTACTGCATGGCTCAATCGAGGTGTCGAGGAGGCATGCAACTCCCTAACTTAGTTTGTTTAGACATTTAGTTACTAATGGTAAAAACATCATGGGTCTTAACCAGCCACCATTAGTCAGATTCAAATGATAAATGCTCCTAATTGATCATATGAGGGTCACAATTTCGCATTAATCTAATTTGAGAAGACAAGAAACATGGTTAATTCTACTACTTTAAAAGTACATCAAAAATGCAAATTAACCACAGGTTTACTCAAGGGATAATTGAAGTTCAAACTAACATAAAAGATTAAAAAGTGGGTTCACATTGCTTGAATCAGGGTTTCACGCATTTCAAAGGTGTAAACAATACTAAAAACCCTACTTATCAACCCCACTTAAATTGAGCAGGTTCTAGTCATGATAAAATCAATCTAAACCTCATAAAAATCATTGAAAAATATTTTAAGAGGTTTGGTACCTTCACTTTGATCATCTGAATCAAATTTGACCTAGAACAGAGAGTCAGAAGAGAATTTGCCTTGATTTGGGCTCCTATGCAATTTGCCCTATCAAACATTGTTAAAACTCAAATCGAAGTTCACCATTAAATTTCTTTGGTCCAAATTAGGTTAACACCAACATTTAGGCCCAATTAGAGTTCATCTTTACCTAGTTTGCATTTAGGCCCTAAGAACTCTATTTTTCATACTTAGACCTATAACTTTCAATTTTTCTTACAAATACGCCCCTAACTATTCCTCACCTCTGCAAAAGTGCCCCTGCCACCATTGTTGCCTAAACGGAACCTCCAAACCTAGTCAACCGACTTTGTTCGAGGTTAATCTCCACTAAATCATCCCCAAATCCATCCAAAATTGGAGGGATTGGAGTTCAGACCTTGGAGAATTGATTGAATAGAATCTTGGACCCTGATTTGGAACGAAAAGCTCCAATGATCTCGAGGAAAACATGGGTCTTCCTTGCTTCCAAATTCGGAGCTTCTTGCACCTAATTTCCTAATGGAGCTCGAATTCAAACTCTATTTAAACTCTACATCCCAACGTCCTGATTAGCGAAGAAATAGACGGAAATTCCCCTCTTCTTCCTCCTCCGACCAACCTCAACCTTGGCTCCGGCAACCATCTCCGTCATTCTTCGATCGTCCAGCCATCGAATCGGACAACCCTCCTTCCTCAACTTCTTCCGCCTCTCGCCGGTCAAAGGAGAGGCCCTCAACGCCCTCGTCGTCGCCGCTCTCTCTCACCGTCGACATTGTCGTCTCTGCGTCCAATCGGCCAACGCCAGACACCTCCTTCCCTCACTCTCCTCCTAAGCCACCTCAAACTTTCCCTCTCCCTCTCTAGATCATCTCTATGCCCTTAGTTCCTAGCTTCAACCACCACCATGACAATTATTTGTTTATGTTATCAACTGCGATGTTTGTTTCCTTCATCTTTCACGAGTTATACTATTGCACTAGAAATTGAATACTCACTTCAAATTTGGAATAATATTTTTCTTTTATGGTATTCCATATATCGTATGCATTTTGATCATTTGCGAATACCCTCCATGTGAGCTAGCGTGAAACTTCTCGTCCTATTGTCACTTATCTCCCTCAACTTGTAGGTCTTATTGAACATGAAACTTTTAGGTAAGTTTATCAATCATTAAATTGTCATGCATTATATCGTGACAAATTGTACGACTTCACATCTTATAGTTCACACTACTAATGTACTCCAACTTAACTAGCTCAGTTACTACTAACTTTACGGTGATTTTATCACTATATTTAGATAGTCAAGTCAATAAGAAGGTGGAGTAAACATAGATGAGAGAGGAACTTTTCCTCACCTTTCGCAAAGCAATCTCTCTCCTTTAGTGAAAACACTAGTGGCATCTGTACGGCTACGATCGGCCGACTAGGCTGATCAAAGCCCCCCTCCTTCCGACTCTACTCCACCCCTAGGATCTCTCTATCTTTTTCGAGGGCAACATGCATGGCAATTTGTGACATGTAGCGGATAGCACAAGTGAGGCATGTTAGTTCAACTACTCATATATTATATTTTGATGATTTTATAAAATAAAGAAAATGAAATAAAAAATAAAACGTAGCATATTGTCTCTCTATAATAACATATTTGTAGGATTTTAAAGTTTTCCAAGACGGGAGATTAAAAGCGTGAAGACAAGTAGCATAAGTATTAAGTCTTAGGCGTTTTCATGTAAACTTTCAAATGTTGTAATTTTCATTTTATTTGAGTCTAGAAATGTTGTAAAGAGCCCCCAAACATAACCTATAAATAGCTAACTTGGGCTCTCCACACTTAGGATAAATTAAAAACAAAAACCTAACACTTATACTCTTATCAGACGTCTTGAACAATGGTCAGACGTCTGATTTTTCACTTTAAGACGTCTAATTTCCAAGAGTTCTACCTTTAGTTTGTCTCCTCATAAACATCAGTCGAAGCACTTCACTATCAGACGTTGATAACCTTACACAGACGTCTGATTCTTTACTTAGACGTCCTCAGACTAACCGTTAGACTAAGCGTAGGCAAAAATGAATTTCCAGACGTCTAGACACACTTCCAGACGTCTACCTTTGGACCATTGCCCATGATTTTCTGTGCGTATCTCTTTACGGCCATAAAATCTTTTGGCAGAAGAAGTAGGGGAGTGTTTTTTGGTTTTCAGACATCTGGTGATTTCCTCAGACGTCCATAACGACGTCTGTAACGACCCGATTCCCGTGTCCCTACGAGACACGAGAACCGGATCGACTCGACTAATTCAAAGACCTGGTCGTCCAACAAGGAAGTAACCAAAAGTGCAGTAAAATAAACCACATTCAGCATGGATATAACTAACAGTAAGAAAATACAGCAGTAAGGAAAGAAACCACTACAGTATATACCACCACAACAGTAGAACAACATTCATAACATAATATGAACTGCACGTAAGGAAAAGTACAACGGAAACAAGAACTACTCACTACAGTGGAACCAAAAAAAGGCACAGGAGAGCAGTGGTAACTCTACTAGACCCTACTCGGCCCAGCGTCCTCTGCAGCCGCTGACCCTGGCTGCTCAACACCTGGTCCTGAAAGGTAACGAGTGTAACACGTCAGCAAAACGCTGAGTAGAGTGGCAGCTAAACTAAAGAAACAGTAAAGTGTACGGTAGCTATTTTAATTTTCTTTCTTCCTTTATTTACTCTTTCTATTATTTCAAAATTTATCTAATTCTCAGATCCTTCACTTGATATCGAATGTTCCTCGTGGGAACGATCTTGATTGCAGTCTTTTTCGAACAGTAGAAGTAGCACGTGGTGCTCTCCTGGCCAGGGAGTCCCCCGTGGTGATCCTACTCTCAGTCAACCACCCCAAGGTCATGGACAGGCGTAACGGTGACTACGGCACGCGCGATAAACGCATAGGTAGCTAACCCGCACTGGCATGCGGTCAGTCATTTCCGTTAACGGGTGCGCTCAAAGCACAGCACGGAACCAGTACAGGGCAGAGCCCTCTCAGTAACAGGGGTCCAACCCCTCCACAGTAACCAAACAGGGGCCTTGCCCCACCACAGTCCGCGCACCCTCGCCTGACTACCCTGGTTTGCCCAATGGGCCTAACAAGTCGGTGTGGGAGGCTAGCAGAACCCCGGGGCCCGTGGGGTAGCTAGTACCTCCCTACACTAATAGCTCTCCTCGGTACTACGTACACGAGGGCCAGCAAGACGGTACAAAGTGGCCAGTCCTAACCCCGGGTCCCTGGGGCGGCTGGCTCCGCTCTGCACTAAACAGGTATAGGTACTCCCCTTGGTACTACATACCCAAGAGACGGTACACTACTACGTTTTTCTTTCCCAGTTCCATTCCTTTCTCTTTCCAGGAGTTCTACTCCTAATTCCCCGTAGGGTTCCAGCTCTTTAACTCAGAACATCTAGGTTTCACTTTCCAGTTTCACGTTCTTTCAATCCATGTTCTCAATCACGTTTATTTATTCGCAGCAGACAGCTGTTAATTCAATTTACAGGCAACCTTTTGTTCCTTTCCATTTTTCTAAGACTGCAGTATTCATATATTCCACTAGTTTTCCCATCCTAGGATTCATGCCATATCCTAGGATCTATCATACAATCTAGTTTCCCAGCCCTAGGATTCATGCAACACCTAGGATCTATCATTCAATCTATTTCTCATTCTTAGGATTCATGCAATGTCCTAGGTTTTATTTATGGTTCCATAATTTAACAGATTATACTTAAAGCCACTCTACCAGTTACAACAGGAGTACTGGGGGCGTGGTCAGGAATCCCGCGTGCCTCCGCAACCCCCGAGACTGCAATGGAACGGGGTCCTATCACAAGGATCAAACACAAGGAGTTTCTCAAAACAGTATATAGCTACTGTAGACGGGTAGAAGATTTAATTCCGAAAAGAACACAACTCGAAACGCGGAAAAAGGAACCCGAACGGGCCCTAAACGGGTCGAAAACGACAAAACAGTGCAAAATCAGACGTCTGGAACTTCTTCCAGACATCTTAAAAAGGTGGATCAGGGATTACCTTACACTGCGTGGGGTTTCAGACGTCCAGAAGCCTGCGGGGGCGTCTGGCCTAGTTCCCAGACGTCCGATGGTCACCCAGGACGTCTGGAAGTCTCTCCAGTCGTCTGGCACTGCAGCCAGACGTCTGATTCGTGTTGGATGGGGAATCACCGAACCTGTGCGCACCCATCTCTCTCTCTCAGTACAGTCAGTCGAAGAAAACGAAGAAGACAGAAATAACTCACCTTTTAGACGTCTGGACAGTCTTCCAGACGTCGTGCCAGTCGTCTGGCTAGAAGCCCAG
This sequence comes from Thalassia testudinum, assembly GCA_037157565.1. Taxonomy (NCBI): domain Eukaryota; kingdom Viridiplantae; phylum Streptophyta; class Magnoliopsida; order Alismatales; family Hydrocharitaceae; genus Thalassia; species Thalassia testudinum. The sequence continues at coordinate 3,778,507 of JAZHRO010000076.1, forward strand.
ACGTCTGATTCTGGAAAAGTTTCCAGAACCAGGGCGCGACTCGCCCTCCGCTCGCGACGCCCAGCCGCGCCGCGCCTCGTTTGCCTGTTGCTTGAGCCACAGCAGTCCTCCCGCGTCGCTCCGCGCCCGCTGCGCCCCCCGCCAGCCGGCCCTAGCAGCCCCGGCGAGCTCACCCTCACGGCCGAGCGCTTCTTCCCGCACGCAGTACCTCCTCCCACGCTCACCGCGGCTGTCGCTGCCGCCGCCCCACTCGCGCTCGCTCTCGCGCACTGGCTGGAAGGAGAAGAGGAAGGGGGCGGAGGTAACGGGAGTGAGGGAGGGGGCATGGCCTTTTAAGGCCACGCAAGGAGGAGAGAGAGTGATGAGAACCTCATCATGAGCCATAACTAGCTCATTTTGACCTAATACAAATGATAAAAGCTCCTACATAACTCAAGGAAAGGCTTAACTCAGAGAATTCTAAGTTTAAGGAGAAAACAAGTCAAAAGGGGTAAAAATGCGATTTTACCAGTATAATCTGCATACAGGTCCAAACATAGGTCAAACAAACCAAATAAGAAGGAAAGTTTGATGATCTGGTAAGGGTTACAGCAATTCCAAGGAACTAAATGATAATCTGTAACCCTAAAACAAACCCACTTCAATTCACGAGGTTCAAGGCAAAGCAAAAATGGAATAAACCCTCTAAAATTCATAGAAAAATAATCTCTAGGGTTTAGAACCTTCAATTTGACCTTAGGAACCCATCTTGACCTACATTGAGAACCATACCCAATTAATAACTTAATTTGGGTTTTTGCATAAATTGGCCAGTCAAACAAGGTTTAATCTAGAAATAAAATTCACCATCAGATTCCTTAGGTCCTATTAGTCATGTATAAAAACTTGAGCCTAAGAAGAAACCTTCTTGACCAACTTTACATTTTGGTCATCATCTATTTACTTTTTGGCCCTCAACTTTTGAACCCTCGCATTTTGGCCCCTAACTCTCCTTCGTTCTTTGCGTTCAGGTCCTCCCTGCAAAACCTGCCAGCACCATGCTCCGGCGACCTTGCGCGGAGCATGGCGCCGCGCAGGGTGAGGGAGAGGGTCTGGCAAGTCAACCGGGGGTGCCCTGCGTCGTCAGCCGTCGCAGGAACACCCCCCTGGTCGCTGCAACCCACCATATCGGCCGTGCGAACGCACGGACGGTATGGGTAACCTTACTCCGGCGTCCTCCGGCGAGGGAGACACGTCGTCTCCCTCCGCCCTCCTCTCTGGTTCAGCCCCTATAAATACCCCCCGTCGCTCCGTCGTTCAGGGCAGCTCAGATCTGACGGAGAAAACCCCCAACTTTCCTCTCTTCTCACTCCGGCAGACGCCCACCAGCTCCGGCGGTTCTTCCTCCTCCTCCTCTTCGCTCTGCCGCAATACCAGCAGCAGAGACTTCTTTCCCTCGCTCTTCCCGCGCCACGCCGCACCCAGCTGGCGCCTCTCCGGCCCTCTGCTCGCCGCCGCCCCTTCCCCCGGGCATCTTCTTCTCCGGCGACAGTCGATACGACTGTCGCCCGCTCTGGCCCCTCCTCGTCCCGCTAAGTAGGTAGAACTCCTCCTCTTCCTCCCCTCTTCCTCTTCCTCACTTTAAACATTTACTGTCGCCCTCGATTCCGACCAATCACCCTCACCTTCTCCGCCTCCGACCATCCTCCGGTGAGCCGCTCCCATCACTCCAGCAACCCACACGGCTCGCCGACCACCGCAGAACCTCCGCCTCCTCACCCTGATCAACCTCCGCCCTTCCACTTCCCCCAAATCACCCTCTGCAACTCCACCGAACAAACCCATCTCCCGACCCACAGTCCGACCTAGGGCAGCCCTTAGGCTTCGCCCCGCCGCCTGCACACCCCCCGACCACCTTCGCCGTGCCACGGCGAAGGTCCTCCGCGTTTCTGATTGGGCCGAGAGGCCGTTTCTCTGTGGGCAGGTACCTGCGCTCGTCGCTGCCATTGTTGAAGCGAAGTAGCTTCGACCTGCTGTCCCAGGTGTGCCGCGCCCAGGTCACGCTCCCAGGCTGTGCGGGGGCATTTCGGCAAAGCGTTAGGCTGCAGTTGAGGCGAATCCCTCGCGCGAAGGCCTCGCGTAAACCTGCGATTACCAGCTGCTTCCGCCGCGCAGGCGCGAAATTGGGGTGGGACATTTAGTCCCACCTCGGAAGGCTCTGAAGGAGCGCAGCGGGATAAAGCGAAAAAGTGCTGGAGGCTTATTGCCTCAGCACACGGGGTGAGGTCCCCTCACCCGCCCGGTTACCCGGTCTCGTTCGCGCTCACGCCCCGCGGACCTGGCCCGACCCGACTTAGACTGACCTGCACTCCTCGCCCACCACGCACGCCGGTGGGCCTGGACCCGGGCGCGACCCGTACCCGGCAACCCGGCAGCTCTGGGAGAGTTTTCCTAAGAGTGGCTTCTGTGAGAGAGAGACGCGGGGGAGGGTAGAGTTAGGTTTTGCCCCCTGATCAAGCTGTGTAAGTGTGCAGGCACAGGTGAAGAAGAACCGTGGAAGAAGACGAAGGCTGAAGGAAGGAGGAGCACCGAGCGGCACTGTAGCAGCGGCGGTTTAAGTCGTCTGATTGGAAAATCAGACGACGTCCTGAAGGCAACGAAGGAGAAGGAAGGCGAGGCAGAGGAGGAACACAGAGAGGCCAAGTGAAGACTCTGCAGAAGAAGAAGAGCACGAGAAGAAGATCTGAAGAAAGGAAAAGAAGAAAGAAAGAAGAAGAAGAAGAACAGGACCGCTCTGCAGAAGAAAAAGGAAGAGCAGAAACAGTTGAAAGAAGAAGAAGAACATCACCACTGCAGATAAAGAAGAAGAACAAAGGAAGAGAGCAGAAGATCTGAGAAGGAAGAAGAGGAGACGCAAAGAGAAAAGAAGAAAAGCCAACAAATTCTCTCTCTCTTTCTTTATTTTTGTAAAAGAAACTTGTACCCCTAGAATACAACTTGCTGACTGAGTTCGACCTCGGGAACTCTTTTATTTTCCGAGTAACAAATTGTATTAAACTGGTAATCACCTCTCTCTATACTATACTACGACGAAATAATAAAACTATAGAGGAAGGTCGCCACCAGAGAGCGTGGCAGAGGGCGGGTCTGCGGCCGCAGGAGAGAGGGAAAAAGAGAGGGAGAGAGAGAGTACGTAGGTCTGCGCGCTCAGGCGCGCAGACGAAACACGCGTTCCAAAAATAACCGATTTCCAGACGTCTGAAGTGGCTCATTCGTAACAACGTCTGATCCTTTAAACCTAGAACCATGTTTGAATCTGATGAAAACAGGAACGAATCCACCCTTTATTAGACGTCCAATAACCTAATCAGACATCTTATGTGAAAATATCAGACGTCATTCTTTTGATCCAATGGAGTCAGTTTAGGATGGCCTACAGTATTAGACGACCAGAAGTATAATCAGATGTCTTATAAGACGTCTAATCCTAAGATTAGACATCTGATATTGCTGTCAGACTCATCATTACCCTGATTTGTGGTGGATTTCGTCCTAATCTCTTGGGATTTGTCTCCAACGGCTAGAAGAGCTCTCCCAAGTGTTCTTGAAGGTTCCAAACTTACCTATAAATATACTACAACTCCTCTTAGGCAATACAAACCTCTTGAGATACAATTCCCTTAGAAAAATCACTTGCTCACTACTCTAAGCTTCATCTTGCCCTTGTGCTGTGCCAACACTCTGATCAAAGAGCAAATCCACACTCCCGCCTCACTCCATTCTGCAAATCCTCAGGAGTTCTTTTCATGTTTAGTAGATAAGAAAGTAATTAAAGTATTGGGGTGCTCTATAGGTATTGTTTCAATTCTTATTTTTGTACTTTGGGTATCCAGCCTGTCAGGTCCCCGTCTCTTCATTTTGAAGGGAGAAACCTCCGTTTAGGGATCGGAGGTGGGATTTGTAATTGAGATACACTACCCTCATTTAAGTAGTGTGGTTAGTGGATTGATCACCTTGTGATCGAAAATCCTAAGTCAAGAGATTGGCTTAAGTGGTGGTTTTCACCTATTTTGGGTTTCCACTTAAAAATCTGGTGCCATCTTTTGTGATTGAATTTTTTGTATTACAATATTTTATAATTTCACTATTCACTCCTCCCTCTAGTGCAATTTCAAGGCAATGGCAAATGCGGCGGCGGGGGGACACGATGGCCGACGCAAGCGGTGGCGCTTCTTTGTTGAGGCTCATTCGGAGCTATTTGCACTTGGCGGTGAGCGAGTTGATGCGGCAGCAGAGGGTGTCGATGGCAACGGCGTGCTTGCGATGGGGGGCGTTGACAGCGATGGTGTGCTAGCGACGGAGGAGTGCGCATCGGCGAGCAGCAATGGCGAGTTGATTTGTAGTGGCATTGCGTGTTGTTGGTTGCCTTGTTTTGCGTGCAAAATGTTAGTTGCATCAGTCTGTGTGTTGTTGCTTGGTTGTTGATGGATTGATATTTTCTTTTTCTTTTTTTGTGTTATCGTTTTTATTAGAGATCACATGCGACCAAAAGTAATTGCAGTCGAAATTGATTTTGACCATTTGATCAATATATTCGATCTCATTGGTGCATTTTTTCGAAATTCATCTTCTCTGTGCCTTGTTGTACCTAGAAGCATGGGGTTACTCTTCTTGAGAAGGTCATCCGATTCCCGATCGTCGGAAATTTTCTTTTTCTTTCTTCTTTATTTCTTATCTTATTTTTTATTTTTAAATTCCCTCATTTTACATGATATATTTCCCCATTCGTAAGTAAGACCTCTTTGTCCCTCCCTCCCCCTCGGAGATACATTTCTTACCTCGGATTCTTTACTTCCATCGAAACTTTATGTTCAAGAAAAATAAAAAAACATAGGGGAGAGAGAGCAAAGGGAAAAAAAAAAAAAAAAAGGCAGAAACAGGTCCCGTCCATGTTTCGTACGGAGTAGACAATTTTCTGATCACACGTTACATTTTCTTAAGTGGATGTTGTTCGATTTAGTCAGCACGTACGGATTCTTAGAATTAATGTAGTACGATCGGTAGCGTCGCACACCATGTATATATATGTGTTTGTAATTCGTTTTATACGACTAAGCTGGTTGGTGATTTCATCTTCGATTGTCAACCCTGAACCACGATTAAGTTATGCATACTATATTTTATAACTTTAACTTGTTGGATCTGTTTTGCCATCATCTTGTCCGACATAGATCGATTTCTACTTACGATGTATTTGGGTTTTTTTGAGCCAATCGATGTTTGAGTTCCCTTAAAGTTCCATTTAAGAGCCTAAATGCTATCAGCACTCGGTTCGATTCTGGGTCTCTAGACAGTGATTATACTCTCTTTATGTATCTTACTTACATCTTTAATAATGATTCCATCTCTATCTGCAGTTGCTCGCTTAAATCTTTGAGAGATCTCCCGCATTAAATATCGTGTTCTTGCGCTGGCACTTGAATCTACTTGCATCATCGAATCAAAAACTTCATGGTTAGGTGCGTAGGTGGAGCTCTTGCGATATAAATTTTCAGATTTATTTTTAGATTTAGTTATGCCTGCTTGTGGATTAGATTATAGTCAATAATATCAACTAAATTGAATGGTTAAGGGTTACGGTTATTTTATCGGGTCCAGAGTTGCCGGGTTGCCTTTAGGAAGCTTCTAGTCGATTCCCCTTCTCCCTGGGAATAGTTGGCGCTCTAATCAGCCTCTTGAGATTGATCAAACCCCCCCCCCCCCCCCCCCCCCCCTCCTATGAACATGCACAATCTCTTTTGGTGAGATGAGATTGGTTAAGGCATGGCGATAGTGATTTGCAATGAGTTTTGCAATGGTGGCGACGTGCAATAGCGTGTGCTATAGCGATGGATCTGTCTCCTTCGAGGCTTGGATGGCTTGTGCATCCAATCGTCAATCGGAGTGTTGAGTTGGAGCTTCGTCAAGGCGTGCGTTGGTTGCGGGAACGACAGTGGCATGGCGATGTTCGACGATCTGTGATGTCACCAGTGGTGTAGTCGACGTAAACATGCCTAGCATGCTGCTCGATCGGCTTCCTTTTGCCCCTAAGGGTGGGTTGTTGTTCATTGGTTGAACCTTGCTTGTTGTTCTTATTTCCGTATTGGTTTGGTCATTTTAGTATTTATTTTTATTTGTTGTTATTGGTTTATTTTTCCCTTTTAGGATATGCACTTGTTCCCTTGGAGGGTGTGGAAATCATTTAAGAAATTTTGTTTCTTATAATTAATAAGTGTCCGAATTAGTTTCAATTTTCAACCTGTGTTGGATTTTTTTGTTAACGTTGACAGCTAAGAATCTCCTGATAACGCTATCGTATCTATAAATATGTTATGGTAGTTGATCTCTGATCACTGTTTGATTTTTATTTTTATAATATTTCTTTTTATTTTACTTTAAACTTAAGTCAAAATTTTACCCTTCATGTGGTGATTCCTTTTTCACGTTACTCGCATCAGTTATATGGTTCTTAACGCCTAAGAATGTAAGCTTCCCTTTGGAAGAAAAAAAAAAAATTGAAGGATTGAGGGTCGCATGGATGTCGTAGCGTAAGACACTCGAGGTAACTCATGAAGGTACTTCTAAGGTAAAAACTTCTAAACTCAATTTACTTTCACAAGAGTTTGAGGCTTTTTCCATGAAATCTAACGAAACTTTAAGTGAGATGAACATTAGGTTCACTCTCATAGTAAACAATTTGAAAGCTTTAGGGAAGACTTTCATCAAGGGGGAGTGTTAAGACCCAAGGCACCAAGACGCTTTAAGACGTCTGGGAGTTGGCCCAGACGTCTCGACGCCGTCCCAGACGTATTGAAATTAATTTTGCATGCGTACAGGAGCGAATCTGCGAGCAGGCGCGCATAGATTGACTTCCCAGTCGCCCTCTTCTCTTTCTTTCTTCCCCCGCCGACTTGCAGAGCCCCCCTCCAGCCTACAAATACCCCTCCTCTCCCTCACGCCACCCCACTCCCTTCCACCCATCTTCTCCTTCTCCTTGCTAGCGAGAGCGCGAGAGAGAGAGAGAGCGGCAGAGCGACTGCTGCGAGCTTGTGGGGAGAGAAGCTGCTGCGAGAGGAAGTAGAAGCTCAACCGTGAAGGTGCGAGCTTGCTGGGGCTGCTAGAGCTAGCCGGCGGGAGGACGGCGAGTGCGGGGTAGCGTGTAGGAGCTGCTGCAGCTCGGGCAGCAGGCGGACAGGGCGCGGCGCGGCCGTGCGTCGTGGGCGGAGAGCGGATCGGGCTCTGGTTCTGGAAAATTTTCCAGAATCAGACATCTGGACTTACGTCCAAACCACGCCGAAGACGTCTGCAGGACGGTCCAGACGTCTGACAAGTAAGATATTTCTTGCCTTCTCTTTCTTTCGCATGTACGGCCATGCAGCCGTCAGCCGCGATTTCTTCTACGTTTCGTCGTACTGAGAGCAGGAGTGTGTGCGTAGGTTCTGCTCGAGAGGGCGCAAGGGCTCGCTGTAACGAACGCGGCTTCAAGACGTCTTTTAAGACGTCTGGAACCCCTTCCAGACGTCTGGGATTTGATTTCTGTGGCACGGTGGATTTCGTCTGCGCACCTGTGTGCGCAGACCTGCAGATGCTCTTTTTCCCTCTCCTCCTGCGGGCGCAGGCTGCGCCCCTCTCTCTCGCTCTCTCTCCCCGCGAGGCTTTAAAAAGCCTCACCCTCTCCCTCACTCCCACCACCTCCGTTTCTCCTTCTCCTTCTTCCAGCGAGTGCGAGCGCGAGCAAGCGGCGACAGTGGCAGCCGCGGCGTGCGAGAGGAGGTGCTGCGCGAGAGGAGGAGGTGCTCGGCCGTGAGGGCGAGCTTGCCGGGGCTGCTAGGGCCGGCCGGCGGAGGGAGCAGCAGACACGGGGTGACGTGGGAGGCCTGTTGTAGCTCGAGCAGCAGGCGGACGAGCCGCTACACGGCCGAGCGTCGCGAGCGGAGGGCGAGTTACGCCCTGGTTCTGGAAATTTTTCCAGAATCAGAAGTCTGGTCTTCCAACCAGACGACGGGGAAGACGAATGAAGGACTGTCCAGACGTCTGGTAAGTAAGTTATTTTTCGTACTTTCTTCCTTTCCTTCGACTGTCCGTACTGAGCACGAGGATGGGTACGCGCAGGTTCCGAGATTCGCATCCAACGCGAATCAGACGTCTGGCTGAAGTGACAGACGACGGGAGCGACTTCCAGACGTCCGGGGTAACCATCAGGCGTCTGGGAACTAGGCCAGACGCCCCTGCAGGCTTCTGGACGTCTGAGAGACCACGCAGAGCAAAGGTAACCTCTGATCCACTTTTTAAGACGTCTGGAAGAGGTTCCAGACGTCTGATTTTGCACTGTTTCGTCGTTTTCGACCTGTTTAGGGCCCGTTCGGAGTCCGTTTTCCGCGTTTCGAGTTTTGTGCTTCTCGAAATTTAATCCTCTACCCGTCTATAGTAGTTATATACTGTTTTGAGAAACTCCTTGTGTTTGATCCTTGTGATAGGACCCCGTTCCGTTGCAGTCTCGGGGTTTGCGGAGGCACGCGGGATTCCCGACCACGCCCCCAGTACTCCTGTTGTAACCGGTAGAGTGGCTTTAAGTATAATCTGTTAAATTATGGGACCATAAATAGAACCTAGGACATTTCATGAATCCTAGGAATGAGAAATAGATTGAATGATAGATCCTAGGTGTTGCATGAATCCTAGGGCTGGAAAACTAGATTGTATGATAGATACTAGGATATGGCATGAATCTTAGGACGGGAAAACTAGTGGAATATATGAATACTGCAGCCTTGGAAAGATGGAAAGGAACAAAAGGTTGCCTGTAAATTGAATTAACAGCTGCCTGCTGCGAATAAATAAACGTGATTGAGAACATGGATTGAAAGAACGTGAAACTGGAAAATGAAACCTAGATGTTCTGAGTTAAAGAGCTGGAACCCTACGGGGAATTAGGAGTGGAACTCCTGGAAAGATAAAGGAATGGAACTGGGAAAGAAAGACGTAGTAGTGAACTGTCTCTTGGGTACGTAGTACCGAGGGGAGTACCTGTACCTGTTTAGTGCAGAGCGGAGCCAGCCGCCCCAGGGACCCGGGGTTAGGACTGGCCACTGTGTACCGACTTGCTGGCCCTCGTGTACATAGTACCGAGGAGAGCTACTAGTGTAGGGAGGTACTAGCTACCCCACGGGCCCCGGGGTTCTGCTAGCCTCCCACACCGACTTGTTAGGCCCACTGGGCAAACCAGGGTAGTCAGGCGAGGGTGTGTGGACTGTGGAGGGGCAAGGCCCCTGTTTGGTTACTGTGGAGGGGTTGGACCCCTGTTACTGAGAGGGCTCTGCCCTGTACTGGTTCCGTGCTATGCTTTGGGCGCACCCGTTAACGGAAACGACTGACCGCGTGCCAGTGCGGGTTAGCTACCTGTACGTTTATCGTGCGTGCCGTAGTCACCGTTACGCCTGTCCGTGACCTTGGGGTGGTTGACTGAGAGTAGGATCACCATGGGGGACTCTCCCGGCCAGGAGAGCACCACGTGCTACTTCTACTGTTCGGAAAAGACTGCAATCAAGATCGTTCCCACGAGGAACATTCGAGATCAAGTGAAGGATCTGAGAAATAGATAAATTTTGAAACAATACAAAGACGTAAATAAAGGAAGAAAGAAAATTAAAACAGCTACTGTACACCTTACTGTTTCTTTAGTTTAGCTGCCACTCTACTCAGCGTTTTGCTGACGTGTTACACTCGTTACCTTTCAGGACCAGGTGTTGAACAGCCAGGGTCAGCGGCTGCAGAGGACGCTGGGCCGAGTAGGGTCCAATAGAGTTACCACTGTTCTCATGTACCTCTTTTTGGTTCCACTGTAGTGAGTAGTTCTTGTTTCCGCTGTACTTTTCTTTACCTGCAGTTCATATTATGTTATGAATGTTGTTCTACTGTTGTGGTGGTATATACTGTAGTAGTTTCTTTCCTTACTGCTGTATTTTCTTACTGTTAGTTATATTAATGCTGAATGTGGTTTATTTTACTGCTCTTTTGGTTACTTCCTCGTTGGACGACCAGGTCTTGGGATTAGTCGAGTCGGTCCGGTTCTTGTGTCTCGTAGGGACTCGGGAATCGGGTCGTTACACTCGCCATCCCACAAGAATCAGACGTCTGGCTGCAGTGCCAGACGATGGAGAGAACCTCCAGACGTCCTGGGTGACAATCGGACGTCTAGAAACCAAGGCCAGACGTACCAGCGGGCTTCTGGACATCTGAAGGACTGCGCAGAACTGAGGTACGACCGACCCACTTTTTAAGACGTCTGATTTTGGACAGTTTCTTTGTTTTTAACCCGTTTAGGGCCCGTTTAGTGTCCGTTTTCCACGTTCAAAGTTGCGTTCTTTCCTGAATTAATTCCTCTATCCGTTTACAGTAATTGTATACTGTTCTGAGAAACTCCTTGTGTTTGATCCTTGCGTTAGGACCCCGTTCCGTTGCAGTCTTAGGGGTTGCGGAGGCGCGTGGGATTGCTGACCACGCCCCCAGTACTCCCAGTTTCGCTGGTAGAGTGGCTTTTTAATTTATTTAACAAAATTTGTTACAATTCTGAGACAATTAATAGTGTTTAGGGTATTGCATGAACCCTAGGACTGTGAAATTTGATTTGAATGATAGATCCTAGGGTATTGCATGATTCCTAGGATTGGAAAACTAGATTGAATGATAGATCCTAGGATACGGAATGAATCGTAGGACTGAAAAACTAGTTGAATATACAGACATTGCAGTCTTGGAAAGTAGAAAGGAAATAATAGCTGCCTGTAAATTGATTAACAGCTGCCTGTTATGAATGAATAAATATGATTGAGAACATGGGTTGTATGAACGTAAAACTGGAACGGTAAAACCTAAAATGGCCAAACGAAAAGAACATGAACCTTACGGGGAATTAGGAGTAGAACTCCTGGAAAGAGAATAGAATGTAAATGAGAAAGTGAAACATGGAAGTGTGTTGTCTCTTGGGTACGTGGTACCAAAGAGAGCATACATTACCTCTTAGTGTAGAGGGGAGCTTGCCGCCCTCGGGTTGAGACCGGGGTGGGTTTGGCCACTGTAAATCGACTTGTTGGCCGTCGCGCACGCAGTACCAAGGAGAGCTACTAGTGTAGGGAGAGCACTAGCTACCCCACGGGCCCCGGGGTTCTGCTAGCCCTCCTACATCGACTTGTTAGGCCCACTGGGCAAACCAGGGTAGTCAGGTGAAGGTGCACGAACTGTGGAGGGGCAAGACCCCTGTTTGGTTACTGTGGAGAGGTTGGACCCCTGTTACTGAGAGGGCTCTGCCCTATACTGGTTCCGTGCTGTGCTTTGGTCGCACCCGTTAACGGAAACGACTGACCGCGTGCAAGTGCGGGGTAGCTACCCGTGCGTTTATCGCACGTGCCGTACTCACCGTTACGTCTGTCAGCGACCTTGGGGTGGTTGACTGAGGGTAGGACCACCACGGGGAACTCTCCCGGCCAGGAGAGCACCACATGTTACTTCTACTTTTCGGAAAAGACTACAATCAAGATCGTTCCCACGAGGAACATTCAAGATCAAGGGAAGGATCTGAGAAATAAATCAATAGTGAAATAATAGAAAGACGTAAATAAAGAAAGTAAAAATATAACAGCTACTGTACACTCTACTACTTCTTTAGGTTTTAGTTGCCACTCTACTCAGCGCTTCGCTGACGTGTCACCCATGTTACCCTTTTCAGGACCAAGTGTTGAGCAGCCAGAGTCAGCGGCTGCAGAGGATGCTGAGCCTAGTAGAGTCCAGTAGGGTTACCTGTAGTACTTTCTGTACTTTTCTTCCACTGTAGTGAGTAGTTTTCTTTATTACTCCCTGTACTTCTTTACCGAAAACTTTATGTTATGTACATGTTTATTTCTCTGCTGTTGTGGTGGTATATACTGTAGTATTTCTTTCCTTTACTGCTGTATTTTGTTACTGCTAGTTATATACATGGTGAATGTGGTTTATTTTACTGCTCTTTTGTTACTTTCTCGTTGGACGATTGGATCTTGGGATTAGTCGAGTCGATCCGGTTCTCGTGTCTCGTAGGGATTCAGGAATTGGGTCGTTACAGGGAGCTTCAAGGGAAGCTTCTTCGTTCCCTTGGACCGGAGTGGGAACAAAAAGTCACCGCAATTGAGGAGGCAAACGAAGTGGAGGAGCTCAACATGAAAGATCTCCTAGGCAATCTAATGGCCTACAAGACTAAGTTGAAGCAGAAGAAGAAGGATACACCGGAGCCTAAACCGAAGAAGACTCTCGTCTTCAAAACTACGTCAAATAGCGAGGTAAGTTCCGACGACGAAGACTTTAAATTTTTAATTAAAAAGTTTTCCAAGTTGTGTAGGGAATTGAAGAAGAAGGAGAAGAATTAGAGCCCTAGACGTTGCTACCACTGCAACGAGAAAGGGCACCTGCAACCAGAGTGCCCTCTTCTCAAAAAGGAGAAGAAGAAGGAAAAGGAGAAGAAATCTAAGAAGAAGGCGTTCCAAGCCACTTAAGACGATTCGAGCTCGGAGGAAGAAGAAGAAGAAAAAGAAGAAACCGCTTGCTTTGGTTTCATGGCCAGAGGAAGCAATAGCGACAACGAAAGCGGAAGCGACTTCGACAACGAGGTAAATTTCGATTTACAAGAAGCTTTTAATGAACTATTTGATGTTAGTAAATCATTAAGAATATAAAACAAAAGCATTAAAAAGAACCTTAGTTTTCTTAAAAATGAAAATGATAGGTTTGAAAAATAACTTAAGGACATAAAAGCTAGTCCTAAAATTGATAACCTATTATTAGAAGATCATAACCTCATCAATGAAAATAATAAATTGATTGAGGAAAATAATAGTTTAAAGTTAGAAATATGTCATTTAAAAACTAAGATGCATACTATAGAAAAGGAAATTTCATGTCTTAGGGAAAACTCTAACAAATTAATCAACATAGTAGATAATTTTTATAGCCCTAAGATTGAGAAAGAATTGGAATCTTATTTTGTAGGTTTCAGGGATGACTACAACACAAATGACTAGACCTACAAGCTCAAAGCTGGTCAACTTGTGTTGGGAGAACCAAGCAGCAGACTAAAGAGGAGAACAAGAAGATCGACGAGACGGCGAACAAACAATGAACCCGCCGCACGACGACTGCCAGACTGGAGACCGGCACCAATGCCCGGGCCTCCAAGCTACGGATGGGAGCCCCATCCTATGTGGCATACACCACCACCATTTGGGCCATTTTGTTGGCCATGGTAGGTGAGGTAAAAATTCTTTACCCTATCTTTTTATCATTAGCATTTAGACAGGGGGAGTTAAAAAATTTATGAGCTAATTGTCAATTTTTAAGAGGGAAATGCAAGTTAGCTAAATCTCCGTTAGTAAGGGGGAGAAGAAAAACAGCTATCTTGTTGTTACAAAAAAAGGGGAGGACATTACTTTTGTTAAAAGAAATTCATAGAAGAGCATGTTTTAAGGGGGAGTTATAGGTAATTTAAAATCAATCAAACCTTTTTTATAATGTCAAAAAGGGGGAGGATTTTTTTGCATTATTATTTATGGTTTTGTCATCATCAAAAAGGGGGTGATTGTTGGTGCTAGAGTACCACGATCATTTGTTTTGATAATAACAAAACATGTGTCATTTAACATTTGCACTTGGAGTATTAGATTTCAGGTCAATTGCAAATGGAGACGTGATTAGACGGAGTTCGAGCTCGCATCCATGAGGGATTAGAGGAGCTTGATGGAGAACAGAGGAGACTCGCGAGGAGCGATGGCTTGAAGTAGGAAGGAGATGAAGAATATGATAGATTTCCTTCTCGTGTACTCTTTGTATTTTTTGTTTCTTTTGTTGCTCTTTTTATTCCTTAGAATATCATGTTAAAGAGCCTCAAAGTACCCTAATAGTAGTCCTAGGAACACCTGCACAACCCTAGGACACTTAGGTTTTCTGTGGAGAATTTAGAAAACCAATATAGGGTTCAAACAGCATTTTCAGACGTCTAATTCCAAAATCAGACGTCTGATAATATGTTTTAAGACGTCTGACTGTTCATTCAAACGTCTGATAACATTTAGGCTGAACTTGTTAGTTCTGTCTGATCAAATCAGACGTCCAGACCTTAAACCAGACATCTTAAAAGACGTCTGATTACTTTGCCAGACGTCCAATTAATGGACCGTTGGTTGGCTTAACAAACACTCAAGGAGATGACCGTTAAAGCCTTATCAGATGTCCTTAAGCCTTTCCAGACGTCTGATAGATGACCATTTTGCCTCGGCTGACCCAAAATCTCCTCTCAGAGATTTTCTAGCCGTTGCAACGTTTGGAAATCCATTCCCACAGAAAAAGTAGGTTTTCAGACATCCTGACATAGTGCCAGATGTCCTGTATGTCGTCTGATGGACTTGCGTTAGAACCTTATTTAGATTTGATTCAAGTCAGGAAAAAATTCGCCTAAAATCAGACGTCTGATGTTGTTCCCAGACGTCTTAAATTGATCTTCCAGACGTCTGATGCCAGGATCAGACATCTGATAACCCTGTCAGTGCAATCATTGTTCCTGATTTCGGCTTGATTCTCTTGGGCTTTGCTCCCAACGGCTATGGAAGCTTTCCAAAGCCTTCCTAAGGCCTCTATAAATAGAGAGGAACCTCTTGCACACAAACACACACCTAGATACACAAGACACACCCAAGCAACATACTTTCTACTATTTTGTGTCCAAGAAAAGCTCTTACTCTCCAAGCTCAAGTTTCATCATCTAGAGAGCTAAATTCCCTTTGTGCACCCGCTCTCCCACCGTAGTTCACGAGAGCGATATTACGTCGTCGCGTGACTCATGCACCCACGTCATCGATTAGACGCACTCCTTGTAAAGGGGAGTTTCCTAATTCCTATAGAAGCTTGGTTTAAATCTTTGTTGGCTCTATAGGACTATTGTTGTTATTTATCTGTGTTATTTGGTTGGGTATTCGCTTTGCGTATTCCTGTCTCCTTCGTGGGACAAAATCCTTCTCGTGAAGAGAAGGGGTTGATGAATGCTACCCTCGCACTTGTAGCGTGGTTGTAATTGATGTTGAATCACCCTCGTTTAAAGTGATTCGTTTAGTGGATTTGATCAACTCGGTTGATCGGAAAATCCTAACTCGAGAGGGTTAGGTGATGGTTTTCACCCGGTTTGGGTTTCCATCTAAAAATACTTGTGTACCTTGTGCGATTGATTTTTTGTGAGATTGTTTATATTTTATTTCCGCATTTTATTACGTCACCCCCTCCTGGAAGGGCCTCCATTTTCCTACAATGGGTTGTCCGGTAAGATTAGTTGGATCGGCAACACAAGCGATACAACAAGATTAGTCGGATCGACAACCCAAGCCGTCCAACAAAACTATCCGATCCAACAAATAAGTCATCTAACAAGACAAGCCGTTTGGCAAGATTGCCAGTCCGACAATACTAGATCTGTTCTGACAAATAGTGAAACATTTGCAAGTCAAACAAGTTGACAGAGCTACATCAGTAGGATTGACTTTGTCGAACAGGCACAACCAAACATAAAGCCGACCGATCCCGATCGTCTAGATGATCAGATGTTTCTTCCCTTGAAGTGCTTTCTAAGACAATGATAGTCAATTTCACAATTACAAAGTCCAACTGTTATACATCATAGAGACGCTGGTGGTTGTTGAAGAACCATTCCCTTGGCCACGATTTCCACTTCTCGAGATTCTCGTAGCACATAGCATATGCATGGTCCATAAAATATCATAGTTGCATAAGGAAATGGAATCAAGTGCATAATTGAGGGTAAGAAAATATTTAATTTTGTACTTGTTCCACATATTTAGTGAGATTTGAGAGTTAACCACTCTCCTCACATGTATATCATTTTTGATAAAATTAAGCCATCAAACCCTTACATCTCTTGTATGTGATTAATTGATTTGAATAGATCTACTCCTCCCGAACCCAAGTAAAATGTATCTCCAATATAGGTCTCGATCAGTTTATAATTGCCCAAAGATCAGTTTGATATTGGAAATCGCACGAAATTGAGTGGTAGCTTGTCAAAAGTTGAAAATTACTATTTAAAAATTTAAACTTAAATATTTTAGGCAGTTAAACCGAGTCCATTACATGCGATGACCTATAAGCGGTGAAAATTTAACAAGTGCATAACAAAATGCTTTCTAAGCAAATAATCCAGACTCATTGTAATCAGCTGTACTGGGCAGTCTGGATTCTTAACAAATCTCACTTTTGTTTGAATCATGTAACATCAGCAAGGAACTGGTCTAGAAGATGATATAAGCTTGTTAAAAAGGATGGAGCGAAGCAGTGGAATTTCTTGGAAATTAATAATTGGTCCTTCGAAGTATGATTTACTCGAGAAACGTCAACTGCAATGGTACGTTCTGTATGACTTTTTAATTGTATTTGTAGATCACCTAATCGAAAAACTATTCATCTATTTGCGTCTCTAAAAGTTAAGATGGATGAATTAGTCAGATCCCCAATCCAATCAGTTTGGAGATAGGTCAAGTTATATAAAGCCTCATGAATTGAACCATCAAATCCTTGGTGATTCCTTTACTTGGTTGGGTTGGATGGAGAGGTGGGCCAATTTCCAACTCAATCCAATCTAGTTATGTTTTGCTCGATAATTTGTCCAATGGGTTTTAGGTTGAGCGACAACGTCTATCGCAGGGTAAATGAGGTAAGTGACAATGGGTGTTTAGTTTACGGTGGAACAAATGGTAAGATAAGTAATAGTTATTTGGTGTAATAATATTTTTTGAAAATCACGAAGTCCATGAAAATATCCCATGGATGATACACATTCCACTCTAGTACATAATCAAGTGAGCCTTTAAGCTGAGATCTCTAGTACACATTCCCTCATTCTACCGGATATATTTTCCCATTTGTAAGTGAGATCTCTTTGTCCCTCCCATCCCCTCTGAGATACATTTCTTACATCGGATTCTTTACTTCCATCGAAACTTTATTTTCAAGAAAAATAAAAAAACATAGATGAGAGACAGAGAAAAAAAAAAAAAAAAAAAAAGGTAGGAACAGTTCCCGTCCATGTTTCGTACGGAGTAGACAATTTTCTGATCACACGTTACATTTTCTTAAGTGGATGTTGTTCGATTTAGTCAGCACGTACGGATTCTTAGAATTAATATAGTACGATCGGTAGCGTCGCACACCATGCATATATATGTGTTTGTAATTCGTTTTATACGACTAAGCTGGTTGGTGATTTCATCTTCGATTGTCAACCCTGAACCACGATTACGTTATGCATACTATATTTTATGACTTTAACTTGTTGGATCTGTTTTGCCATCATCTTCTCCGACATAGATCGATTTCTACTTACGATGTATTTGGGTTTTTTTGAGCCAATCGATGTTTGAGTTCCCTTAAAGTTCCATTTAAGAGCCTAAATGCTATCAGCACTCGGTTCGATTTTGGGTCTCTAGACAGTGATTATACTCTCTATATGTATCTTACTTACATCTTTAATAATGACTCCATCCGCTTAAATCTTTGAGAGATCTCCCGCATTAAATATCGTGTTCTTGCGCTGGCACTTGAATCTACTTGCATCATCGAATCAAAAACTTCATGGTTAGGTGCGTAGGTGGAGGGAGCTCTTGCGATATAAATTTTCAGATTTATTTTTAGATTTAGTTATTCTTGCTTGTGGATTAGATTATAGTCAATAATATCAACTAAATTGAATGGTTAAGGGTTACAGATATTTTATAGGGTCCAGAGTTGCCTTTAGGAAGCTTCTAGTCGGTTCCCCTTCTTCCTGTGAATAGTCGGTGCTCTAACCAGCCTCTTGAGATTGATCATCCCCCCAACCCCCCCTCCTCCTCCTGGTTTTCCCCCTTCGTGGGACTCTTTCGTTGACAACAAGGACATGCACAATCTCCTTTGGTGAGATGACATTGGTTAGGGCATGGCGACAGTGTTTTGCGATGAGTTGTGCGATGGTGGTGACGTGCAGCAGCGTGTGCTATAGCAATGGATCTGTCTCCTTCGAGGCTTGGATGGCTTGTGCGACCAATGGTCAATCAGAGTGCTAGGTTGGAGCTTCGTCAAGGTGTGTGTTGGTTGCGGGAAAGACAGTGGCGTGGCGGCATTTGATGATCTGTGATGTCGTCGGTGGTGTGGCCGACGTAAACATGCCTGGCATGCTGCTCGACCGACTTCCTTTTGCTCCTAAGGGTGGGTTGTTGTTGCATTGGTCGAGCCTTGCTTGTTGTTCTTGTTTCTATGTTAGTTTGGTCATTTTAGTGTTTGTTTCTGTTTGTTGTTGTTGGTTTATTTTTTTCTTTTAGGGGATGCACTTGTTTCCCTTCGCGGGTGTGGAAATCATGCAAGAAAATTCGTTTCTTATAATAAAAAAGTGTTCGGACTAGTTTCGATTTTCAACCTGTGTCAGATTTCTCGTTAGCGTTTGTTACGACCCGATTCTTGAATCCCTACGAGACACGAAAATCGGACAAACTTGACTGATCCCAAGACCCAGTCGTCCAACGAGAAAGTAACCAAAAGAGCAGTAAAATAAACCTCATTCATCATGCATGTAACTAACAGTAACAAAACTACAACAATAAAGAAAAGAACTACTACTGCGCACACCACCACAACAGTGGAGAATTAAACAGGAACATAAACATGATGCTTACAATAAAATAGTACAATTGTAATAGAAAATTCTCACTACAACAGAAGAAACGATACAGTAGGTACAACACAAGTAAAACTACTGGGCTCTACTAGGCCCAGCACCCTCTGCAGCCGCAGGCTCTGGCTGCTCAACACCTGGTCCTGAAAAGGTGACAAAGGTGACACGTCAGCAAAACGCTGAGTAGAGTGGCAACCAACTAGCTAAGAAAAATAGTAAGGTGGACAAATAGCTGTTATTTTTAATTTCTTTCTTGATTTCTATTTACTCATTCTTGAATTATTCCTCAGATCTTTCTCTTGATCTCGAATGTTCCTCGTGGGAACGATCTTAATTGCAGTCTTTTCCGAAAAGTAGAAGTAGCACGTGGTGCTCTCCTGCCGGAAGAGTCCCCCGTGGTGGTCCTACCCTCAGTCAACCACCCCAAGGTCACTGACAGACGTAACGGTAACTACGGCATGCGTGATAAACGCACTGGTAGCTACCCCGCACTGGCACGCGATCAGTCGTTTCCGTTAACGGGTGTGCCCCAAAGCATAGCACGAAACCAGTATAGGGCAGGGCCCTCTCACTAACAGGGGTCCAGTCCCTCCACAGTAACCAAACAGGGGTCTTGCCCCTCCAGAGTCCGCGCACCCTCGCCTGACTACTCTAGTTTGCCTAGTGGGCCTAACAAGTCGGTGTAGGACGGCTAGCAGAACCCCGGGGCTCGTGGGGTGGCTAGCGCTCTCCCTACACTAGTAGCTCTCCCTGATACTGTGTACGCGAAGGCCAAAAGACGGTACAAAGTGGCCAGACCTAACCCCGGGTCCCTTGGGCGGCTAGCTCCACTCTACACTAAATAGGGGGACAGTCGCTCTCCTTGGTACTCCGTACTCAAGGCCCAACTCACTTCCCAATTCCATTCCATTTACCTTTTAGGAGCTCTACTCCTAATTCCTCGTAGGGTTCATGCTCATTTCTCTAGTTAAGCCATTTTAAGTTTCATCAATCATTTTTATTCTCATATAGCCCGTGTTTCCAACATTTAATATACATTCATATACAAGCAGTTGTTATTCAATTACAGGCAATTATCATTATTCTTTCTACTTTTCCAAGACTGTAATTTCATGTATTCACGACATTCATTTCAGTGTTTCTGTTCCTAGGATTCATTTCATACCCTAGGATCTATCATTCAATCTAGTTTTCCAGTCCTAGGATTCATGCCATACTCTAGGATCTATCATTCAATCTAATTTTCCAGTCCTAAGATTCATGCTATACCCTAGGATCTATCATTCAATCTAATTTTCCAATCCTAGGATTCATGCTATACCCTAGGATCTATTATTTATCTTACAAGTGCATTAATGTTGATAACTAATCAAGGGGAGCCACTCTACCCGCAAAATCGGGAGTGATGGGGGCTTGATCGGCAGGTTCACGTGACTCCGCAACCCTAAATCCGCAATAAAACGAGATCCTATCACAAGGAACTACTCAGAACAGGATACAAGTACTTTAAACAAGTAGACGAACTAATTCTAAGAAGAACGAAATTTTAAATGCGGAAAATGGCCTTCGAACGGACCCTAAACGGGTCAAAAACGACAACTCTGCCCTAAATCAGACGTCTAGAACACCTTCCAGACGTCTTAAATGATGGTTCAGATCATACCTTGCTTCTGCGCTGTTCTTCAGACGTCTAAGATCCTGCTGAACCGTCTGGACCTAGTTCCAGACGTCCGATTATCACTCCAGACGTCTGGAGACCCTCTCCGCCGTCTGGTGCTGTGCCAAGATGTTTGATTTGCGTGGGATGGCGTGCCCTTGTGCCTTCCCGAACGAAACCTGTACGTGTACGTAAACGATCACAACACAGCACGTCTCAGGGCTTTCGGCGGAACGGCCTGCATGGCCGCATCCGCAGAAAGGAAGAAGATGAGGAATATAGTACCTTTCAGACGTCTAGATCACTCCAGACGTCCCCCGCGCCGTCTGGACGTAGGTCCAGACGTCTGATTCTAGGAAAATTTCCTAGAATCAGGACCTCCTCGCCTTTCCCCTACTGCACACGACCGCGCCGCGCTCGCCTGCTGCCTGAGCTGCAGCAGCACCTCCCCAGCGCTACGCTCCCGCTGCGTGCACCCGTCGGTCGGCCCTGGGCAGCTCCGGCAAGTTCGCCCTCTCTTCCTCACGCGCTCCGCCTCTTCTCCCTCTCGCGACACCTCCTCCCCGTGCGCACCCGGCAGCAGCTGCTGCCCTCGCTCTCTCACTCTCACGCTAACAAGAAGGAGGAGACGGTGGAGTGGTGGTGAGGGAGAGGGAAGGGGGGAAAAGAGTATTTGAAGGCGTCGGGGAGAGAGAAAAATGGAAGGAGGGACGCCTGTAGGTCGGCGGGCGTAGTCTGCACACGCCCGTGCGCAGGCTCGCAATCGTACGTCGCAAAAATTTAATTCCAGACGTCTGGGAAGGTATCTAGACGTCTGGACCAACTCCCAGACGTCTTAAAAAACGTTTGATGTCGTGGGTCTTAATAGCATAACAAACTCAAAGAAAATTTCGTCTCCGAATATGCTAGGTCTTAATGTAATAATTTATGATGTAATAATTTGATAGATATTACGAATATATATACATATATAATATATATTAATGTAATTAGACAAATATGCTAGATCTTAAAACGATCTCATAAATAAATCAATTGATCAAGTTAGGTTTGGATCACCTCAAGTTAGGTCAAACCAACTCGATTAAATATCCATCCCCGATTGTCTAATTTATGTTGTTACCAACAAACATCTAGCCTATGTGGTGGTTTTTTTGACTTTTGTTTTTCCCCTCGGATCCTTTCTATTCCGTAGCAAAATCTTTGGTTGTCTGCGGTCTTTTTTATCTTATATTTAGAGAAATTTTTTCACGTAAAATGCTGTATTTCTACATTTTACTTGACTGGCTTTTAAGCTTGAGTGACTAGATCACTTGTCACATGCCCAATTTTATGGCAGCACCCCTTACAAAGGTTAAATAACATCTAGAAAAGGGACTTAGGGCTACTTTACGACGTAGGTCGGCTAATTTGGGTTAGTAGACCTATAATAAGGGTTAACTTTTATTTGTATTTACTTGTAAATAGAAGTTAACCTCCGGTTATGTTTACTTGTAAACAGAGGTTAACCTTTATTTATATTTATTGGATATGGATTAGAAATGAAAATTATCCTATAATATGACATGAGGGTATTTAATTGGAAATGAAAGTTAAAGTGACAAAAGGTATCCTTATCATCAGATGATAAGTAAGTTAGTTGGAATTATTTTTTATTTAATTAATAATAATTTAACAATGTCCGATAGAAGTTCTTGCCACAAAAATCAAGACACTTGGATGCTCACTTGGGGGAACATAAAATGATTTTGTGCTCTACTAGTGGAAAAAGAAAAATTTATCAAGTTATAGGTGAATTTGACTACTTGCCATAAGAATCAGACTTCTCCAAGTATCTTGACTACTCAATGAATTAATATGAAACCTACCTATCTAGAACCCTTTAAGAACCTCTGTTTCAGGAAAGAAAAGAAAAATCTATACATATTCATTAAGTGAATTCTTTCTGATCAACCAAATTATAGAAAAGATTAATAAGATCAAATCAATGATCTATATAGGGTAAACATAGCTACCAATGTCTTTCCTACTAACCCAATCATTCCATGATGCAATACTGAAATAAGAAACCGTGAAACTTCAAAAAAACTCTTTGTTGATCAGACAAAAGATGTAAAATCAGACATATAGACCAACGTGAGAGAGAGAGAGAGAGAGAGAGAGCAAATAAAACACAAAATTCAGAATCAGAGACACCAGGCCAGCACTAGTTAGGATTGACCCAACATCAGAAGAACCATGTAATTACTTTTAAAAGAAAAGGCAATAAAACCATATCAAAACGCGGCATATGTTTATTGGAGTGTAGAAGCCTTCATTTCAGCCAATTCACTACGTCAAGACAAAGAATCCCAAGCCAGTCCTCTTTCTTACCTTTCCAACTAAATAAGAGCATAAAAGCACTTGAAAGATTAAGAAAAAAGAAATAAGAAAAAAGAAACACGAGACACAATTTCTTTCCCATTTCACATAACACAATCACACCAACCCAATCCCACTTCCTACCTTTTCAGCCAAGTAAGACCACAAAGAACACAAACCAGAAAGACATAAAAAAACCCACCATTTAACATCAACATACCCATCGAAACACACACACGCTAACATTAACAAAGTTCCCAACTTTACTTGCAAATCGAAGTCAATCAGCCAAATCAAAGCAACCACCCAATTCAAAAATAGATTTTTCTCACAAAATCGACCACTTAAGCCTCTCCTCAAGTGGCTCCCTCACACCACCAGGTTTCGCACCGATTTAGTTAGGGAGGGTCTCCAGTAGCATGACGTCTCGATCCCTCCCCCGCCTACATGTGGTGATCTCCAGGGTAGGTGCATTGGAGCCAACGTCGATGGCAAAGAGGGAGGGGTCGAAGGAGGGCTTGCGAGACATAATGAGAGTGGTGAAGGAGGGGTTAGAGGAGGAGGCGAAGGGCTTCAAGGAAAGGGAGGGGAGCAAGGAGAAGTCCGTGGAGGGAAAGGGTAATGTGGTGGTGGTGGTGGGTTTGCAAGAGAGGTAACTTGGAGATAACACTTTCATGCACCCGATGAGAAAAGACGAGTTAAGTGAGGGTTAGGGTAACTTCTCTTCAAATCAGTGTTAGGATAATACGAATTAGCAATTTAAAGAAAAATTAAATTATCCTCCAAGGTAAACAGGAGTTAATCCTTAAATAAAAAAATTAACCCCAAAAATAAGATTAACTCCCTCCGTAGATTAACCTACATATACCTCACAAATCATGAAAAAAAAGAGAAAAAAAAAAAAACAGCAATGACATTGCAAGTATAAAGTGGGTAGCACTAAAAAAAAAATCATTTTAAATATTGATTTTATAAACAAACTTCAAATAAAATGCATCCACCCATGACTTTTTGAGGTAACATTTTTTTAATTAAACGTCCTGAATGTCTGGAGGATATTTCCTTCCTGCGGTAAGAATCGACGGTGCTCGGAGCAAATCCTATGGCCGACATTTTCATTTTATTGGGAAAAAAATAAAAGCTCACCGTACTTATCTTTAGAAATTAATGTTAAATTATAGTATTAAATTGATGTTACCATTAACTTTTGGAGAGTGAATTTTGATGCAGAGGAGTTATAAAGTTAATATATATTTTGTGAATATTTTATTTAAATTAATGTTACTAAAATGGATGTTAACTTTTTGAAAAAAGGTGTTAAAAGATCATATAGGTTAACCTCTCATAGGTTAACCTTTTATAGGTTAGTTTGTTTGGGAGATTAACCCCTTCTGTGGAAGGTTAACTTTCGTTTATCTGGAAGGTTAACTTTTGAAATCTTAATATTTATTTTGGAGGGTTAACACATCTTTCACTAACATTAATTATAAGAGTTGTTAGTAAAATATGTGTTAACTTCATGACCCTCATACACTTAAATTTCACTCTCCAGAAATTGATGTTAACACCATATCTTAACATCAGTTTAAACAAACAAAAACTAGTGTTAACATCATAATGCAAGTAAATAAAAATAAGGTTTAATATTAGTTTCATATTTCTTAATACCAATTTCTTAATCCCCCAAGTAAACTAGCTCTCAAAAAAGAGTTAAACCCCAACGGCTAGTTAACCCCTAAGAGTTAAGCCCCAAAGGTTTAGAAAGTGACGTTAGGAAATATGAAATTTGTGTTAACCTTCAATTGTATCTACATGCAGAATAATATTAACATCAGTTTGTGTTTACTTAAAATTGATGTTAAGTTTTGATGTTAATTGTTGTAGTGTTTACTTAGTAATAATGTTAAAGAGAGAGGAGGGCGATCGGTGTCTAATCAGTCTCCTTAGCGAAAGAGGACCCGACTCCAATAAAAGTAATGCAATTATAGAAAAGATGCACGAGAGTTGGTGACCTAGTTCTACCTGAGGGCTTCTATTCTCTATTTATAGTACCAAAAATATCCCAGCAATATTAAATTCCTTATAACTGTATTTGCAGATTCTCCAACACGTTAGTTATTTAACTATTAATAACATAGTTAACGCCACCACTAATACCAACATAGACGTCGTGGGTGTTATTACCGTCTCTTCGACTTCAGTCAATCCGTGTCCTTTAACTGATCGATCCTACCTGATTCCACCTGAATGAAGACAGGTCGATTTCCTTGACATCCAAGTAACCGAATCCTTCTTTTAAGTTTCGTACAAAAATTTAATCAAGTCTTAGAGTATTTTTTTATCTCTCATTGATATGAGAGAGAGAGAAAATTACGTGTGATTTTAACATATATTTGATTAACACCAACGGCAACCAATGTTAAAGCAAATCGATATTAAGAGAAAAATATCAGTGCAGAACAAAAGGAAGTTAACCGGCAAGGTAAAGTAAACAAAAGTCAACATCTTGTTTAAGAGGTCGATTCCTTAGATAAAACTAGGCATTAAAAATTGGGTACAAACTAGTTGCGTGGTCGCCATGAATTGACTGCAGGAAGAAGGCACGGCTCAAACTCAAGCATACATATGGCAACAACACTTTGATAAGAGGGATGTGAGATGTACGTCTGACGAGGTACGTATTGGTGACGTTACTCAAGTGACGGGTGCCTCTGTTTCGCGAGTGACGGTATATACAAGATAAATTCGACTCATTTTTTCCTACTTTTATTAGGCCCGACCCAAGAGTGGATCGGGCTCCCACATTTAACTCAAGGAGTGCTATTAAAGATTTCATTTTAGCATTCCAGAGATGTTTTGAGGAGGTGAAAATCAAATTTAAGGAGTCTCCGTTTGGGTACTTTGATGGCTATCAATAACATGTCAAGGATAGAAGGTTTTGTGCAAAGCTCATTACAACATATGATACAGAGACAAGCAACTTCTTCAAATTAGGAAGATAGATTCCATTCACAATACAATAGGCAGTCGAGAGCTATTCATCCTCATCACATAGCAAACAAGGGGAAACATAGCATAGGATGATAAAAAGGACAAGGAAGAGAAGATAAAAAATTGAGAGGTAAAGCAGAACAAGCAAACACCAGACGCGTAGCACATAGCTGACACAGAACACAAGGGGAAACACAACAAAAGATGATAAGGAGGACAAGGAAGAGAAGATAAAAAACTGAGAGTAAAACAGAATAAGCGAACACCAAGCGCACTGCAGCACACAGCACACATGTGTAGAGCAGCACAACACCACGATGAGAACCCATAGTTGACGAAACCCACACAGCACACCACCACAGGAGCAGTCCATTTTCATCACACGGCACAAAAAAGACAGTAAAAGTAGAACAACACACATAGAGCACACAGCACACATAAGCAGTACACATCGTTTAGTGGGAAGAACATGCCAAAACCATACATTGGCTTGCACTGGTAACTTGAAGAGGACGAAACCCATTGTCGACGAAATCCACACAGCACACCACCACGAGAGCAATCCATTCTCATCACACAGCAGAAAACAATAAATCAAGACAGTATATAGAGAACACAGTACACATAGAGAACACAACACAAAAGAAGATAGCACACAAGATGATAAACAAGAAGCAGACAGGACAGGAGAAGAAGGCAGCACACAAGATGATAAACAAGAGAATAAATATACGATAAAAGGTAAAGCTTATGTGAGAAGAAACCATACATGGGCTTACGCTCTTAAGATGAAGACGACAAACCGTAAAGCCCACCGCACAACACAAATCCCACGACAAAATGCGAAACCCATGACAAGAGGGTAGCAGACAACCCAACACAACGGAATGGTAGAAACAAGAGATAGACGTAAGGCAATTAAAAAGCAAAATTAGAGACCTTCTCCATTGCGGGAAGCACGTGCTCCACACAAAAGGCATGTGCTGTACCTTGGGAAAGTAAGAGCAAGAAATAATTCGTGGAGTAACATCTTAGAGAAATATTTTTCCTATTTCTCAAGATGTAGACTTCTCATCTCTCTCTACTTATTGGGTGCATTCTCTTGTATCATATTCTTCTTTTTAATAAATTTCTTTTCAAAAAATAAGAAAAGTGATGGGTGCCTCTCGCAAGGTGATCCGCCATCCGTACATGATACAGCAAACGACGCTGATAAGGACTGGTGCAAACCACATGGTCCTTGTCCAAAAGGCCCACGAAGGGAAAATAAATGCATGCAGCATGGAACAAGTCTATAATAGTTGTATTTGTGGCCCTTTTCATGCATTTCTTTCTACGAAAGGAAATCCCTCACTGCCATAAGAAGCGTTAATGGATGGCAATGGCCCATCCGTGGCACACTGGCACCCACCACTTAAAGTGAATGGCCTCATCCTTTTATTAATTTAGGCATTGTTTGTGATTGGACCTACTGCTGCGAAGATAGGCCCTACTTAGATTGTGGAGCATGAGATAATTCCGTTCAAATCAAGCAATCACATATAAGTGACGTAAACGTTTGGCGATTCAATTTTATCAAGTATGATGTACGACTGAAGAGAGTGATTAAATCATCAAATTTCATTAAATATCTGGAATAGATATAAAAACAAATATTCCGTTGCCCTCAATCATTTGTGTGATTCGTTTCCTTCTACGATTCCAGTATTTATGGATCACGCATATGTTACATGCCACGAGAATCTCCATTAGTGGAGATTGTGGTCAAGGGAGTGGTTCTTCAACAATCACCCACGTCTCTACGATTTCCGACAGTGAGGCCTTGCAATTGTAAAAGTAATTACCATTGTCCCGACAGGCACCTCAAGGAAGGAAACGTCCGATCGTCTAGACAGGTGTGATCAATTGACTTTACCTTCAGTCGGGCATGTTGGGCAAAGCCAATCTTGTCGGTGCAACTTCCATCATCTGGCTCGACTTGTAAATGTCTTACTTTTTGTCGAAACTCTAGTATGATCGGATCGACAATCTTATCGAACTCCTTGTCATGTCGGATGGCCTGTTCTGTTGAATGGCTTATCCTTCTGATCACAAATAAGCGAATGAAGAAAAAAAGTTTACGGGTTGGCCAATCCCGCAAAGTGGGCCTTTTCTTTTGCTTGCCAGGATCTGAGCCCAATTGGTAGGATTGGCTAACCTGCGAACTTTTTTTCTTCATCCGATTATTTGCAACTAGTAAGATAAGCTATTCAATAGGATGGGTGTTGGTGCTAGAGTACCACGATCATTTATTTTGATGATAACAAAACACGTATCATTTAAGATTTACACTTAGAGTATTAGATTTCAGGTCAATACTCGCATCCATGAGGGATTGGAGGAGCTTGATGGAGAACAAAGGAGATTCACGAGAAGCGACGGCTTGAAGGAGGAAGGAGATGAAGAATATGATAGATTTCCTTCTCGTGTACTCTTTGTATTTTTCGTTTATTTTGATGCTCTTTTTATTCCTTAGAATATCATGCTAAAGAGCCTCAAAGTACCCTAATAGTAGTCCTAGGAGCACCTGCACAACCCTAGGACACTTAGGTTTTCTGTGGAGAATTTAGAAAACCAATATAGGGTTCAAACAGCATTTCCAGATGTCTAATTCCAAAATCAGACGTCTGATAATATGTTTTAAGATGTCTGACTGTTCATTCAGAGGTCTGATAACATTTAGGCTGGATTTGTTAGTTCTGTTTGATTAAATCAGACGTCCAGACCTTAGAACAGACGTCTTAGAAGACGTCTGATGACTTTGTCAGACGTCCAATTAGTGGACCGTTGGTTGGCTTAACAAACACTCAAGGAGATGACCGTTAGAGCCTTATCAGACGTCCTTAGGCCTTTCCAAACGTCTGATCGATGACCATTTTGCCTCGGCTGACCCAAAATCTCCTCTTAGAAATTTTCTAGCCGTTGCAACGTTTGGAATTCCATTCCCGCAGAAAAAGTAAATTTCCAGACGTCCAGACATAGTGCCAGACGTCCTGTATATCGCCTGATGGATTTGTGCTAGAACCCTGTTTAGATCTGATTCAAGTCAGGAAGAAACTCGCCTAAAATCAGACGTCTGATGTTGTTCCCAGACATCTTAAACTGATCTTCTAGACGTCTGATGCCAGGATTAGACGTCTGATAACCCTGTCAGTGCAATCATTGTTCCTGATTTCGGCCTGATTCTCTTGGGCTTTGCTCCCAACGGCTATGGAAGATTTCCAAAGCCTTCCTAAGACCTCTATAAATAGAGAGGAACCTCTTGCACACAAACACACACCTAGATACGCAAGACACACCCAAGTAACATACTTTCTACTCTTTTGTGTCCAAGAAAAGCTCTTGCTCTCCAAGCTCAAGTTCCATCATCTAGAGAGCTAAATTCCCTTTGCGCACCCGCTCTCCCACTATAGTTCACGAGAGTGATATTGCGCCGTCGCGTGGCTCACGCACCCACGTCATCGATTCGACGCACTCCTTGCAAAGGGGAGTTTCCTAATTCCTATAGAAGTTAGGTTTAAATCTTTGTTGGCTCTATAGACTATTGTTGTTATTTATCTTTGTTATTTGTTTGGGTATTCGCTTTGCGAATTCCCGTCTCCTTCGTGGGACAAAATCCTTCTCGTGAAGAGAAGGGGTTGAGGAACGCTACCCTTGCACTTGTAGCGTGGTTGTAATTGAGGTTGAATCACCCTCGTTTAAAGTGATTCGTTTAGTGGATTTGATAACTTGGTTGATCGGAAAATTCTAACTGGAGAGGGTTAGGTGGTAGTTTTCACCCAGTTTGGGTTTCCACCTAAAAATACTTGTGTACCTTGTGCGATTGATTTTTTGTGAGATTGTTTATATTTTATTTCCGCATTTTATTACGTCACCCCCTCCTGTAAGGGCCTCCGTTTTCCTACAATTGGTATCAGAGTAGGTTCTTGCGAGATCGGAGTAACACCCAGCAAGTGGATCATGGAGGGGAGCATTCTGCAAGTAGGATTTCCGAGGGCGAGTCTACGACTCGTCCGCCGTTCTTTGACGGGAGCAACTACCCTTACTGGAAGCTGCGGATGAAGACATGGCTTCAAGCCACCGAATTTACAATATGGGACCGTTGCAAGACCCCTTTCAACATCCCAGAAAGACCCACAGCAGGCTACTCACAGCAGTAGATTCGAGAACTCTCACTCAACGTAAAAACTATGAACGCGTTGTACTGCACGCTCGGCCCGGAGGAGTTCAATAGAATCTCGCAATGCGCCACCGCATATGAGATTTGGCACACACTCGAGGTAACTCATGAAGGTACCTCTAAGGTAAAAACTTCTAAACTCAATTTACTTTCACAAGAGTTTGAGGCTTTTTCCATGAAATCTAACGAAACTTTAAGTGAGATGAACATTAGGTTCACTCTCATAGTAAACAATTTGAAAGCTTTAGGGAAGACTTTCATCAAGGGGGAGTGTTAAGACCCGAGGCATCACGACCGCTTTAAGACGTTTGGGAGTTGGCCCAGACGTCTGGACGCCTTCCCAGACGTCTTGAAATTAATTTTGTGTGCGTACAGGAGCGAATCTGCGTGCAGGCGCGTGTAGACTGACTTCCTAGTCGCCCTCTTCTCTTTCTTTCTTCCCCCGCCGACTTGCAGAGCCCCCCTCGTGCCTACATATACCCCTCCTCTCCCTCACGCCACCACACTCCCTTCCACCCATCTTCTCCTTCTCCCTGCTAGCGAGAGCGCGAGCGAGAGAGAGCGGCAGAGTGGCTGCTGCGAGCTTGTGGGGAGAGAAGCTGCTGCGAGAGGAAGTAGAAGCTCGACCGTGAAGGTGCGAGCTTGCCGAGGCTGCTAGAGCTGGCCGGCGGGAGGACGGCGAGCACGGGGTAGCGCGAAGGAGCTGCTGTAGCTCAGGCAACAGGCGGATAGGGCGCGACGCGGTCGTGCGTCGCGGGCGGAGAGCGGATCGGGCTCTAGTTCTAGAAAATTTTCCAGAATCAGACGTCTGGACTTATGTCCAGACGACGCCGAAGACGTATGCAGGACGGTTCAGACAGCTGACAAGTAAGATATTTCTTGCCTTCTCTTTCTTTCGCGTGTACGGCCATGCAGCCGTCCGCCGCGATTTCTTCTCCGTTTCGTCGTATTGAGAGCAAGAGTGCGTGTGCAAGTTCTGCTCGGGAGGGCGTGCGTGCTCGCCATCCCACGAGAATCAGACGTTTGGCCGCAGTGCCAGATGACGGAGAGAACCTCCAGACGTCCTGGGTGACAATCGAATGTCTGGAAACCAAAGCCAAATGTTCCAACGGTCTTCTGGACGTCTAAAGGAATGCGCAGAACTGAGGTATGACCGACCCACCTTTTAAGACGTCTGGAAGATGTTCTAGACGTCTGATTTTGGACAGTTTCGTCATTTTTAACCCGCTTAGGGCCCGTTCGGTGTCCGTTTTCCGCGTTCCGAGTTACGTTCTTTCCAGAATTAATTCCTCTATCCGTTTACAGTAATTGTATACTGTTTTGAGAAACTCCTTGTGTTTGATCCTTGTGTTAGGACCCCGTTCCGTTGCAGTCTCGGGGGTTGCGGAGGCGCGCGGGATTGCTGACCACACCCCCAATACTCCCGATTTCGCTGGTAGAGTGGCTTTTCAATTTATTTAACAAAATTTGTTACAATTCTGAAACAATTAGTAGAGTCTAGGGCATTGCACGACTCCTAGGACTGAGAAATTAGATTGAATGATAGATCCTAGGGTATTGCATGAATCCTAGGATTGGAAAACTAGATTGAATGATAGATCCTAGGATACGGCATGAATCCTAGGACTGGAAAACTAATTGAATATACAAACATTGCAGTCTTGGAAAGTAGAAAGGAAATAATAGCTGCCTGTAAATTGATTAACAGCTGCCTGTTATGAATGAATAAATATGATTGAGAACATGGGTTGTATGAACGTAAAACTGGAACAGTGAAACCTAAAATGGCCAAACGAAAAGAACATGAACCCTACGGGGAATTAGGAGTAGAACTCCTGGAAAGAGAATTTGAATGGAACTGAGAAAGTGAAACATGGAAGTGTGTTGTCTCTTGGGTACGTGGTACCAAAGAGAGCACACATTACCTCTTAGTGTAGAGGGGAGCTTGCCGCCCTCGGGTTGAGACTGGGGTGGGTTTGGCCACTGTACGCTGACTTGTTGGCCCTCGTGTACGCAGTACCGAGGAGAGCTACTAGTGTAGGGAGAGCACTAGCTACCCCACGGGCCTTGGGGTTCTGCTAGCCCTCCTACACCGACTTGTTAGGCCCACTGGGCAAACCAAGGTAGTCAGGCGAGGGTGCACGGACTGTGGAGGGGCAAGACCCCTGCTTGGTTACTGTGGAGGGGTTGGACCCCTGTTACTGAGAGGGCTCTACCCTATACTGGTTCCGTGCTGTGCTTTGGTCGCACCCGTTAACGGAAACGATTGACTGCGTGCCAGTGCGGGGTAGCTACCCGTGCGTTTATCGCACGTGCCGTAGTCACCGTTACGTCTGTCAGTGACCTTGGAGTGGTTGATTGAGGGTAGGACCACCACAGGGAACTCTCCCGGCTAGGAGAGCACCACATGTTACTTCTACTTTTCGGAAAAGACTGCAATCAAGATCGTTCCCACGAGGAACATTCAAGATCAAGAGAAGGATCTGAGAAATAAATCAATAGTGAAATAATAGAAAGACGTAAATAAAGAAAAGAAAAATATAATAGCTACTGTACACTCTACTACTTTTTTAGCTTTTAGTTGCCACTCTACTCAGCGTTTCGCTGACGTGTCACCCTTGTTACCCTTTTCAGGACCAGGTGTTGAGCAGCCAGAGTCAGCGGCTGCAGAGGACGCTGGGCCTAGTAGGGTCCAGTAGGGTTACCCGTAGTACTTTCCTGTACTTTTCTTCCAATGAATTTAGTAGTTTTCTTTGTTATTCCCTGTACTTCTTTACCGAAAACTTTATGTTATGTACATGTTTATTTCTCTGCTGTTGTGGTGGTATATACTGTAGTATTTCTTTCCTTTACTGCTGTATTTTGTTACTGCTAGTTATATACATGGTGAATGTGGTTTATTTTACTGCTCTTTTGATTACTTTCTCGTTGGACGACTGGGTCTTGGGATTAGTCTAGTCGGTCCGGCTCTCGTGTCTCGTAGGGATTCGGGAATCGGGTCGTTACAGGGAGCTTCAAGGGAAGCTT
The DNA here is from genome assembly GCA_037157565.1 of Thalassia testudinum. Classification (NCBI taxonomy): domain Eukaryota; kingdom Viridiplantae; phylum Streptophyta; class Magnoliopsida; order Alismatales; family Hydrocharitaceae; genus Thalassia; species Thalassia testudinum. The sequence continues at coordinate 3,811,507 of JAZHRO010000076.1, forward strand.
CTTCGTTCCCTTGGACCAGAGTGGGAACAAAAAGTCACCGCCATCGAGGAGGCAAAAGAAGTGGAGGAGCTCAACATGGAAGATCTCCTAGGCAATCTAATGGCCTATGAGACTAAGTTGAAGCAGAAGAAGGATACACCGGAGCTTAAACCGAAGAAGACTCTCGTCTTCAAAGCTATGTCGGATAGCGAGGTAAGTTTCGACGACGAAGACTTTAAATTTTTACTTAAAAAGTTTTCCAAGTTGTGTAGGGAATTGAAGGAGAAGAAGGAGAGCCCTAGACGTTGCTACCACTGCAACGAGAAAGGGCACTTGCGACCAGAGTGCCCACTCCTCAAAAAGGAGAAGAAGGAAAAGGAGAAGAAATCTAAGAAGAAGGCGTTCCAAGCCACTTGAGATGATTCGAAATCGGAGGAAGAAGAAGAAACCGCTTGCTTTGGTTTCAAGGCCAGAGGAAGCAATAGCGACAGCGAAAGCGGAAGAGACTCCGACAACGAGGAAAATTTCGATTTACAAGAAGCTTTTAATGAACTATTTGATGTTAGTAAATCATTAAGAATAGAAAACAAAAGCGTTAAAAAGAACCTTAGTTTTCTTAAAAATGAAAATGATAGGTTCGAAAAATAACTTAAGGACATAGAAGCTAGTTCTAAAATTGATAACCTATTATTAGAGGATCATAACATCATCAATGAAAATAATAAATTGATTGAGGAAAATGATAGTTTAAAGTTAGAAATCTATGATTTAAAAACTAAGATGCATACTATAGAAAAAGAAATTGCATGTCTTAGGGAAAACTCTAACAAATTAATCAACAAAGTAGATAATTTTTATAGCCCTAAGATTGAGAAAGTATCTTCGTCAAGGAAACCCGCTAAAAGATCCGGATCCAATCTCACTTGGATACCGAAGAAAGAATTGGAATCTTATTTTGTAGGTTTCAGGGATGACTACAACACAAAGGACTGGACCTACAAGCTCAAAGCTGGTCAACTTGTGTTGGGAGAACCAAGCAGTAGACCAAAGAGGAGAACAAGAAGACCAACGAGACGGCGAATAAACAATGAACCCGCCGCACGACGACCGCCAGACTAGAGACCGGCACCAATGCCCGGGGCTCCAAGCTATGGATGGGAGCACCATCCTATGTGGCATCCACCACCACCATTTGGGCCATTTTATTGACCATGGTAGGTGAGGTAAAAATTCTTTACCCTATCTTTTTATCATTAGCATTTAGATAGGGGGAGTTAAAAAATTTATGAGCTAATTGTCAATTTTTAAGCGGGAAATACAAGTTAGCTAAATTTCCGTTAGTAAGGGGGAGAAGAAAAACAGCTATCATGTTGTTACAAAAAAAGGGGAGGACATTAATTTTGTTAAAAGAAATTCATAGAAGAGCATGTTTTAAGTGGGAGTTATAGGAAATTTAAAATCAATCAAACCTTTTTGATAATGTCAAAAAGGGGGAGGATTTTTTTGCATTATTATTTATGGTTTTGTCATCATCAAAAAGGGGGAGATTGTTGGTGCTAGAGCACCACGATCATTTGTTTTGATGATAACAAAACATGTGTCATTTAACATTTGCACTTGGAGTATTAGATTTCAGGCCAATTGCAAATGGAGACGTGATTAGATGGAGTTCGAGCTCGCATCCATGAGAGATTAGAGGAGCTTGATGGAGAACAAAGGAGACTCGCGAGGAGCGATGGCTTGAAGAAGTAAGGAGTTGAAGAATATGATAGATTTCCTTCTCGTGTATTCTTTGTATTTTTCGTTTCTTTTGTTGCTCTTTTTATTCCTTAGAATATCATGTTAAAGAGAAGCTTGATGACTTTGCCAGGCGTCCAATTAGTGGACCGTTGGCTGGCTTAACAAACACTCAAGGAGATGACCGTTAGAGCCTTATCAAACGTCCTTAAGCCTTTCCAGACATTTGATAGATGACCGTTTTGCCTTAGCTGACCCAAAATCTCCTCTCAGATATTTTCTAGCCGTTGCAACGTTTGGAAATCCATTCCCGCAGAAAAAGTAAATTTCCAGACATCCAGACATAGTGCCAGACGTCCTGTATGTTGTTTGATGGACTTGCGCTAGAACCCTGTTTAGATCTGATTCAAGTCAGAAAGAAACTCGCCTAAAATCAAACGTCTGATGTTGTTCCCAGACGTCTTGAACTGATCTTCCAGACGTCTAATGCCAGGATCAGACGTCTGATAACCCTGTCAGTGCAATCATTGTTCCTGATTTCGGCCTGATTCTCTTGGGCTTTGCTCCCAACGGCTATGTAAGCTTTCCAAAGCCTTCCAAAGCCTTCCTAAGGCTTCTATAAATAGAGAGGAACCTCTTGCACACAAACACACACCTAGATACACAAGACACACCCAAGCAACATACTTTCTACTCTTTTGTGTCCAAGAAAAGCTCTTGCTCTCCAAGCTCAAGTTCCATCATCTAGAGAGCTAAATTCCCTTTGTGCACCCGCTCTCCCGTCGTAGTTCACGAGAGCGATATTGCGCCGTCGCGTGGCTCACGCACCCACGTCATCGATTAGACGCATTCTTTGCAAAGGGGAGGTTCCTAATTCCTATATAAGCTAGGTTTAAATCTTTGTTGGCTCTATAGGACTATTGTTGTTATTTATCTTTGTTATTTGGTTGGGTATTCGCATTGCGAATTCCCGTCTCCTTCGTGGGACAAAATCCTTCTCGTGAAGAGAAGGGGTTGAGGAACACTACCCTCGCACTTGTAGCGTGGTTGTAATTGAGGTTGAATCACCCTCATTTAAAGTGATTCATTTAGTGGATTTGATCAACTCGGTTGATCGGAAAATCCTAACTCGAGAGAGTTAGGTGGTGGTTTTCACCCGATTTGGGTTTCCACCTAAAAATACTTGTGTATCTTGTGCGATTGATTTTTTGTGAGATTGTTTATATTTTATTTCCGCATTTTATTACGTCACCCCCTCCTGGAAGGGCCTCCGTTTTCCTACAATGGGTTATCCGGTAAGATTAGTTGGATCGGCAACACAAGCGATACAACAAGATTAGTCAGATCGACAACCCAAGCCATCCAACAAAACTATCCGATCCAATAAATAAGTCATCTAGATGATCAGGTGTTTCTTCCCTTGAAGTGCTTTCTAAGACAATGATAGTCAGTTTCACAATTACGAAGTCCAACTGTTATGCATCATAGAGATGCTTGTGGTTGTTGAAGAACCATTCCCTTGGCCCCGATTTCCACTTCTCGAGATTCTCGTAGCACATAGCATATGCATGGTCCATAAAATATCATAGTTGCATAAGGAAATGGAATCAAGTGCATAACTGAGGGTAAGAAAATATTTAATTTTGTACTTGTTCCACATATTTAGTGAGATTTGAGAGTTAACCACACTCCTCACATGTATATCATTTTTTATACAATTAAGTCATCAAATCCTTACATCTCTTGTATGTGATTAATTGATTTGAATAGATCTTCTCCTACTCCCGAACCCAAGTAAAACGTGTCTCCAATAGGTCTCGATCAATTTATAATTGCCCAAAGATCAGTTTGATATTGGAAATCGCACGAAATTGAGTGGTAGCTTGTCAAAAGTTGAAAATTACTATTTAAAAATTTAAACTTAAATATTTTAAGCAGTTAAACCGAGTCCATTACATGCGATGACCTATAAGCGGTGAAAATTTAACAAGTGCATAACAAAATGCTTTCTAAGCAAATAATCCAGACTCATTGTAATCAGCTGTACTGGGCAGTCTGGATTCTTAACAAATCTCACTTTTGTTTGAATCATGTAACATCAGCAAGGAACTGGTCTAGAAGATGATATAAGCTTGTTAAAAAGGATGGAGCGAAGCAGTGGAATTTCTTGGAAATTAATAATTGGTCCTTCGAAGTATGATTTACTCGAGAAACGTCAACTGCAATGGTACGTTCTGTGTGACTTTTTAATTGTATTTGTAGATCACCTAATCGAAAAACTATTCATCTATTTGCGTCTCTAAAAGTTAAGATGGATGAATCAGTCAGATCCCCAATCCAATCAGTTTGGAGATAGGTCAAGTTATATAAAGCCTCGTGAATTGAACCATCAAATCCTTGGTGATTCCTTTACTTGGTTGGGTTGGATGGAGAGGTGGGCCAATTTCCAACTCAATCCAATTTAGTTATGTTTTGCTCGATAATTTGTCCAATGGGTTTTAGGTTGAGCGACAACGTCTATCGCAGGGTAAATGAGGTAAGTGACAATGGGTGTTTAGTTTATGGTGGTACAAATGGTAAGATAAGTGATAGTTATTTGGTGTAATAATATTTTTTAAAAATCACGAAGTCCATGAAAATATCCCATGGATGATACACATTCCACTCTAGTACATAATCAAGTGAGCCTTTAAGCTGAGATCTCTAGTACACATTCCCTCATTCCACCGGATATATTTTCCCATTTGTAAGTGAGATCTCTTTGTCCCTCCCATCCCCTCTGAGTTACATTTCTTACATCGGATTCTTTACTTCCATCGAAACTTTATTTTCAAGAAAAATAAAAAAACATAGATGAGAGACAGAGAAAAAAAAAAAAAAAAAGGCAGGAACAGTTCCCGTCCATGTTTCGTACGGAGTAGACAATTTTCTGATCACACGTTACATTTTCTTAAGTGGATGTTGTTCGATTTAGTCAGCACGTACGGATTCTTAGAATTAATATAGTACGATCGGTAGCGTCGCACACCATGCATATATATGTGTTTGTAATTCGTTTTATACGACTAAGCTGGTTGGTGATTTCATCTTCGATTGTCAACCCTGAACCACGATTACGTTATGCATACTATATTTTATGACTTTAACTTGTTGGATCTGTTTTGCCATCATCTTGTCCGACATAGATCGATTTCTACTTACGATGTATTTGGGTTTTTTTGAGCCAATCGATGTTTGAGTTCCCTTAAAGTTCCATTTAAGAGCCTAAATGCTATCAGCACTCGGTTCGATTTTGGGTCTCTAGACAGTGATTATACTCTCTATATGTATCTTACTTACATCTTTAATAATGATTCCATCCGCTTAAATCTTTGAGAGATCTCCCGCATTAAATATCGTGTTCTTGCGCTGGCACTTGAATCTACTTGCATCATCGAATCAAAAACTTCATGGTTAGGTGCGTAGGTGGAGCTCTTGCGATATAAATTTTCAGATTTATTTTTAGATTTAGTTATTCTTGCTTGTGGATTAGATTATAGTCAATAATATCAACTAAATTGAATGGTTAAGGGTTACAGATATTTTATAGGGTCCAGAGTTGCCTTTCGGAAGCTTCTAGTCGGTTCCCCTTCTTCCTGTGAATAGTTGGTGCTCTAATCAGCTTCTTGAGATTGATCATCCCCCCAACCCCCCTCCTCCTGTCGTTTTTCCCCCTTCGTGGGACTCTTTTGTTGACGACAAGGACATGCACAATCTCCTTTGGTGAGATAACATTGGTTAGGGCATGGCGACAGTGTTTTGCGACGAGTTGTGCGATGGTGGTGACGTGCAACAACGTGTGCTATAGCAATGGATCTGTCTCCTTCGAGGCTTGGATGGCTTGTGCAACCAATCGTCAATCGGAGTGCTAGGTTGGAGCTTCGTCAAGGTGTGCGTTGGTTGCGGGAACGACAGTGGCGTGGCGGCATTTGATGATCTGTGATGTCGTCGGTGGTGTGGCCGACGTAAACATGCCTGGCATGCTGCTCGACCGACTTCCTTTTGCTCCTAAGGGTGGGTTGTTGTTGCATTGGTTGAGCCTTGCTTGTTGTTCTTGTTTCTATGTTAGTTTGGTCATTTTAGTGTTTGTTTCTGTTTGTTGTTGTTGGTTTATTTTTTTCTTTTAGGGGATGCACTTGTTCCCCTTCGTGGGTGTGGAAATCATGCAAGAAACTTCGTTTCTTATAATAAAAAAGTGTTCGGATTGGTTTCGATTTTCAACCTGTGTCAGATTTCTCGTTAGCGTTTGTTACGACCCGATTCCCGAATCCCTACGAGACACGAGAATCGGACCGATTTGACTGATCCCAAGACCCAGTCGTCCAATGAGAAAGTAACCAAAAGAGCAGTAAAATAAACCACATTCATCATGCATTTAACTAACAGTAACAAAACTACAGCAGTAAAGAAAAGAACTATTACAGCACACACCACCACAACAGTGGAGAATTAAACAAATACATAAACATGATGCTTACAATAAAAGAGTACAATTATAATAGAAAATTCTCACTACAACAGAAGAAACGATACAATAGGTACAACACAAGTAAAACTACTGAGTTCTACTAGGCCCAGCACCCTCTGCAGCCGCAGGCTCTGGTTGCTCAACACCTGGTCCTGAAAAGGTGACAAAGGTGACACGTCAGCAAAACGCTGAGTAGAGCGGTAAACAACTAGCTAAGAAAAACAGTAAGGTGGACAAGTAGCTGTTATTTTTAATTTCTTTCTTGATTTCTATTTACTCATTCTTGAATTATTCCTCAGATCTTTCTCTTGATCTCGAATGTTCCTCGTGGGAACGATCTTGATTGCAGCCTTTTCCGAAAAGTAGAAGTAGCATGTGATGCTCTCTTGGCCGGGAGAGTCCCCCATGGTGGTCCTACCCTTAGTCAACCACCCCAAGGTCACTGACAGATGTAACAGTGACTACGGCACGTGGGATAAACACACTGATAGCTACCCTGCACTGGCACTCGGTTAGTCGTTTCCGTTAACGGGTGCGCCCTAAAGCACAGCACGGAACCAGTATAGTGCAGAGCCCTCTCACTAACAGGGGTCTAGCCCCTCCACAGTAACCAAACAGGGGTCTTGCCCCTTCACAGTCCATGCACCCTCTCCTGACTACCCTGATTTGCCCAATGAGCCTAACAAGTCGGTGTAGAACGGCTAGCAGAACCTCGGGGCCCGTGGGGTGGCTAGCGCTCTCCCTACATTAGTAACTCTCCCCGGTACTGTGTATGTGAGGGCCAAAAGTCGGTACAAAGTGGCCAGACCTAATCCCAGGTCCCTAGGACGGCTAGCTCCACTCTGCACTAAACAGGGGGACAGTCACTCTCCTTGGTACTTCGCACTCAAGGCCCAGCTCACTTCCCAATTCCATTCCATTTACCTTTTAGGAGCTCTACTCCTAATTCCCCGTAGGGTTCATGTCATATTTCTCTAGCCAAGCCATTTTAAGTTTCATCAATTCAGTTTTATTTTCATATAGCCCGTGTTTCCAACATTTAATATACATTCATATACAAGCAGCTATTATTCAATTACAGGCAATTATTATTATTCTTTCTAATTTTCCAAGACTGTAATTTCATGTATTCACGACATTTATTTCAGTGTTTCTGTTCCTAAGATTCATGCCATATCCTAGGATCTATCATTCAATCTAGTTTTCCAGTCCTAAAATTCATGCCATACCCTAGGATCTATCATTCAATCTAGTTTTCCAGTCTTAGGATTCATGCTATATCCTAGAATCAATTATTTATCTTACAAGTGCATTAATGTTGATAACTAATCAAGGGGAGCCACTCTACCCGCAAAATCGGGAGTGATGGGGGCTTGATCGGCAGGTTCATGTGCCTCCGCAACCCCTAGATCTGCAACAGAACGAGATTTATCACAAGGATCAAACACAAGGAACTACTCAGAACAGGATACAAGTACTTTAAACAAGTAGAGGAACTAATTCTGAGAAGAACGAAATTTTAAACGCGAAAAACATACTTCGAACGGACCCTAAACGGGTCAGAAATGACAACTCTGCCCTAAATCAGACGTCTGGAACACCTTCCAGACGTCTTAAACGATGGTTCAGATAAAACCTTGCTTCTGCGTTGTTCTTCAGACGTCCAAGATCCCGCTGAACCGTCTGGACCTAGTTCCAGACATCCGATTATCACTTTGGACGTCTGGAGACCCTCTCCGCCGTCTGGTGCTGTGCCCAGACATCTGATTTGCGTGGGAGGGTGTGCCCTTGCGCCTTCCCGAATGAAACCTGCATGCGTACATAAACGATCACAACACGACACGTCTTAGGGCTTTCGGCGGAATGGCCTACATGGCCGCATTTACAGAAAGGATGAAGATGGGGAATATAGTACCTTTCAGACGTCTAGATCACTCCAGACGTCCCCCGCGCGTCTGGACGTAGGTCCAGACGTCTGATTCTGAGAAATTTTCCCATAATCAGGACCTCCTCGCCTTCCGCCTGCTGCACACGGCTGCGCCGCGCCACACTCGCCTGCTGCCTGAGCTGTAGCAGCACCTCCCCAGCGCTACGCTCCCGCTACGTGCACCCGTCGACCGACCCTGGGCAGCTCTGGCGAGTTCGCCCTCTCTTCCTTATGCGCTCCGCCTCTTCTCCCTCTCGCTACACCTCCTCCTCCCCGCACGCACCCGGCAGCAGCTGCTGCCCTCGCTCTCTCATTCTCACGCTAACAGGAAGAAGGAGGAGTTGGTGGAGTGGTGGTGAGGGAGAGGGAAGGGAGGAAGAGAGTATTTGAAGGCATCGGGGAGAGAGAAAAACAGAAGGAGGGACGCCTGTAGGTCGGCGGGCGTAGTCTGTGCATGCCCGCACGCAGACTCGTAATCCTACGTCGCAAAAATTTAATTCCAGACGTCTGGGAAGGTATCCAGACGTCTGGACCAACTCCCAGACGTCTTAAAAAACGTTTGATGTCGTGGGTCTTAACAGCATAACAAATTCAAAGGAAGTTTCGTCCCCAAATATACTAGGTCTTAATGTAATAATTTATGATGTAATAATTTGATAGACATTACGAATATATATACATATATAATATATATTAATGTAATTAGACAAATATGCTAGGTCTTAAGACGACCTCATAAATAAACCAATCGATCAAGTTAGGTTTGAATCACCTCAACTTAAGACCTAACTCATTTAATAAATTAATCATATTTATAACACATTTCAAACTAGACCTAAGCCAACTCAATCAGGCTGAGTCTCAAATTAGGTCAAGCCAACTCGATTAAATATCCATCCCCGATTGTCTAATTTATGTTGTTACCAACAAACATCTAGCCTATGTGGTGGTTTCTTTGACTTTTTTTTTCCCCCTCGGATCCTTTCTATTCCGTAGCGAAATCTTTGGTTGTCTGCGGTCTTTTTTATCTTATATTTAGAGAAATTTTTTCAAGTAAAATGCTGTATTTCTGCATTTTACTTGACTGGCTTTTAAGCTTGAGTGACTAGATCACTTGTCACATGCCCAATTTTATGGCAGCACCCCCTTACAAAGGTTAAATAGCATCTAGAAAAGGGACTTAGGGATACTTTACGACATAGGTTAGTTAATTTGCGTTAGTAGATCTACAATAAGGGTTAACTTCTATTTGTATTTACTTGTAAATAGAGGTTACCCTCTGGTTATGTTTACTTGTAAACATAGGTTAACCTTTATTTATGTTTACTGGATATGGATTAGAAATGAAAATTATCCTATAATATGATATGAGGGTATTTACTTGAAAATGAAGGTTAAAGTGACAAAAGATATCTTTACCTTCGGATGATAAGCAAGTTAGTTGGAGTTATTTTTTATTTAATTAATAATAATTTAACAATGTCCAATAGAAGTTCTTGCCACAAAAATCAAGACACTTGGATGCTCACTTGAGGGAACATAAAATGATTTTACCTAACATCAGAAGAACCATGTAAGAACTTTTAAAAGAGAAGGCAATAAAACCATAACAAAACACGGCATATGTTTATTGGAGTATAGAAGCCTTCATTTCAGCCAACTCACTACGTCAAAACAAAGAATCCCAAGCCGGTCCTCTTTCTTACCTTTCCAACTAAATAAGAGCATAAAAGCACCTGAAAGATTAACAAAAAAGAATAAGAAAAAGAAACCAACCCAATCCCACTTCTCACTTTTCCAGCCAAACAAGACCACAAAGAACAGAAATGAGAAAGACATAAAAAAGCCACCATTTAACATCAACATACCCATCGAAACACACACAGTAACATTAACAAAGTTCCCACCTTTACTTGCAACTCGAAGTCAATCAGCCAAATCAAAGCAACCACCCAATTCAAAAATAGATTTTTCTCACAAAATCGGAGCCTCTCAAGCCCCTGCTCAAGTGGCTCCCTCACGTCATCGGGTTTCGCACCGATTTAGTTAGGGAGGATCTCCAGTAGCATGACATCGCAATCCCTCCCCCACCTGCACGTGGCAATCTCCAGGGTAGGTGCGTTGGAGTCGATGTCGATGGTGAAGAGGGAGGGGTCGAAGGAGGGCTTGCGAGACTTAACGAGAGTGGAGAAGGAGGGGCTAGAGGAGGAGATGAAGGGCTTCAAGTAAAGGGAGGGGAGCGAGGAGAAGTCCAGGGAGGGAAAGGGTGATGTGGTGGTAGTGGTGGGTTTGCAAGAGAGGTAACTTGGGGATAACACTTTCGTGCACCCTATGAGAAAAGACGGATTAGGTAAAGGTTAAGATAACTCATCTTCAAATCAATGTTAAAATAACATGAGTTAGCAGCTCAAAAAAGAATTGAATTATCCTTCAAGATAAACAGGAATTAACCCCTAAATAAAAAAATTAACCCCAAAGATAAGATTAACCCCGTATGTAAACTAACCTACGTCTACTTCACAAATCATGTAAAAAAAGAGGGGGAAAAAAAAAATGCAGCAATGACATTGGAAGAATAAAGTGAGCAGCACTACAAGAAAAACAATCATTTTAAATAATAATTTTATAAACGAACTTCAAATAAAATACATCCTGACATGACTTTTTGAGGTAAACCTGCAGTATAGCATACTCTTTCAAAACATCTCAGAAAATGTACGTCACGATAAATTTTATTTAACATTTTTTTAATTAAACGTCCTGAATGGCTGGAGGATATTTCCTTCCTGCGGAAAGAATCGACGGTGCTGGGAGCAAATCCCATGGCCGTCATTTTTATTTTATTGGAAAAAAATAAAAGCTCACCATACTTATCTTTAGAAATTAATGTTAAATTATGGTATTTTAATTTAGATTGATGTCACCATTAATTTTTGGAGGTGAACTTTGACGTATAGAAATTTTGAAGTTAATATATATTTTGTGAATATTTTATTTAAATTAATGTTACTAGAATGGATGTTAACTTTTTAAAATAGGTGTTAAGATCATACATGTTAATCTTCTATAAGTTAGTTTATTTGAGAGATTAACCCCTCATGTGAAAGGCTAACCTTTGAAATCTTAATATTTATTTTGGAGGGTTAACAAGTCTTTCACTAACATTAATTATAAGGGTTGTTAATAAAATATGTGTTAACTTCATAGCCCTCGTACACTTAAATTTTACTCTGTAGAAATTGGTATTAACACCACAGCTTAACATCAATTTAAACAAACAAAAAATAATGTTAACATCACACTGCAAGTAAATAAAAATAAGACTTAATACTAATTTCACATTTCTTAACACAAATTTCTTACTCCTCCAAGTAAACTAGCTCTAAAAGAAGAGTTAAACCCCAACGGCTAGTTAACCCTTAAGAGTTAAGCCCCAGAGGTTTAGAAAGTGATGTTAGGAAATATGAAACTGATGTTAACCTTCAATTGTATTTACATGCAGAGTAATATTAACACCAGTTTGTATTTACTTGAAATTGATGTTAAGTTTTGGTGTTAAATGTTGTAGTGTTTACTTGATAATAATGTTAAAGAGAGAGGAGGGAAATCGGTGTCTAATTAGTCTCCTTAGCGAAAGAGGATCCGACTCCAATAAAAGTAATGCAATCATAGAAAAGATGCACAAGAGTTGGTGACCCAGTTTTACCTGAAGGAGTGTATGTCTGAAAGAAGGGTAGTGCTTCCAAATTTCCACTTGAATTAATGAATGATACATGATTTCTAGTTTTCTCTCTCTCAAATTACGTGAAGAGAGTCTCGGTGGATTTCTCTTCTCTATTTATAATACCAAAAATATCCCAACAATATTAAATTCCTTATAACGGTATTTGTGGATTCTCCAACACGTCAATTATTTGACTATTAATAATGTAGGTAACGTCATCATTAATGCCAACATATACATCGTGGATGTTATTACTATCTCTTCAACTCGATTTACTTGATATCAAGTAGTTGATTTTTTCTTTGAATTTCATGCAAAACTTTAATTAAGTCTTAAAATATTTTTTATCCCTCATTAATATCAGAGAGAGAAATTTGCGCGTGATTTTAACGTATATTTGATCAACACCAACGACAACCAATGTTAAAGGAAATCGATATTAAGAGAAAAATATCAGTGTAGAGCAAAAAGACGTTAACCGGTGAAGTAAAGTAAACAAAAGTCAACATCTTTTTTAAGAGGTCGATTCCTTGGATAAACTAGGCATTAAAAATTAGGTACAAACTACTTGCGTGGTAGCCATGAATTGACTGCAGGAAGAGGGCACGGCTCAAACTCAAGCATACATGGCAACAACACTTTGATAAGAGGGATGTGCGATGTACGTCTGACGAGGTACGTATTGGTGACGATACTCAAGAGTCGGGTGCCTCTGTTTCACGAGTGATGGCATGTACATGATAAATTCGACGCATTTTACACGACACTGCCCGCCCATAAAAGGTCCATTAAGGGCATCTAGTGTCATTTTCACTCGTGCCTACGCGGGAGCAAGTGTGGGAGGTGGTAGCTGACAGTCCACTTTGAAGAAGCACGGCATAAGGTAGCAGCCCACAGCACGGGGGAGATGACCCAGTGGCCCGCACAGCACAGGGTGATGGCTTACCCTTCCACACGGACCTGATAAGGTAATAAACCATCACATATTTCCTACCATAGGGCACAACACATAAGGAGTAAGCACATACAGATCGAACACAGCACACTAGGGGAAACACAACATAAGATGATAAGAAGGACAAGGAAGAGAAGATAAAAAACTGAAAGGTAAAGCAGAACAAGCAAACACCAGATGCGTAGCACATAGCAGACATAGCATACAAGGGGAAACACAACATAGGATGATAACGAGGATAAGGAAGAGAGGATTTACTATTGATTAATGGCATCACCTTTGAATCTATATTTCTATATGCCATGTAAAAATCTCATAAACTTGCAGTGAGCCAATGCACATTGATGACGAAGGAGACCCTAAATATAATAATCCGATGCCATCAACAAGGTTATTTTGTTAGTGAGATTTAGGTTCGTGCTAATTTCTAACTTCATATGCTCCTCTCACATATTGACACTTGCAGAGCACCTACAGGGGGAAATGAACAAAATCAGTACCCATCCCTGTATTCCCCATTGTCATCCTTTCATGTAACTCCAAGGTAAACAATTGCTATATTTTATAAATAACCTATATGTTACATGTACAGCACTAAATACATACCACACATTGTTATTGATGTAGGCATGGCCCACGATTAAATCCACAACAGACATAGTCAATTTGCACAACAGCATGACTCAATTTCAAGATAATGGGAATAATAGAACAAAGAGGGCAGTTAGAAGGTAATGGCGTCCACATCTTCATTCGTAGTTTCTTTAATTACCATCACTTAAATTAAGATTAACAAATTTTGTATACAATACAATTTTTAACTATTTCCTACTTTTATTAGGCCCAACCCAAGAGTGGACCAGGCTCCCACATTTGACTCAAGAAGTGCTATTAAAGACTTCATTTTAGCATTCCAGAGATGTTCTAAGGAGGTGAAAGTCAAATTTAAGGAGTCCCCGTTTGGGTACTTTGATGGCTATCAATATCCTGTCAAGGATAGAAGGCTATGTGCGAAGCTCATTACAATATATGATACAAAGACAAGCAACTTCTTCAAATTGGGAAGACGGATTCCATTCACAACACAGTAGGTAGTCGAGAGTAGTTCATCCTCATCACATAGCACACAAGGGGAAACATAGCATAGGGTGATAAAAAGGACAAGGAAGAGAAGATAAAAAACTGAGAGGTAAAGAGGAACAAGCAAACACTAGATGCGCAACACATAGCTGACACAGCACACAAGGGGAAACACAATACAAGATGATAAGGAGGACAAGGAAGAGAAGATAAAAAACTGAAAGGTAAAACGGGACAAGCGAACACCAGGTGCACCGTAGCACACAGCACACATGTGTAGAGCAGCACAGCACCATGACGAGAATCCATAGTTGACGAAACCCACACAGCACACCACCACGAGAGCAGTCCATTTTCATCACACAGCACAAAAAAGACAGTAAAAGTAGAACAACACATATAGAGCACACAACACACATAGGCAGCGCACATCGTTTAGTGGGAAGAACATGCCAAAACCATACGTTGGTTTGCACTGGTAACATGAAGAGGACGAAAACCATTGTCGACGAAATCGACACAGCACACCACCACAAGAGCAATTCATTCTCATCACACGGCAGAAAGCGATAAGTCAAGACAGTAGATAGAGCACACATTACACATAGAGAACACAACACAAAAGAAGATATCACACAAGAAGATAAACAAGAAGCAGACAGGACAGGAGAAGAAGACAACACACAAGATGATAAACAAGAGAATAAATACACGATAAAAGGTAAAGCTTACATGAGAAGAAACCATACATGGGCTTACGCTCCTAAGATGAAGACGACGAACCGCAAAGCCCACCTCACAACACAAAGCCCATGACAAAATGCGAAGCCCATGGCAAGAGGGTAGCAGACAACCCAACACAACCGAATGGTAGAAACAAGAGATAGACGTAAGGCAATTAAAAAGTAAAATTAGAGACCTTCTCCATTGCGGGAAGCACGTGCTTCACACAAAAGGCATGTGTTGTACCTTGGGAAAGTAAGAGCAAGAAATAATTCGTGGAGTAACATCTTAGAGAAATATTTTTCCTATTTCTCAAGATGTAGACTTCTCATCTCTCTCTACTTATTGGGTGCATTCTCTTGTATCATATTCTTCTTTTTAATAAATTTCTTTTCAAAAAATAAGAAAAGTGATGGGTGCCTGTCGCAAGGTGATCCGCCATCCGTACATGATACAGCAAACGACGCTGATAAGGACTGGTGCAAACCACATGGTCCTTGTCCAAAAGGCCCACGAAGGGAAAATAAACGCATGCAGCATGGAACAAGTCTATAATAGCTGTATTTGTGGCCCTTTTCATGCATTTCTTTCTACGAAAGGGAATCCCTCACTGCCATAAGAAGCGTTAATGGATGGCAATGGCCCATCCGTGGCACACTGGCACCCACCACTTAAAGTGAATGGCCTCATCCTTTTATTAATTTAGGCATTGTTTGTGATTGGACCTACTGCTGCGAAGATAGGCCCTACTTAGATTGTGGAGCATGAGATAATTCCGTTCAAATCAAGCAATCACATATAAGTGACGTAAACGTTTGGCGATTCAATTTTATCAAGTATGATGTACGACTGAAGAGAGTGATTAAATCATCAAATTTCATTAAATATCTGGAATAGATATAAAAACAAATATTCCGTTGCCCTCAATCATTTGTGTGATTCGTTTCCTTCTACGATTCCAGTATTTATGGATCACGCATATGTTACATGCCACGAGAATCTCCATTAGTGGAGATTGTGGTCAAGGGAGTGGTTCTTCAACAATCACCCACGTCTCTACGATTTCCGACAGTGAGGCCTTGCAATTGTAAAAGTAATTACCATTGTCCCGACAGGCACCTCAAGGAAGGAAACGTCCGATCGTCTAGACAGGTGTGATCAATTGACTTTACCTTCAGTCGGGCATGTTGGGCAAAGCCAATCTTGTCGGTGCAACTTCCATCATCTGGCTCGACTTGTAAATGTCTTACTTTTTGTCGAAACTCTAGTATGATCGGATCGACAATCTTATCGAACTCCTTGTCATGTCGGATGGCCTGTTCTGTTGAATGGCTTATCCTTCTGATCACAAATAAGCAAATGAAGAAACAAAGTTTACGGGTTGGCCAATCCCACCAAGTGGGCCTTTTCTTTTGCTTGCCAGGATCTGAGCCCACTTGGTAGGATTGGCTAACCCGCGAACTTTTTTTCTTCATCCGATTATTTGCAACTAGTAAGATAAGCTATTCAATAGGATGGGCTATCCGGTAAGATTAGTTGGATTGGCAACACAAGCGATACAACAAGATTAGTTGGATCGACAACACAAGTCATCCAGCAAAACTATCCGATCCAACAAATAAGTCATCTGACAAGACAAGTCTTCTGGCAAGATTGCCAATCCAACAATACTAGATCTATTCCGACAAATAGTGAAACATTTGCAAGTCTAACAAGTTGACAGAGCTACATCAGTAGGATTGACTTTGCCGAACAGGCACAACCAAACATAAAGCCGACCGATCCCGATCGTCTAGATGATCAGATGTTTCTTCCCTTGAAGTGCTTTCTAAGACAATGATAGTTTCACAATTACGAAGTCCAACTGTTTTGCATCATAGAGATGCTGGTGGTTGCTGAAGAACCGTTCCCTTGGCCACGATTTCCACTTCTCAAGATTCTCCCAACACATAGCATATGCATGGTCCATAAAAGACCATAGTTGCATAATGAAATGGAATCACGTGCATCATTGAGGGTAAGAGAATATTTAATTTTGTAGCTATTCCACATATTTAGTGAGATTTGAGAGTTAACCACTCTCCTCACACGTATATTATTTTTGATAGAATTAAGTCATCAAACCCTTACGTCTCTTGTATGTGATTAATTGATTTGAATGGACCTACTCCTACTCCCGAACCAAAGTAAAACGTGTCTCCAATAGGTTATGATCAGTTTATAATTGTCCAAAGATCAATTTGATATTGGAAATCGCATGAAATTGAGCGGTAGCTTGTCAAGAGTTGAAAATTACTATTTAAAAACTTAAACTTAAATATTTTAAGCAGTTAAACTGAGTCCATTACATGCGATGACCTATAAAGCGGTGAAAATTTAACAAGTGCATAACAAAATGCTTTCTAAGCAAATAATGCAGACTCATTGTTATCAGCTGTACTGGGCAGTCTGGATTCTTAACAAATCTCACTTTTGTTTGAATCATGTAACATCAGGAAGGAACTGGTCTAGAAGATGATATAAACTTATTAAAAAGGATGGAGCGAAGCAGTGGAATTTCTTGGAAATTAACAATTGGTCCTTCTAAGTATGATTTACTCGAGGAACGTCAACTACAATAGTACGTTCTGTATGACTTTTTAATCGTATTTGTAGACTGCCTAATCAAAAAACTATTCATTTATTTGCATCTCTAAAAGTTAAGATGGATGAATCCCCAATCCAATCAGTCTGGAGATAGGTCGAGTTATATAAGGCCTCATGAATTGGACTATCAAATCCTTGGTGATTTCTTTACTTGGTTGGGTTGGATGGAGAGGTGGGCCAATTTCCAACTTAATCTAATCTAGTTATGTTTTGACCAATAATTTGTCCACTGGCTTTTAGGTTTAGCGACACCGTCTATCGCAGGGTAAATGAGGTTAGTGACAATGGGTGTTTAATTTATGGTGGAACATATGGTAAGATAAGTGATAGTTATTTAGTGTAATAATATTTTTTGAAAATCACAAAGCCCATGAAAATATCCATTGGATGTTACACATTCCACTCTATTACATAATCAAGTGAGCCTTTAAGCTGTGTTTCGATCAATGAGTAGGTTCACATCACTTAATTAGAAATGATAATTTTTTAATTTGAATGCTAACTAATTTGGATAGATTTTTGAGTTATTTATCTCCCGCCGAGGATAGGTGTTATGAACTTTAAGTTGTGTTTGATTGTGGGATTCGACGGTAGGATATCATGCTAATATGAGATTGCTAATGGTCGAATAACAGTGGCCAATATGGTATGCCAAGAACTTTATAATTTTTTATAAAACTCTCTCCATCACTTTTTTTTTTTTTTTCAAAATCATTATCCCACCATAAAAAATCCTCTGCACCACACCTTTTCCAAAGTCCTATGTTAAAAAAATGTCATCCCACTGTACGACAACCATTTATCTGATTATTTACCCCAGCACACGACAAAATACCCAGTACATTTATCCCATTCCATTTATCCTAGAGATTAACTTTATCCCACCGTTAAATTCGACCTCAGAGGTTTTAGATATGAAAAATTAAATAAACACATATTATAATATATTTTACAATACATATATTGGGAGAACCAGGTAAGTAATGAGTAGGTAATGATTTTAATTGATATTTTTTATTTTTTAGATGAAAATCAATTTTCACGTGGAAAGTTAATTCACACATGTGAAAATTTACTTGTTAAATAAAAATTATTTTTTATTAATAGAAAAATAAAATATAATAATACATTTTTATTTTCTATTTGATTCTTTATTAATGAAAAATGAAAGCTGTGGGCTTGCAACTAACAACTTTACTTGCGAGTAGAGGGCGAGATTGGCAACTCTATTTTATATTATTTATTTTTAATTCTTAACTAGTAAATTTTAGTATCAACCTGTAAAAAATTATTTTCATTAAATGTATATAATTTTTCACTCGTGTTTTGATTTACTTTTTTTAACTGAGAGTTGATCCCACGCACGTACGTGAGCTTTTTTTATTTTTTTTTGGGAGTCGACCAATATATTTTACCTTTTTAACGTAAGTACGTAAGTACTTTTTTGCTCGTCAGGAGACATGCTTTGTAGAACATGTTACGACGCATGTTTCCTGTGCTCCTACGTATGTTCAAGCATAACTTTGATTCTATATCGCTTCTGAAACGGTAACAATATCGATATTTTAATATAAAATTTAATAAATTTGAGATTGTTTTGAAAGTAAAGTTGGTACGTACATAACGATGTTCGCAGAAACATTCAATATCACATACATACCCAACTTCTTGATATTTGTGCTGTTGCCTCTTAAATTTTTCTCCATTTGGCATTGAATGCCATTTAGCCAAGGACAATGATATATGAACATGCATTTAGTCGTAGAATTTGACATTTATTAAAAAAATAACACTACATTATCTGAACACATGACCCTCTTTTCCAATAAGAGAGTCATGCATATCAAATTTCATATGCACTTAGATACACATAAAATATTTTCCTTTAGCCAACATCCATCAAATTGTCAACTTTGTATCTTTTAAAAAGGATCTTTTATTGAAAACTCCTCTAGAATTTATTTCTTCCTCCATATGCTCCCCCTCCCTCCTCTTCCTTCTCTTAGGCATCCTCGTCAAACACCATGCTTCCCAACCCTCCCAAATTAATGCAAGGCTTGCGCTCATGGTTTTGTTCATTGGCATCCCACTTTTGGTAACACCTGAAATGCCATAGATTTGTCATCTCCCGATGGCCTCTAGTCATGTTATTAAGATGTGTGTTATTGAGCTTCGAGTCCTTGTTACTTATATGCTCCTGCACGCAGTTGATGGGAGGATTGCAGAGGAAGACTTAGTGTTGAAGTTGAGAAAGTCGGAGTGACGAAGGTGAAAGGTGGTGAAAAGGCTGATCAATGAACAATGAGAAAATGTTTTATTTTCGGCAAGTGCAATGGCTATGGCAGATGCAACTAAGGAAGAGGGAGCATACACAGAAATCATATTCTATGGTTTGCTTTCTATAACCAAAGCTTTTACACGGTCCAAATCCGCCAGGGTTGACGAATGATCTAACGAAAGTTGGTGCACCTGCATTAATTAATTGAGAAAAATTGAAAAAAAAAAAAAAAAACTTATCTTACAAAACATTTCGTAACGTACAAGTTGAAGTGTTAATTTCAATCTTTGATTTTGCACAAGTAAAAATTATTTTTTATCGATAAAAAATTATTTTCGATAAGTAAAAAATTACATTTTAAATAAAAAATTAACTTCTATTGATAAAATACCAAAATACATTGAAATATTTTAATTTTCAATCGGTGTATTTTTATTTTTAATTAATTAAAAATCATATCAATTTTCACCTAAGTCAAAATATACTACTATATTTTTATTTTCAACGGATCTATTTGATTTTCAATAAATTTTCAACCAATTGAATTTCATATTCAACCGATTCAATCGGCTGAACGATAGAGAGCGTACGTGATAACAAGTAACCAGCTAATTGAGAAACGTAGCCAATCACTTGTTGCACCAATCGGTCACCACTCAACCGCAATGATCGGTTCGTGCAACAAGTGATCGACTACGCTTCTCAGTTAGCCGATCAATTGTTGTCGCACTCTCTTTCTTTCTTCTTCAACCAATACCAAGAGATGTGCAAGTGACAAAGGTTGTGCAAGTGAGTGATTCTTGAACATGCATATCCGCACTTACATCCTAATTAATTTCATGTAAGATCAAACAAGTTTGAAGAAATATCTGCATAAACATGGGCAAGTTGGGAGTACTCACGTGATATTGCAATTCAAGAAAAGTATTTTTGAATCCTCTCATTTAAGATAATCAAAGAAATATAATCCAAACAATTCACTTTGGGAATGTAAAGAACAAATCGGTGCATGTTAACTCTAACAAGACATTAAACACCACGGGAAAAAGAACAATAACACAATAACAGATGCGGATTTACATAGAAAATCCTCCGAAACAAGGACATATTAATTATGCATTACATCTCAAATTCTACGCATTCTCCAGTGAATTTTTCTAACATATTAAACCCCCACCAGCAGGGATGTTCAAGAATTAATTGGCGTGAAGATGAGCAGATGCAGAGAAAGTTATTGACAGTGCTCAAATTTCCCATTCATCGAATTTTGATAGGCAATTGACTAATCTGGGAACAATTAATAAAGTTCTAGTTCTCAGGTGCTATATTTAAAATTTCATGGACCAAAGAATCACAGGCCCAAAACTTCACACAAAATATCACATAAGTTATATTTCCCAAACACAGTTCTACAAGGAGAGAAACCAATATGAAATACAAAGTAATATAGCATATGTAATATGTTATGGAAGAAAAGGATCATATCAAACTAAATGTGAAACATATGGTACATATTGTTTCCATAAGTTTGATTCTGGAAGTGAGAGCCCCTAAAAATGATCATGCTCCAATAAGTTAGGGGAAAGGAGAACGGTGATGGTAAGAGACCAAGGGTGGTTACCTCCAAACAAGTTCAACAATAGCAGATTAATTTACATAAAGCAGATTCCTTCACTCAGCAGGAGTTACCACCTGTTATGCACCCACACAGCAGCTGAAGCAGCTTATGAACTTCTTCCTCCCCTGAATAATCATCCAAAAACAGTTGTGACAAAAGACATGAAATTAGTAGTTTATTATGTTTTTCACATTAGATGTAACTGCATCATATAAACATAACCAGACCGCTTGAAAATATTAGTCACCAGTAGTTTTATCCCAATTCTAGTAACCTTATCGATTGCATGTCACCTGTTTGAGATATCGGTATGGCCAATCAGAAGCACGGATAACAAGTACCTAAAAAGTTGCAGTTCGCTACTTGCCGACGAGGCTTTAATCCAACAAGAAAAAGCCAATAATATGTTGTACTTCTAGGCTTAAAGGCCACACTAATGGTGAAACAGCTCGAAACTTGGTAGTGGATACAAATAAAGGTCAAGTGTAGCACCACATAGTACAATGTTGCAAGCCATCACTTGAACCTTTTATAGCTTTATTATCAAAGCTTTGACCACCAAAAACAAGGACATATTTCAGACTGAAGATAGCATCTCCCATTGCTATTAAGTTAAATACATTTATATCCAATGGTAAAAAAACACAGCATAACAACCAAGTCCAAAATTTTTTCCTTACCTTTTGTCTGTAAAGGTACTGATTACTCGTGCATCCATGAGTCCTGTAAATATGCATTTAAACTTGGGCCATACACCCTTGTTCATTGATCTGCCTCCAACTCCAATTGAATAGCAATTAGGGCTAACTCGTGGTATTAACCTTGTCAACAGAACTCATGTTTTGGGGTGAAACCCCCAACCAAAGTATGTGGTGTCTTTAAGTCCTGAGTGGTGGAAAACCCCATCTTTTTACCTTCCCTCCACTTAATACTAGATGTTAACACTCAATTCTGTTTCAAGTAACCAGGTGTTAGTCCCCAAATTAACTCTCTTGCAAGGTACAAAAAAATGGCTCTTTACATATGTACCCCTGTAAATGTTCGATAAGACATATATACCCTCATATTCTTGATCTTTACGTGTACACTCCTGTAAAGTTACTTCGTTAAAGTTGTATACCCCTTCTTTGTCAAACCTAAGTCATAAAAAACTTTAAAAAATAGGAAATTTTACATATTCATCACACCATTCGCCATCTCTTGTATGTGTTAGGAAAATTTACATATTTATCCCTCTTCATCTTCATCTATCTAAAACAGATCCTTCAGAAACAGGAGGACCTAGGTCTCACCATAGTCATTCTTTGTTCTCCATCACCACACACTTCTCCCTTTCTCCTCCCCATCTTGTAGGCCGACGAGGTCCATTAGATGTGTGCAGTCGAAGACCCCTGCAGGTGCACCTCCCTCCAACTCGCCATGGACCGCCTCAAGGATGAGCTCTCTCACATCCACACCTCCCACGTCGACAACATTGAGGAGCTCCTCTCCTACGACTTCTCCCTCTCCACTGGCTCCTTATCCAACTGCGACAGCAACGTCGAGGATGACAAGGAGCCGATGGACTTTGCCACCACGATCGGTAGGGGTGACACCCTCGGCTCCTCCTTAATAAGGCTAGTTGCAACCCGGACACTGACCTCATGGTGGTGGTGGTGGAGATAGGAAGGGTCCTTCATCTCCGCCATCAACTCTGATCCTCGCTCCACCACGGGGAGGCCGCCCTTGATCGAGTTGCTACTGAGGTCAAGCTTCAGGAGGGAGGGGTGGATGGGGTCGGCAAGGGAGGTGTCAAACAGGACAAGGGAGCAGAGGTTTGACAAGGAGAGAGAGGGAGGGTCATTGGGGGGAGGGGCGTCTGCGGGGGAGGAGGGGAGAGAGAGAGCATCGAGATCTCCAAGGGAGGAGGAGCAGGGAGGGGAGGAATTTGGGGATTGTAAATATAGGGGTGTATATGTAAATTTTCCTATTTTTTAAAGTTTTTTATGACGTTTTCCATTGGGTTTAATGGAGTAGGGGCATATGGGCTTAATAGAGTAACTTTCCAGGGATATATACGTAAATATCAATAACATGAGGGTATATACGTCTTATCGAAAGTTTACAGGAGTATATATGTAAAAACCCCTAAAAAGAAAAGGTTACATAACTTTCACATTTGAAAACCTAGGTTTTCTACCACCTCAAGTAAACTAACCCTTAGATTTTGAGAGCTACAAAGATGAGGATCCTATGCTATAGAAAAGCCAATCCAATGAATGGGACAATGTCCCCTGTTCTAGTAGGGTGCTAAATCTTCACCACTCTACCATGGCCAATGGGTGTGCCTTACTTAAGGTGAGGGACTACACAACAAAGGGTTCAATACGACTTGTCCTATGGAAGGCAAAACCCAAGAAGATTTAACGTGGCAAATAGGATAACAAAGGCATTTGCTTTTTCTTGCACTCACCTACCATTGGGCAAATCTAATAACATGGGGCCTTCAAAAGGATTCCCTCTTGTTGGTTCATCCTATAGATAAAAATGTGTGAGAGGCCCAACCCACCAATGGGCATGTGAGACAACACCCAATGATGCTTGCCCCAAGCCCCAGCCGGGTATTATTTTGACCTAAGTCAACTCTTTCTTTGCAAGCTCATTGCAGCTACACCAGCTCCCATATTTGCCTGCTTGTGCAAATATGCAGAAGAAACTTTCCACATCAATCACATCTTCGAATGGTTTATAACAGAATTGTACATACCACATCAAAGAGGCAGTAGGATATGACAAGCAAGTGGGTCCATTCTTTAACTACCATCCACCCTAAATAACAAAAATGCCCCTCTTAACTCCAAGGGAGGTATTTCTAGAGTAATCCTAATCATCTAAACTCGATATGTCATAGGTCCTCTTCTTCTCGTGCATATATGAGAGGTAAAGCCCTCTTAACAAGGAATGCAGAACTGTAAAGCCTAACTCCATTCTACCTATTTATAATCTGTTTCTAGTATTCCACCAAGGGCGAGAATGTTGAGAGCAATGCAGTTTATTGGAGGGTAGGTCCCTCCCTAGAACATACATCTTGAACAAGTGGAACATGGCAAACTTGGTGTTCACGGTGGTTTGCATTGCTCTCAACATTTCTTTCTCCTATACCCCATCTCTTTAATGATGTTAGCCTGTCTCAAAAACTCCTTGTGGACCCACCTCCCACAATCCCTTTATCCACATCAAATAGTTTCTAAAAATTAAATTATACCACCTTAATGCCAATATTGCAGTCCTATATTTCTCAACAAGCTTATCAATAGCTTACTAGACTTGAAGATAATGACAATCAAAGTAAGTTTCGTATCAATCCCTCCGTAACATGTTTTGAAAATTTTAATTTCTGTTGGATAAAGAAAGAACTTCCCAATGAGCCTAAAGGCTCAAATAAGCTATTTGAGCCAAAACATTTTTCTTACATGTGTCTTTAATTTTTATAAAGGTTGTAACATATTTTACATAGTCCTTTTCAAAAAAATATTTTATATAGCATTTCAGAAAAACCTAATAAATATTTTCCAAATTTGGCATAAATTTTTAGAAACTTAATGCATTAATCAGTCACTTACAAGTGTCTTCTAACTTTTTACCAAAGTGATATTTTTTCTTTTAAGATAAAAGTCAAAAGTTTCTTTCATCCCAATGAAATTTTATATACAATAAGTCTTATTAGTAAACTTCCTATCCACATGGCTGGATTTCCCATCAAAGTTGCAAAATTGATCAAAATATTATCCTGCTATTTAGGGCTTTAAGCTCATAAGATGGTGTGTCAATACATATAGAGATAAGTACATGACCTACCTAGATACATACATACACATAGATATATATAGTCATTGGTTAAGGGATGCATGCGTGTTGCTGAGATCGATAGATCTTGTAATGATCCAATTAGGTTTGTTACATCTTCTTGCATGACTACATGTAAAGTCTTCCTCAATCCTTTGTCTCACTCCAAAATAAGCAAGGTGGATTAAATATAAGGCCCACATAATACACCCTAAGATCCATTATTTTCAGCAGTACATGTATATCTTCAACAATTTCTAATTCTTTTGTGTGTAAGATACCTTATCAGAAGAGTACAAAAACACATGCACCAGTGTCAAACTAAATGTGGGAAAGATGAAAATGAGATCACTCAGAATGAAATTGTTAGATCTAGCATTTTAAGATAAGCTTGTTTAAGGTTATAAAAAGGGCAAATTTCAAACAAGGCATCCAAACACATATCTTAATGAAAGTTCAAAGGTCATGAAGACAGATATCTACCGTGAAACAAAACTTGGAAATATTTTTAGAAGAGTATAAGTACAAGGCCAGAGCTGATATATCTTAGAACAGTAACAATATGATAGTTTTAGTGTTTCTTTTTTGTGGGGGGGGGGGGAGCAAGATAGCTTTGATTAAGATGCTGATATCAGCTAACACGGACACCGATGAAATAGGCTTCTCAAAATAGTGGATATGTCATTATGCAAAATTCTATTGACATCACTATCATCTATAGTCAGTGCATAAAAGGACCTAGAGAATAAGCTGTTATCAATGACATTCTCTAATCCAAGTTGCTATAAGAAAACTATGATGGGGGCTCTGTGAAAAGGAAAGAACAAACAAACACATATTATAATGTTGATATCACGTGACAGTCTCTAAACCTAGGGTTGGCAGAAGGTCAAAAATTAGACCTGCTCAAATTTTCTGCAACTCTGAGCAGCATAAAAAAAAAAGGATGGCCGTGCATTTGAATTAGCCATTTCATAGAGAGCAATAGTACATTAAAACATCATGCTTGCTTTTAGTATGGATTCTATTGTTCAACATCTATCAATTAACCCACACTCTAATGAAAGCTCCTTTTCTAGCGCTATCAGCAATTGAATGGTTTAGCATTGCTCCTTAATTTTCTTTGTTTCTTCGTTCGGACAAATATTAAAAACCATACTAACCTCTCCATTTATAATGGGTGGCTGAGTAACTGAATGATGCATCATCCCTTTGATTGAGGCCGAGCATAAAAGATGCTCCTATCATAACCAAATTCTCAAACATGGAGCACTAAGGTAAAATTCTGATGTTTTAAGGATTACATGCAGGGAGAAAATCTTTTTCCTATTTGTTTTTCACAACAGCTTAATGAGAAAAGCTCTGGGTGCATGAAAAAAGAAAGAAGGTGAAGCTGAGGGTGGAGAGTAGAAGTGGTTAAATCCGATTCCATAGCAAGAAGTGCACAATATCCATTAGAAGAGAACTTCCCTACCTTTTCTGATAAAAGTTGACTTACACGATAAAGGTCCACTATTAAGGATTAATGACATGATAAAGAATTGGTAGTGAAAGATGCCAATCCCAATCAAGTAGATCAATGAGATTATTATTGTTTCCAGAAAGTATGGCTTCTTTACAAACTTACAAGTTACATTTGTTGCGATAGTTAATAATGACTTTGTAGCCAAAGATATCAATTAGATGTACGAGGTTATTGCTCCTAGAAAGAGTGACTTCCTTTGCAAACTATGTTACACGAATTACATTTCTGAAAAGATGCAAATGCTCCTAATTTATAGATTGATGCACTATTGTTATCTAAAGAATGATTTGGCATGTCAAAAGCAACAACAAAATAAATAAATTATTCTGAGCCCTGGGTTATTTTGACAGTAACAGCCAAGCTAAAAAGGGGAATCATGATAGATAAGTCAAAGGCTTACAGTATGGGAATGGTTGATGTGCTGTTCTTGCTGCTGCCGATGGTGCCCGTTCTCGTTATGCTGTGCAACATTGTCGCTGCGACCAGCCTCAGCTTCATCTCCAGTAGCACTTTTTTGCTTTGCCATTAGCTCCTCCTCATTTCCAATGCTGATCCGTGAGAAATCCTTCTTGTTCTGCTTCCTCATCTCTCTAATCTTGCTGAAATCCAAGGAGTAGTCAGGCACCCCATGCTTCATATCCCAGTCCCCAAAGGCCGGGACCGACATCCAACCCCCGCTACCACCATTGCCCTGCAAGACATACATAGACTACATTTAATAAATTCCACAGCCAACAACCATGCCCAAATTGCTTCACAAGTTCTACCAAATGATGCCGGGCTTTTCACTCCCACTTGTCCACCACTCTGTACGCACACAATTTGATTGATGGGCTGTGGTGTACCTCACTAGGTTCTCATGTATCTTCCTAGCAAGGGTGCAAAAATCAGTCTATGCGGCCGATTAATCGGCCACATAATCATATACGGTTCAAAAACTAACCGAGTAGCTATATTTGGCCCTATAGTTGATCTACCCGATTAATCGGCCGATTATCTGATTAATCAACTGAGTAAGTTTTAAGGTTTCAATTTTTTTAGCTTTGATGCACATGCAATGCAACCCCAAATCAAAACCTGACTCCTAAATGCACCCAACTAAACCTAACTTCTCCCATTACCCCAAGTTCTTAATGCACGAAAGCCTTAGCCCTAAGCAAAACCCTCAGTCCCAAGTTCCTCTTCTTGTCTCCTTTATCCCAACTCGTCTCCTTTAGATTTATGATGTACCAATTTTAATTTATTTATCTTATTTTATGTATTGTGATATTAGTAACTATTTGTTGGTAGCTATATCGAGAGAATATGTATATCAAAAAAATAATATTAATATATATGTCTTATTTCAATTCATATATATATATATATATATATATTAAAAAACACTAGACCGATTAGTCACCCGCACACCGTATACTTCTTAATCGATGACCCCACCGACTGAATACCGATCACCGATTTTTGCATCTATGCTTCCTAGAAGTGCTATTTCTTACTTTAGGGAGGGTACTTTTTAGTCTCCAAATAGGAATTTGTTCAGAAACAATTTGATAGGGGAATAAATCCCATTATTCCCCGTTGGGTGGATTTTTTCCTGAGTTAAATTGAGCAGAATTAGCACCTCTACCCTACTTGCTTATTCCATAAGACAATATAAATCACATATTTACTCTCTAATAGAAAGAAAGTATAACTAAATATTATCATCTTCTTGCTCCTGATCCAAATAACCATTTAAACATACCCTTTGATGTGACTCCAGCCAATACCCACACAAAAAAAGGGTGACTTGCTGTGGAATAACTTCAAGTTTCGTCTTCCTTTTTTTTTTTTTTTTTTTTTTTTAGGACAGGGGACTTGAACCTGGACCTCTCCTACCAAAGTCGTTTGACCATATTTGCCTCAATGGGCGTGCTTCTTTATTTATTCGCTCTTTCCTCATTCCCCTTCGAAAATGGTACCTGAAAGTGCATCTCGAGAAATTTCAGCTGCAATCACTATGGAGCAATTGTGCCCCTTTTTCCTTCTTGGTTTCAAATGATAGCTCCAAAGACATGGTCCGTGAGACACTAAAGCATGTCCATAAGATGACCAACAAAAGAATTCGCAGTAGCCAAGACGCCAATCTCACTTTGGTACGTGCATGAGCTTATTTGCCCCGAGAAAAATGGCTTCCTTTGCAAACTCCGTCACACACGAGTACCATACGCAAGAAGCCATGACCATTGCTCCTATATTTCTAGATCGATGTTCTTTAAAGGCTGCTCTTCGGCATGCCGAGAAAGAAACAACAAAATAAAGAAAAAAAATGAAGCTTTGAGCATGTGGGTTTTTCACACCCGTGCATATTCTTAAGATGAGCACACGGTAGTTTTGTCTGTAACAAGGAACAGGCAAACTAAAATTGGTTGAGCCATCAATGGATAAATTTAGGAAAAGAAGAAGAAGAAGAAGAAGAAGAAGAAGAAGAAAGGAAGAAGGCTTACAGCGTGGGAATGGTTTTGAGCAGCCTCAGGTCCATCTCCGGGAGCATCTCTTTGCTTTGCCATCATCTCCTACTCGTTCCCAATAATGGTCTGCGGTAAAAAAAGAAAGCCCCTTTGTTGTTGCCCTGCTCCCTTCTTGTCCCCCCGATCTTGCAGCTGAGAAATCTTAAGTGGAGTAGCCTTCGGGTACCCCACTCTTTAATTTGGATTTATAGCCTCGAGCAGCAGCCCTTGCTGCCACCGCCGATGTGCAACAGACCCACCTGGACTACAATAACAAATTCTACATTTTACGATGGAACCCAATTTGGATCATAGGTTTCACCAGGAGGCTGCCCAAATCTACGAAAACGTAAAATGTGGAAGCGATGGGCATGGTTCCTACCGTATAACTGATATTTAATATAAAAATATTTTAAAAAGTAACGTAAATTTTGTTGCATGATAAATTTTATCTCGCTTGAAAAAAATTCCCTTCACTTTGCAAGCCAGCGAGTGTACGAGTATTTTCTTGATTTTAAATTAAAATATGTAAGTGAAAAATAATTTTAAATTTACATTTACAATTACCTCAACCTCTTTACATCGTAAAATTTATCATCTTTTATATTTTTGTACGTGCACGTGTACTTGCACCGTAACAAAGCAAGGACAAGGTTGTAACTATTCTCGTCTGTGAGAGAGAGAGAGAGAGAGAGATATGGGTTTTCATTTATCTTTTTTGTATTACTCTCATTCATCCACCTCTTTGTATATGCTCTGTAGATTGGCTTGAATCAGCATGCATTCTATGTCTTTAGTGTATCCTATTTACAAGGTATTATTTTTTTTAATCACGAGGATAGTTTTGGATGTTCGAACAAGAGTGCATTTGATAAGATTTGGTTGAGAGAGAGTCAATTCATGAGATATCAAAGTTTAGTATTTTCTTTTTTTTGTAATATCATATTTTAAATGAGTCTATTTAAGAAAAGATTAAGATGACACGGATAGAAGATAAAATGAAAGAAACACATATAAGATTGTTTAAACATTTATAAAGAATATTACTAAATATCTCAATCATAAGATGCAGAGAGTTGGGGGTGGAGCCTACTAAGAGAGAGAGCGAGGAAGTTTAAAAAATTGTTAAGAAAGAAATTATTAAGTTTATCTTAATTATTTCAATTTAAGTTTAAAATAACTCAAAATAAATCTAAGTGGAGCCAAATAATAACTTACTCAAGGTGGGGTCAACAAGCCCATTTTATAAAATTTTCTCTGCAATGGGATGTGCAATGGGATGAGCAGATAAAATAAACTAGAGACTAAGGCCAACTTAGTTGATATCAACACAACTATCAAAATAGTTAAGGTCATTCATTAATAACGCCATTTCGAATGAGCAAGCTAACTATTTGCTAGTAAGTTGTCCATTAGATGATACTTGGTAACCAATCTTTACTCGACAATGGAGTTAGCGAGCATGACATAGGGCATGCCATGGCCCTTGAAACCATGCCTTTAGAAGCATCTTTCATTCACTTGGAGTTCTTAGACAAGGAATCATCAAGTCAACCAAAAACCTTATCTGTCTTGATCAAAGAGAGATGTACATTTATACATGATCTCCATTTGACCAAGCTAGGGATGTGTGTAAAAGATATAAGGCATTTTTCACCCTCATCAAGTGACATATATGGCTCCACCTGGTGCTCCTTTCCGGTTATTAGCTCCATTCTATTTGATTATTATATCATTCATTTTATAGATTTTGATGAGAGAAAGAAAATCCTCTTAATGGGCCCTGCAAATGAAGCCCAATAAAAAAATGGTGGTGTTACGACTCGATCCGATCTCCCTACAGAATCCAAGAATGGTTCGTCTCGATTAAATCTCAAGATCCAGTCGTCCAATAAGAAATAACCAAATGCACAAATCATTCCACAACCACATATACAATGTAACTAAGGAAGAAATAGATAATAGACAGTAATGGAAAATAAACAGAACCCCAAAGGTACTACATACCACAAGCGGAAAAGTACGTTTACTGACATAGTCATCACACTAAAGTAAAGAGAAACATAACAAAAACATGCGCTAATATACTAAAGATACTCACTACCAACAAAAGGGCCTCTGCAATGGAAAATAGAGAAAGTACAATTACGACTGGACTCGACTAGGCCCAGCACCCTTTGCAGCTGGTGACGTTGGCTGCTCAATTCCTTGACCTGAACATGATTATATATATATATCTGCGGTCAGCTAACACTGAGTAGAGTGGTGTATATGTAATTTACATGTAATTTAACATAAAGGGAAAAGCAACTAACTAATCATACAATTTTCTAGTTATGTATTATCATCTGTTTCCATTTATATCATTTATATGTTGCTGATTCGATTATTCTAATAAGGATCCACAATATTTCTTAATCTACTTATTCCCTAAAGGAACAATCTTGATGCAATTTTCCCACGATGAAGGATCTACACGTGATACTCTCCAAGCCGGGAGAGTACCCGGTGGTAGTCCTACACCCAGTCTACCACTCCAGGGTCATAGCCACGACGTAGCAATGAGTATGGCATGTGCGATAAGCGCACGGGTAGCTACCCCGCACTGACACGAGGTTAGTCGTTTCTACTAGCAGGTATGCTCTAACATATAGCACAGAATAGAACAGGAGCCACACCCCTCAATAGTCTGCGTACCCTCGCCCGGCTATCCCAGTTTACCAAGTGGGCCTAATAGGAGTCAGTGTAAGGAGGCCAATCCAACCACGGGTCCCAACCCAAGGGTGGCTAGCACTCTTCCTAAACAAAAGTGATAGTAGCTCTCCTCGGTACCACATACATGAGGGCCAGCTCACTTTCCATACCCAAGTCTGAACAGTCAACCAACACACCCGTAGGAAACAGGTTGAATCATACATCAGATATCTGTTTCAGTAGACTTTGAGTTCATTTTCTAGTTTCCCGTAAGGTTCATGCATGGTACTCATCTTATTTCATTTCATGCCATGCATCTCTATTATATACGGATTTCTAATTCGTACAACAGGCAGCTCGTAAATTAACAGGATAAACCATCATTAACCAAATAAGCGATCATCTCATCATTTAACTATTCCAATTATCACAGTATGAAATTTAACATCATGCATTCTCAGGTTTTATAACATACGAGGTTCATGCACTGAATATAAACCATTCACATTCTCATTCCTAGGGTTCATCTCATAACCTAGGTTTCAAGCAGATATTTCTAATTTAACATGCACTTTACTTTCAAACCATAGAAGAATAGAGGACCACTCTACTAGGGTATATGGGTGATATGAGGGCTCTAACGGTGGATCCCAATGTCTCCGCGAGTCCCACGTACACTACGGACTGGAGGCTTATAATGTTGACTAACATGCTAAAGGAGATTAAAATAGTATAGATGCTACACTAACATGTAGAGAATTCCGAAAGAAAACCAACAATACTTTGTTTGCATAAAACTGACTCCGTTTGAGCCCTGAATCGGTCCAAAAACACGCATCCTGACCAAAATCAGACGTCTGGGATGAATCCCAGACATCTTAAACGAATGCAGTAGCTCACCTTGCTCTCCTGCGTTTGTACCCGTCATTTGGCTATGAGGGGGTCTCTAGACGTCTGACACTGCTCCCAATCGTCTGGGAGGACAATCGGACGTCTAACACGGCCTCTAGACATCCTAAAGCACCTCAAATGTCGTGTCACACGCCTTTCCAACATCCTCGTACCTGTGCACGCACGCGCAGCGAAAATGCGACACCTCAATATGATCGTACTACTCATGCATGGTTGTGCAGGGTACGTACCTTGGCACTCTGCATGCTATCGGACGTCTTGAGCTCTCTTCGGACGTCCGATAACCCCTCCAGACGTCTGACAACGGTCACAGACGTCTTATAATGAGGAAATATACGCGCATAGAGCTTCCTCGCAAAGTTCTTCTCGTGAGGACCCCCTCCTCGCCCGCGGAGTGGCATCAGCTCCTTTTCCTACTGCTCTCCCTCTCCCACGCTCTCTCCTGTTGCCCCCTCTCTCTCCCCCTCCACGCGCTCCTCCGATTCCCCTCTCCTCCTCCTCCACGCACGGCTGCAAGGGGAAAGAGGGAAGGTGATGGACGACGGTGGTGAGGCTAATGGAGGTGTGTCCTCCGTGCTCCTCCAGCTCCTCCCCTCGTACACACCGCCCCTCCTTCCCATATGCTCTCTCTTCCTCTCCTTCGCACTCCTCCTCCTCCCCTCCGTGCTCCTCCTATTCCTCTCCTCTCCTTCTCCCCCACACACGATGGTAAGGGAGGGGGGGGGGGAGCGATGGCTGCAAAGGGTGAAGGAGTGAAGGTGGAGGTGTGGTGGTGATGGAGATGTGGGGAGAGGGTTGCAGTGGGATGGAGTGGAGGGTGGAGGAGTAAGGGGGGGGGGGGGGTTTAAAGAGAAGGGTTAGGGTTTTGGGTGAGCGTGCATGTGGGTTGAGTGGATGTGGGGTGTGGGGCCGGGTATACTGTGACCTTGGCCTCGCAAAAATTCCCTCGTTCCTACAGAGTCCATAGAGTAAATCACAGGGGGTTTAAAATTGCATTAACACCCCTAAAATTCTGGGAAATTCTTAAACGATCCTTGAGAAGGGTTATTTCAGATGGCATCTCAAAGTGCCCAATTAGGTGCAATCCAATTACCCAACAGTTAGATCATCGGGTTAACCGATCAATAAAGACTTACCTGCCTGGGTATGCTTGCTTGGTTGTCTTGATTCCCTCGGCTAGGTAGGCTTGCCAGGTGGGCTAGCCAGTGACGTCTGCTTGTAGGCTTTGGCATGATAGGTGGTCAGGGAGACATCACTAGTCTGACTTACTTACCTAGCCGGACCAACAGAGCCTGACCGCCAATGTTGACCGACAAAAAGAGACCATGCTCTCCTCCATCAGAATACGATTATAGAGTAGTTACCAAAAACAGGACGGTTATTCTAGATATGCATCATTACGATTTGTGGAGATTGTAGTGTCGTAGCCTTTAACCAACGATTGCTTATCCAATTAACCATGATCTCCATGTTTGAAGATCTCATAGCCTTTAAAGGCTGTGGTCGTTCAGTTGAAAGGGGCTACGCAATCATAAAGAGAAAGGTAAGAAATTTCGTTGCATTTTGTATCTACCAAGAAAAAATATAGTGAAATTTGAGAATTTCCACTCTCTCTAAACGTACACCCATTAAGATGAAATTAAGTCACTAATCCCTTTTGTCTTCTTGGTGTGTTTGCTTTTCAAGTTAGATCTTTCATTATCAAAGTCCCGATTAATCGATGTCATTTGTGGGAATCAAACCCACACAATTAGTTTTATGCCCCCACATTGTGGTCCTAGATTGGAGCATTGAAAGTTGCAAAAGGTCTTATACCCTATCTTTGTGATTTTTTTTCGTAACAAAGCTAAAGGATTTCATTCATTCATTTAGAAAGCATAAATTAGCTTCTAAGGCTATGCAATGAAGCAATAATAGAAGGTTCACACCAAGAAAAATTACATCAGCAAAAAGAATTCAAATTTTTATAAAATCCAAAAATTGATAGATGGAGAGAAAGTTGAGCTCGTTAGAAAGACTTGAAAGGGCAAGCAAATGGTTAATTGTTGAGAATGATTATAGAAAGAGTAAAGAAAGGTTTCCAAATCGGAGCAAACAAGGGGATATTCGGACTTGTAGTTCTAAAGATCCTATTACATCTCTCCTTTCATACCAACCAAAGTGAGTTAGGGAAGAATGGATTGCTTGAATTTGAAAGAATTTTCATCTGATAAGAATAAAATAAAGCGTGCTCTGATGGACTTCATCTAATATAACATGTTCTTAATAAAAATACTATTCAGTTGATGTTCACAAGTCCATGCCCAAAATAATATCCCCAAAATATTCCCAAATAAAGAAAAATCCTATCTTTTATGAATGTTAGGTGTCATATTTCCAACAAAATTTTGCCCAATAGGCAATGAAAGTGAGGTATGACTAAAATGCTTTGAATGCTTCACTTGAAGATAATGTGACTCAAACTTATCTATTGTGCTTATTTCATAATTGTCAAAATAAGAACCTCTTACAAAAATAAACCAATGAATGCAATTGATTAGACTTACTTGTCTGCTCGTTTTTATTTAGCTTATTCTACAACCATGCGTGTACTCCATGGCATCATAGAGATTTAGAGATTGTTTGGATAGCTTCAACAGGAACGTTTAAATACTTGAAAAGCTGTGCATCCCAACTTTTATAATTTTTCGCTTGTCAAACATACTTTTTGGATTTTACTTCAAATCGTAGCTTATTATGACTTTTTAGTTTTACAATTTAAACTAATCATAGCTTTGAGGATTGTCTCGTAGGCTAAATCAAAAGCTATATTTTATCTTAAACGTATCGCATTGCAGTGACATGCTATGTTACTCTCTTACCTTGGGACATGCTATGTTGAGAAAAAAAAAGAGATGGGAACTTAGATGGGGTGCTTTGAACAAAGAAAAAGTAAGAGATGATCCTGCTCAACCCCACGAGCAAAATTACAATTCCATCGCATAATCACAACTCAAATCATCATTAAGCAAAATAAAACATATTAATTAAGCAAAGCATGTTTAACCAAACTAATGATCAAATTGTTAGACAACCACAGTATGTGGATCTATCTATCTAAGACATACCTACAAGTTAGATCCTTTAACATTAGATCACAACCAACATGGATGTAGACACTTTGAAAACTCCACATGCCTACATATAAACGCGTAAGAGTTCTTATCAACGCAAAAAGCCTCGCTGTGAACAGAGCGATAGAATAAGAGTAAGAACAATCGGTGGTACACAGCTGTGTGATGTATGCCGAAATCCAAACACGTACTCTGTGTGGTATCTGACAAGTACTTTGATGTCATTTCAAACTACGTGCTCCTCCTCTTCGGTAAGGGAGGGGGTGTGAGTTTTTCCATTGAAAACTATCTTCTATTACTTTTTGCTAAGAGTAATAATTTTTCGAGGGTGAAATCCATACCCCCATCTCAAGCCCCAGAGAGGGGAGTAAATTTTGACCTAACTTTTTGAGATGAATAAATAATTTTTCATTGGATAAAGCTTACGTAAAAATATCTACACAAAAATAGTTTATGCAAGGATTGACCTCTTACCCATATAATTTAATATAAAATTTTCAAACATCATATCCGCAAATAAACCAATTAAATTAATGCAAATCATTCACTCCTGTCGCAACTAAAAACCAAATTACATCAAAATTACTTACTCTAAAATTGATCGTGTATATATATATATATATAGTGTGAGGGTAAGAAGCATGAAGTTTACCCATATGTAAATTATGTGCAATTTAAGTATATTTTTGTATATGATCAATATTTTTAAATGAAGATTCAAGGATTGGAATTATTTAGTAAAAATATAAAATATATAAAATTTTATTAAAATTAAATGACTATAACATCTATATCAAATATGATTAAATTTTATAATACTTAGATTGTTAGAATTAAATCTCCTTCAATGTAAAATGTAGAAGTGTTGATTTAAAATTTTATATATAACTTATTTATATAAAATGACATTGATCATCAAATTTTCACTTTAAAATATTTCCCATAGTAAAGATATTAACTAAATTTTACATAAATTATATTCAAGTGATCTTTATACTTCCTTCTCAATATATATATATATATATATATATATATATATATATATATATATAACCACCACATTTCTGCGAGGTATCGGGAAAAACAACCTAAGTCTATTATAGATTTCTGCTTGTTGGTTATAGATAAGTTTAGTATCTCTGCATGAACTATGCACCGTAACTACTTAATTAAATTTAGGTTCCGGATATAAAACAATCTGGCTTTTCCAGCAACGTTATCCACCACGGTTCTGGAGGTTTTCCAAAAGGTAAGAACTACTTATTGAAAGATGCATTTTAGATTTTTTTCTCCTGTGAAGGATGTTTTAGAATTTCTTTGAATAATTGAGGGATAGTTTACGTTGGGAGGTAATTTCTTTTTAAGGTTATTCCTGGTTTGTCTTGGAGGGTAATCTAACCTCTTTTGGGTTCCTTTGGTAATAAGCTTAAGGAAGTTTTTTTTTTTTTTAATTTGTGATTTTTGTTCAAATTTTTTCTATTATTTTAATATAAATTCTTACATAATTATTTCTAATTATTTCAATTAAATCATAATAATATTTACCTTCACTTTTACTATTAAAAAATACCTATCATATCCTGCACTTTCATTTTTAATATTAAATAAATATCCACTAATATTCTTCACTCTTATACTATAAGATAAATATCTACTAATATCATATCATTACATCAATCATTTTAACTCTCCCCTTATTCCATCATCTAAATAAACACCCATCCTCAATTATTTAATTTTAACATATCCTTATAATATCTTATCCACCCTTTAAATAGAACTTTAACTTTCTTATCTTGAGTTATCCCAATCCATGTTAGAAAAGGTGTCGAAATAACTCACATTCTAACACCAACTTGCAACTCTCGGGACTTGTGCCCTTTCCTGTAACTTTTTCTTAGTTGCCTCTCTCTTCATGTAAATTAATAAAAACTTAAAAAAGGACAATTGCAACTAACTTTCCTAATCTTTTATCAACTCATCTCTCATTCTAACCTCTAAACCTAAGTACACACCTTCCTTTTACATTATAGGTTAACTCATACTCCTACCTTTCATTTAATAAATACGAACATAAATTAACCCCTATTTAAAAGTAAATAGAAGCAGAGGTTAATCTCCATTCTAACTTAACTAATCTAGAGTAACTAACCCATCTCGTAAAATTAGGTCTAAAAACAAAATGAAAAAGAAAAAATTTTAGGATCTCCATGTTTATCATGCACCATGTCTATTTAAATACGTTTTGGATGTAAAGATGTAAACATGGAACTTTGTCTTCTCTGCGATAACAAATCTAAAACAGAGGCATAGCACAGGAAAACATGCAACGTGTACGAATCGATTTGAAAATCTTGTGGGATGGAATCCCGCGTCCTCAGGCAAACGAGCACAGCTGGGATGAGGCTGTTGTTCCCACATGACTCGAGTCCACTCGCTCTGGGCGGTTTGCCATCATTGAATTGATGGCTCGTGAGCCCACCTGGCCTTACTCGTCCTTTCTTAGCAGAAGTCACTGCAGGCATCCTTTCCTAAGGTCCAGGAAAATAATATTAAAAAATATAAAATTGATATTAACGTGCATGCATGTTTGCCGGTAAAGTGACGTTAATGTTAATTTATGTTTATTTAAATTAACATTAAATTGTGTTAATTCTTTTTGATACTTATTGAAAATATAAAATGTGAAAGAACTCAGACATATAAATGATATGTGATTTTAACGTAAATTTAATTAACAACAATAAAAATTAATATTAAGTAAACTTATATTAAAATATCCAAATTCACGTTATTAGATGAGGAATTGAGTAACAAAATAATTAAATAGAAGTTAACATCCTTTTTAAGAATTTAATCCTCAGATAAATTAGGTTAAATAAAAATTAATACCTTAAAGCTTCAGCATATATAATATTTATTTAACACTCATAAGCATTTGTGCTTTTCAAAATAAATAACCAGTATCACTCAACTTATCTTTTATTGACGTTAGGTTAATAAAACTTAATGGGTAACGATATATATTCTTTTATATATTTGTTTTCGTATTCAAGATGATTAGGATATCTATGTAGATAATGTATGTGTCATTTTCTTCTTCTTCCTCCCCCTCATGACAGTAATTAGAGACAACAAGGATGGTAAAGACTACCATTTCAATTTGAAAAGTTCATCCATAAAAGGAGGACCCCTGAACCCACCACGGTTGCAAACTATTCTTACCTGCTTGTAGCAGGTATCCTACAGTGCGAAGACATGAAGTGCTACGGAATCGTTGGAAGGAGGTGACGATGGACACTCATATTCCGTCATGCCATTGTGGCTTGATCTCGAAAGCTTCCATTCAAAGAGCCTCATTTATCTGAGAATCTAGAGGGCAATGTCATATACATGTTCTAGAAATGTAGGTATCATATATAGAGTAAGGGTATATTACGTCGAAATAACACCGACGATTGTTGTTTTTTTGCAGAAGCTATGTGATTACGATGTTCCTGTGGATTGCTTTCAGGAGACAACGAGTCTAGTGAAGCTCCAGCTGAAGGTCATGTAGAAAATGCTTGGGAACGCTTTGGAGCTTCTGACTGAGGTAATGAGTGAGAAAAGGGATCTTCAAGCTCAGGTGACTTCCTGAAAAGAGAAGAGTGAGTTCATGAGGAATCGTGTTGCTAAGTTGGAGTTAAGGAATATGAGGAGGAAAATGTTTATAGAAAGGTATAGTATTTGGGAGGCCCAGTGGAGGATAGCTCTCCACTATTGTATTGTACTTCTACTTAAGGAGGTAGCTCCGCTCAAGTGACAAGGGCTTCGGTAACAAGGGGTGTGCCGTCAACACCAACTGACTAGGTAGGCGAGGTAGCTGCGTTGAAGAGTTTTGGAAGCTGCTATCGGCAAGAATGATAGTATATGTGTAGTTGGATGCTTCTGTCGAGGGCATCCGTGTATGTGGTGTTTAACTTACGTCGATGTATTATAGTTGGTATGGAATTATGCGTCTGGGATTCCGTGTTAGTTAACAAAAACTGAAAGAGTATGTTCCT
Organism: Thalassia testudinum; assembly: GCA_037157565.1. Classification (NCBI taxonomy): domain Eukaryota; kingdom Viridiplantae; phylum Streptophyta; class Magnoliopsida; order Alismatales; family Hydrocharitaceae; genus Thalassia; species Thalassia testudinum. The sequence continues at coordinate 3,851,282 of JAZHRO010000076.1, forward strand.
GTCAACGGCAGATGTTTGGATCTATTTGTTTTTGGCTATGAATACTATGAAGTTGTGGACTAATGAAAATATTGTTGCCATTTTTATACTGTGCAATCTAATTATGCAAGATGAGTAGTGTACCTGATTTTGGAGTTGTCACGAGGTTTCTTTCAAGGACGGCTCAGATTGCATCGTTGGGAGAAATCCTTTGTTCTACTAGTAAAAGGGAAGCGTGTTTATGAGGAATGAATGAAATCAAGTTGCTCTCAAATGGAGCAAGGTAAAGCAGCTGTTAATAAAACAAGATCCTCATATAAATAAGATTCAAGCAGATATCGTTTAATAAGCTAGGGCCAAAGCACGGTCATGATTTGCCTACTGCAGGAAAAACCAAAATATAGGATGTTCGAGTGTTATTTAGAGCAGGAAGATGGACTGACAATAAATTGTGTCCAAACGACAAGAAGAGATTTAAAATGGGACGTTGATTGCCCGTAGTATATTACTACGTTAGTAACAAGAAATATTATTTGGGCAAGTTACTTAAATGAGCTGAAATATGTTACTCCATGTGATCTAACAAAGGAAGCAAATAAAAAGTGACGTGCGTGATGTTATGACGCGAGAATGAAATATGTATAACAAATTTAAATTTAAACATATGTTAGGATCGAAAAATGGCTAAATTAGTGTAAGAAAGGATGCATCTTTTAAGGGAAGCAATTTTTAAATGGGACGGGAGGTGTGTATCTGCCTGACATACTTAAGCGTGGGAAGCTAAGAAGATTCGAAAAAATAGATATCTGCGTTCTAATACATGTGATCACATAGACAAATCCCTCAACTCATCCTATGAAGAATATAATGTCAGGGGCAGGAATCAATATCGAAGGGAGATATCATGAGGAATCGGGACGTCGATTCAAGGTCGTCAAAAGATACAAAAGGGGAAGGTGAGCGCAAGTCCAGACTAATGTACAAAAAGTTATCTTTCCTAAGTTGGGAACCTTAACTGGCACTAAGTTTTGACTTGGGGCCCGGGGATTCTTAAGTAGCCAATACCCCTTCAACTCGCCAACATCAGAAGTCGAAGTCGATTGTGGTGAAGCAGAAGTAATGGCAGAGAGTGGTGAAGCGAAGGTCATTTAGGGGAGTGCTGTTGTGGGCATGTCGGCGGCGATTGAAGCACATAAGGCATTTGTTACTGTCAACAGCAAGGGGACGAGGGGTCAAGCAAATGCAGTGGGGTGTTTCTGAAGGGGAGGCTGTATTGGGTGGTGGCTCCAACAGGAAGTGGAAGGAACGTCAAGGAGTTGATGCTCTCGCACAAGTGACAGCAATGGAGAGGGAGGATGTCGTCGAGGAAGATGATGTTGAAGAATACGCAATGACGCTTTCTCATGAGAAAGGGTATGAAGGAGAGGAGCATAGAAGGGAAGAAAGGAAGGTAATGATTATAACGAACCATACAAAACTGCTAATGATTGAGAAGGTAAAAATTTTATGATTTGTGAGGATGTTCTTACATCATCACGCATGGGTTGAATGTTGTCCACCTGCTACAATGGATGGACATGTTGAGAGAAATTGGGGATGTTTTGTGATTGGTCAATCATATTACAAGGAGTGGGGTGACATAATTGTTAATGACATGATTATAATGACTTCGTCTGTTACGAACGTGCGGCTTCAGACGTTTCTAAGACGTCTGGGAGGTGTCCCAGACGTCAGACCAGACGTCTGGAACCCCTTCCAGACGTCTAGGATGCGGTTATTTTCGGCACGCGTGTTTCGTCTGCGCGCCTGAGCACACAGACTTGCGAGCATCTCTCTCCCTCTTTTTCCCTCTCCCTCCTGCGCCCTCCGTCCCGCTCTCTCTCTCCTCCTCGTGCGGCCTTAAAAGGCCATGCCCTCCCCCTCACTCCCGTCACCTCCGCCCTTCCTCTTCTCCTTCCAGCCGATGCGCGAGAGCGAGCGCGAGTGAGCAGCGGCAGCGACAGCCACGGTGAGCGTGGGAGGAGGTGCTGCGCGTGGGAAGAGGCACTCAGCCGTGAGGGTGAGCTCGCCGGGGCTGCTAGGGCCGGCCGGCGGGGGAAGCAGCGGACGGAGGGTGACGCGGGAGGCCTGCTGTGGCTCGAGCAGCAGGAGGACGAGTCGCGGCACGGGCGAGCGTCGCGAGCAGAGGGCGAGTGGCGCCCTGATTTTGGAATTTTCTCCAGAATCAGACGTCTGGGCTAACAACCAGACGGCTGGGAGGACGTCTGGAGGACTATCCAGACGTCTGAAAGGTGAGTTATTCCGTCTTTCTTCCTCTTCTTCGACTGACCGTACTAAGAGAGAGAGGAAATGGGTACGCGCAGGTTCTGAGATTCGCATCCAACGCGAATCAGACATCTGGCTGCAGTGCCAGACGACGGGAATGACTTCCAGACGTCCGGGGTGACCATCGGACGGATGGGAACTAGGCCAGACGCCCCCGCAGGCTTCTGGACGTCTGAGAGACCACGCAGAGCAAAGGTAACCTCTGATCCACCTTTTAAGACATCTGGAAGAGGTTCCAGACGTCTGATTTTGCACTGTTTTGTCGTTTTCGACCCGTTTAGGGCCAGTTCGGAGTCCGTTTTCCGCGTTTCGAGTTGTGTGCTTTTCGGAATTACATCATCTACCCGTCTACAGTAGTTGTATACTGTTTTGAGAAACTCCTTGTGTTTGATCCTTGTGATAGGACCCCGTTCTGTTGCGGTCTCGGGGGTTGCGGAGGCACACGGGATTCCCGACCACGCCCCTTGTACTCCTGTTGTAACCGGTAGAGTGGCTTTTAAGTTTATTAGTATAATCAGTTAATTATGGAACCATAAATAGAACCTAGGACATTGCATGAATCCTAGGAATGAGAAACTAGAATGAATGGTAGATCCTAGGGTGTTGCATGAATCCTAGGGTTGGAAAACTAGATTGTATGATAGATCCTAGGGTATGGCATGAATCCTAGGATGGGAAGAACTAGTGGAATGTATGAATAACTGCAGTCTTGGAAAATGTGGAAAGGAAATAATAGCTACCTGTAAATTGGTTTAACAGCTGCCTGTTATGAATAAATGAGCATGTCTGGGAATATGGGATGTATGAATGTGAAACTAGGAAAGTGAAACCTGAATGTGCTGAGTTAAAAGAACTGGAACCCTACGGGGAATTAGGAGTGGAACTCCTGGAAAGAGGAAGGAATGGAACTGAGAAAGAAAGACGTGGTAGTGTGCTGTCTCTTGGGTACGTAGTACCAAGGGAAGTACCTGTACCTGTTTAGTGCAGAGCGGAGCCAGCCGCCCCAGGGACTCGGGGTTAGGACTGGCCACTTTGTACCGACTTGCTGTCCCTCGTGTACGTAGTATCGAGGAGAGCTACTAGTGTAGGGAGGTACTAGCTACCCCACGGGCCCCGGGGTTCTGCTAGCCTCCTACACCAACTTGTTAGGCCCACTGGGCAAATCAGGGTAGTCAGGCGAGGGTGCGCAGACTGTGGGGGGTCAAGGACCCTGTTTGGTTACTGTGGAGGGGTTGGACCCCTGTTACTGAGAGGGCTCTGCCCTGTACTGGTTCCGTGCTGTGCTTTGGGCGCACCCGTTAACGGAAACGACTGACCGCGTGCTAGTGCGGGTTAGCTACCTGTGCGCTTATCGCGCGTGCCGTAGTCACCGTTACGCCTGTCCGTGACCTTGGGGTGGTTGACTGAGAGTAGGATCACCACGGGGGACTCTCCCGGCCAGGAGAGCACCACGTGCTACTTCTACTGTTCGGAAAAGACTGCAATCAAGATCGTTCCCACGAGGAACATTCGAGATCAAGTGAAGGATCTGAGAAATAGATAAATTGTGGGAAAATAGAAAGACGTAATTAAAGAAAGTAACAGAACATAACAACTACTGTACACTCTACTGTTTCTTTTGTTTTAGTTGCCACTCTATTCAGCGTTTTGCTGACGTGTTACACTCGTTACCTTTCAGGACCAGGTGTTGAGCAGCCAGGGTCAGCGGCTGCAGAGGATGCTGGGCCGAGTAGGGTCCAGTAGAGTTACCACTGTTCTCTTGTACCTCTTTTTGGTTCCACTGTAGTGAGTAGTTCTTGTTACCGCTGTACTTTTCTTTACCTGCAGTTCCATATTACGTTATGAATGTTGTTCTACTGTTGTGGTGGTATATACTGTAGTGGTTTCTTTCCTTACTGCTGTATTTTCTTACTGTTAGTTATATTCATGCTGAATGTGGTTTATTTTACTGCTCTTTTGGTTACTTCCTTGTTGGACGACCAGGTCTTGGGATTAGTCGAGTCGGTCCAGTTCTCGTGTCTCGTAGGGACTCGGGAATCGGGTCGTTACAAGATGGTATCAGAGCAAGGTCGTCCCGAGAAGTGAATCAACTGACTGGAAAATAACCAATTCACATGTCTATAACTAGAGTAGCCACCACAACATATCTTTTGACATGAACTCTTAGACGTTTTCGTTAGGTACTGTTCCGTACTGACGTTTTTCGTTTGTTTTGCGTATCCTTGTAGGAGATGCCTCGTCGTGGGACTGGCGAGATTGGCCGCGGTTGCGGCCTAGGACGAGGTCGGCGAGGTAGGCGTGCCGTTGTCGACGTCTCGGTGGACCAGCCACCACTTCCGGGCATTCAGGCCCAGGACCTCGCCCGGCTGATACGGGACATTGTACGAGAGGAGCTCCACCCATCGCCCCGAGCGCCTCCTCCTGGGGCTGCAGAGGGGGAGTCTTCTGTGGGACAACACGACGGACACGGTGCTGGACACAGGGGAGGGGATGGGCCGCTGCCGCCCCCACCTTCCTCCGACACTTCTGTGCATGAGGCACCTTCGCCTGGAGATGCACCAGCACCTCCATTGCAGCACCACTTCGAGCTTTTTGGACAGTTCCGGAAGCTGAAGCCCCCCTCCTTCAAGGGGGATGAGGACCCGACCGAGGCAGAGGACTGGCTGGAGCAGCTGGAGAAGATCTTCGACACCCTTCTCCTCCCGGTGGAGTGCCGCGTGGCCTTTGCCACGTACCAGCTGGAGAGTGCGGCACACAGGTGGTGGAGGGCGATCTGGGGACAGGAGAGGGACGAGCCGACCTGGGATCGGTTCGTCGCCCTCTTCTGCGAGCAGTACTTTCCCCAGACGTGGCAGGACTAGAGGAGGCGGGAGTTCCACACCCTCCGCCAAGGAACGATGACTGTGAGCGCGTACCGCACGCGTTTTTTGGAGCTATCCCGCTTTGCAGCGACAGCAGTAGCCACAGAAGAGGAGCGCCTTTGGAGGTTCACCGAGGGGCTCCGGCCTGCGATCAGGGGGTATGTCAAACCCCTAAAGCTGCCTACGTTTTCGAGGGTGGTAGAGGCAGCTATGACTTATAAGGTGACCAACCCGTCTGCGCGAGACACTGACGGCGGGTGGAAGAGGCCCTTTCAGCCGGACTTTTCACACGGCCGGCGAGAGAGGAGACACGTGGCGTCCGCAGGAGAGCCGTCACGTTTTGTAGGGCCATCAGTGGCCTTTGGGGGCCCTCGACAGGGGGCCAGTCGCCAGCACCGGACCCCCACCCAGCCGACAGCAAGGACCCACTGAGGGCAGGAGTCGAGTTCCCCTCTATTACCAGTGTGGCCAGCCGGGCCACATCAGGAGGGACTGCCCGTCTAGGGCAGGAGGTCAGCAGATACTCCCTGCGCAGAGCACTGGAGGGCGCGCAGGAGGCCGCGGTTCCCAGGTGCGAGGAGGAGGACAGCAGTCACGAGGAGGGTACCAGCCAGCACCTGCCTATCCGACGTAGAGTGTGGCTGCTTCGTCCGCACCTAGAGCTGAGGGTCGCATCAACGCCCTGACACACAGGGATGCCAGAGCTTCGGGCTCGGTAGTGGCAGGTATGGTTTCAGTTTCCGGCAGACTCGTTTACACACTTTTCGATTCCGGCGCTACGCACTCGTTTGTCGCAGCCAGTTTCGTAGTTAGTTTGGGCTAGGATTATACGCTGTTAGAGAATCCGTTCATAATCAGAGGTCCGAGTGGTCAGCTGTTTGTAGCTGAGGAGGTGTACACGGATTGCGAGGTCAGCGTCGGGGGACATAGCATGCCAGTTGACCTGATTATGATACAGATGGAGGACTTTGGAGTGATTCTGGGGATGGACTGGTTGTCCGCTTACCACGCCTTGGTAGACTGTTTTGAGAGGAAGATTGTCTTCTCCATGCCGGAGTTGCCTTCGTTCGAGTTTCACGGACAGCCAGTGGACGGAGGCTTCAGGTGCATTTCGTCACTTCGGGCGGCGAGACTTTTGAGCTAGGGGTGTGAGGTCTTCCTAGCTTGTGTGGTGGCAGAGCCCAGCCCTGTGGCAGACTTCCAGAGTATCCCGGTGGTCAGAGAGTACCCTGACAGGTTTCCAGACGAGTTACCAGGACTACCGCCCAAGCGTGAGATCGAGTTTGAGATCTCACTAGTACCAGGGACCAGCCCCATCTCCACCGCGCCAAACAGGATGGCACCACTTGAGCTACGAGAGCTCAAGTCTCAATTGCAGGACCTTTTGGAGAAAGGTTTCGTGAGGCCCAGTGCGTCTCCCTGGGGAGCCCCGGTACTATTTGTGAAGAAGAAGGATGGTACCCTATGCCTTTGTGTGGACTATCGGCAGCTGAATAGGGTCACCATCAAGAACAGATATCCACTGCCGAGGATCGACGACTTGTTTGACCAATTGCGGGGTGCCACGGTGTTCTCCAAGATCGACTTGAGGTCGGGATACCACCAGTTGAGGATCAGGGAGACCGACGTCTCCAAGACAGCTTTCCGCACCCGGTACGGACACTACGAGTTTTTGGTCATGCCGTTTGGGCTGACCAATGCCCCCACTGCCTTCATGGATCTGATGAATCGGGTGTTTAGACCGTACTTGGACCAGTTCGTGGTGGTTTTCATAGATGATGTACTCATCTATTCTAGGGATCAGAAGCAGCACGAACAACACTTGCGGATGGTTCTGGACACTCTGAGACGACGTAGGCTGTACGCCAAATACAGCAAGTGCGAGTTCTGGTTGAGGGAGGTGACCTTCTTAGGTCATGTGATCTCTGGAGACGGCTTGGCGGTGGACCCAGCCAAGGTCGAGGCAGTACTCAGGTGGGATAGACCGCGTTCAGTCACTGAGATTCGCAGTTTCTTGGGACTGGCAGGCTACTACAGACGATTCATCAGAGGTTTTTCACAGATTGCGCGTCCTATGACACAGTTGACCCGGAAGGACGTGCCCTTCGCTTGGACAGACTCCTGTGAGGTATGTTTTCTGGAGCTGAAGGAGAGGTTGACCTCGGCTCCCGTGCTCACCATCCCTGACAGTAGTGGCGGGTTCGTTGTGTACACGGACGCCTCCTTGCAGGGGTTAGGAGGTGTGCTCATGCAGAGGGGTCACGTTGTCGCTTACGCTTCGCGGCAACTGAAGCCCCATGAGCATACCTACCCTACCCACGACCTAGAGTTGGCAGCGGTTGTCTTCGCGCTGAAGACCTGGAGGCACTACTTGTACGGTGAGACCTTCGAGATTTTCACGGATCACAAGAGCCTCAGATACCTTTTTTATCAGAAGGAGCTCAACATGAGACAGAGACGTTGGTTGGAGCTCCTGAAGGACTACGACTGCAGCATCTCCTACCACCCGGGAAAGGCCAATGTGGTGGCTGACGCCTTGAGCCGTAAGGCGTCCGCACACTTGGCCAGTTTACAGTTACAGAGTTGGAGCCTTTTGGAGGAGGTGGGCAGTTGGCAACCCCTGGAGTTACGGGGGCACTGTGGGGCAGTGACGGTGACACGACAGACTAGGCCAGAGCTGATAGACCGCATCATCACAGGACAGATGGCCGATCCGTACTTGCAGTCCTTGCGCGACAAAGTACTGTCAGGAGACCCAGGGGACTTCTCTTTCACAGACCAAGTGTTGCGCCTGAGGGGACGGTTGTGCGTTCCCAGAGACGAGGAGCTGTTGAGAGAGCTCCTGACTGAGGCACACGATTCCAGGTTCACCATACATCCTAGAAACACGAAGATGTACCATGACTTGAGAGGCGAGTTTTGGTGGAGGGGGATGAAGCGGGATGTGGGTAAATATCTCTCTCTTTTCCTCCTCCTCCGTTGTTGTTGTTGAGAGAGATATCTCTCTCTTTTCCTCCTCCTCCGTTGTTGTTGTTGAGAGAGATACAACAGTTACCACTCGAGCATCGGTATGGCTCCCTACGAGGCTCTGTACGGACGGAGGTGTACGACACCCTTGAGTTGGGTTGAGGTGGGGACCAAGTGGGAGGTTGGCTCCAGGTTGATCCGGCAGAGTCAGGAGGTAGTCGAGCAAGTCCATAGGCGACTCCGCACTGTCAGGAGCAGACAGAAGAGCTACGCGGATCGGAGACGCAGAGAGGTGCAGTTCGAGGTTGGGGATCACGTCTTTCTTCGTGTTTCGCCCATGAAGGGCCTGCAACGGTTTGGGGTGAGAGGGAAGCTCGCGCCGAGGTTTGTGGGGCCCTTTGAGGTCCTGGAGCGGGTTGGACCCGTTGCTTACAGGCTTGCCCTCCCCCCGCAGCTTTCTGGTGTGCACGACGTGTTCCACGTGTCCAACCTCAGGAAGTACGTAGCCGATCTCAGTCACGTACTGAGTCACGAGAGCGTCGAGGTGGGCGACGACCTGACCTACCCCGATTGGCCAATGCAGATTCTAGACCGAGCCGTCCGCAGTTTGAGACGAAAGCAAGTACCCCTGGTAAAGGTTTTGTGGAGGAGCCAGCGGTACGAGGAGGCTACCTGGGAGCCTGAGGCAGCAATGCGGGAGCGGTACCCGGAACTCTTCGCGGGTACGTCTTTTCGGACCGGCTTCGGTCCTCTTTGAGTTTGTTATGGTTATTTTGATGTCTTTCCCGCACCCTAGTTAGCGCAAGTTTCGGGGACGAAACTTCCTTTGAGTTTGTTATATTGTTATGAACGCGCGGCTTCAAACGTTTTTAAGACGTCTGAGAGGAGTCCCAGATGTCTGACCAGACGTCTGGAACCCCTTCCAGACGTCTGGGATGAGGTTATTTTCGGCACGCGTGTTTCGTCTACGCGCCTGAGCGGGCAAACCTGCGAGCATCTCTCTCTCCCTCTTTTTCCCTCTCCCTCCTGCGCCCTCTGTCCCGCTCTCTCTCTCCTCCTCGCGTGGCCTTAAAAGGCCACGCCCTCCCCCTCACTCCCGTCACCTCCGCCCTTCCTCTTCTCCTTCCAGCCGGTGCGCGAGAGCGAGCGCGAGTGAGCAGCGGCAGCGACAACTACGGTGAGCGTGGGAGGAGGTGTTGAGCGTGGGAGGAGGTGTTGCGCGTGGGAAGAGGCGCTCGGCCGTGAGGGCGAGCTCGCCGGGGCTGCTAGGGCCGGCCGGCGGGGGAAGCAGCGGACGCGGGGTGACGCGGGAGGCCTGCTGCGGCTCGAGCAGCAGGCGGACGAGTCGTGGCGTGGGCGAGCGTCGCGAGCGGAGGGCGAGTGGCACCCTGATTCTGGAATTTTCTCCAGAATCAGACGTCTGGGCTAACAACCAGACGACTAGGAGGACGTCTGGAGGACTATCCAGACGTCTGAAAGGTGAGTTATTCCGTCTTTCTTCCTCTTCTTCGACTGACCGTACTAAGAGAGAGAGGAAATGGGTACGCGCAGGTTCTGAGATTCGCATCCAACGCGAATCAGACGTCTGGCTGCAGTTCCAGACGACGGGAATGACTTCCAGATGTCCGGGGTGACCATCGGACGTCTGGGAACTAGGCCAGACGCCCCCGCAGGCTTCTGGACGTCTGAGAGACCACGCAGAGCAAAGGTAACCTCTGATCCACTTTTTAAGATGTCTGGAAGAGGTGCAGACGTCTGATTTTGCACTGTTTCGTCGTTTTCGAGCCGTTTAGGGCCCGTTCGGAGTCCGTTTTTTGCGTTTCGAGTTGTGTACTTTTCGGAATTACATCCTCTACCCGTCTACAGTAGTTGTATACTGTTTTGAGAAACTCCTTGTGTTTGATCCTTGTGATAGGACCCCGTTCCGTTGCGGTCTCGGGGGTTGCGGAGGCACACGGGATTCCCGACCACGCCCCTTGTACTCCTGTTGTAACTGGTAGAGTGGCTTTTAAGTTTATTAGTATAATCTGTTAATTATGGAACCATAAATAGAACCTAGGACATTGCATGAATCCTAGGAATGAGAAACTAGAATGAATGGTAGATCCTAGGGTGTTGCATGAATACTAGGGTTGGAAAACTAGATTGTATGATAGATCCTAGGGTATGGCATGAATCCTAGGATGGGAAGAACTAGTGGAATGTATGAATAATTGCAGTCTTGGAAAATGTGGAAAGGAAATAATAGCTACCTGTAAATTGGTTTAACAGCTGCCTGTTATGAATAAATGAGCATGTCTGGGAATATGGGATGTATGAATGTGAAACTAGGAAAGTGAAACCTGAATGTGCTGAGTTAAAAGAACTGGAACCCTACGGGGAATTAGGAGTGGAACTCCTGGAAAGAGGAAGGAATGGAACTGAGAAAGAAAGACATGGTAGTGTGCTGTCTCTTGGGTACGTAGTACCAAGGGAAGTACCTGTACCTGTTTAGTGCAGAGCAGAGCCAGCCGCCCCAGGGACTCGGGGTTAGGACTGGCCACTTTGTACCGACTTGTTGGCCCTCGTGTACGTAGTATCGAGGAGAGCTACTAGTGTAGGGAGGTACTAGCTACCCCACGGGTCCCGGGGTTCTGCTAGCCTCCTACACCGACTTGTTAGGCCCACTGGGCAAACCAGGGTAGTCAGGCGAGGGTGCGCGGACTGTGGGGGGGCAAGGACCCTGTTTGGTTACTGTGGAGGGGTTGGACCCCTGTTACTGAGAGGGCTCTGCCCTGTACCGGTTCCGTGCTGTGCTTTAGGCGCACCCGTTAACGGAAACGACTGACCGCGTGCCAGTGCGGGTTAGCTACCTGTGCGCTTATCGCGCGTGCCGTAGTCACCGTTACGCCTGTCCGTGACCTTGGGGTGGTTGACTGAGAGTAGGATCACCACGGGGGACTCTCCCGGCCAGGAGAGCACCACGTGCTACTTCTACTGTTCGGAAAAGACTGCAATCAAGATCGTTCCCACGAGGAACATTCGAGATCAAGTGAAGGATCTGAGAAATAGATAAATTGTGGGAAAATAGAAAGACGTAATTAAAGAAAGTAACAGAACATAACAGCTACTGTACACTCTACTTTTTCTTTTGTTTTAGTTGCCACTCTACTCAGCGTTTTGCTGACGTGTTACACTCGTTACCTTTCAGGACCAGGTGTTGAGCAGCCAGGGTCAGCGGCTGCAGAGGACGCTGGGCCGAGTAGGGTCCAGTAGAGTTACCGCTGTTCTCTTGTACCTTTGTTTGGTTCCACTATAGTGAGTAGTTCTTGTTACCGCTGTACTTTTCTTTACCTGCAGTTCTATATTATGTTTTGAATGTTGTTCTACTGTTGTGGTGGTATATACTGTAGTGGTTTCTTTCCTTACTGCTGTATTTTCTTACTGTTAGTTATATTCATGCTGAATGTGGTTTATTGTACTGCTCTTTTGGTTACTTCCTCGTTGGACGACCAGGTCTTGGGATTAGTCGAGTCGGTCCGGTTCTCGTGTCTCGTAGGGACTCGGGAATCGGGTCGTTACATTGTCTATGTTTTCTTTACATCTAATATAATGTTTTGTGGTTGAATTATGAGCAAGAGAGACCAATCTGAGGTCATTCTTGGAAGATGCTGGAAGCATCCAAAAAACTGTAATAAGCAAAAAAGGAGTTAGGAGAAATAATTATAATGCTAGTAGCATGTCTTTAGTCATTGGTAGCAAGGTTGTATTGGCAAGAACCGAACAAATACATATTTATAGTAGTATGAACTGTGACAACTTGAGTTTTGCTAAGTGACAGAACCCGCGTTGCCATGTGCTACCAACTAGCATGAACACCAACAAGATTATAATCACTCGACACACAGTCATAAAACATCAAAAGCCAATATTCATTTATGATGCATTAAGTGAAAGAAAACTAAAGTGGTGACAATATAATTAAAATTCACACTAAAGTAGAAATTAAAGAGAGTCTCGTATAACTACCAAGAAGATAGGAAACACAAAATCCAACAGCGGAAAGAAAACTACTATTGCGAGACACTGGCTCAGTACGGACCATCTCCTCAAGTAGGAGCCGGTTCTGCAGAAGTCTGACCAATGGTAGTCACTGCACCTGACTACTCAGCAACACTTGAGTACGGAACCCGAAACTATATATACGTCAGTGAACACTGAGTAGAGTAGATAACGAAACAAGTGATAACAGTAACATGACTAAAGAAAAATGGCACTATATCAACAGTTCATCTATTTATAGTTTATTTCTTAGCTAATTCCGTTCATGTACCTTGCCCATGTTCTTATAGTTCATTTGTAAATCGACGTATCGGGCACGAGACGATCTCGCGTAACTTCTTGCGATGCAAGATCGGTATAAGCTATCCTCCTAGGCAGGAAGATCATTTATACCCATCGAGCCACATTGCATCATTCTTGGGTCATTGCGGAAAGGGGTGGTGGCTATGTTGTGTAGCGTGAACACGTACAAGTGCTACATATGTTGAACCACAGACAACCAATGATCCACCCTCTGGTCGAGAAAGAACCAAACCTCGAGCCATGCATCCCGCTATCACAGTTGGCCCTAATTCTAACCAAAGAGTCGTAGGGAGGCTAGCAACTCCCCAAACCAACCCTTGAAACTGATCTAAAAGATCAAGGCTACAACCAAACTCCGGCAAGTAGTGGGCTAAAATAAATTATCTTATTCTTTTAGTTCCCGACATATACGTCGTATTGATTTATAACCAATTCCAGAGAATTATACCTTTTATTTTCATCAAATCAAGCTATACTTAATAATCATATATTATTTAGTTTAGGATTATCAGATATTCACATTAACTTTCAAATGTATCAGTCTAAAGATAATTTCAATTTATGACAGTGGTCTCATACTATTTATCCATCAACGTACCTGACGGAACTTGTTTCACAGAAATTGGAGTTCGCTTTACGCATGCAATAACAAGGGTATATATAATCATTAATTCTTAATCCTTCTTATAAAAATAAGTTCTTTCTTATTTAAAGTGCCTATAATTTAGGGAAACTACTAGAGGGTTCCAAACTCGGCAACAAGGATGGCATACGCTAATAAAGTGGTACATGCAGGAAACAAGGTTTGAAATGCCGATTTCAACGCCTAATGAAATTCTAAGCGTGTATTTCATGGGCACGCTGTGGAAATGCTCGTTTTTCAATGGCCATGCCGATAGGCATACCGAGGGCACGCCAAGTCAAAATGATATCAATTTCAAGAAAATCAAATGCAAATTGTGACTTGTGTAACAATAAAAGTGTTTCACCATGGCCATATCCAAGGTTTTAGATATCGCGTGCATGCGAACCCTTACCCAGACCTTGCCCATCTGGACCTATAGACCCTTACCCAGACCTTACCGATCAACAGACACCTCAAACCTTGCTCAGCCAACACAAACCTCACCAGACTGGTCGGCATTTGGCAGCATGCCAACTAAACCATCGGCATGCCGACGAAATGTTCAGCATGCTGGCGAAATCCCGTCATTTTGAGAACAGATGCATATCATAATGGGCCTTTTTCAAAAAGTGTCTTATCGACAGCATGTCGTTGGCATTTAAATCACTTGAGAGAAATCACTGCCGACAGGCCTATAGGCACTTGAAAACCAGACAGGGTCGAGTGGAGGGGTAGGCTATTCTACTTAATATCACCGAAGGGTCACGGAGACTCCAAATCATGCTAATAGAGCCCGGGACAGTTTCCACGCCCATCTTTGGATTCACGCACACCGGGGATAAGACCTGATTCAAATGGACCAACAATAGGGTCGGAGATACCTAATCACGTTTCTATTTCTCAATAGATAGAACATGGTGACGACCTTCCTCTATAGTTCTATTATTTCGTCGTAGTATAGTATAGAGAAGTGATTACCAGTTTAATATAATTTGTTACTCGGAAATAAAAGAGTTCCCGAGGTCGAACTCAGGGAGCAAGTTGTATTCTAGAGATACAAATTCAAAAAAATATTACAAAAATAAAGAGAGAGAGAGAGAGGGAGAGATAAAAATTTGATTTCTTCTTTCTTCCTCTTCGTTTTCTCTTCTCTTTGGCTTTTGGTTTTTCTTCTTTGTTTATCTCCTGGTCTTCTTCTTCTGCCTTCTGTTCTTATCTCTTCTTTCTTCTTTCTGCCTCAGCTGTAAAGCTTTTCTTCTTGCGGTCCCTTGCTCAGCGGCACGGCTTCTTCATTCTCCTTCTTTCTCTGCAGTCCTTTTTCTGCAGGGCGTCGTCTCTCCTTCTTTCTTCTTTTTTCTTTCTGTCTTCTTTATCTGCAGCAGTGGGTTGATGTTCTTCTTCTTCTTTCAGCTCTTGTTTTTGCTTGTCTCTTTCTTTTTCTTTTCCCTTGCGGTCCTGTTCTTCTTCCTCTTTTCTGCCTTCAGAGCGTCGTCTGATTTTCCAATCAGACGACTTAAACCGCCGCTGCTACAGTGCTCCTCCTTCCTTCAGCTTTCGTCGTCCTTCTTCTCTTCTTCTGTGCCTGCACACTTCAAAGCTCTCGTCAGCGGGCAAAAACCTACTCTACCCCCACCCGCGTTTCTCTCTCACAGAATCCGCTCTTAGGAAAGCTCTCCCAGAGCTGCCGGGTAGTCGGGTACGGGTCGCGCCTGGGTCCAGGCCCACCGGCGTGCGTGGTGGGCGAGGAGTGCAGGTCGGGCTAAGTCGGGTCGGGCCAGGTCCGCGAGGCGTGCGTGCGGACGAGGCCGGGTAGTCGGGCGGGTGAAGGGGACCTCACCCCGTGTGCTGAGGCGATAAGCCTCCAGCACCTTTTCACTTTATACCGCTGCGCTCCTTCAGGGCTTTCCGAGGTGGGACTAAATGTCCCACCCCAATTTGACGCCTGCGCAGAGGAGGCAGCGGCGGTCGAGGCTTCGCACGAGGGCTTCGCGCGAGGGCTTCGCCTCAACTGCACCCTGACGCTTTGTGAAGACGCCTCGCGCAGCCTGGGAGCGTGACCTGGGCGTGGCGCACCTGGGGTAGCAGGTGAAGAAGCTGCTTCGCTTTAACAATGGCGGCGGCGAGCGCAGGTACCTGCCCATAGAGAAACGGCCTCTCGGCCCAATCAGAAACGCGGAGGACCTTCGCCGTGGCACGGCGAAGGTGGTCAGGGGGTGTGCAGGCGGCGGGGCGGAGCCTAAGGGCCGCCCTAGGTCAAACTGCAGGTTAGGAGGTGGGTTTGTTCGGTGGGGTTGCAGAGGGTGATTTGGGGGAAGTGAGTGGGCGGAGGTTGATCAGGGTGAGGAGGCGGAGGTTCTGCGGTGGTCGGCGAGCCGTGTGGGTTGCTGGAGTGATGGGAGCGGGTCGCCGGAGCAGGGGCCGGAGGTGGAGAAGGTGAGGGCGATTGGTCGGATCGGGGTAACAGTAAAGATGTAAAGTGAGGAAAAGGAAGAGGGGAGGAAGAGGAGGAGTTCTACCTACTTAGCAGGACGAGGAGGGGCCGGAGCAGGCGACAGTCGTATCGACTATCGCCGGAGAAGAAACTGCCCAGGGGAAGGGGCGGCGGCGAGGAGAGGGCCGGAGAGGCGCCAGCTGGGTGCGGCGTGGCGTGGGAAGAGCGAGGGAGAGCAACCCTGCAGCTGGTAGTGCCGCAAAGCGACGGGGAGGAAGAGGGGAGGCCACCGGAGCTGGAGGGCTTCTTGTCGGAGTGGGAAGAGAGGAAGTAGGGGTCTTTCTCCGTCAGGACCGAGCTCCCCCGAACGGTGGAGCGACGGGGGGTACTTATAGGGTAGAATCAGAGAGGAGGGCGGAGGGAGACGACGTGTCTCCCTCGCCGGAGGATGCCGGAGATGGAGACCCATACCGTCCGTGCGTTTGCACGGCCGGTATGGTGGGTTGCAGCGACCAGGGGGTGTCCCTGCGACGGCGGCCGACGTAGGGCACCCTCGGTTTACTTGCCAGACCCTCTTCCTTACCCTGCGCGGCGCCATGCTCCGCGCAAGGTCGCCGGAGCATGGTGCCGGTAAGGTTTTGGCAGGAGGGACCTGAATGCAAATAATGAAGGAGAGTTAGGGGCAGAAATGTGAGGGTTCAAAAGTTGAGGGTCAAAAAGTAAATAAATGAGGACCAAAGTGTAAAGTTGGTCGAGAAGGTTTCCTCCTAGGCTCAAGTTTTTATACATGACTAATTGGGGCCTAAGGATTATGATGATGAATTTTATTTCGAGATTAAACCTTGTTTGACCGGTCAATTTACCTAAAAACCCAAATTAAGTTGTTAATTGGGCATGGTTCTCAATGTAGGTCAAAATGGGTTCCTAAGGCCAAATTGAAGGTTCTAAACCCTAGAGATTATTTTTTTATGATTTTTAGAGGGTTTAGTTGATTTTTTACTTTGCCTCGAACCTCGTGAATTGAAATGGGTTTGTTTTAAGGTTACAGATTATCATTTAGTTCCTTGGAATTGCTGTAGCCTTTGTCAGATCATCCCACTTTCCTTCTTATTTGGTTTGTTTGACCTATGTTTGGACCCTGAATTACCCTGTATGCAGATTATACTGGTAAAATTGCATTTTCACCCCTTATGACTTGTTTTCTCCTTAAACTCAGAATTCTCTGAGTTAAGCCTTTCCTTGAGTTATGTAGGAGCTTTTATCCTTTGTATTAGGTCAAAATGAGCTAGTTATGGCTCATGATGAGGTTCTCATCAATAGAACATACTCAAAAGTGAAAATAAACTACACCAACACGTAGTACGCGTCCATACGATTCCAACGCTACCTTATTTGTCGAAATTTGAGATCGGGAA
This sequence comes from Thalassia testudinum, assembly GCA_037157565.1. Lineage (NCBI taxonomy): Eukaryota > Viridiplantae > Streptophyta > Magnoliopsida > Alismatales > Hydrocharitaceae > Thalassia > Thalassia testudinum. Next base: position 3,868,229 of record JAZHRO010000076.1, read on the forward strand.
GGCCTCAAACAAGACGAAATAACGCGAGGGTGTCCTGAACCAAACTAGTTCACTCAGATCGACCACCACCCTATTGAGCCACTCACGCGGCATGTGCCCTTACGCTACTCGCCAGCAAACGCGTTGCCGGATCGTGCTTTTGCCCGTCTAATGTGTGTATGCGTCGCGGTCGCCTGCACCGCTCGCTTGTGCGCATGTCCTAATAAAACCTGAGCAAATCACGTTTAGTAAAAAGCACACTCAAAGTCCACCTAAAGTACTTAAAAATTACACACATCAAATGTTCATAAAACATAAAAACTCTAAAAGTTAGAAGGTGTCTCCCATTGTTTCATGTTCCATCTTCAATCTTCAAATCACCATGCCTAAAAAGAGAAAGATCAAATGTTATCAGGACATCAATATAAAAACTTACATTTACAAGAGAGTTATTACAAATTTACAATCATATCTCAATTCTTTTAAAAACTATCATTTTCAAGATCACTAACAATCATCTCACCTTCATTGAGCTCCTCTTTGCCAAGTTCAACTTTATCTTTTACTGAAGAAAAAACATCATATCAATTGGTTGGTTGAGATAACTAGGAAAGGAAAATAAACAAAATTGAAACTTAAATACTCATACCTTTCAAATCAAAAAGCCAATTATGTTAACAAATTAAAGCCTCAATGAATTCTGACTTTAAAGAACTACAGAATTTATCAAGAACTCTATCACCAACACTAAATGTGGATTTTAAAGCGATGATAAATAAATGAATGGCTAAGATATCCCTTACTATTGTAGCAAGTTGAGCATTTCGTGATTCAGATCCTTTCAAAAAATGAATGATATCTATGTTCTTCCTCCTATCAACTAGTTTATCATCTAATTACAATTGCAATTGAGGTATTTTAGAAACATTTGAGATATTTTGATCATCGAACTCCTTTATAATAAGACAAATAATTTGAAAATATATAATACCTCATTTTGTAATAATTTGAAAACTATCGGTACATAAGATAATAATCTAGAGGTTACTACAAGAAAATTTTTTGAAGCATCAATCGCTATTGTCTTGGGAGTAGCTTAAGGAAGTTAAGTATCCCGTGATGGAGTTGTACTCATTATGTTTATGGTGTTAATTAACATGTAACTATTGAATAAAGCAAGTGACTCGTTCTTAACTTCTTCAAACTCAATTGAATTAGATTCATAAATCTTTTTATATGAGAACTCTACAAACCATAATTTATACAGAGGATCCTCGATAATAGCAATTGCAAGGATGATGCTTTGAGAGGAAAGGCCATACTTTGTAAAATATTATCATCGGAATCAATTGCTTTAATTAACTCAAACTGAATCAAAAAGAGACATGAGGGAAGTACAAATTTGTTGTAACATATTTTGTACCTAAAATATTAAATAAACTATATATCTCATTTAATTAAAAGCTATTTCCTTTAATTTAAAGATCACACCAAAAAGTCACAAGTTGCATTATATAATGTCACCAATAGTTTGTTTATCCTTTCAATCAAATCCTATTTTTATTTTGAAGCGCAATGAATATATGATGAATCTATAAGCTTCAAATGAGAGAGCTCTTCTATAATGTATACTCTCAAATATCAAGTAGGTAGAGTTTCATCTTGTGGAACATCTTGTCTTTACCCTTTATTTTCATCAAGAGACTTGTTTCGCACATTGCATGAACTGTTGCTTACCTGTGATTCTCTCACATACTTCACTCTAACTTTATCCATGAATTCATGAATGCTTTGAAGCTTTTCCTTAACGGACAAATTAAATATGAGCACAACATCTATTATGGAAAAACCTCCCACCTTTCACCAACAGATTAATCAAAGAAAGGTGATCCCTCATATATTGTGCAAGTGCATCATTGGAAGATGCATTATTCAATGTAAAACAAAAGACTTTTTTATCAAGTTTTCATTCATTTATTGTTTCCAAGATTTTCTCCTATATAACTAGACTTGTGCGAGGAGAAGGAAGAATGGAAAAATTAAGGACCTTTTGTAATATTCAATCACTATCAACATAATGCGTAATCATCGGTGCTTATTGAGGTCCATAGATCAACAGTGAAGCTAACTCTTCTAAGAATAGTAGACAAGCATGATTTGTGAGACTTTTTTTTCCTTGTAAATATGTTTATCACATCAGATCCAATGCCACACATTACTTAAGATCTCTCTTATATCATTATACTCCACAAAAGAAAATGGAAGATCATGCTTAATGATTGCATGGGATAATAACTCTCGAAATTTCTTCGAATCAACAACAGTGGTCTTATTATCATAGATCCTAAATCATAAACTAGTATAAATTGCATAATATCTCGTGTGTCCCTTTTAGGTATGTATCATTGATATGATGTAATAGATTTGTTGTCCCATCGTACTCTTACAAATCAATTTAAGATCACAATACTTACACCTAAACTTTTTAAGGTTATCTTCTTCTTCTTTTTTAATTATGTTAAAATATTTCCATTCCCATGGGGTTCTTCTCTTCCTAGGCTTTCCCTTTTCTTTCGTTTCACAAGCATTCCTTTTATTACTAAGTCAAATATCTTTAAAAGTGACATGGGTAGTTATATTAGTCCCATTCCCATCATAGTCACTAAGTCATCACCAATAATCTATAAATTAAATTTAGTATAAAATTATTACATTTTAATCTTAACTCTTTAAATCAAATTAACATGAATCGTTTCTAACATTGCATATCCAAAAATTAGACCACATATATATATATATATATATATATAAAATCTACTTTTTGAGACCATTAGCTCTTATACACCATCATTATGCCCAATTAAAATCATTAGGCAATCACATTCGCCTTCAAGAATCACAAGAAATTGCACATAGATAGATTACACTACCCATTGGTGATTTGAATCATAGGAGCCGGAAGTATGAACTTCTTCACAACAACATATAGATATAATAACAGCACATCGAGTTAAAGCAAACTATTTCCCACATAACAACGTTAACTTAATAAAATTAACAAAATTAAAGTGACTACTATGATTACAAAAATCACAAAGCAAAGTAATGGGATGAGTTTTGTTATACCTATATATAGTCCATGCCGAACGGTCGACGCAGCGATGGTGGACATTTCATTGAAGAGAGGGGATGAGGTTTGATCGACTGAAGGAGAGGCTCAGAGGGATGGCAGTGGCACTGTCTCACACCTGGCAGAGATGGTGGTTGGTGGATGATGATTTGGGTGACTGGAGGCTGAAGGAGAGGAGATGGCGACTACAAGGAGAGTCATTTGAGGAAGATGAGTGACTCGATGAGAATATTGAGGGATGAGGGAGATGGAGGAGCACCTAGCTATTGGCAACGTTGGTGGTAGTGAGGGACCAGTGGAGGCTACTCATACGTAGTGGCAAAGCCACGGAGGTTAAAGGCTGAGTTAGAGTGGCAGCATTGGCGTTGCCTCACGCATGGTGGCTCGCACTTAGAGGAGGTGAGGAAGACTTGGAGCCCAATGGTTAGAGGTGTGGCTATCCAATGAGGTTCGGATGAGAAAGGGAAGAAGGCACTTGCTTGTTGCAGGTGCTGCTTAGAGAGGGAGAGTGTGGGGTTGGGGGATGTGTAGGAAGGTGGAGAGGAAGGAAGGTTTAAGGTTACGAGTATGTGTGAGCTGTTGTTACCGTGTGGGATGGTGAATGGGTTTTTTTGTGTTTTGTTTTTTTGTTCCTCTTCATCTGGTTCGGCAGGCTGGGTATGTTTACGAAATTAAACCCACGGTCGACCCGTTTATGTAAATTGGTTGATTGAGTTTCAACTCAATTGACGTAAATGGTTCTGGGTTGATTCAAGTGAACTAATTGGGTCAAACACAGATCGAGTTAAGTGAGTCGATTTGGACTTGATAGCCCTACAGCAAATTATGCACCCTTCATTTTTCTGTTAATATTCTCACCTTTTTCGAAAGTAGCAATTCCATGTTAATACAGTTAAAGCTCAAAAGGCATTGGCATTATTTTACAACTTATTCCTTCTTCTAGCCATCTCCTACAAATGCCATATATAACAATGGAAGCATATGCTTGCATGATTCAAAATAAAATGATAAATATTGGATTCAACAATTCTCACGGGACCGCTCATCAAACTTCTACAAAGTATATACGACCAGGGGGACGTGGGAAAGGGCAGAGGTAGCTACTGGGCGCTAAACAAGAAAGAGAATGGTGTGTGCCGTCAACAGAATTGGATTCGGAAAAAATGGCCTCATATGCGAGATATATATTTTTACAGGATTATATATATTTTCCTGTGAAATGTTAATTGATCGATAAATTTTAGGATTAGTCGTTGTTTTAAGTAGATTATCTATGGGTATTCTTTTTCGATATTCTTAAATGATTATCTACCCCCATGTAAATAAATCGGACTTGTCAATTTGGTGACAAAGCCCAAGCCCATGTGCATGTTATTGATTGAGCCCAACAACTTAGTCCGAAACCACCCGTAAAGGCCAAGTCGGTTGCACCGAGAACCAGGTGACCCCAAATCCACGCTTCTTCTCGCCTTTTTTTTGATTGGGTTTGGTTCCAGCATGGTTGGCTACGAATCTCTTGTATAGCCTTCCCCCACGTGTTACGTAGAATACATACTATTCATGTCAGGAGGAATTCCTGCCCATCCCTTGTAGTCTCTCCTCGCAAGGATAGTGCTGGTAGTGGATTAAGGAAATTTAGATTGAGGGACCGTAGTAGAAGACATGCCGACCCAAAGTTGGAAGGGGGTGAAATACAAATGTTACTGAGTAAAATTCAAGGATCATCCTAAGTGGGAGTGATAAATAGTTTGCAAATCTATCCTGAAAGTTGGGACTCGAATTAAAAATTTGTCATTCCCGATAAGGTTTGTTTGAGTCTACACGTTCACTAGCTGAGTTATGGTTATTATTTCTGAAGATTAGTTTACCTTAAAGGTTAAGAAAATTGGAGTTTACAAAATGAAAATTAGGTTAACTCTGGATTTATTTACTTCTCAAGGAGGGGTTAACATCAACTCTTATTTACTTGAAATTGGAGTGAGAGGCAAGTTAGATGGCCGTGAAATCGCATTTTGCTTAACACCCATCTAAGCTAATTTTGGTATGGTACAAGTTTGAATGGGCAAAACTTGAGTTTTCGCACTAAAGGGATAAGTGAGTTAGTAAACATGAGTTAATCTCTCAAAAGATGCTTAACTAGGTAAGTAAATTGATCCTAAAAATTTGAAAGGGGAAGGGGATGATTACCTCCCCTAGGCTCTATCTAAAGTGGAGGAAGATGGTGAGCACTTGCCCATCAAATAGAAACACACAATCCGCTAATATTTGATTTACAACTACGAGTTGCATAAAGAAAGTAATAAATTACAACCTTCTCTATATTTAAAATAAATCAACTCATCCATTCATCAAGTTAAATTAACTGCAACCTATCTTACTGCAAAATTACCCGCCTCTGTAACTTAGCACTTTGTAAAACGTAGCCAACTTTAGGCACAAAATCTCATTTCTTATCCGGTACTAACCACTGAAATGCACGCTCATAATTCCAATGATGTAGTCATACCCCCACATCAAACACAATCTTAATATATGGTAATTAAAGGCCGTGGACATGTACCTATTCACGGTATGGTGGATAATGCATTGAATTCCTCTTTACTCTACTGTAGCGCTATTTTTCCATTCGAGTTGTTACCGTTCCTTTCACCGATTTCATGTTTTTATCCTTCGTGAACACTAATAGGCAGATTTGTCTCCACCTTTCAACTTAACAATTACATGCTTTTAGTTGGTTTTTTGTGGTCGAGAATTATGTGCTTTTGGTTGTTGACCATGTTACATTTTTTGGATAAACAGAGAAGAATGATCTTTATGGAGTGTAATATATCTCTTTGTACTAATATTGTGATTTGGATATAGGAACGAATTATAAAGTATCAAAATTATGATTTCAAATTATTAATTTTGTTTCTCTTCTTAAAATCACTTGAAATTCATAAGGGTTTATATGGTGAATAAGTAAAAGATATGCTTTAGATGTGTGCACCATTTACTATAATTATTTACTAATAGTGTGAACCGTTAACCATTCAAATAATTCTAACGTTAAACATATTGTTTTGTATGTGCAATAATTCTTTTTCTTTAAATTTATTTTTGTGTTGGGCTTTTTTTGTGCATTCTAATTTTTTTTGACCATGTGATGAGTTATCGTAGCAGCTACTATTAATCTCAAGATGTTAGCAAAATCATTGATAATATCAGAGGACTTTTTTATTTGTTAATTTTTTTTTTATCGATGTGGTATCTCCTTACACAAAATCAAGACGAGAAGGGAAGCATTTTTTCTAACACTTTTTGAACTAAAGATTATCTCAATTTTTTTCAAAATAAAAAGAATTAGTCTCTAAAAATGCAACAGGGAACTAATGCGAAACTTCACATGTTTTTAGTTGTACTTAGCACGCTTTTGGTTGCATTTTGATGCTAACTTGATTGTCTTGGTCCACCTCATGCTAGCAATTTCCATCAAACACTTTTTTAGCCTTCTCTAGTCTCATTTATTAGGCTCTTGTCTATGGTTGACCTTCAATATACTCTTCCCTAAAGAAAGATTTCATACCATGATAATCAATATAGATATGCACCCTTTAATTTGTTGAACAAAAAGTCATTAAGGTAATATAAAGCATAATCCTTTCAAAAATAAAAAAAAAGAAATTAAGCATAATTCTTAGGAAAGGAAGTTGGTTGTCAATTGAAACAAGACTAAGACATTATCATTCCAATTTTTTTATGTTGAATACTTATTGTGTCAACTTACAATGTTGATCCAACATTATTTGTCTTTCACTTACTTGTCAAGGTCTTCCTTGTTCGTGTATTTGATTTCATTTTCATGGGTCATTTTTTGGTTGATGTTGAGGAAGAGATTGGATTTGTTGGTGCTTTTCATGATTTTGGGTCTTTTTTTATTCTTTCATGTGTCATATTTTTTTTTGGATAGGAGATGGCTTTCTACAAGGCAAAAATGGAATTTGTTAGTTCTTAATTAATAAGGGTTCATTTTTTTAATGTGTAATAGCTTTTTGGAAAATATGTTTTTATTTAACTTTAATTTAATGAGACACTGTAATTTTTGGCCCTACTAGGAGGGGTGACGTAATAAATGCGGAAATAAAATATAAAGCAATCTCACAAAAAATTAATCGCACAAGTACACAAAGATTTTTAGATGGAAACCCAAACCGGGTGAAAACCACCACCTAACCCTCTCAAGTTAGGATTTTCCGATCAACCTAGTTGATCAAATCCACTAACCGAATCACTTTAAAACGATGGTGATTCAACCTCAGTACAACCACGCTACAAGTACAAGGGTAGCGTTCCTCAACCCCTTCTCTCCACGAGAAGGATTTTGTCCCACGAAGGAGACGGGAATTCGCAAAGCGAATACCCAACCAAAGGACAAAGATAAAATAAACAACAAGTCCTATAGAGCCAACAAAGAAATTAAGAACCTAGCTTCTATAGGAATAAGGAAACTCCCCTTTGCAAGGAGTGCGTCGAGTTGGTGACGCGGTGCGTGTGCCACGGGACGGCGCAACTTCGCTCTCGTAAACAACGGTGGGAGAGCGGGTGCGCGAAGCTTGATGCTCTCAAGAGAACGGAACTAGAGTTTGGAGAGCAAGGGCTTCTCTTGGACACAAAAGAGTGGAACTAAGTTGCTTAGGTGTGTCTCTTGTTTCTCTTAGTGTGTATCTTGTGTGTCTAGGTGTGTAAAGGCTCCCCTCTATTTATAGAGGCCTTAGGAAGGCTTTGGAAGGTTTGGAAATGCTTCCATAGCCGTTGGGTGCAAAGCCCAAGAGAATCAGGCCGAAATCAGGACAATGATTACATTTGACAGGGTAATCAGACGTCTAACTCTTTCATCAGACGTCTGGAAGGCCACTTTAAGACGTCTGATTTAAATGTCAGACGTCTGATTCTATGCGGGTTTCCTCCTGACTTGAATCAGATCTAAACAGGGTGTAACGACCCGGTTCCCGAGTCCCTACGAGACACGAGAACCGGACCGACTCGACTAATCCCAAGACCTAGTCGTCCAACGAGGAAGTAACCAAAAGACAGTAAAATAAACCACATTCAGCATGAATATAACTAACAGTAAGAAAGTACAGCAGTAAGGAAAGAAACTACTACAGTAGGTACCACCACAACAGTAAAACAGCATTTATCATATAACAAGAACTGCAGGTAAAGAAGGTACAGCGGAAACAAAAACTACTCACTAGAACAGAAACAAAAGAGGTACAAAAGGCTGTGGTAACTCTACTGGACCCTACTCGGCCCAGCGTCCTCTGCAGCCGCCGACCCTGGCTGCTCAACACCTGGTCCTGAAAAAGGTAACGAGTGTAACACGTCAGCAAAACGCTGAGTAGAGTGGCAAACTAACTAAAGGCAACAGTAGAGTGTACAGTAGCTGTTATGTTCTATTACTTCCTTTATTCACATCTTTCAATTTTTTCTCACTATTTCATTTATTTCTCAGATCCTTTACTTGATCTCGAATGTCCTCGTGGGAACGATCTTGATTGCAGTCTTTTCCAAAAGTAGAAGTAGCACGTGGTGCTCTCCTGGCCGGGAGAGTCCCCCGTGGTGATCCTACCCTCAGTCAACCACCCCAAGGTCACTGACAGACGTAACGGTGACTACGGCACGCGCGATAAACGCACAGGTAGCTAGCCCGCACTGGCACGCGGTCAGTCGTTTCCGTTAACGGGTGCGCCCAAAGCACAGCACGGAACCAGGGCAGAGCCCTCTCAGTAACAGGGGTCCAACCCCTCCACAGTAACCAAACCGGGGCCTTGCCCCTCCACAGTCCGCGCACCCTCGCCTGACTACCCTGGTTTGCCCTAGTGGGCCTAACAAGTCGGTGAAGGAGGCTAGCAGAACCCCGGGGCCCGTGGGGTAGCTAGTACTCTCCTAACACTACTAGCTCTCCTCGGTACTACGTACACGAGGGCCAACAAGTCGGTACAGAGCGGCCAATCCTAACCCCGGGTCCCTGGGGCGGCTGGCCCCACTCTGCACTAAACAGGTACAGGTACTTCCCTTGGTACTGCGTACCCAAGAGACAGTACAAAATACATCTCAGTTCCATTCCTTTTTCTTTCCAGGAGTTCCACTCCTAATTCCCCGTAGGGTTCCAGCTCTTTATCTTAGAACATCATATGTTTCACTTTCCAGATTCACGTTCTCAAAATCCATGATCTCAACATGTTTCTTTATTCATAACAGGCAGCTGTTAATTCAAATTACAGGCAGCTTTATATTCCTTTCCATTTTTCCAAGACTGCAGTATTATACATTCCACTAGTTTTTCCATCCTAAGATTCATGCCACATCCTAGGATCTAACATACAACTAGTTTTCCAGCCCTAGGATTCATGCATCACCTAGGAGCTATCATTCCATACATTTCTCATTCCTAGGATTCATGCAATGTCCTAGATTCTAGTTATGGTTCCATACTTTAACAGATTTTAAAAATAACTTAAGCCACTTTACCAGGTACAACGGGAGTAATGGGGGCGTGATCGGGAATCCCGCGTGCCTCCGCGACTCTCAAGACTGCAACTGAACGAGATCCTGTCACAAGGATCAAACACAAGGAGTGTCTTAAAACAGTGTATAGCTACCGTAGATGAGTAGAGGAATTAATTCTGAAGAGAACGCAACTCGAATCGCGGAAAATGGAGCCCGAACGGACCCTAAACGGGTCGAAAAAGACGATACTGTGCAAAATCAGACGTCTGGAACTCCTTCCAGACGTCTTAAAAAGTGGATCAGAGAATTACCTGTTCAGCGTGGTTTCCCAGACGTCCAGAAGTCTGTGGGGACGTCTGCCTAGATCCCAGACGTCCGATGGTCCCTCCGGACGTCTGGAGGTCACTCCCGCCGTCTGGTACAACTTCCAGACGTCTGATTCGCAAAGGATGGCGAATCAGCGAACCTGCGCACAGCCAACCCCCCTCCCTCAGTACGGTCAGTCGACAAGAAGGAAGAAGAAAGCGGACACTCACCTTTCAGACGTCTGTATGATCTTACAGACGTCGACCTTGCCGTCTGGCTATCAACCCAGACGTCTGATTCTGGAAATTTTTCCAAAATCAGAACCCTGCTCGGCCTCCGCTCGCGACGCCGCCCGCGTCGCACCTCGCGCGTCTGCTGCTCAGCCCGCAGCAGGTCCCTCTCCGCGTCGCTCCGCGCCCCCTGCGCCCTCCGTCGGCCGGCCAAGCCGCTCCGGCGAGCTCGCCCTCACGGCAGAGCTCCGCTCTCGCACGCCGCACCTCCGCGCTCACTGCGGCCGCCGCTGCCGCCCTCGCGTCCGCTCGCTCTCGCGCACAGGAAGGAGAAGAAGGAGGAGACGGTGGAGACGGGAGGGGAGGCGCGCCCCTTTTAACGCCGCGCGGAGGGAGAGAGAGAAGGCGGCAGGCCGCCTGCAGCCGCAGAGAAAAGAGGGAATATGCGGTCTGCGCGCTCAGGTGCGCAGGCGACTCGCGTGTGTCGAAAATAACGGATTTCCAGACGTCTTGAAGCTATCCCAGACGTCTTATCAGATGTCTGGTTGTGATACCAGACGTCTTGTCCGACGTCTGAGCCACCTCCCAGACGTCTTAAAATACGTCTGGGGCACACATTCGTTACAATATAACAAACTTAAAGGAAGTTTCGTCCCCGAAACTTGCGCCAACTAGGGTGCGGGGAAAAGATGTCCAAATAACCATAACAAACTCAAAGAGGACCGAAGCCGGTCCGAAAAGACGTACCCGCGAAAAGCTCTGGGTACCGCTCCCGCATTGCTGCCTCAGGCTCCCAGGTAGCCTCCTCGTACCGCTGGCTCCTCCACAAAACCTTTACCAGGGGTACTTGCTTTCGTCTCAACCTGCGGACGGCTCGGTCTAGGATCTGCACTGGCCGCTCGGGGTAGGTCAGGTCGTCGCTCACCTCGACGCTCTCGTGACTCAGTACGTGGCTGGGATCGGCTACGTACTTCCTGAGGTTGGACACGTGGAACACGTCGTGCACACCAGAAAGCTGCGGGGGAAGGGCAAGTCTGTAAGCAACGGGTCCAACCCGCTCCAGGACCTCGAAGGGCCCCACGAACCTCGGCGCGAGCTTCCCTCTCACCCCAAACCGCTGTAAGCCCTTCATGGGCGAAACACGAAGGAAGACGTGGTCCCCAACCTCGAACTGCACCTCTCTGCATCTGCGATCTGCATAGCTCTTCTGTCTGCTCCTGACAGTGCGGAGTCGTCTGTGGATCTGCTCAACTACCTCCTGACTCTGCCGGATCAACCTGGGGCCAACCTCCCACTTGGTCCCCACCTCAACCCAACTCAAGGGTGCCGTGCATTTCCGTCCGTACAGAGCCTCGTAGGGAGCCATGCCGATGCTCGAGTGATAACTGTTGTTGTATGCAAACTCCGCCAGGGGCAGGTGCTCCTCCCAAGAGCCCCTCCAGTCTAGTATACAGGCACGCAAAAGGTCCTCAAGTGTCTGTATCGTGCGTTCCGACTGTCCGTCCGTCTGGGGGTGGTAAGCCGTGCTAAACCTCAACCTCGTCCCCAAAGCCTGCTGAAACTCAGCCCAAAACTGGGACGTAAAGCGGGTATCCCGGTCGGATACGATCTCCCGCGGAACTCCGTGTAGTCGCACCACATCACGGATATACCTCTCTGCCAACTGTGCTGGTCCCAAAGTGACTCGGATCGGCAAGAATCGTGCCGTCTTCGTCAATCTATCCACTATTACCCAGACTGCGTCGTGTCCTCGCTGGGTAACAGGTAAGCCCACCACCAAGTCCATGGTGATGCTCTCCCACTTCCATTCTGGTACTGGAAGCGGCTGAAGCAGCCCTGCAGGCCTCTGATGCTCGGCTTTCACCTGCTGGCACACTAAGCACTGCTGCACGAACTCACCCACATCCCGCTTCATCCCTCTCCACCAAAACTCGCGTCTCAAGTCATGGTACATTTTCGTGTTTCCGGGATGTATGGTGAATCTGGAACCGTGTGCCTCAGTCAGGAGCTCTCTCAACAGCTCCTCGTCTCTGGGGACGCACAACCGTCCCCTCAAGCGTAACACCTGGTCTGTGAAAGAGAAGTCCCCTGGGTCCCCTGATAGTACTCTGTCGCGCAAAGACTGCAAGTACGGATCGGCCATCTGTCCCGTGATGATGCGGTCTATCAACTCTGGCCTGGTCTGCCGTGTCACCGTCACTGCCCCACAGTACCCTCGTAACTCTAGAGGTCGCCAACTGCCCACCTCCTCCAAAAGGCTCCAACTCTGTAACTGTAGACTGGCCAAGCGTGTGGGCGCCTTACGGCTCAAGGCGTCAGCCACCACATTGTCCTTTCCCGGGTGGTAGGAGATGCTGCAGTCGTAGTCCTTCAGGAGCTCCAACCAACGTCTCTGTCTCATGTTGAGCTCCTTCTGGTCAAAAAGATATCTGAGGCTCTTGTGATCTGTAAAAATCTCGAAGGTCTCACCGTACAAGTAGTGCCTCCATGTCTTCAGCGCGAAGACAACAGCTGCCAACTCTAGATCGTGGGTAGGGTAGGTATGCTCATGGGGCTTCAGTTGCCGCGAAGCGTAAGCGACCACGTGACCCCTCTACATGAGCACACCTCCTAACCCCTGCAAGGAAGCGTCCGTGTACACAACGAACCCGCCACTACTGTCAGGGATGGTGAGCACGGGAGCCGAGGTCAACCTCTCCTTCAGCTCCAGAAAACACGCATCACAGGCGTCTGTCCAAGCGAAAGGCACGTCCTTCCGGGTCAACTGTGTCATAGGACGTGCAATCTGCGAAAACCCTCTGATGAACCGTCTGTAGTAACCTGCCAGTCCCAGGAAACTGCGAATCTCAGTGACTGAACGCGGTCTCTCCCACCTGAGCACTGCCTCGACCTTGGCGGGGTCCACCGCCAGGCCGTCTCCAGAGATCACATGACCCAAAAAGGTCACCTCCCTCAACCAGAACTCGCACTTGCTGTATTCGGCGTACAGCCTGCGTTGTCTCAGAGTGTCCAGAACCATCCGCAAGTGCTGTCCGTGCTGCGTCCGATCTCTAGAATAGATGAGTACATCATCTATGAAAACCACCACAAACTGGTCCAAGTACGGTCTAAACACCCGGTTCATCAGGTCCATGAAAGCAGCGGGGGCATTGGTCAGCCCAAACGGCATGACCAAAAACTCGTAGTGTCCGTACCGGGTGCGGAAAGCTGTCTTGGAGACGTCGGTCTCCCTGATCCTCAACTGGTGGTATCCAGACCTCAAGTCGATCTTGGAAAACACCGTGGCACCCCGCAACTGGTCAAACAAATCGTCGATCCTCGGCAGTGGATATCTGTTCTTGATGGTGACCCTATTCAGCTGTCGGTAGTCCACACAAAGGCGTAGGGTCCCATCCTTCTTCTTCACAAACAGTACCGGGGCTCCCCAGGGAGACGCACTGGGCCTCACGAAACCTTTCTCCAAAAGGTCCTGCAACTGGGACTTGAGCTCTCGCAGCTCAAGCGGTGCCATTCTGTATGGCGCGGTGGAGATGGGGCTGGTCCCTGGTACTAGTGAGATCTCAAACTCGATCTCACGCTCGGGCGGTAGTCCTGGTAACTCGTCTGGAAACACGTCGGGGTACTCTCTGACCACCGGGATGCTCTGGAAGTCTGCCACGGGGCTGTGCTCTGCCACCACACAAGCTAGGAAGCCCTCACACCCCTGGCTCAAAAGTCTCGCCGCTCGAAGTGCCGAAATGCACCTGAAACCTCCGTCCACTGGCTGCCCGTGAAACTCGAAAGAAGGCAACTCCGGAATGGAGAAGACAATCTTCCTCTCAAAACAGTCTACCAAGGCGTGGTAAGCGGACAGCCAATCCATCCCCAGAATCACTCCAAAGTCCTCCATCTGTATCATAATCAGGTCAGCTGGCAGGCTATGTCCCCCGATGCTGACCCTGCAACCCGTGTACACCTCCTCAGCTACAAACAGCTGACCACTCGGACCTCTGATTACGAACGGATTCTCTAACAGTGTATAATCCTGGTCCAAACTAACTGCGAAACTGGCTGCGACAAACGAGTGCGTAGCGCCGGAATCGAAAAGCGTGTAAACGAGTCTGCCAGAAACTGAAACCATACCTGCTACCACGGATCCCGATGCTCTGGCGTCCCTGTGTGTTAGGGCGTTGATACACCCCTCAGCTCTGGGTGCGGACGAAGCAGCCACACTCTGCGTCGGACAGGTAGGTGCTGGCCGGTACCCTCCTCGCGACTGCTGTCCTCCTCCTCGTGCCTGGGAACCGCGGCCTCCTGCACGCCCTCCAGTGCTCTGCACGGGAAGTATCTGCTGACCTCCTGCCCTAGATGGGCAGTCCCTCCTGACGTGGCCCGGCTGGCCACACTGGTAGCAGAGGGGAACCCGACTCCCGCCCTCAGTGAGTCCCTGCTGTCGGCTAGGCGGGGGTCCGGTGCTGGCGACTGGCCCCTGTCGAGGGCCCCCAAAGGCCGCTGATGGCCCTGCACAACGCGACGGCTCTCCTGCGGACATCACGTGTCTCCGTTCTCGCCGGCCCTGTGAGAAGTCTGGCTGAAAGGGCCTCTTCCGCCCGCCGTCGGTCTCTCACGCGGACGGGTTGGTCTCCTCGTAAGTCATAGCTGCCTCTACCACCCTCGAAAACGTCGGCAGCTTCAGGGGTTTGACATACCCCCGGATCGCAGGCCGGAGCCCCTCGGTGAACCTCCAAAGGCGCTCCTCCTCAGTGGCTACCGCTGTCGCTGCAAAGCGGGACAGCTCCAAGAAACGCGTGCGGTACGCGCTCACGGTCATCGTCCCCTGGAGGAGAGTGTGGAACTCCCGCCTCCTCTGGTCCTGCCACGTCTGGGGAAAGTACTGCTCGCAGAAGAGGGTGACGAACTGGTCCCACGTCGGCTCGTCCCTCTCCTGTCCCCGGACCGCCCTCCACCACCGGTATGCCGCACTCTCCAGCTGGTACGTGGCAAAGGCCACGCGGCACTCCACCGGGGGGCGAAGGGTGTCGAAGATCTTCTCCAGCTGCTCAAGCCAGTCCTCTGCCTCGGTCGGGTCCTCATCCCCCTTGAAGGAGGGGGGCTTCAGCTTCCGGAACTGTCCGAAAAGCTCGAAGTGGCGCTGTAGGGGAGGTGCTGGTGCACCTCCAGGCGAAGGTGCCTTGTGTACAGAAGTGTCGGAGGAAGGTGGGGGCGGCAGGGGCCCATCCCCTCCCTCGTGTCCAGCGCCGCGTCTGTCGCGTGGTCCCACAGAGGACTCCCCCTCTGCAACCCCAGGAGGAGGTGCTCGGGGCGGTGGGTGGAGCTCCTCTCGTACAATATCCCGTATCAGTCTGGCGAGGTCCTGGGCTTGGACGCCAGGGAGTGGTGGCTGGTCCACCGAGACGTCAACGACAGCACGTCCACCTCGCCGACCTCGCCCTCGGCCGCGCCCGCGGCCAGTCTCGCCAGTCCCGCGACGGGGCATCTCCTGCAAGGAGACGCGAAACGAAACGGAAACGTCAAAACAGACGGTACCTAACAAAACTTCTAAGAGCTCATGTCAAGAGATATGTTGTGGTGGCTACTCTAGCTATAAACATGTGAATTGGTTATTTTCCAGTCAGTTGATTCACTTCTCGGGACGACCTTGCTCTGATACCATCTTGTAACGACCCGGTTCCCGAGTCCCTACGAGACACGAGAACCGGACCGACTCGACTAATCCCAAGACCTAGTCGTCCAACGAGGAAGTAACCAAAAGACAGTAAAATAAACCACATTCAGCATGAATATAACTAACAGTAAGAAAGTACAGCAGTAAGGAAAGAAACTACTACAGTAGGTACCACCACAACAGTAAAACAGCATTTATCATATAACAAGAACTGCAGGTAAAGAAGGTACAGCGGAAACAAAAACTACTCACTAGAACAGAAACAAAAGAGGTACAAAAGGCTGTGGTAACTCTACTGGACCCTACTCGGCCCAGCGTCCTCTGCAGCCGCCGACCCTGGCTGCTCAACACCTGGTCCTGAAAAAGGTAACGAGTGTAACACGTCAGCAAAACGCTGAGTAGAGTGGCTTAAGTTATTTTTAAAATCTATTAAAGTATGGAACCATAACTAGAATTTAGGACATTGCATGAATCCTAGGAATGAGAAATGTATGGAATGATAGCTCCTAGGTGATGCATGAATCCTAGGGCTGGAAAACTAGTTGTATGTTAGATCCTAGGATGTGGCATGAATCTTAGGATGGAAAAACTAGTGGAATGTATAATACTGCAGTCTTGGAAAAATGGAAAGGAATATAAAGCTGCCTGTAATTTGAATTAACAGCTGCCTGTTATGAATAAAGAAACATGTTGAGATCATGGATTTTGAGAACGTGAATCTGGAAAGTGAAACATATGATGTTCTGAGATAAAGAGCTGGAACCCTACGGGGAATTAGGAGTGGAACTCCTGGAAAGAAAGAGGAATGGAACTGAGATGTAGTTTGTACTGTCTCTTGGGTACGCAGTACCAAGGGAAGTACCTGTACCTGTTTAGTGCAGAGTGGGGCCAGCCGCCCCAGGGACCCGGGGTTAGGATTGGCCGCTCTGTACCGACTTGTTGGCTCTCGTGTACGTAGTACCGAGGAGAGCTAGTAGTGTTAGGAGAGTACTAGCTACCCCACGGGCCCCGGGGTTCTGCTAGCCTCCTTCACCGACTTGTTAGGCCCACTAGGGCAAACCAGGGTAGTCAGGCGAGGGTGCGCGGACTGTGGAGGGGCAAGGCCCCGGTTTGGTTACTGTGGAGGGGTTGGACCCTTGTTACTGAGAGGGCTCTGCCCTGGTTCCGTGCTGTGCTTTGGGCGCACCCGTTAACGGAAACGACTGACCGCGTGCCAGTGCGGGCTAGCTACCTGTGCGTTTATCGTGCGTGCCGTAGTCACCGTTACGTCTGTCAGTGACCTTGGGGTGGTTGACTGAGGGTAGGATCACCACGGGGGACTCTCCCGGCCAGGAGAGCACCACGTGCTACTTCTACTTTTGGAAAAGACTGCAATCAAGATCGTTCCCACGAGGACATTCGAGATCAAGTAAAGGATCTGAGAAATAAATGAAATAGTGAGAAAAAATTGAAAGATGTGAATAAAGGAAGTAATAGAACATAACAGCTACTGTACACTCTACTATTGCCTTTAGTTAGTTTGCCACTCTACTCAGCGTTTTGCTGATGTGTTACACTCGTTACCTTTTTCAGGACCAGGTGTTGAGCAGCCAGGGTCGGCGGCTGCAGAGGACGCTGGGCCGAGTAGGGTCCAGTAGAGTTACCACAGCCTTTTGTACCTCTTTTGTTTCTGTTCTAGTGAGTAGTTTTTGTTTCCGCTGTACCTTCTTTACCTGCAGTTCTTGTTATATGATAAATGCTGTTTTACTGTTGTGGTGGTACCTACTGTAGTAGTTTCTTTCCTTACTGCTGTACTTTCTTACTGTTAGTTATATTCATGCTGAATGTGGTTTATTTTACTGTCTTTTGGTTACTTCCTCGTTGGACGACTAGGTCTTGGGATTAGTCGAGTCGATCCGGTTCTCGTGTCTCGTAGGGACTCGGGAACCGGGTCGTTACACAGGGTTTTTGCGCAAGTCCATCAGACGACATACAGGATGTCTGGCACTATGTCTGGACGTCTGGAAACCTACTTTTACTGTGGGAATTGATTTCCAAACGTTGCAACGGCTAGAAAATCTCTGAGAAGAGATTTTGGGTCAGCCGAGGCAAAACGGTCAATTATCAGACGTCTGGAAACGCCTAAGGACGTCTGATAAGGCTCTAACGGTCATATTCTGCAGTGTCTGCTAAGCTAGCCAACGGTCCAGTATCTGGACGTCTGGCAAGTCCATCAGACGTCTCCAAAGACGTCTGGTCTAAGGTCTGGACGTCTGATTTCATCAGACATAACTAACTATGTCCAGCCTAACAGTTATCAGACGTCTGAAACAACAGTCAGACGTCTTAAAATACTTTATCAGACGTCTGATTTGGGAATTAGACGTCTAGAAGTGCTGTTTGAACCCTATATTGATTTTCTAAGTGTTCTACAGAAAACCTAAGTATCCTAGGGTTGTGCCGGTGTTCCTAGGACTACTGTTAGAGTTCTTTGAGGCTCTTTAACATAATATTCTAAAGAAAAAAGTAAAGAGCAACAAAAGAAACGAAAAATACAATAAGTACAAGAGAATGAAATCTATCCTATTCTTCATCTCCTTCCTTCTTTAGTATATCGCTCCTCGCAAATCTCTTCTGTTTTCTATCAAGCTCGTCCAATCCGTCCTGGATGTGAGCTCGAACTCCGTCTAAACACGTCCACATTTGCAATTGACCTGAAATCTAGGACTCAAATTGCAAATGTTAAATAACACGTGTTTTGTTATCATCAAAACAAATGATCGTGGTGCTCTAGCACCAACAATGTGAGCTTGTGCTTGTGCTATTTATGATATTTTGAAAGGTTTCCGATGTAGGTTATATTTATTGGAGTTATAAAAGGAAAAGAGAAGTGCCATTGGAATGATGTTGTGTTGGGTTCTTCTTTTAGATTTTTTTTGTTGGTTATTTACCTGCGTAAAAGGCTTTGTTTTTTGTAAGGAGATGAAAAGCTCCTCTACCTAAAGCTCAAGGAGAAGCTTGTCAGTATAATATAGGTCATTGTACAGTGAAATTGGATGCCCCTTTGATGGATGGCTATTTTCTCTGTTGAAGATTGACTTTGTTTTTGTGGTTATTCCATTCGTAGGTTTGATATACAATTCTATTCATTTTTCTTGAGTAATACTCTTAGGTCCCGTTTGGTAAAGAGGATAAGTTTATGGAATAAATTGAATGAGCGAAATAAATAGTGGAATAAGTGAGTTAATTTATTTGGATGATTTGATAGGTTAAATTTATTTCACAGAAAGAATGGAATAATTTTACCTCGGATTACGTACACTTAACCCAATGTAAATAAGAAGTGAGTTAAGTGACAGGTTAAATACTTAACCTATCAACCAAACATAATATTAAGGAGCTAATGGCTTTTTTGAACAAAGGGTTAAGGACTTTTCGTGATTTTTCCCTTTTTTTTTTGCATGTTATAGAGAAAATGTAATAGATTTACTTTGGTGATTGTACAATTTAAAATGTTGAACTGCAAGTGCTTGTTCTAATTTGGACTTAATTGGCTAGATGAAGCCTACATTTTGAAACTCAAGGAGGAAGCCCAAGGGAAGTGATCAGACTATGTATGATTATGCCCTCTTTCTGAACTAAGGAAATTGAATTTCTTACCTTACAAGGGTACATGCTTGAATTATTTAACAAGGCAACTCCCATAGGATCTTTTGATATGTGAAAATGGTTTAAAAGTAAGACCATTATTTCATATGCCTAATTTATCGTGAATTTAATAAAAAGTTGAGATAAATATTTCTAAATAGAAAAAATCTAACAATCTAAAATCATTGTTCAATTTTAGAGAGATGGTAGAGAATCCTAAGATATCATTTATTTTGAGAAATTAATTTTGTAAATGATAAAATTATATGATAAATATGGGATTACGAAATTTTTATATTTAAAAAAAATGAGTTGAATCGTAAAATATTTGATTCAAATAGATATGGATATTCTTTCACACAATCTTAAGATAATTTATCTCACCCTCTCCCTTCAAATTGAACGGTAAACTGAGATTGAGAGATCTAAACGCAAACACAAAAAGACACCATTTTGAAAATTAAACGGTGCTTCTTATAGTATCAATTACTATAAATAAAGACAAAAATCTACTCTTTAAAAAAAAAAAAAAAGAGAGAAAAATCTATCCGTGCAGCAGCTGATGGCATCCAGATTTCAAGATGACCCCGCCCCACCAACGCGCGGACAACGCTCCGCCACGTCATCCTCTCCACCACGTGGCAACCCACCGACGTCCGTCTCTTCTCCTCACCACACCCTTCCCGTACCGCACAAAGAAATCTCACACAAACCCCTGCCTACCCCACGCACCCCGTCATACCCCCATCCACCACACAAAACCTCCTCCCCGTACTACCCTTCCGATTCCACAAAATCACAGAAACTGCCAAATCACCTCACACCCACGCACTTCCTTCGAGTGGCATCTTCTGTAATTAAGAAAATTCCGGATCCCATTTTCCTCCCCGTTCGTATTTCGTTCTTAAGCCCTCTCTCGCCCACCGCTCGCCGCTGTGTGGCCGTCGTCGAAGCGCGCTCTCGCCCGCCACCGCGATATCCCTCACAGGCAAATCCTAACCTTAAACGCAAACGCCCCACCAAAGATCCACCTTTGATGGCCTCCACAATGGACGTCGCCGCGAAGCTCCGATGCCTCGACCTCCAATCCTCCTTCCTCCCCACCTGCTCCCTCGTCGGCGCTCGATCCACCACCCGTGTCGCCGTCCACACCCCGCGCCGGACCCGGACCATCGTGATGAGCACCACCGGCGGAGGGGGCAAGAAAGGCGGCAGCTATGGCCGGGTCCCCGCGGCTGCGAGCACATCGGTGGCGGAGGCGGAGGAGACGATCGACATAGAATCCCTCCTTTCCTCCTCGTCCTCCTCTGATGATTCCTCGAGGAAGCCATCGAAGAAGAGGTCGAGCGGCAGCAGCGGCGCGTCGAGCGTCTCCTCGGGTGTGAGGCTCGAGAACGTGAGCAAGAGCTACAAGGGGGTGACGGTGCTCAAGGACGTGAGCTGGGAGGTGAAGAAAGGGGAAAAGGTGGGCCTCGTGGGCATCAACGGCGCCGGGAAAACCACGCAGCTAAGGATCATCTCTGGGCTCGAGGAACCCGACTCCGGGAACGTCATAAAGGTCAAGGACAACATGAAAGTCGCCTTCTTGAGCCAGGAGTTCGAGGTTTGCCCCACGAGGACGGTGAAGGAGGAGTTCCAGAGCGCGTTCGAGGAGGAGATGGGGATCGCCACGAGGCTGGAGAAGGTGCAGAAGGCGCTGGAGAGCACCGTCGAGGATCTGGAGCTGATGGGGAGGCTGTTGGATGAGCTCGATTTGCTTCAGAGGAGGGCGGATGATCTGGATCTTAATGCTGTGGATGTGAGGATCAACAAGCTGATGCCCGAGCTTGGGTTTGCGCCCGAGGACGCGGATCGGTTGGTAGCATCCTTCAGTGGTGGGTGGCAGATGAGGATATGCCTTGGGAAAATTCTCCTAGAGGTATAACTCCGCATAGTCCTCCTTGAATATGGATGCACAATATGGCTTAGCTTGTTTATTTATCATATGTGGTGGTAGTGGATAGCGATTCTAACAGAGGACCCGGGAATTTAGGTTGAGGGAAGGGGTGACGCAAGAAGAGGGTATGGTTATCGATAGTAACCCAATGTTTAGCGGGTCAATCACGAAGATAAATGGCTACATTTGGAGGTTGTATTGTATAATTCTTTAAAAAAAAAGGTCATGGTTGGGGGGAGGGTTGGTTGCCTTCATATATCCTCTATATGTTATACTTGTTCATCTTGATGCTGTAACTTGTGAAGGGCTAAGTTTTATGACTGAAGGCTGTGTTAAGCTGTAGAAAGTGTTGTGTTTGGTGATTGGATAAGTAGTAGTTTTGACGACGCTGGCAGTTTGTGCTATGTATAAGTGGAGCTGCTGCTGATATTGCTTTATTGGAAAATGAAGTTAGTTATTAGTGAGTTGATGTGTCTTAAGTGAGGGAAGTGAGCTGATATTTACTGTATGCCAGACAATCTACTCCCTACTGTTCACTTGGACCCCGTCAGCCCCATTGAAAGCATGTCAAACTATATCCAAACATGGCGTAACAGTCTATGCGAAAAACTATACTTGTTTTGACATGAAATTTTGGTAGACAAATATTTTGTAACTACCAAGATTTAGAGCGGATGCATCCTGTTTTGTGTGTGGTCATGCATTTCTATTTTTTTAAGGTTGTATATTTTCTTATCTTGAACATAGAATGAAAAGCAATTTTCTGACTTGATATCTGTGTATGTAGGAGCCGGATCTGCTTCTTCTTGATGAACCTACAAATCACATAGACCTGGATGCGATTGAATGGCTTGAGGGATACCTTGGCACGCAAGATGTGCCTATGGTGATTATATCTCACGATCGGGCATTTCTTGATCAGTTATGTACTAAAATTGTGGAAACGGACTTGGGAGTGGCAAGGACTTTTGTGGGGAATTACTCTCAGTATGTTTTTTCGAAAGGAGAGTGGGTAGAAAAGCAATATGCTGCATGGGAGAAACAACAAAAGGAAATCGAGCATAATAAGGACTTGATAAACAGATTGGGAGGAGGAGCTAATTCTGGGCGTGCATCAATTGCAGAAAAGGTATGACGTTGTGATTGAGAAGGTAGCCTATTCCCTATTGAAGTAGAGATTTTTATTATTCTGAATTTTGTGCTACAGAAACTAGAGAAACTTCAAGATGAAAGGAAAGTAGAGAAACCATTTGAAAGAAAGCAAATGAGAATAAGATTCCCTGAGCGTGGAAGAAGTGGAAAAACTGTTCTCTCTATAAAGAACTTAGAGTTTGGATATGGTGACAAGGTGAATTAATCAGTACAATCCATTTTTTCATATATATACGTGTCTCATTGTTTGTTTTAGTTTTTTTTCTCTCAAAAACATTGTCAATCAAATTCATTGAGCAATTGGAGATTACTTATATTGCCCTTTGACATGCCAGGTGTTGTTTAGGAAGGCAAATCTTTCCGTTGAAAGAGGTGAGAAGATAGCCATTCTTGGTCCCAATGGATGTGGAAAGAGCACATTGCTTAAACTTATCATGGGTTATGAAAAATCTACTCATGGTGAAGTGTTACTTGGCGAGTACAATGTTTTGCCGAATTATTTCGAGCAGAACCAGGTAATATTTCTCCACCAAAAACATCATTTTGTCAATCTGATTGCTGGGTTGCTTTTGGTTCTTGTTGTTATCTACAAGTCTAACTTTATATTCATGTTCAAATCAGGCTGAAGCACTTGACTTAGAAAAAACCGTCCTTCAGGCGGTGGAAGAAGCTGCAGTGGATTGGAGGATGGATGACGTAAAGGGACTCTTGGGACGCTGCAACTTCAAAGCAGAAATGCTAGACAGAAAGGTTGCTTTTCTCAGTGGGGGAGAGAAAGTAAGTTCTAATCTATGTCAACATTTTTTTCCCCTCATAAACCTGTAACTTCAGAACAAGTTCAAGAAAAAAGAAAAGAGAGTTTATGGAAGGAGTAGGATATAACCATTTCCCCCTTACTTGATTTACTGCCTATTCGTGAGATTGTTTTGAAACTTAAACATCCTTAGTTGGATGGTGGGATAAGTAATGGGCTGGATGTATAAATAGGTGAATGTGAGTAAGCTGGTATTGTTTAATTAGAGTTAGTTGGTGGTGGAATAAATAATAGGTTTGATATGACATATCTCATATACTATGGACGTATCCCCCATGAAGGCAGAGGTAGAACCTGTGTTGTTATCCCATAACAAATACCCCTCTAAATGAGTTGAAAATTTTGAACTTTTCAGTTGCATGCTTTTACTTTTTACATCATGTCTTTTTAGCTGGTTACCATCAGTTGTATTAACGTGCTGGGCTTTTAAATTTGTTGAGCAGGCACGATTGGCATTTTGTAAATTTATGGTGAAGCCCTCCACCGTGCTTGTATTAGATGAACCAACTAACCATTTAGATATCCCTTCTAAAGAGATGTTAGAGGTATGAGTTCAGTGCTTGCTAAAATTTATTCCTTTTTTTTTTTTGGCTTATTCTTAATGGAATTTTCATCAGCTAGCTGGTTTACCTTGAAGTTTCTATTTCTGAACAGGAAGCCATTGCTAACTACAAAGGAACAGTGATTACTGTTTCTCATGATAGATATTTCATTAGGCAAATAGTTAACAGAGTAATTGAGGTGGAGGACGGACATATCCAAGACTATGAAGGGGATTACAATGTAAGTTTAACCATTGTTTCTTGCTGTTTCTATTGCAGCAATGCAAGTTTAGCCATTGTTTCTTGCCAGTTTTTGTTAACACTATGTCTGCTGTCACTATTTTGTGTGGAATCAACTAGCTCTTCAATAATACAGAAACATTCTGCTAAGCAATGACCCAATGATTAGTTATTTTAAATGATGCCCTTTTGGAATAAAGAATCATTTAGTCTTTGATTGAATTGTCTCTTGAGTGTTGGTAAAAGGTATTCAAGTATTTTAAGAATTTATGACGCTATTGATGCAGCATTTTTTTTTTTTTTAAAGAAGGCTTGAACTAGCTGCTTGAATAATCTAAAGTTGAGCTAAATATATAAAACATGTAGTGTTTGCTATTTTACTTGTTCTTGAAATAGGAACCTCTAAGGAGTGGGTTCCTTGCCAAAAGGAGCTGCCCTAGTGTCTGTACTGTGGGTCAAATACAAAGAGGGGGTCCGGAAACGTAATAAAGGGGGGAGGGGGAAAAGAGTAGCTATACTATGATAAAAATAATCTTGATTATTTAGTGGGCATGTGAACAAGCACAAGGATGCTTTTGGGGAATATATGTGTATAAACAGTTTTATAGGACTATACTCGTCTTTTCCAAAGTTTTCAGGGGGATATATACAAAGCTCCCTTTTTTCTTTTTGGATTGCAGTGAGTTTGCATGATTTTAACTCCAGCTATTATCATATATTGGCATGTAATGATTCTTCTAAATATGCCCTAGTTACACATTCAATTTAGTGGAAAAAAATCGTGATGGATGATTCTTTAATCTGGGCCAAATATGTATTGTGACAATGTGTAAAATTGCCCAAAATAGGGAATGAGAGAAGGCTCTAAATTACCCAAAAAGGGATCGATGAGTGATGGCTCTTTCATGCTGATTGATGTCATACAAAAGAGACCTTATTGAAAGAGATGAGAATACTACTACTCATCTGCGTATGAGGTGAAAGATGGTCATATGGTACTGCCATAATGTGATAATGTGATGCGTTTTACATCGAGGAGCATTTTTTTCTCTTGAGAGTTTGAGCCTTGGAAGCAAATGGTGATGGAAGGTCAACTCAAGCTTGGATGGTTATTTTTCTTGTTTGTATCCAATATTCATTAGATATTTTTTCCATCACGGTCAAAGGTGATTGAGTTTATATTTTGGATAAGCTACTCTCTCTGGACTTCTAATTTAAGTGAAAGAAAAGGAAATTCCTGGTGTTGATCAACTAGTACGAGCAGTAGCATTGACACCAGTTTCTTTTCTGCCTTGTCATTGTGTTTTGTTTTCCACTGAATCTGCACGAGTTTTTGCAGTACTTTCTTGACAAGAATCTAGAAGCAAGGGAAAGGGAGCTTCAACGCGAGCTTGAACTTGAGGACAAGCGTCCGAAGGGTAAATCCAAGGTCAAATTAACAAAGGTAACAGTTGCGTCTATCTTAATGTCTTTGTGCAAGTTTTCGTAATTGGAAATCATTGATCTTGAAAAAAAAGAGATTAACAGAGAGAGTTGATTACAATGGAATCCTAATATTAATCCTATTTTGGAAAATAAATCTATAATAAATTAAATCTTAATTAAATCAAATATCTAAGAATAGAAAGAGATAAATTAAAATAATTTTTGCTTAATTTTTTTAATTCTAAAATATCTGTAACTCTCCCTCTAAGTTGGAGTATACAATGCCCAACTTGCAGGAGTAGAACAAAAGTAGGACTCCTTCCTTCAGATGTAATCTTTGGACTAGAGCAGGCCAGCAGAAGCAGTCGTCCCTCATTAGTGAAAATTTTGACTTGCTTGGGGTTACAAAAAAAATTAGTGAAGAGACCTTTAGATAGGAGTTATCAGGAGGTAGAAGTAGTAGTAGTTGCCTCACATCAGTTGAAAACCCTTCTCGTAAAGAGGAGGGTAAAAAAATTGTGAAGAGGCTATCAGGCAGGAGATAGTAGGCAGGTAGGAGTATGAGATGATCCTAAGCAAGCAGGTAGTTGGAGTTGCCTCATGCTAGTTAAAAAAAATAACCCTTCTCTAGAGGAGAAGGTAGAACTGAGGTGGAGCATGTAAAACTAAGGCGGAGCATTCAGTCAAGGCAGAGGGGAGGGAAAGAGCACAACACTTAGTTACCCCACCGGTCATCGGAGTCATTGACATCAACCATAAGTGTTGGCGGGGTGGAGAACTAAAAGCAGCCTCAACAGTAGTAGCAGCAACAACAGTCGTAGCAACAATGATTGCAGTGGCACAATAGCAGCAGCTGACAGTGGCCATGGCCCAAGCAATGGCAACCGCAGCAGCAACAGTGCAACAACAGCAGTGCACGTGAGATGCGTGTGGAGGTGTGGAGAAGCCCTGCTGGTGTCGTAGGAGCCAAACATGATCAAAATCGATCCAGTTTGGTTTCAGTGATCAGATGCGGTGTGAGAGAGGGGGGGCGACATTTGTGGTGGCTTGATGAGGGAGAGAGAGGGGTCAATGGTGGCAAAACCAGCGAGAGAATAGGCAATTCTGACGAGGGACCTGTGGCGAGAGAGAATCGGCGAGAGGGATCGTGAGAGGAGCAGGCAGGGGCAGTGGGTGCCACAGGCAGGAGAGGTGGCATGCACCCTCATGCAGAGAGAGTGACCGGCGGCACCTTTAGATGGGAAGAAGAGGTTGGGTATCACGTGCGAGTTTTCGTAATTGGAATTCAGTGATTTTGATAAAAAAACAGACCAACTCCTCTTTATATAGAGAGGGGATTGCAATGGGATCTTAATCCCAATCTTACTTCAGCAAACAAATCCATAACAAATTAAATTCTAATGAAATCAACTCCTTAAAAATAGAAAGACATAAATCAAAATAATTTTTACCTAATTTTCTTGATTCTAGAATATCTACAGTATCTGTAATGAGTAAAGAGAAAAAAGCTTGCCTTAGGCCGTTGACGTGCATGTCTTTCAACTCTGTCATGATAATGCAGGAACAAAAAGAAGCCAGGAAGAAGCAGAAAAGGGAGGCTTTCCAGAAAGCCAGACAGAAGTCAAAGTTGCTGAAGAATGCGAAGCGCTGGAACTGATCTTTTTGTTGCAACAAACCCTTGAAGTGTGCAGGATACAATACCTGCCTTATGGCTCAAGGCAGGTCCACTGTACATAAATACAGAACAGTCCTCTAGAAGATGAAGGAAAGGTAGCATATCTGGCTCTTCCTACTTTGGTTGGAGCATTAGGAACCATCAGGCACAACCAGGCTCAATGTACTATTTACCCTTCTATAAAGCATGTAATCCCATGTGTATAGACACCAAGAATGTCAATACGTAGGTAATACGGAAATTATCTATTTTGGTAGCATGTAATAGAATATGTCAAGGATGCTTCTGGAAATCATTTCGTAGGGGCTCCTGCCAGATGTATATGTTGGGACATCTTAGTGAGTCGTAGTGTGAAGCTACACCTTTCGGTTGCAATATTCGCCAAACTCTTGTGGCAGTGTAAATTTCTGCGTGGATGTTCTGGAATCTTATAGATCCGAAAGGTGGGTGCAATCCAATTGCATCAAGACAAGGCCACATAATTGCAGCCAAGACACTTGTTTCGCCTATTACTAGTTTTAGGAGAATCAACCACTGGTTTGCGCTTACAGCTGCTAAGTCGTATTAAGAACCAATGAATTACCATTGGTTTAACGGTGACATGATGAAGGTTTGTGCTGCGAGGCTTTCGATAAATTCATATTTGATACTGTTTTTTTTCTCTTTTTCCTACTACTGATCGTGTTCATTTCTTTCGTGGAGGAAAATGTGAAAAAAAGACAGTCGATCAGACGACGACATAGTTTTCCTTTTTCCTACAGGTAGGTAAAGGGAATCGATGGCTATGGGAATTCCTTAATTTTCTCATTTGGTAATATATTTGAATGAGTAGGTTATGGGAAAGCAAGTACCTCCGAACTGGGGTTGGATTCTCTCAAATTACCCTTCTAATGCATTTTCCTCCAGAAACTTTGCCAATGTTCTTACCCTGTGTCTGTTTCCTTGAAAACATAAGCTTATAGACACAAATACCATTTGTGACGGAAACGGCTTGTAAAGCAAGGTTCTTTTTTGTTTCTCTTTTTCTTTCGTTCTTTTCTTTGTTCTCTCGTTCTCTCAAAAGGAACACTAACATTTTCGTTTGTGATTGTAACCTCGCTCTACTTCCCTTGTACGTCCTACCCCTTCACCTCCCATCCACCACGCTGCTGCTATCACTGTCATCATCCATCCTCCTTTTGGCTACCACCTCCATCACTTGAGGTGAATTGGATGGTGAGGATTGGGTTTGGTATCGTGGTGGTGCAGGGTTTAGTGGTAGTGGTGGAAGGAGGAAAAGATGGTGTTGTGGAAGAAGTTGTTTGGGTCAACTTATGGTAGAAGTTACATTGGCAAACTACTACGGACGGTGTGGTGGGTATGAGAGGAGGAGGTGCCAACACGGAAGAATCGGGCAATTGCAGTGGGGTAGGATAAGAGACTTGTGGGGATGGAGGTGGAGGACTGAAGCTGAGGGAGGTCCGCCTTTGGGCTATCGTGGTCGTTGTTGGAGGCCATCATGGGGAGGAGGCACTGGGAGGAGGAGGTTGTGGAATGTGGTTTGGTAGGTGGAGTAGGGGTTGGGAACTCGGGGAAGAGAAGCAATGGAGGTAAAGGTTGAGGTGGTTGAAAAGGGTATGGGCGTTGACGAGGAGGATGATGGGGGGAGTTGCCAGAACATCATCAGGGTTGGATGGTGAAGGGGGTGATGAAGTTCTGAAGGTGAAGGGATCGGTGGGTCGGACTTGGTGTAGAAAGAGAGATACGAAAAGAGACAAACAAACATAAAATAAAATATTAAGGTTCCTTTTATAAGCCAAAACATTACTTTCTGGTTTACATCCATTATTGAAGGTATACGTGCCAATAACTTGACTTTTTTGAGTGTACATGCATAAATGTTATCCCGAAATTTTTAGGGACCTATACGTAAAATCACCTCAAGAACAAATTGAGAGAGTGATACTTTTGGCATTGCTCATTTTTGTTTTCTTCGTCCAAAGTACCATAATATTATCCCAAAGGTCACAACCGCTACACGGTCCAGCTGCACCTGTAATCCTTAGCAATCATCAACCTAGAGGAAGGGCGCTATCAGCCAATTTCAAGTTTTCTGATACAATTCAGCAGGAAACCAATCGAGTTCTAAGTTTTTATATGGTCCCATGCTATGTAGAGGGCGAATCTAGTTTCCTTCGTGAACATTCACCAATACTCTTTTCCAATCAAAGCCATGAAACGAGATTCTTCCTTCCATGCTTACAAGCAAAAAGGTGATCATGGATCCATCTCTGCTTAGATTGCTGATAGATAAACTCCTCTTAAAGCCCTGAATTATGAAGTAGTTGAAAGGTTGGCATAGTGTCAGGTGATAAAGTCGACTCCATGGTTGGATTGGTGAACTATTTTTTCTCTTTTACGGTTCTCCCATAGGATGCTTGGTAGAAGAGCAAAAATAAGAGCCAGTCAAATGGAATCTCAATGTGATAACCACGGGGGAAACGTAAAAAGTGATGAGCAATACCAAGGACGAAGAAAACTTGAAGACGAAAGGAGAAGAAGGCGAATCAAAGGAACATGACTAGCAAAAGGGAATAGAGGAAGGGAAAAGGAAGATGGATCAACAGCGAAAAATGATGAAAACACCACAAGTCCTCACCATGTACAACCCATGAATAAGACTATCCAACAATCTGAATCCCAAATCTGACCAACAATAACCAGTCACACTTAACAAAAAGACACAATCTTATTGACTTCAAACACACCACATATAACATCCATAAAAGTGCTGAGATAGAAAAGAGGGGGTAATATGGTAGTAGAGGATGCAGGTGCCAAAGTAGAAGCTACGTAAGGGCAGTGGATTCTGGAGAGGGGATCTTGAAGCCCTGGCTCCACATCTAAAATAGTATATGACAACTATAAGTTTATATATATAAATGGTAATGACGCCAACGCCTCAATGAAACAAATCAAACATCAGTTTCTTTGTAACACACTGACATGTCCATTTTGAAGTAAAAAGCTGATTCGAACAAACATTTATTTCTGTAATCTGCATATAGAAAAGGATAGACATGCTGTTCAAAGAATGGCACAAGATAGGAAAGAAGTGAGATACAAGCCAAGATGAACAGAGACAGCATATAAACATGTAAACATGACCAAAAAATTGACAACCTCTCAGAATGCAACTCATGAACAAAATCCCTAATCATTAAAGGCTATAGCAAGAATGCAATAAGCGGCATATCCAGTCACAAGTTTCCCAAACATGATGGAGCAGTAGCTCAAAATTTCATCAAAACTTTCTTTCAAAATGCAAATGGTTTCTGTTTCGATCTTTAAGAAAACCAAGTCCATCCTGAAATCTATTAACATATTTTCTTCAACCCAACTTTATATTTCACAATCGAAAACCTATTTCACACCTGGCCAGACATTAACAGCTTTTCAGCAAGAAAAGAGAGGAACACAAGGGGAAAACTAGCACTAGCTTCCTTTTATAAAAGAATAAAAGTCAAGTTCCTGGAATTCTGGTTTGGATCCCCTCTGGAGGCGGCCTCAGTGTGCACACCATCTCCCTTGTCTTCCCAAAGTACACCTGTCATAATTAGTTAATGAATATCTGCGACAATGTGAAAGATTTGTGACCCTGATTTCTTGCTTTCTAATTTTTTTCATAAACCACAAAAGTAAAGTTGTTATCCATCAATTTGCCAAAAGTTAGGACACCATTGTTTACTTAATTTTATTTGAGTTTACTTATCATTTTGAGAAATAATTATTAGCCCAGGGCATGCACTGTGATGTTTGTATTTTTAACAATCAATTTTATATGAGATGCAACAATAAACCACTCAGAGTAGAAGTTACCTGGTCCAATGAATTTCTCAATTTGCCTTCCATCTCTTCGATCATCTTTCCCATGTTGCAAAGATGACCCTCTGCAACAGGGAGGTCTGCTGTCATCTGCTTAAAGGCAACACAAACAAGGTGCTTTATATCCAATGTCATTTAATGTCAACTTTAGATATACACAGATTATAAATATCAACGAGTGGATCCATTAGACAAATAGGCAGATCAACAAAAGAGACCATTAGTTACATCTAGAAATATACCATCGCTATTTTATCAAACAACCTAAAACACAATAACCAATCAATGGAATTCTGGCATATTTGATGATAGCTAATATTTGATGTCAGTGACACCCAGCCAGAAATATAATACCTTCATTTTATTTTGGAAAAGAAGTCCATGTCCTTTTCGAAGAACCAATAGTGATTCAGATCCATGTTCATATTAGTTTTCCTCAAAGTTAGACCATAGCTTGTCTTTTATTCATCAGTTCCATTTAATTATGAAGTGGAAAGTCTTTTCAAAAAAAAAAAAAAAAGAAGTGGAAAGTAAAGATAATGGTCAAGCTCCACGTAGTCATGGTTAAGTCACGGTTCAATGTGTTGATGCTTCTTCAATTTTGAAACTTGGGGAGATTGTCAGGTTCCATTCTCGGGAGATAACAAGGAAATTTCAAGAAAATGATGTAATGAAAATGGACGGGTCAACTTTGCCTTGATATAGCACAAAATGCAATAGTAAACATGAGTAGACCACTATAATTAGAGTAAGCATCTTTTAGATGGCCATCATATGTTGCATCTTGCTAATGGTGAGTGGATTGAAAAAAGTATTCCAGTCATTAATTATAAGTAACTTTCCAATTAAAATCAATACAGACAGTTCAACAATGTAGCTTACATAGGTACTAATTAAACATATCCGAATCAGCATCCATGCTACAAAGCTTTAGAAGTTTCCTATTATGTTGATGATCCTACCAGCAATAAACAACCGTTCTCTTCAAATCAGTCTAAAGAAAGAATTCACTCAAATAAACGATGTAGTTTTTGCACCCTGAACAGTACAGTGATGTTAACAGATGTAGATCACCTGTCTTCTAATAGATCCTGACAAACTAAAAGTGCCGGAAGGCTTCTTTTCTGTAGTCAATGACAGCATGATAGTGCTTGTAAGGCAATAATGAGATGTGTCATGTTCCTCCGGCCCGACCTAGGCAGATAGAGGTTGCTTAGAAACTGTGAAATGAAGACATCCCACTGCATAAAATATAAATTTGGGAACCAATGAAACACACAAAATGCTGGACTAGAACAGTGAACAGATTAAAGTCAATCAATTGCAACTGGGATGCCTGAAGGAGCAAAAACCTAGTAGAAGGAAAAAAAATGAGACCCTGCACTGAACTGACATGAACTACTAGAAGGGATCTGAGAAGTTCATGCACCTCAACAACATGGATTGCATCCCATGCACCTTGTTGCAAATGTCCTCTTCGCCCATGTGCTGTTTTTGCACCATCTTCATGCCCAACAGCAAATACAGAAAAAGACTACCATCAGAACCAACATATCTGAAAGAGTTGATCAAAGAATCTCAAGAAACCAGACCTTTCTTTATAAGGAAGCAAGACACAAAGCCATCACTATCATCCTCGCACATGTAAACTGATGAAATGCCCCCTTCATAGTACCTAGTAGTGCAATTCAAGAAGAGCCATAAAAAAATATATATTTCAAACAAAAGCAGCTTTCATTGTGGATAATGTAGTGCATTGCCTCATCAAAAGAAGGCCAAGCAAAGGACCTCACTGGTCACAGTAAACAGCAAAAACTTCATTAGCTTCGATTTCAAGTTTCCTTAGTTCATCTGATGGTACGGCCCCATCTTCCAAGGATGGATAGTACTTGTTTGACCAGGGTGATCTGCAAGAGCAACACATAAAGCATTTTAAGAAAGGTAAAAAGGAAATATACACAGACATAATCTTCACCTGTAAGAGTCAGCATCCCTGTTATATTCACAGAGTATGAACTCCTTAGCAACATCCACATCCCACAAGACCTAGTATCATGACCCAAAGGCCAAAAAGCAAACACAAAATAAGAAAAAAAGGAAAAAATACTAAATTTATTTTGAAAGGAAGGAAACAACAATAATGCAAAATGTTATATAAAAAAGAAGGAAAGTCAGAACCTAAGAAGGGTATCATCATGCAAATAATTAATAAATTTCTTGTGAGAATAATGGTGAAAGAACTGGGAAAAGAGTTTGATGTGTTGGAGACTATACATTGTAAACGGATATGGAATTTAAGATGATGAAACCAAGAACTATTTGGCTTGTGAGGGGGATGCCAGTGATTATTACCAAATGACTTCAAGTGATTTAGGTATGCTGTGAATGCAGCTCATTTGAATTCAAGTTCCAAATGAAGAAGTTATACAAAGGCTTCTTGTCTGTAAGTATGTGATGCTGTTCTTTGGAGCAAGATGATGACCTGAACTATGAGTGGGAAAGAATAATTGGCTGTGGGTGATGTTTTGGTCACTCTGTCGTTTGTATCCAATGAATGAGGTGGTGACATCCATACTATCACCAAGTTTCAAGTACAATCATTGCCCTCTTTTTTTAAAATGAGAGATCTTTTTTTCTTTTTTTGAAAAGGAAGATGAGAGACAATAATTAAGTCTCCAAAATCAATGCACAGGGTGAAGCAATGCTTTTATGATGGTAGCCAGTGTAAGAGAATTTAGATATTTACTTGAATTTTCCATATTTCAGAAATGGTAGAAAAGTATTTTGATATTTGGGCTCTATAATTGATCTCCTGATCCATAGCTTCTACATATGCAATGCACTTCCCTTTCAAAAAAAAAAAAAAAAAGATACAAACGTTGGCATTGGTTGATATGTCAATATTAAAAGAATGTCTGGGAAACTGTTAAAGTAAATCTTTATTATTACACCTCATGATTTTTAATCTTGATGGTGCAGCTAAAGCACTTTTGAAAGTGACTTTTCTGATAATTTCAATAAACTTTTATATCCAACCAAGTTCCGAACATAGCTCAAACAGTCAAAATGTGAGAATCATATTTGATCAATGATCTGGAGTGAATCTTGTGGTCGTTCATGATTTTGATATTTCAAGATACATTATTATTGGCCCCTTACGTTTATCTCAGGCATCACAAGGCACCATCTCAGGACTACCTGATTCCATTGAGAGCAATGCCTTCTCAAGAGACATCGCATGGTTTAATGGAACCTAGTGGCGACAATAAGTTCCTTTGTTTTCTTTATTTGAAAGGAAACAAGTTCATCTTATGCCAAGTTGGCATTTTCATATTTCTATTTCTATCATCATCTCCCGATCCAATTATTTTAAACGAGAAAAGAACTTGTTTTAGGTACAAAACTAACCCCAACCTGTGTGTGCATAATCTTGACAAATGCATGTGCAAAATATTTGAAATATTTATGTGGCCATATGAGGAAAGTTAGATCCAAAATGCGGTTATTGAAGAAAGCTGGTGTGGAGAGAAGGCCTTTTGATCACAAACTGGCCAGTTTGGACGCAGGTTAAAATATTGTAGGGATAGGGATGCTTGTTTGGGTGGTAGAATAAGTGGGGGGTTAAGTGGTGGGATTAAATGATTGGTGTATTGATGTAATATTAATAGATATTTGTTTAATATTAAAAGTGGGAGTGGAGGACGTTAGTGAGCATTTATTTAATATTAAAAGTGAGAGTGATGTTAGTGGATATTTTTTTAATATTAAAAGTGGGAGTGGAGGTTATTGTGATTTGATGGGATAAACTTCCCTAAAAACTCCAACAAAAACCCAAAGGAGGGATATCCCCCCACTAACACCACCTCCAAACAGTTCCTCAATTGAAGTGGTTTAAAGATCTATATCTGGAGAGAAGGCTTTTCAATCCACTAGTATGAAGGTGCAAGAAATTGGATACTGAAGCTGAAAAGAGGGGAAGGGGGAAATAGAAGAAATATTCCAAGGAAACTATCTAACATAAACTTGATTTTTTTTGAAATCATGGGAAGACCCATAGTATATCATAGGGGCAAACAATCCACTTGGTCCCCCTTGCTTACGGTGGAAAAAGATTGGTCATTATTGTTGTTTAACTAGGTTTGGTATATCTAACTTGAAAACCATTTATTTCTCTGGTGTGGTTCTTAAGGACCTATTTAGAAAATATTAGTAGCCCAAAATAATTTCTTTGACTAGATTGTGCATATTTTCCCTAATCAATACAATTTTAAGGATATGTCAATTGTCCTTCACAACCCAAGATGCATGAAAACTGGTGGGAGGACAATGCCATCCGAAGAAACTTTATCAAGGAAAAGATTTTGATGTTGACCCTCAACCATGAAATGCTAAAGCTCACTTATTTATGATATTTTCAATTTAATTAAGACAAAAGATGCCTCTATGTATAAGAACATTGATATGTTCTTGTAACATCTTAAAGATAGTTCTACATAATGAGCTCATGAAAGTGAGCAGTGGAATATAAAAACTGAGAATTATTACTTGATAACTTATACTAAAGTATTTTGGATGGTTGCTTTGAGTCCATTGAACCCATATTTAACAAGTTCTCAAGGTTAATTTTTCTCGATTAGGCTTGGATCTAGACTTTGATCATTACAAATAGTATCGGAGCCAAATTCCTTCTAGTAGAAGGAAAAGACTACCCTTAGGACGATCAAAGAGTACATCATGAGATAGAACCACCACTATTACTGGAAGTATATTGATTGATTGATTGAATCTTGATGATAATATTATGATTTTAAGAGGGTGAGGTAGTAACACCCCAAAGATAGTAGTCCCTCATGATAAGCTCATGAAAGTTGGTAGTAGGATATGACAATTGAGAATTATTACTTGATGACTTGAACTTAAGAATCTTAGTTGATTGCTTTAAGTTCATGGGATCCACATCCAATAAGTTTCCATGGCTAATTTTTCTCGATCAGGTGCTCGTCGTTCCAGTTCTCCTCTTGCAATAGGCTTCCTCCAGTTTTTAGTTATGATGGTTACAAGATCAAAGTTGCATCGTATTGATTATTTGGCGAACCTGTAATTACACTAAACGTATACTGAATAAATTTCTAGTTTGTAAACACTCCTGGTTGTCCGGAACGTCCACATTCCTTGACCCGTCAATTCACTTTTCCTACCCAAGTGCTTGAAGCTATACGTAGCAAATAACAAGCACACAAGAACTCTGCAACGTTTCCCATCAGAAACCAACCAAAACCTCAACTTGATTAGAACACAATGACTCCCAGCACCAACAAAAAAAACAACCCAAAAGGCAAGCAAAATCCCATCGCTCCCAAATGCAAGAAAGAAGAAGAACACCCAAATCAACAAAAAGGAAAATGCTACAGAATCCAAAAAAGGAGCCTCGTTTCACGCAAATCGGGCAAAACCAACGAGACACAATTGACCAAGCAGGAAACCCACATCGAAAACGATCAAAAGGAGTCATCTTTATAGGGATGTGAAGGAGAGGACGAGACGACCTCGAGGGGCTGATCAACTTGGGAGAGGAGCTCCTCGGAGTGGCGAGGCATCAGCGAGAGGAGGGCGGAGAGAGTCGTCTCGCTCTGGCAAGGAGGCATGCGCCTCATCAGATCCATCGCCGCCTCCATTTCCAATCCCCACACACCGCAGCACGACGTCTCCCTCTCCCCACCACGCGGGAACCCTCTCGCCTTTTGAGGACGTGTTGCCTAATGGCGAAAAGGCCTCTCCTTTTCCATTAAATTACGGTGCATGCCGAGGGCAAGGGTGGTCGGCGGTGAGGGTACTTTTGGTCTCTTCGGAATACAGGTCCAACCCCCCGAGGCTCGGGGGTGGCGGTTGTGATGAAGGAGGATGATGACGGCAGGTGAGATGAGTCAGTCGATACAGATAGCATTCAGCAGTCAGCGAAATCAGATGTTTTTTTTGACTTTTAGGTTTGATCTTTAAAAGAGGAAATCACCCTGGAGGTGTGTTTGTTTGGAAGACATCCTTATCTCGGGATAAAATAAATTTAGAATAAGTTGTGTCGGTGAGATTGGACGAGGAGTAAGATAAAATGATAGATATGTCAGTGTAACGATATTGGATAACGTTTACATATGTAAAGATAATGATAGTAGTATTTTAGAATATCCAATTGGACAGAATCTATTTATCTACGAGGGTTAATTCACTCGATCCATTTATTGGGCAGTCAGATTGCCTAAATTGATCAATCGGTAAAGATTAACTTGCATGGGTCGCTTGCTTGCTTGCAATGAGTAGCGGATGAGAGATTCATCATGATTTTTAATTATCATTAATTAGTTATTTTTCTTAGTTAATTACTTAAAAATATATTAAATACATGATTAATTATATTATAAGAGATTAAATAGTAAGGATCTATTAAATAAGTTAAAAATATAAAATTAAATATCAATTAATCTAAATAATAATTTAATTAATAATTAGAACTCAATTCATAATCATTTTCTAGATAACAAGTATTTAAATTAACATAAGATCTAAGTATGTAATTAACTTAATTAATTATATCATTTAAATAAATATAGCTAAAAAGAGTAAAAACATAATTTCAAGACATAAATATGTTATTTACACTATTTATGATTATATAAAAAAATTGAAAATGAAATAAATTAAAATAAACCTTAAAAGTCACTATTTACATTTTAGTCCCTAACTTTCATTTCAATTGGATCCATTTTATTCAACTGGTTCCTTTTATTTCAAAAATACCCCTGTGAACAATCTGCATCTTCAATCTTCTTCTTCCTCCATGGTCGATCCACGATGTCCAGTGTGCACATCCTTCGATTAAAGCTCATCCAGTGCTTAAATTTCATCGCCATTGCCGCTCAGCCTCGCTCACCTCCTTCTCCACATCTGACGGATCGAATCACTCCTAATTCTATTTAAACTAGGTGATTAAGCTCACCAGCGTCGGAGACAACGTCGGAGGTTAGGATGAACCAAGCCATTAAACCGTTCAAGTGCACCCCCCTCTACCCTCACCACTGTCTATAAATAGACCCCCACACTTTCGATTTTCGGTTAGCAACCCTCTACCCCTTCCCCCACTGTGGTCGTTCCTAGGCTATTCGCCCATTTCCTCTAGCGACTTCTACCTCCTTCTTTCGTCATTCTCTGATGAGATCGACCACTTTCCGACCTCCGCCATCCTCTACCATGTCTATAGACGGGGCTGTGTAGTCATCTACTTCCCCTTCACGTCATATTCCTCCTTCGTCGGAGCTCTGCCCTTCCCCTCTGATTTTCTCCTTCGTTATGGACTTCAACAGAGATCTCTAACCCCCTTTCATCCAAGTAATAGTAGATTTAGATTCTTAGATTAGTGTAGAATAGTTTAGCATACTTAGATCATAGATTAGTGTAGATTTAAATGCTTTCTTGGTATCCTTCTTCTCCGACTCCAGTAAGCTCCTTGAGCTTGTTTAGAGCTTCATTTCATCTTTTGAATTCACTTATCACGTTCTACATCTTTCCACAATCATTTCTATCTTATTAATTACATATGTATCACATATCACGCCTAATCCATATCACCTACACCTGAGTACCTTCACTACTCATGGCGAGGTCTCAGAGGTTTCCTCACACCTAATTAGGGTCGTACATCACTATTGTTGCAGTTTCGTCGAGTGTTAAGAAATATATGCGTCATAGTATAATTAACAAAATCACACAACAAACATTTAAATTTATAAACTCAAAATCTAAAGGGAGTTCGAGATCGTTTGCAGGGAGCAAAGATGGAACTGACACATTAATCTTTATTTAGAATAGATGAGCACAATCAATTGATCAAAATAAAAGATATGTAATGAATGAAAATAGCCAAATTGCTATTCAATGATTACCAATGTAGCTTAAGAGATCATGGAATCAAAAAGGAAAGAGAATAAAAACAATGGTGATTTGAATCAACACTTATTCTCTTTAATTAAGCATGCATCCAATTACTCAAATTATTCAATAATAATCTCAATCAGAAATCAATGTTAACTTAGGTACTCAAATAACTCAACAGTGCTAGTATCAAATCAGATTAGACATCGCTTTCACAGAACATATGACTTATCCTTTACATTAGCAGAGTGTCCCACAGAAGGCACACACAAGCACAAGGCTCTTGAGAGAGCCTTCTCTCTTTTTCTTCTTCTCAAGCCTTTCCTTCCTCAAGGCCTTTAAGCACAGCCTCCTTTCACAAGCACACAGCTAACACTTAGCCATCTTTTAGCACAAGGCCAATTCCTCAGAGAGCAAAACCTTCCCCCCTCCTCTCACAGAATTCTCCCCTCTTCCTTTTTTCTCAAACCCGGGTACTCAATCGGGTATACGCATATGCATAGTAACCGGGTAATCGGGCGTATACAGTGACCTGGCTCACCAGGAGTGAGGTGAGCGAGGTGTGGAGAAAGTGAGTGCAAGGGGACCTCACCCCCTGTGTGAGAGGCAATGAGCCTGAGGCACAAATCCAACTTATACGCTTGCAGGAGCTGTTCTGTTCACGATGTTGCACTAAAGTGCCACCCTCTTCTTCACGTGCAGCAACTGAAGTTGCATCTATTAATTGGATCGGCTGCAGCTCTTTGTTCTCTAATTGCCACTGCAGGTACCTTGCGAAGTAGTTCTGCGGCTTTAGGAGTTGGAGTTGAGGTCAGAGAACATCTGACTACAGCGGATGGTGGTGGAGTGATCATTGACGGCGACCGAGACTTGAAACACTGAACACGGGCTCTAAGCCCCAATTAGATGGCTTAAGAGAATCGCCGTGGCTCAAGGAACGTGATGGTGGTGGTTCTTTGGTGGATTAAGGTCGGGCATGATTGGATGATGACGAGGAAGGTGAAAGGAAGTTGGGTTGTTAGGTGGGGGTTTATGGTGGATGAAACGCGGAATAAGTAGATGGGTTTTGTTTGCGGAGATGTGGTGGAGCTTGTGGAGGTGGTAGCGGGGTGTTTGGTGGTTTGTGGAGTCAGAGAGGCCTCATCGGAGCTCAGTCGGAGCGGAGGAAGAAGGTGCGGTCGAGGGCAAGTTGTCAGTCAAAATAGAAAAGGAGCTAGGAGGATTCAGGATGAGAAAAGGGAGAAGTTTGACCTAACTAAAGGATGAAGAGGAAGAAGATTCCCACATCGGTGTGATGGCCGGACGTGGGGAAGATGAATTCTCCATTGAGGGAGGCAGCGGTGACGATGAGGAAGGCGGCTCCTGCTATGGTTGGCAAGGAGCGGGCGAAGTCGAGGATGAAGGAGAACCAACCAATTTGGATGTTGGCTGGTCGTAGGAAGAGATTGAGGAGGTGTTGTCGGAGCTTGGTCAGGCACAGCCGGGGAAGGAGTTAAAGAGGATTTTGGGGCCCAAACCTTGCTAAATAACAAGATTTGAGAATCTAGAGCTTTTATAGAGCTCTAGACTGAACTCTAGATCAAGAAACAAGCCCAATTTGGCTTGTGATTGCAGCACAAGATACCCAAAATCTCGTGGGTTCACTAAGGCATTCATACGAGATTTAGGATCCAAGACCAATCCCAATCAATTCTTTATGGTGTGAACATCAATCCCACCAAATTTGGTGAGATTTGATGATGAATCGAGTAGGATTAGACTTGGTCAAAGGTTGCTTGGAGATCGGTTGACCTCCAATGGAGGCAAGGACCTGCTTGTGAAGAAGAAAACAAACATAGGGACCAATCTGCAAGGATTTTGAAAGTTGAGGGGCTAATTGAGAGAGAAAGAGTTTAACTGGACTAAAATACAAACTAGGTTAAGATGAACTCTGATTGGGCCCAAATTTTGGTACAAACCTAATTTGGACCTAAGGAATCTAATGGTGAAGTCAGATTTGAGTTTTGACCAATTTTTACTGGACAATTTGCGTAGAAACTCAAACTAGGGTAGAATTCCGTCTGAGACTATTTGAGGTCAAAATGGATTCCAAAGGTCAAATCAATGATAACAAACCTCAAAGAATATTTTTATATAAATTTTAGAAGGTTTAGATGAATTTTATCTTGACCAAAGCCTCTGTAATTTAAGCAGGTCTGAAATTAAGGTTTCGGGTGCTGTATTGGTTTTCAAAATGCGTGAAACCCTGTTTCTGTCTATGTAGACCCTCTTATTAGACTTTAATGCTCATTAGACTTTAGATTAACCCATGGAAAATCCTGTGGTTACTCTGCTTTCATGATATGATGTTAAAACTGTAGAATTAACCCTGATTTAGTGTTCTTTTCTTAAAATGGATTTGAATGGAATTATGACACTAAGGCGATTA
The DNA here is from genome assembly GCA_037157565.1 of Thalassia testudinum. NCBI lineage: Eukaryota > Viridiplantae > Streptophyta > Magnoliopsida > Alismatales > Hydrocharitaceae > Thalassia > Thalassia testudinum. The sequence goes on from JAZHRO010000076.1 coordinate 3,909,657, forward strand.
TGTAGGAGCATTTGTCACTTGATTTTGATTAATTAAAGCTAGTTATGACTCATGATGATATTATCATCAATCACTTCCTCGCACCACAAAGGTCCTATTCCTTGTTCTAATTAGTTCTATTAACACCTATATCATAAACGTCCAATTCCACCAACCCTCTTGAGCTCGCTGTCAATGGCGACTCAAGAGGAGTTTATTCACCTAATCACACACATGATCACCATTGCCACACCTCGATACAACTTTCCCCTCACTCAATTGAGTGAGAGATCGATTCTTGAGTTCATTCGAACTCAGGATGCTCTGTAACGCATTTCTTAATAAATCCTTATTTTTGAGCTTCAATTGCATCAATTGACATGTTCTTGAGGTTCTTTGCAATCTCAGGAACCATTTGAGACCTTTTTTTGGTCTAATTCATGGAGATTTGATCTACGATGACCTACTTCACCCTTCACCGGAGCTCCGATGATCTCAACTAGAGCCACAGCCTCCGATACTACCTAAGAAGCTCCAGATCATCTTTTTATGTTCTTAGGATCAGTTTTCACTGATTGGATTTGAGTTTTAATGTTGATTCTCCCTATTGATCATCATCTTCTCCAACTTCGGCGGAGTTGGAGAGACGTATCTGATGAAGTTTAGACCCTGGAAATTGATCTTAAAGCATGTGCAGACATTGAGGATTCTAGGAACACACTCAAGTTGGTCTAATAACCTCTATACTAATCTGTTGAACACACCTCCTCTTGATCTCAGGCAGCGAAGCCTGCGAGCATTGTTGGAGTGTTCAAAACTTGATTTTGAGGTGCTGAATAGATTTCTAGGATTGATTTCAGTCTGATTAGACCTTTAATTTGAATTTGTAAGCTCTAATTTAGAAAGTTAACTCTTGAGCTTCTATGGTCAACTAGGAACTGTTCTTGAGGAATTTATGCTTAAATTTCTGATTTAATGGAATGGTTAAGTTCTTGCTGAGATGTTGAATCATTTTGAACTGATTTAGACAAGATTTATTGAAAAATCTGGGAGATTCCAAGTTCTGTCCAGTTTAGGTTCAAACTGGAACCTAATACTGTTTAGTGACCGAATGTTGAGATTTGAAGCCAATTTATGCCCAGACCAGACTCTTTTGATCGTGTGAACTAATCTAAATCATCTCTTGAGGTCCTAATCTGTCTGTTGGACTAATTCACTCTTGAATCAATGTTTTGTACACTGAGCTATGAATCTCTGAAGCTTCTGGAGCTTTTGAAACCGTTTTAGACTTCAATCTCTCTTCTAATCTATGCGGAATCATCTCCTGAAACTTTCTAAACCCTTGATTAAGGGCATTATAGTGAATTTGTAGGTCATTTGACCTGAATACACTCTCTAAAGCACAAAAAGGGCACGTGAATAGTTCCATGTTCACGCTTTGATTCTTTGGATCAAGAGTGATCCAATCCTTAAATTGATGGTGAAATTGAATAAATAAATCTTAAAGCTCTTAATTGAGCTTTGAATCACTTTAAACGGAGCTCTGTACTAGTTGGAATCCTCAGCCAAAGTCGTCGTTGGCGAGCGCTACAGTGAAGAGGGAGCAGTTGGTTTTTGTCCCACCTCAGAAAGGAAGGAGTTGCCACCTTGGTATAAAAGTGATATGTGAACCTAACGCTTTAGTCGTCAAGCGCTGGGCGCACATATCCCCTTCTGAGCATATCTTCTGACCATGATTTGGCATGTGCGTGCACGTGTGTGTGTATGCGCGTGCGGCACACATAGGTGCACGTGGGCCCAGGTGGGTGTGAGCTTTGTGGGCTTGGTATGGCACTGTACTATGCAAAATTAAAAAGTTAAAATCCACACCTAATTAAACTAGGAATCGGTTTAAGTAGTGGTCTGGTCCTACCCTATGGGTGCTATGTATCAAATGAACGAACCGGGTCCACCCACTAAACCATTTTTGGTTTGAGTATGAAGATAGTGGGTACAAGTTTAAAAAAATGGCTAATTGTGGAACGAGTATGTTGGTGCTAGAGCACCACGATTGTTTATTTTGATGATAACAAAACACTTGTAATTTAACATTTGCTTTTGAGTCTTAGCTTTTAGGTCAAATTGCAAATGGAGACAAGTGTAGAGACGGAGTTCGAGCTCGCGTCCATGATGGATTGGAGGTGCTTGATGGAGGAGAAGGAGCTTCGCGAGGAGCGAAAGCTTGAAGAAGGAAGGAGATGAAGAATATGATAGATTTCCTTTCTTATTCATTGTATTTTGTTATTTGTTCTTCTGTTGCTCTTTATTTCCTTTCTTTGTAGCATGTTAAAGAGCCGCAAAGTACCCTCAAAGTTGTCCTAGGAACACTTGCCAGACCCTAGGATACTTAGGTTTTTTTAGAGAATATAGAAAACCAAGATAGGTTTCAAACAGCTTGATCAGACGTCTAATCTGGAAATCAGACGTCTGATCTTGATTTTTAAGACGTCTAAATGTTGACTCAGACGTCCAATAATTTAGGGCTGGTCATAGAACCTTCTGTCTGTTAAAATCAGACGACCGTCCCATAGTCCAGACGTCTTAGAAGACGTCTGATGTCTTTGCTAGACGTCCAATTAGACGATCGTTGGTTTTAGCAACCTATTCTTAGAGGATTAACTTTAATCTGACCTTTTATTAGATTTCAGACGTCCGACATGCTACTTAGACATCTAATAAATAGACGTTGAGCCTCGTTTAATGCCATATTACCTGTGTCTGAGATTATAGCCGTTAAGCACTCTTAGGAATCTGTCCCACAGAGTTATTAGGTTTCCAGACGTCCAGAACTAGTGTCAGACATCCTGTATGTCGTCTGGTGGTTTTACACTAGAACCCTGTTTAGGTCTGAACCAAGTCAATAAGGGAACCCATTTAGAATTAGATGTTTGCCTTAGTTCGCAAACGTCTTAAGAGTAACTTCCAAACGTCTGATATTTTTTTCAGATGTCTGATGACCCTATCAGAATCATTAATGATTCTGATTTCAGCCTATTCTACCTTGGGATAATTCTCAATGGCTATGGAAGCCTTCCAAGGCCTTCCTAGGCCCTTTATAAATAGAGGACCCTTGCCTTGTTAAGACACACTAAGCAACACTTTTCCACATCTTTTGTGTCCATTTGATCTTGAGAAAAAGCCCTAGCTCTCCAAGCTTTAGTTCCACTTCAAGAGAGCTTCATCGTTGTTGCGCACCTGCTCTTCCTCTGCAGTTACGAGAGCAACAAAGTGCCACCGAGTGATTCATGCACCGTGTTATCAAACCGACACACTTCCACCTAAGGGAAGTAATCTTTACCTATAGTAGCTAAGTTTAGGATTTGTACTTTGTGGCTCTATAGGATTGCTTTGTAATTTATTTCTGTTAATTGGTTGGGTATTCACGTTGCAAATTCCCGTCTCATTCATGAGACAAAAACCTTCTTGTGAAGAGAAGGGGTTTGAGGAACACTATCCTCGTACTTGTAGCGTGGTTGTATTGAGGTTGAGTCACCCTCTTTTTAAGTGACTTGATTAGTGGATTTTGATCGACTTGGTCGATTGGAAAATCCTAACTCGAGAAGGTTAGGTGGTGGTTTTCACCCAGTTTGGGTTTCCACCTAAAAATCACTTCTGCATTGTGTGATTGTTCTTTTTATGTGATTGCTTATTTTATTTCCGCACTTTTCTTTTATCAAGCAAATCTCACCCCCTCCCGTAGGGATTTACAGAGTACACAGTGAGGGTTTAACAGAGAAGTGTTGGGAATTGAGAGAAGAAAAGAGAGAGGGATAACTGAAGGGAGAATTTAATAAAGAGTAAGAGAGAGAATTTAGATTAAGAAAGAAATGATTAAAAATAATGAGAGTTGAGAGAGTTTTGAAGAGACGTCTGAAAAGGAGAGAAGGGTGAGAGCTGATTGACTGATTAGTGTTTGAGTTCCATTGTAATAAGGCATTTATTTTTTATTGTAATTTCTTTTATGCCTTATTTTTTTAAACATTTGTTCTAAAGCATTTTCTTGATATTCATTGTAAATCATTCATGTATATTTTCTTTCATTAATGGAATAGTTGTAAGTTTTACTTGTTCAAATTTTATATACAATTGTTCATCAGCTTAACATATGACAGCTATTGATCTAATTAATAAAATTATTAGTTGATTATTCAAATGACCCTTCCCAAGGGTTGTTTGGTTTTTTTTGGAATTTTAGGGGTGTTGTAATTTTTCTGTGCACCAGAGGACCCTGTGCGGAGTTCTTGATTTTTAGAGGGGTTTAACACAATTCTACACCCCCTCGGACTTGCTTTGTAGGCTTTGCGGGAAAGGGGGGATTTTACGGGGCCAAAGTCACAATTGATCTCAGCCCCACACCATATCCTACGCCACCCTCAAAACCCTAAGCCCTCCCCTATAAAACCCCCTCCACTCCACCACCCTCTCAACCCCACGACACCCACACCACCCCTCCTCCACCCCTTGCAGCCGTCACCTCCTTCCCTTCTTCCACCTTATGATCGAGAGTGAGGGAGGAGGAGAATGGGAGCAACAGGGAGAGGGAGAGCGTAAGGGGCGAGGTGTGTGCGGGAGGAAGAAGGGAGCAGCTGGAGGAGCTCAGGAGAGAAAGAGAGAGCGTAGGAGAGGGAGAGTAGCATGGGAACAAGTTGTTGCAGCTCCAGGGGCGAGGAGGAGAGCTTCGCGAGGTGGTTCTGCGTGCAGATATTTCTGCATTTTCAGACGTCTAAGACATTCGCAAGATGTTTGGAGGGGTCGTTGGACGTCCGGAGCAAGCTTAGGACGTTTGGTAGCATGCAAACTGCCGAGGTATTTTCCCTGCCCGAACTCTATGCCATCCATACATACAGTGGTTGTTGTTCAGGGTCGCGCTCTGCTGCACGTGTGTGCGTAGATTCGAGGAAAGTTGAAAAGGCGCATTGGTGCGGCATTCGAAGCACTTTAGGACGTCTGAAAGCAGCATCAGACGTCTGACTATTCTCCTAGATGACCGAAAGTAGTGTCAGACGTTTGGTGTCACGACCCGGTTCCCGAATCCCTACAAGACACGAGACTGGACCGACTCGACTAATCCCAAGACCCAGTCGTCCAACGAGAAAGTAACCGAAAAGTAGGAAAGTAAACCACATTCACTTTGCTAAGCAACTAACAGTAACAAAAGTACAGCAGTAAAGAAGTAAAACTACTACAGTACACACCACCACAATAGTAGAAAAGTAACCAGGTACAAGAATATAAAGTGCAGAATGTAAGAGTACAAACGTAAAGGTACAAGAGGCTACTCACTACTACAAAAGAATACAACGAGAGAAACTACAACTATTGGGCTCTACTAGGCCCGGTACCTTTCGTAGCCGTAGACTCGGGCTACTCAACACTTGGACCTAAAAAGGGTTATGAGTACAGGAAGTCAGCGAATGCTGAGTAGAGTGGCAACCATTTAATTAAATCAGTCAAGGTGGACAGGTAGTTGTTATTATTCAATTACTTTCTTTAACTAATTATTCTTTTTCATCACTTAGTTTATTTATCAGGACTCTTTCTTGATCTCGAATGTTCCTCGTGAGAACGATCTTGACTGCAGTCTTTTTCGAAGAGTAGAAGGCACAGGTGGTGTTCTCTTGGCTGGGAGAGTCCCCTGTGGTGATCCTACACCCAGTCAACCACCCCAAGGTCACGGAAAGACGTAACGGTGATTATGGCAAGCGTGATAAGTGCACGTGTAGCTACCCCGCACTGGCACGTGGTCAGTCGTTTCCGTTAGCGGGTGCGTCCAAAGCACAGCACGAAACCAGTATAGGGCCTAACCCTCTCAGTAACAGGGGTCTGGCCCCTCTCAGTAACCAAACAAGGGTCTCGCCTCCCCCATAGTCTGTGCACCCTCGCCTGACTAGCTTGGTTTTCCCAGTGGGCCTAACAAGTCGGTGTAGGGTGGCTAGCTGAACCCCGGGTCTCATGGGGTGGCTAACCCTCTCCCTACACTAGTAGCTCTCCCCGGTATAGTGTACACGAGGGCCACTGAGTCGGTGCAAAGTGGCCAAACCCACCCCGGGTCTCAACCCGAAAGGCGGCAAGCACCCCTCTACATTAAGAGGTAACGTGTGCTCCCCTTGGTACCACGTACTCAAGGGCAAGCACACTTCTCAAAGCATTTCCAGATCCATTCGATATATTTCCCAGGAGCTCTACTCCTAACCTCCCCATAGGATTCATGTTCAAATGCCTAATGCCATTCCATACCAGGTTTCATCATTTCCATTTCCATTCTCAAGTTATACACATGCAATTTGTATTGTTGTCGTTCACAATTCCATATTCAGATTATACACAGGTAGCTTAAAATTCCATCATGCACATTACCAATCTCAATTTATATACACGCAGCTCGTATTATGTCATTTAACGTATACAACAGGAAAATTACATGTAACAGTTGACCAGCACAAGTACTTCATATTTCACAGGCAGCTGTTATTCATTTACAGGCAGTTGTTATTATTTCTATCTACTCATTTAAGACTGTAATTCATTCATTCATTACAAACATTTCCAGTATTTCTAGTCTTAGGATTCATGCCATACCCTAGGTTCTAATCATTCATTCCACACATGCATTTAGGTTTGTATTTAAATTAGGGAAAACCACTCTACCAGTAAACCCAGTAGTAGTGGGGGCTTGAACGGCAGGCTCACGTGCCTTAGCAAGCCCCGAACCTACAACGGAACGAGGTCCTATCATAAGGATCAATAACAAGAGAATATTCAGAACAGTATAGAAAGTTTTCTAACAAGTAGAGGAATTCATACGGGAAACATTGGTATCTTATTTGCGGAAAACGGACTTCAAACGGATCCTAAACAGGTCAAAAAATAGAGTTTCTGACTCAAATTAGACGTCTGGAACAACTTCCAGACGTCTTAAAAGTGTCCAGTGTCATACCTTAAGCCCTATGCCAATCTTCAGACGTCCAGGAACTCTTCTGGACCGTCTGAACCCAGTTCTAGACGTCCGACCACCTCTCCGGAAGTTTGGAAGCGCTTCCCATCGTCTAGTATGTCGCTCAAACGTCTGAAGTGCGTGGGAGGGTGTGTCCTGCGCCTTCCTGAAGCAACTCCTGCGCGAAATCCACCAAATCTCCTCAAAAAGGCATGCAACAATGTATCGGTGGAGTGGCTTGCATGGCCGTGTCTGCAAAGGGACGTACCTTCATGAGACTTCCTCCTCAGACGTCTGTAACCTCCTCCTGACGTCGCCTACGTCGTCTGGACGTCGCTCCAGACGTCTGATTCTGGGAAAAACCCAAAACCAGAACCTGCTTCCGCCCTCTCGCGCCGCGCGTGGCCGCGCCACCCCCTCTCGCCTGCAGCTCCGGCTGCAGCAGTGTCAGGGAGAACCTCCCTGATGCACTCCTCCGCCTCGCGCACGCGCCGCTCTGGCCGTGCGCTCACCGGTGAGCTCCTACGTGAGCTCACGAGCTTGCTCTCCTCTCCTTCTCACGCTGCTCCTCCTCTCCGTTGCTCTCACTCACTCTGGGAAGAAGAGGGGAAGGGGTTGGTGGCTTGAGAAGTGAGGGGAATGAGAGAGGAGGAGGGGGCTTTATAATGGTAAGGGTTTAGGGTTTTGGCTGGGGCGGAAAGAGAGAAAAGGAGGGATAATGAGGGGGGGTACTGTCTGCGCGTAGCACGCGCGTAGACGCGAACTCATACTCAAAGTTTTCTATTTCCAAACGTCTAGGAAGGTGTCCAGACGTCTGACCTACAATCCAGACGTCTTAAAAGGCTCAAACATCATGGGTCGTAACTTCTGGTAACCCCCTCAGAGGATGTGAGGGATAGTAGACGACAGGAACAAACGCAGGAAAGCATGGTGAGATCCTGCGCTCGTTTAAGACATCTAGGACTCACCCTAGACGTTTAATTTTGGTCAGGGTGCTCGTGTTTGGGCCAGTTCAGGATCCAAACGAAGTCGATTTTGCAAAAACAAAGTACCGTTGGTTTTCTTTCGGAATTTCATACGTGTTAGAGTTGTGTCCATACTGTTTTGAGCTTGTTTGACTTAATGGTCAATGATGTTAATGTTTGGTTTGATCAACTGTTTGGAATAGGTCTTCAGTCTGTAGTGCACACGTGACTCACGGATATATCAGGATCCACCGGTCATGCCCCCATACCACCTGTATACCTTGGTAGAGTGGTCCTCTCTACTCCTATGGTTTAAATTATTAAAGTGCATGCTAAATTAAGAATACCTGCTTGAAACCTAGGACATGAGATGAACCCTGGGACTGAGAATGTGAATGTTATATTCGATGCATGAACCTTTCTTGCTATAAATTGAGAATGCATGTGGTTAAATTCCCTACTGTGAGTAATGGAATATTTAAAATGATGTGATGATTGCTTATCCTATTGTTGTTCGCTTTAGAATGGGTTTTAAAATCATCGCGTTGTAATATAGTTCGAATCAGTGCGAAAAACAAATAAAATTTATAACTCGGGTGATAGTCCGAGGTTGAACATAGAGAGCAAGTTGGAATTCAAGCGCTAATCTCAATTAACAAGTAAATGAGCACAACATTTAAGCCAAATAATGATATTCAATAAATACTAATATGTCATATTAGATATTCAATGAATTCTCATGTATCTTGAGGCAATAGAAAAGTAGAGAAGCTAAAACAATGGTGATTTAAATCACCAATTACTCTCTAAGCATATGTATATATATCAAGCATTTAGCCAATTTAAATATCTCAATAGTAATTCTAAATAAATCGTTCATAGTATCAAGCCTCAAATTAGACGTCGGGTCTAATGACTAGATGGCTTAACCAACAAGTGCTACAGTGTTGGGGAAGCACTGTTCTTCTTCTTCCTCTTCTTTTGTCTCTTCAGCCAAGGTCGTCCCTTCTCTTCTTCTTAAGTCCTTCAGCTTGCTCTCCTCCTCTTCTCCTCTTCTTCTTCACGCACAGGGGGAGACACTCTCAGATTTGGCTAAGTGTCACAGGGAGCAAAAACTCCCCTGACCCCCGCTCTCTCTTTCTTTTCTCTCCCTGGGATCTGTCCTCCTAAGGCCACAGTAGGTTATCGGGTATTCGGGTAGAGCGCACCCAGGACCAGGGCTGCCGGCCGTGAGTAGCAGTCGAGGAGTGCTTAGGTTAGGCGAGTAATCGGATGTGCCAGACCCGCGTGTAGGTGTCATGGGCGAGGCAGGTGAGGGGTGCAGGGACCTGATTGACTTTCTGCAACATTTTAATCAATCACTTCACAGTAAAACGCTGTTGTCGGGTTTTTATCCCCGGAAACGGCGCCAAAAAATATGGTGCGATCGGTCGCGGTTCATATAAAAAAATCATCGTTGTTGTAATATATGTCACAAATACAAACCGTTATCGCATCAATTTTATTTAATTACATAATTTTTACTGGTTTATTCTAGGTCGTTCACTGGGAGACAGTTATTGATATACATCACTCTCTAAGTTCAACATTATTCTTTAATTAAAAAAAAAGATCAATTTTATGTATAATCATAAATGAATGAATTAATGAATGAAAGAATTAACTAATTTCCGTATTGAAATGCTTGCAAACACAAATATACAAACAACCATCAAACACTATACTTATATATTATATACTATCTATTTATAACTTATAATACTAATACTTACATATATATATGATAATAAGTAATAATATATACTATACTAACTTAACTTAGTATATTAACATATACAGTAACATATATAATATGTACAGCAACAAATATAAACATCGCTAAACCTTAGGCAAGAGTATATACATAACCTAAGGTAAAAACTAGGGTCTATAGTGACACTTATTCTATTTACAATGACGGATTAGTCTGTCAGTAAAGCTATACTGTTATTTATGTACATAAATAGCTCAAACATTACTTATACTATATATATGTATTATACAAATTTTTTATTTACAGTATACTCTATATATGTTATATATACTTGTATATACACATTACACTAGATTAGTTCAGGTCCTCTCCTTTGCGACTTTGTTAGAGGTCTCTTCACACTTAAACTGCTCACTGAGGGCTTCAACACTTAGCCACAGAACACCCTTTTCTCTCTTCTTACTTAATCCCCTTATTAGGCCTTAGTTTAAAAATTAGGTTTATTAGTTGGCAGGTGACATTTTCGAAGGATACACAGCACCCTCCCGAGTGGGACCAAACTTCTACTAAGAGCCACCCTAATTTGTTAATTAGGCATTTTAATCATGTTTATACTCAGTAATGGGCTTAATCAAGCCCTCGCATAGTGCATGGCTCCTAGCCACACACCACACACCAATATCATTACATCTCAATGCCATAGCCATATGCCATACTTGCTCAAGGGATAAGGGGTAAGGGGTTTGCTCGCGTCCAGCGCGTGTCGACTAAGGGGAAGGAGTAACAAAAACAATTTAAGCGCCTCTCAGCACTTTGCCACACACGATGTGGCACTATCTACGCGGCTTTTCAACGTTGGAATCCCAGCGCAGCTGTGTTGATTTCGGATTTTTGGCCATTGATTCGAGGGTCATAATTTATTATAAATTAAAAATAAATTATAGGGTTACAAAGTATTTACAAAGGGTTACTTAATTATATAATTTATTTATAGAATTAATTATGTTTATTATATAAATAAATTACCTAAAGTTTACACTTTATTCATGCTGATTTTTAAGTTTATTTCTTAATTAACGTATAAATTAGTTATTCAATGGTCTAATTGACCCTATACAGTATTAATGTATATACTAAAGTATTTCATACATATTTTTATTGTATTTTAAAACATTTATTTTGATTTTATTTACATTTAAATAGCTTATTTCAGGTTATCTTATAAATAAATTAGGTTTAAATAGTATAATACATTACAAATATAGTTAAATTAGTTTAATTTACTTAAAATATAATACTAGAAATGTATAATATAAGTTAGTTCAGTTATAACTTAAATTACTAATTTATTTTAATTTAATCTAATAACTTAGCTAGTAACTTAATAAATTAATTATTTATTTTATATGCATAATTAAATTATGGTACCGGGTTTATTACGTACATAATATACATATAAATACGTATGTACAATATCATTCATAAATTTGTTTATTTATAGGGCTTTATTAATTTACTTAAAGTATAGTACATATAAGTTAGAATAATTAATAAATAATTGTACAGATGAGTTATATACATAATAAGTTATCTTAAATACTAAAGTTACATTATATAACACATACATAAGTTATATATACAGATTATATCTCTATTGTACAATATGTACATTTATAACTTAGTATAAAGCTTATGTTTACATATATAAACATAGTATACAAGGTGTTTTTAGGTATTTTTAGAGTTTTTTTCACTTTTATGGGTTTTATATGTTTGGTAGAGATAAGGGATGAGAAAGAAAGAAAGAGATGAGAAGAATAGATTATTTTTTGGTGTTTTTGTATTAAAGGGTTTATATTAAGTTTTAAAGTAGGCTGAACTGTCGGCTGGTATGTTCTACCAAGTCGAGGATTTAGAATGCCTTAAAACTTGGCATATGTGTAAAAATATACCTAATCTTCACCAAGACAGGATCATTTTATTTTTTTAGATTTTTTATATCATTTTTATTTATTTACAAAGTTCGCACAAGTAAGGCCTAAAAGAGGGTTTTCAATGAGAACCTAAGGCCTTGAATCCTAGTCTAAAGGCTGGGTAAGCAGTAAAAACATTCAGATATGCTCTAAAGAGTCTAAGAGATATGTTTCAGCCATTGAACATAAATTTCATTTAATTTCACACTCATTTCTTACATTGGACAGTTAAACATAAATTGTAGCTGACAAAGAGATTTATTTAAGGGATTACAAGCCAATCAAAGTTAATCCTAAATCAAGTATAAGTACGTGAATGCTTGTATACATAAGATACAACATTAACAACATGTCAGCTAATTTAAACTCTAAAACCTAAGCATACTGTCCTACAGAATTTCATCCAGTAGAAATAAACAGCAGAAGTTACAGCAGCAGTTTTTGCTGTTGAAATCCAACAGAACAGCAGCAACAATCTACAGCAGCAACTCAGGTACTGCCCAGACGTCCTTAATGCAAATCAGACGTCTTAACATAATCAAATCCATACTACAGTTGGTCCAGACCTCCAATTCAGCAGACTAATTCCCTGATTCAGTCATTTGTATCTCAAATTAGACTTGAAAAGTCTGATCAGAGATACAAAATGTCTAAATCAGAGGATTACTTTACTGAATTGTTAAAATGTAGCTGCATCATGCAGCAATTTAATATGATGAAATGAGATTTCAATGAAAATTCTGACTTAATCTTCCTATTGCTACTATACACAGTAGAGTAAAGAAAATTAAGTCAGATCATGACTTCCATTGAAAACCAAATTAAAATGTTCCAGTGCTTGAAATAAGATTTAATCCCTTAAAATGTTGCTGCTGTGCAGCCTATTGATGTACTGAAATAGGGGGAGTTTTGACTTTAAAATCAGAAATTCGAGCAACTATTTACAACATAATCAGTCTGGACACTCATTCAAAAGCAACTCCAAGCAATGCAATCATCGTCAATACTTCAGAAATTCTTGAGACAAACCTGAAAACTCTTTTAGTTAGCAAGAAAACAGAGAGAAATCTAGATAAGTCTCCCCAAAAATGTATTGAAATCCTAATATCCACCTCACCTTACATTATAGACAATGTAAACTAAGGTGGCAAGTTAGGGTTTCAATATGAGAAAACCAAATCACAAGTGTCTCAAACAGATTTTGAAAAATTTGGTATTCATTCCCTATTGAGGGAAGCTTGAAAATCACATAAAAATCTTATTTATCCTCTTGTGACATAGACAGCATGAAGAGAGAATTTCAATCCAACGATAAGACCATTGAAAACAAACCTAAATCGTCAGATTCACATTAAAAACAAATAGAGGGACTTTGTGAATTGATGAGATGGATGGGGAGTCCCTCAAGTGAATAATGAGCGCCCAAATCAGATCTGAATACTCAAGAGAATTAGGTTTGATTTGGTGCTCGGATGGGTGGGTGATTGATGAAAAACATGAGGAAATCAGAAAGTGAAATGGAAATGAGTAGGGGGAGAAAATAATGATCAGTGAATGGGGGAATTCGTCTCCTCTGATTTGAAGTGATCAGAGGAGGTGAAAATGTGGAATCTATGCTAACTCTACTCCTAATTTACTCTAACAGTCACACAACAGATTAGAACTAATTTATTTCTAAATTCTACTGCTATACTACTCTAATTAAAACTACAACTAATCTAGAAAGCAGTAAATCCTAATCTAATTAGACGAATGGGACCTTTGGGTCTAGAGCCGGCGGCTAAGGAGGAAGAATGAAGGGGGATTTCCAGCAAGTGAAAAGCTCTCTAGTGAAGCTTCAAAGTCGTAATAAGGCGTACGTCATCCCTAGCAGCGAGGAGGAAAGTGAGGTGAAAAACCACACCACTGTCACTGATGTGGCGATTGAAAGGGTTAGGGGAGCTGGAGAGGATGAAGGGATCGACCTCAAGGAAGTAGGAGAGGAAGTCGATCCTTCACGTGCGCAGCTGTTGTTACGACCCGATTCCTGAATCCCTACGAGATATGAGGATCGGACCGACTCGACTGATCCCAAGACCCAGTCGTCCAACGAGAAAGTAACCAAAAAGCAGTAAAATAAACCACATTCACCATGCAAGTAACTAATAGTAACAAAAGTACAGTAGTAAAGAAAAGAGCTACTACAGTGCACACTACCACAACAGTAGAGAATTAAAAACAGGTACAGAATTATGAAGTTTACAATAAAAGAGTACAAAGGTGTAACAGAATACTCACTACTACAGAAAAACGGGTAAAAACAAAAGTACAACTACTGGGCTCCACTAGGCCCAGCACCCTCCGCAGCCGTAGGCTCTGGCTGCTCAACACCTGGTCCTGAAAAAGGTGACAAATATGATACGTCAGCGAAACGCTGAGTAGAGTGGTAACCAGCTAGCTAAGAAAAACAGTAAAGGTGGACAAGTAGCTGTTGTTTTTAATTTCTTTCTTTATTTATCTATCTACTCTTTCTTTGTTTATTTCTCAGGTCTTTCTCTTGATCTCGAATGTTCCTCGTGGGAATGATATTGATTGAATTCTTTTCCGAAAAGTAGAAGTAGCACGTGGTGCTCTCCTAGCCGGGAGAGTCCCCCGTGGTGGTCCTACCCTTAGTCAACCACCCCAAGGTCGCTGACAGATGTAACGATGACTACGGCACGCGCGATAAACGCATAGGTAGCTATCCTGCACTGGCTCGCGGTCAGTCGTTTCCGTTAATGGGTGCGCCCAAAGCACAACATGAAACTAGTATAGGGTAGAGCCCTCTTAGTAACAGGGGACTGGCCCCTCTACAGTAACCAAACAGGGGTCTTGCCCCTCCACAGTTTGAGCACCCTCGCCTGACTACCCTGGTTTGCCTAGTGGGCCTAACAAGTCGGTGTTTTATTCGCATATAGCACGTGTTTCCAACATTTAATCTTTTTTTTCCAATTTATATACAAGTAGCTCGAATTTAGTTTCCAAATAATAGGAATTACATGTAGCAGTTACTAGCAATAGTACTCTACATTTCACAGGCAGCTGTTATCCAATTACAGGCAATTATCATTATTCTATCTACTTATCTAAGACTGCAATTCAGTCATTCAAGACATTCGTTTCAGTGTTTCTGTTCCTAGGATTCATGCCACACCTTAGGATCTATCATTCAATCTAGTTTTCAGGTCCTAGGATTCATGCCATACCTTAGGATCTATCATTCAATCTATTTTTCAGGTCCTCGGATTCATGCCATACCTTAGGATCTATCATTCAATCTAGTTTTTAGGTCCTATGATTCATGCCATACCCTAGGATCTATCACTTGTTTTAGATACGCATTTATATTTGTAATTAACTAAGGGAAGCCACTCTACCCGCAAAACTGGGAGTAATGGGGCCGTGATCGGTAGGTCCACGTGCCTCCGCAACCCCCAAAGCCGCAACAGAATGAGGTCCTAACACAAGGATCAATCATAAGGAATCACTCAGAATAGGATAAAAGTATTTCAAACAAGTAGAGGAACTAATTTTGAGAAGAACGGAATCTTAAATGCGGAAATCGGACCTTGAACGGACCCTAAACGGGTCAAAAACGACAACTCTGACTCAAATAAGACGTCTGGAACATCTTCTAGACGTCTTAAAAAGGGATCTAGGTCATACCTCACTCTGCGCTGCTCCTCATACGTCCAGAGGTCCTATTGAACCGTCTGAACCCAGTTCCAGACGTCCGACCACCGCTCCGGACGTCTGGAGATGCTCTCCGCCATCTGGTGACTCGCCTAGATGTCTGAACCGCGTGAGAGGGCGTGTCCCTAGCCTTCCCGAAGTGAATCCTGCACACGTACGCAAAAATTCCTCATCAAGGCATGCGACAGAGCTTCGGCGGAATGCCTGCATGGCCGTATCCGCAAAAACAAGCGAAGGAGGAAAATACGTACCTCTCAGTCGTCTGGAGCTTCCTCTAGACGTCGCTCGCGTCGTCTGGATGTTGGTCCAGACATCTGATTCTGGGAAAAATTCTTAGAATCAGAACCTCCTCGTCTTCTTCCCGCTGCGCGCGGCCGCACCGCGCTCGTCTACTCACTGCTCGAGTTGCAGCAGCACCGGGGAATTCTCCCCAGCACAATGCTCCTCTGCACGCACGTCGGCCGGCCTCAAACTGCTCCGGCGAGCTCTCTCTCTCTCTCTCTCGTGTGCTCTCTCTCCTCTTCCCTCTCGCTGCACCTCTCCTCTCCGCCACTGCACCCGGCAGTAGCTGCTGCCCTTGCTCTCGCTCTCGCGCTCACGCTGGAGGAAGGAGAAGACGGGTGGGGTGGGTGGCGTGAGGGAGAGGAGAAGGGCATTTGTAGGCACGGGGGGGGGGGGGGGGGGTTTCTACAGGTTGGTGAGGGGAGAGAAAAAGAAGAGGGCGGCGGGTTTCAGTCTGCGCGCGGCATGCGTGCAGACTCGCGATCGTACGCACGCAAAAATTAATTTCCAGATGTCTGACCAGACGTCTGGACCAACTCCCAGACATCTTAAAGTGTTTTGATGTCACGGGTCTTAATAACATAACAAACTCAAAGGAAGTTTCGTCCCCGAAACTTGCGCTAACTAGGGTGCGGAAAAAGAACAATATACGCATAACAAACTCAAAGAGGACCGAAGCCGGTCCGAAAAGACGTACCCTCAAAGAGCTCCGGGTATCACTCTCGCATCGCCGCCTCAGGCTCCCAGGTGGCCTCCTCGTACCGTTGGCTCCTCCACAAGACCTTCACCAGGGGTACTTGCTTCTGTCTCAGACTCCAGACGGCTCTATCAAGAATTTGTATTGGCCGCTCGGGGTAGGTCAGGTCGTCACCCACCTCGACGCTCTCGTGAATCAGAACGTGACTGGGACCGGCGACGTATCTCCTGAGGTTGGACATGTGGAACGCGCCGTGCACACCAGAAAGCTGGGGAGGGAGGGCAAGCCTATAAGCAACGGGTCCAACCCACTCCAGGACCTCAAAGGGTCCCACGAACCTCGGCGCGAGCTTCCTTCTAGCCCCAAACCACTGTATTCCCTTCATGGGTGAAACGCGAAGGAAGACGTGGTCCCCAACCTCAAACTGCACCTCTCTGCGTTTCCGATCTGCATAACTCTTCTGTCTGCTCCTAACAGTGCAAAGTCGCCTGTGAATCTGCTCGATCACCTCCTGACTCTGCTGGATCAGCCTGGGGCCAACCTCTCACTTGGTCCCCACCTCAACCCAACTCAAGGGTGCCGTACACCTCCGTCCGTACAGAGCCTCGTAGGGTGCTATGCCGATGCTCGAGTGATAACTGTTATTATATGCAAACTCCGCCAGGGGCAAGTGCTCCTCCCAAGAGACCCTCCAGTCCAGTACACAAGCATGCATAAGGTCCTCCAGTGTCTGTATCGTGCGTTCAGACTGTTTGTCCGTCTAGGGGTGGTACGCTGTACTGAACCTCAACCGTGTCCCCGGGGCCTGCTGAAACTCAGCCCAAATCTGGGAAGTAAAACGGGTATCCCGATCGGATACGATCTCCCACGGAACTCCGTGTAGACGTACCACGTCGCGGATATACCACTCTACCAACTATGCTGGTCCCAAGGTGACTCGGATCGGCAAGAAACGTGCCATCTTCGTCAATCTATCCACGATCACCCAGACTGCATCGTGTCCTCGCTGGGTAACTAGCAAGCCCACCACCAAGTCCATGGTGATGCTCTCCCACTTCCACTGTGGCACTGGAAGTGGCTGCAACGACCCTGCAGGCCTCTGATACTTAGCCTTCACATGCTGACACACTAAACACTGCTGTACGAATTCACCTACATCCCGCTTCATTCCCCTCCACCAAAAGTTGCGTCTCAAATCATGGTACATCTTTGTGTTTCCAGGATGTATGGTGAACCAGGAATTGTGTGCTTCAGTCAGGAGCTCTCTCAACAGTTCCTCGTCCCTGGGAACGCACAAACGTCCCCTCATGCGCAGTACCTGGTCTGTTAAAGAGAAGTCCCCAGGGTCTCCTGACAGCACTCTGTCACGCAATGATTGCAAGTACGGGTTGGCCATCTGTCCTGTGATGATGCGGTCTACCAGCTCTGGCCTCATCTGTCGTGTCCCAGTCACTGTCCCACAGTGCCCCCGTAACTCTAAGGGTCGTTGTTGAGCGTACGAATCGCTATGCTAACGTGTTCGGTTTTGGAGAACCTGTCGTTGTAGTTTGAAAGCGAAGAATTCGTGCTCAACAAATAAAATTTATACTGAAATGAAAATTCCGGGTCGAACACAGGGAGGAGGGCATTTGATTTAGAAACTACGTGTTTCTTTTTATTTGTCACAAAGTAATTCAATTTAAAACTATTTAATTATTTACAATAAATAGAAGAGAGAGAGAGAGAGTAAGAGAGAAAGAGAATATTACACAGAGAAATCAAAATGAGATGTAGAATAAACAGGGAATTTATCATTAAGGAGATTGTTCATTTCACTCTTACAACTACAAAGCATAAAATAATTACTCTAGAAAGTGATAAATTTACTCTAGAAAGCATTAAAAGAATGGAGGAAGAAATGTCCTCCTCGACAATCGCTTAGAGGATGAGCAGAACTACACTAGAAAGAAGTAAATCTATACTAGAAAGCAGTAAAAAGAGTAGGGAGAGAGAAATCCTCCTCGACGGTCGCTTGGAGGACGAGCCGGACGGGATGACGCCTGGACGAAGGAGAACGAAGTAGGACGAAGCAGAAGAACGGGAACGGAGCAGCACGCCGTCGTCGTTGCGGGATCCACTTCTAAAGGGGGACGAAAATTTGGACTTTATCTCGTGAGAAGCATCCCGGGTGTGGGACAATCTTCTCTTGAGCTTTGGAGAGGTAGAGAAGAGAAGGAAGGGATGAGAATTTCGTATGGAGGGGGTCTCCTTTTATAGTTGCAAGGAGTGGGGGCAAAATGGTCATTACAACTTCAAAATAATAAATGAGGGGACTTTAGTGATGAATAAATCCGTCACTAAAGCCCCCAACGTGGGCGTAGCTTTCGCGCCCATGCGTGCCTCCATGGCTGCCGGCTTCTACAACGCATACGCACGTCCATCAGTTATCATCCGTTCGATCACAAGATCGGACGGCTTAAGACGCATCTCCGCCCGCTCGTTGTGCACCCTCCTGGCGCGTGCGATTGCGCGTTCATGCCGCGCGTTCAATCACACGTAAACGCTATCGGGCACGCGCGGCCGTCCGATCGCGATCCAACTCCTGCCCACGCTCAATCGGCCGCACCTTCCAGCCCTTCTCTGCGGCTCGAACCCGCGCCCGCCGCTGGCGTAAGTGCGCTCGACCGGTAAGCTATGGGGCGCGGATGGTCGAGCGGATGCTTTTAGGTGCGGCTGACCACAGCTGTTGGATTAAGATCCAACGGCGGAGAGCGAGTGGGTACGGGGCTTCATAGAATGTAAGCGGCCATTTGGGCAGCCAAGATGGTGCCACGTGGCGCCATCGTGGCCGTCCATCTTCTGGAAGTTGTAGAGGGTGCCACGGATGTCGGATTGACTCGATTTTTGTGTCGTTGGGCTGCGATCGTCGATCCGAATTCATCCGTGCGGTTGGATTTGTCACCTGAAGTGCGGATTTACACCATCCTAGCCCTTAATCTTCTAGGGTTCCCCGGTCACTATCTGATGCTACGGATGCCTGATTAGGGCGATCTTGGAGTCGTTGAACTCCAATCGTCGCCCTGATCACATCCATATGGTTGGATCTTTGAACCGAGGCCCCGATAAAATGTTTGCCCTATCCAAGCACATAAAAGGAGACAATTAACCTCCATTTTATTCAAACTACTCTAAATGCAAGATGATGCATGTTATGCAATATTTATATCATGAAATGCAATCCTATGCTTAAGAACATGCATAAATAGACATTTTAAGTAGTGTAAATGTGTTCACATCATACCCCCATGCCTATCTTTTGCTAGTCCTTAGCAGAAACTATATGCTATTTATAAAAGAATTAGGTTGGATTATTTGGACCTGAGTTATTTTCAATCATTAAGAAATAGTCTACCTAGGAACTGAACTTTCAAAGACACAACAGTGCCTGGGTATCAGCCAAAATGCAGACCGCCTCAAGCCTCGCCTTATTCAAAGAAAAATTCTTTTTCTCTTTTTACTCTTTTCTAATTTTTTTGAATTTTCAAATTTTAGGGTTTAAGAGTGGCTTTCTACGGCCACTCAACTCACCCAAGATTTGATGAGAATCCTAAGTTTTAAGCATCTTATTGTGATTGTGATAGACTCGTTGACCGGTAATTAAAACGGACTTCGGATTTCTACGCCTCTAGGTGACCTCAAAAAGACTTCTGCCTAAAGGTGTATCTTTACAACCGGTAGCTTTCTCCCTACTTTTATTTTTTCACGGGGTCAACATAAGGGTGAATCCAATGTATATCTCCCCGGTTTATTCTACTTCTCCGCTTCTTCCTAAGTGTTTTGGAAATTTTTAGTGTATTTACTGAGCTGGGTTCTGGACAACCAGTCGATGAGCTGTTACCTCCAACAACTTACCAGCCATACTCATGCGGCGAAGTGTGGCTTATTTCTTTTTGTTCTTTTCTCCTTTTCTTTTTGATTTTTTTTTTTAAGTAGGTGGCTTCCCTGGTCTAAGATTTACCTAAGGGCAGGAAAAAGAGAAATGTCCAGTGACTGGGCTCTGGACAACCTAACTATGGGCTGTTACCCACGATAACTTGCCAGTCATATCACCCTAGAAGGTTCATTAGCCACCCAATTTTCGTTAAAATCGTCGAACAACGAGTCAGTGAAAAGAAAATGTGTAGATGCTTAAGACTCAAAATTCCCTCAAATCAGAGGGCGGGTTGATAAGTCGTGAACTTATCACCCAAACTTATTTACTCCAATTACGATAGAATTAAGATGGCGAGGACTTGAAAACAAATCCACATTTTAGTGGATACACGGGCTAATTAAGTCCAAAGACCTAAAGGGTCTTTGTGTTCAAATCATATTGTAGTATTTCCTAAGATTGAAAATTTTCTTAAACCCAAATTGTCTTTTCTAATTCCAAATTTTTTTTTATAAAAGAAAATAAAATAAATCTATGGAGCTGACGAATGAATTCAGAGATAAATATCCACCCCCCCATGCCTATCTAATGCAATGTCCTCGTTGTATTGAAAAGACATAAAACAGAGTGGACAAGCGTAGAAAGCACCTGAATTACGTGAACGTCATGTCCGCTCCGAGATGAAAACTAAGAAAAACTGTATATGTGCTGAGTTTAGTGCCTTCAGCTAGGCACACTATACAAAGAAAAGATATGAAGAATTCACAAGTGCAGGTCAGAATTAGAATAAATAGAAAAATCTTCCGACCTAACAATAGCGGTCCACAGATGTGGACCAGATTGTGGTGCAGACCCATTCCCCATAATCGAGAATATCTTAGGTTCTGGATAACAATTACCCAAAACCTAAAATCAGAATGCAAGCCGGCTTGGGCCTGCGATTTATGAGGATACAACCCAAGACCAAAAAGTCGGGTTATAGAAAATTGAAGCTCAAAAGGATAATCGTTGTATGTGTACTTGAGTTTGACATCCTCGAAACAAATGTCGTAAGGGTTCTGATTTGATGGTTTCAGCTTAAAAGGAACCCTTCGACTCAATCTTTCATTTCCTCCAAAATTAACTTCCCAAATCAGAACTTCCCAACTCCTAGCCTCCTCATTCCGAATGTTAAATTCCGAGACCTCTTGCATGTTAATCACCCCGTCTGAAATCTCCAAGTCTAAATGATGTGGCAGAATCAGAATTGACTTGGGTCTAATTATCTCAGAAATAGAATTATCGATAAACTCAACGGGGTGTAACTGATAATCAGGGCATTGAATTGATTCATCCAGAAAATGTAATCCTGGATCTGTAATGTGTGCCCTAAGATCAATTTCCTCAGTTATTGGGCTATCAAATGATATATCAGATTCCTCAGGCCCAATCGTCTCACAGAAATCGTGTTCAGAAAACTCACGTGAGACTTCGCAACTTGATTCTTCACCATCAAAGAAATCAGGATCCGTATCAATGTATGTCCCAAAATCATTTGTTACTTTCTGTTCCAAGGAGACATACGTTTCCTCGTAACCCGGCTCAGGGATCTTAGGTGAAGAAATCAGATCATCCTTAATTGGTTGCTTTAATTCAATCTGGTCAGCCTCGTAACACGTGTCCCCCCGAACAGGTGCCTTAGTGGGTTCTGTCATTAGCTTTCCTGAAGAGGGTTCATCCTGGGAATCATCCGAAGATTGAATCAAAGCAACCACGAATCTCATCCTCAATTTCGCTAATTTCCCAAGTAGAAACTCACCCGGGTTCTTATCCTTAACGTCCTGGAGCCAATCCAACAAAGACTTATTCAAATCATCAATCATTTCAATCAGGGGCTCCAATCTCTCAATGCAAGGTATTGGCTGAACTTCTAAAGATTGAATGATACTCCTCAAGTTAGCCCGAACCTTATCTTGAACCTGGTTAACCTGAACCAAATGAGTTGGTTCAGGGTTGGGCGGGTTTGGGCTCTGATGAGAACCTCATCATGAGCCATAACTAGCTCATTTTGACCTAATACAAAGGATAAAAGCTCCTATATAACTCAAGGAAAGGCTTAACTCAGAGAATTCTGAGTTTAAGGAGAAAACAAGTCATAAGGGGTAAAAATGCAATTTTACCAGTATAATCTGCATACAGGGTAATTCAGGGTCCAAACATAGGTCAAAGCAACCTAATAAGAATAAAAGTGGGATAAGATGATCTGGCAAGGGCTACAGCAATTCCAAGGAACTAAATGATAATCTGTAACCCTAAAACAAACCCACTTCAATTCACGAGGTTCAAGGCAAAGAAAAAATGGAATAAGCCCTCTAAAATTCATAGAAAAATAATATCTAGGGTTTAGAACCTTCAATTTGACCTTAGGAACCTATCTTGACCTACATTGAGAACCATACCCAATTAATAACTTAATTTGGGTTTTTGCATAAATTGACCAGTCAAACAAGGTTTAATCTAGAAATAAAATTCACCATCAGATTCCTTAGGTCCTAATTAGTCATGTATAAAAACTTGAGCCTAAGAAGAAACCTTCTTGACCAACTTTACACTTTGGTCCTCATATATTTACTTTTTGGCCCTCAACTTTTGAACCCTCGCATTTTGGCCCCTAACTCTCCTTCGTTCTTTGCGTTCAGGTCCTCCCTGCAAAACCTGCCAGCACCATGCTCCGGCGACCTTGCGCGGAGCATGGCGCCGCGCAGGGTGAGGGGGAGGGTCTGGCAAGTAAACCGGGGGTGCCCTGCGTCGTCAGCCGTCGCAGGGACACCCCCCTGGTCGCTGTAACCCACCATACCGGCCGTGCGAACGCACGGACGGTATGGGTTTCCATCTCCGGCATCTTCCGGCGAGGGAGACACGTCGTCTCCCACCGCCTTCCTCTCTGATTCGGTCCCTATAAATACCCCCGTCGCTCCACCGTTCTTCCCAGCTCGGATCTGACGGAGAAAACCCCCAACTTTCCTCTCTTCTCACTCCGGCAGACGCCTACCAGCTCCGGCGGTTCTTCCTCCTCCTCCTCTTCGCTCTGCCGCAATACCAGCAGCAGAGACTTCTTCCCTTGCTCTTCCCGCGCCACGCCGCACCCAGCTGGCGCCTCTCCGGCCCTCTGCTCGCCGCCGCCCCTTCCCCCGGGCATCTTCTTCTCCGGCGACAGTCGATACGACTGTCGCCCGCTCCGGCCCCTCCTCGTCCTGCTAAGTAGGTAGAACTCCTCCTCTTCCTCCCCTCTTCCTTTTCCTCACTTTAAACATCTACTGTCGCCCTCGATTCCGACCAATCACCCTCACCTTCTCCGCCTCCGGCCATCCTCCGGCGAGCCACTCCCATCACTCCAGCATCCCACACGGCTCGCCGACCTGCACATAATCTCTGCCTCCTCACCCTGATCCATTTCCGCCCCTCCACTTCCCCCAAATCACCCTCTGCAACTCCACCGAACAAACCCATCTCCCGACCCACAGTCCGACCTAGGGCAGCCCTTAGGCTCCGCCCCGCCGCCTGCACACCCCCTGACCACCTTCGCCGTGCCACGGCGAAGGTCCTCCGCGTTTCTAATTGGGCCGAGAGGCCGTTTTTCTGTGGGCAGGTACCTGCGCTCGTCGCCGCCATTGTTGAAGCGAAGCAGCTTCTTCACCTGCTGCCCCAGGTGCGCCACGCCCAGGTTACGCTCCCAGACAGTGCGAGGCGCCTTCGCGAAGTACTAGGCTGCAGTCGAGTCGAAGCTCTCGCACGAAGCCCCCGCGCTTCGCCTCGACGGCCGCTGCTTCCTCCGCGCAGGCACCGAAATTGGGGTGGGACATTTAGTCCCACCTCGTAACCTTTCAAAGGAGAGCGCCCGCATAAAGGCAAAAAGTGCCTTATGCTTGTTGCCTCCTGAGCACGGGGTGAGGTCCCTCTCACTCACTCGCTCTCTCGACCCGGTCTCGTCCGCGACCACGCCCCGCGGACCTGGCCCGACCCGACTTAGACTGACCTGCACTCCTCGCCCACCACGCACGCCGGTGGGCCTGGACCCGGGCGCGACCCGTACCCGGCTACCCGGCAGCTCTGGGAGAGCTATCCTATGAGCGGATTCTGTGAGAGAGAGACGCGGGGGAGGGTAGAGATAGGTTTTGCCCTTCTTTGATCAAGCTGTGTAAGTGTGCAGGCACAGGTGAAGAAGAACCGTGGAAGAAGACGAAGGCTGAAGGAAGGAGGATCACCGAGCGGCACTGTAGCAGCGGCGGTTTAAGTCGTCTGATTGGAAAATCAGACGACGTCCTGAAGGCAAAGAAGGAGAAGGAAGGCGAGGCAGAGGAGAACACAGAGAGACAAGCAGAAAGAGCTGAAAGAAGAAGGAGAACGCAGAGAGGCCAAGACAAGAACTGAAAGAAGAAGAGCACGAGAAGAAGAAGGTCTGAAGAAAGGAAAAGAAGAAAGAAAGAAGAAGAAGAACAGGACCGCAAGGGAGAAGAAAAAGAAAGAGACGAGCAGAAACAAGAACTGAAAGAAGAAGAAAAGCATCACTACTGCTGCAGATAAAGCAGAAGAGCCAAGTAGAAGAAGATAGGCAAAGAGAAAAGAAGAGAAGAAGAAAGAAGCCAACAAATTCTCTCTCTCTCTCTCTCTTTATTTTTTTTGTACAAGAAACTTGTATCTCTAGAATACAACTTGCTCCCTGAGTTCGACCTCGGGAACTCTTTTATTTCCGAGTAACAAATTGTATTAAACTGGTAATCACCTCTCTATACTATACTACGACGAAATAATAAAACTATAGAGGAAGGTAGCCCACCAGTTTTTTGGCGCCGTTGCCGGGGAGCAACGGCTATTCTAGAGGTAAACATTCCTGTTTCTTTTTAGTTTCTGATAATCTCCTCTCTTTTGTGCAGCTACAGGAAATCAAGAAGACAAGCAACTGCACGACAACCACTCCGAGGACAGGTAAAATTTTTTTTTTTTTTTCCTCTCGCTATTAACTCCTAAACTCTAAAGAGGAAGAAAAGAAAAGAACAAGCAATATAGGGCTAACCTGTCTTCCATACTTAGTAACCATAAAGAGTTGCATGTTTTCAACTCATTAGTCCTGCACACTATTAAGGGTATTTAAGGGCTAACACATTCTTGCTTGAGCCCTAATTATCCAACAAAGAACTAACTGGACCAAGTAGAGCTAACCTAAGATTCAACATTAGGGTTTTAGAGACACACTACTTAAATCAAGAATGGAGAAAATCCAAAAGAAGTGTGCCTAAACCATTGATTGAACATACTTATTCAGAGAAACCCTAAACAATTGGCTCTCTAAACACTTGAACCCAAAAAGAAAGGACCCAAAAGCTCTCAAAGGAACAAGAGGTAAAGTTGACTCCTTGGGTCAACCAACCTTAAAATTAGGTCACTTTCTCACTCAAAATACCTAAGAGATCAAGTGTAACTTTAAGCACCCTGATCTTAAGCTGAAATTGGTAGACTTAAGAGGTCAAGATCCCCATCCTGGTCTACCTGGAATCTCAGTGACAAGAGAGGTCGGGTGGGGGAAACCCTGTAACCCGTGGGGACGCTCTACCGTGTAGGGGTCTTCGCGGGACTCTCCCTCTCTGGCTGCTCAGGTAATTCTCAGGTGGACGATCTTTCTGATCAAGGGGTCCATCTGCCCCGAACCTCTATAGTCACCCAACATTTTTTGGGTGTCTTGATTGGGTCCAGCACCTGCTTATCTCATCCAGTCCTTCAGTATTTTGCAGGAGGTCCTTGAAACCTCCTATAGAAATTCACTCTCTCCGAGGCTAAGCCTCGGCTCCCTTGTTTTTGCAGAAATCATTCACATAGCCCCTCTTTCCTCTGATTCTGAACAAAGTCCCCTTCTTCCATTAATTCAAACTTCTGATTCTATCTTGATTCCACCACCTGATTCGAAGATGCAGCCTAATTACCTAGCAAGACTACCATATAAAAAACCTGAATATCTGAGATCCATGAAAGATAAGATGATTGAGGATGCCCTTGAAATCTATGAAATCAAATATAAACCCTCAACACCAATAGAAAACATTCAGGTTGATGTCCTAACAACCACAGCTTTCATCATAAACTGTGCCCAGATTCTATTGACAGAAGTTACAAAAGAATCAACCCGAGATATGCTCATGACAGGATACATTGAGATGGAAAAATTACACCAATCTGAATACCTTCAATGCTTGACAAATCCTGTACTTTGGGAACAACACCAAGATGCCCTTATGAAACGGGTAGAAATGATGAAATCAGTAGAACAAATTATCAACCAGAAGTACCCATATATACCAGAAATAGAGGATGAACCATCTTGGAACAATATTGAGGAACAATCCAGTTTCCCAGATCTCAGGACTGGGGCACAAAGTGGTTGTGAAATCCCAACCCAAATAGAAGACAATGTTGAATTAGGTTGGGATATTGCAGGAGAACACAATGATGAGCCAAACTTAGACCATGAATTGCCAAGCCTAGAATTTCAAAACTCCTGCAATAATGAGATCGGAACTGAACCTTCTGAGGGTATAAATTCGGCCCCTTATTTTGATAAGGTGGCCCTCGAAGGTTATTCGGACTTAGGTTCTAATAATTCTACCCACATCCTAAGCCTAGAACCTAGATCTGAAACTTATTGGGAAGATTATGAGGCCCCTTATGAGAAAGATCAAAATTTTACAGAATATGATTCCGGGCCTCTATTTGATGAATATCCCTCTCCAACATCTTCAGAAAATCTGATCGATTTTCCAGAGAACATGCCAATTTATGATACAGAGACTGAGGAGTTGGACGAGTTGGATTTTAATTGGGTCTATCCTACCAGCTTGGAGCTTGAGCCTAGACAGAATACCTTTTCGAGCCCAGAATTGACATATAGGCTAGACCCCAATCAGGCTGCTGATTCCACATCTGATGATTTTTGCTGTGGTGGAATTCATGATCATGAATCTCATTTTCGCCAACTCTCCGATAATTTCAAATCTGACTATAATTGCGGAGAGATTCCCCTTCCTGAACACGCCAGGCCTATCTACGACCTCAGTTCTCATGACTCTAACTCCGACTCTGAGGTCCTGATTCCCGAGATCACTGATAACACAGAATCATTCCTTTTCGATCCTCAGGAACCAAAAACAGAAAATGCCAAGAGTGATTGCAACCAAGAATCCAAATTTTTTCTCGAATCCGATTCCTTTCATCCTACAAACACTCTTCCGGCATTTGATAGTTACCCAGAGGACTCTCTACAGAAAATCACCTATCATCTGTTTCTAGAAGAGCCCTCGTACACAATGGCCACCTCATCCGCACACACAGAACGGATCAAAACCTCTTCCAAACCCCGACCCGCAACTGGACTCAATTTCTATTCAGATTCACCTCTCACCGAGCCGATTGCATTTCCAACTCAGGTTCTGAACACTGATCAGACTACATACCACGCCCCATCATTCTCTGATCACCCCTATAGGGTTTCCGCGTCATTCATTGATTATTCTACGGATCCCTACTCTGACCAGGCTGATTCGACTCAGCCAAACCCTACGTTTACACTTCCACATCCATCTGAGCTTCATAGTTTATGGTGGGCTCCACACCTTTTTATCCACATCTATCAACCCACCAGATTGATTGGGTTTGGGCTGCATCATCAGCCTGTTGATCTGAACAAGCACCTGGTTGGACCAACCAGGCTCTTAATCAAGGTGCTTGTCTTACAAAACTCTGTTGATTTGACCATCCCCTCTCCATCGCATTTCCCGCTTGGCTGAAGGCATCAAATTTAGCGCTCAACGGGAGGCAGCCCGTCATTCTCTTTGAAAACCTGAAACTTGTTCTGACACCTTTTTGCACTTAAGGTTCACCCTTGTAGACAGCCGACCCCACCTCAGATGCTTGCATCTGGGATTAGAAATCGTCCGCAAAAATTCAACCCGACCCATTCACGCATCCAAATTTCTGTCTTAAGGAATGAACTAAGCTAAATAAAAACCCCACAAAATTATCTTTTTGTTTTTTTTTATATATATAAATGAAGTTGGAATGAATGTGAGTGAGAATCCAAACAACCAAACTATTCCTAGGATTTATGCAAACACCTAGGTTAATTGGAATTTGGATTTAATGTGGCGAATGAAATCTATGGAGGGGGAAAGAATAGAGGATAACTTACAAAATCTTCCACAGCACTTTACTCCAATCTATCGCTTTTGCTCGTCTCAAAAGAGTACCTGCAATTACAATAAGAAAGGAGAAAAGTGAGGTAAATGATTTGTAAGTTACAAAACGCAAAGAGAAATCAAAAAGCGTCGCCTCCCCAGCAACGGCGGCTTCAAAATGTTGAGCGCACGAAATCGAATCGCTAACGTGTTCGATTTTGGAAAACCTATCATTGTAGCTTGAAAGAGAAGAATTAGTGTTCAACAAATAAAATTTATACCGAAATAAAAATTCCGGGTCGAACACAGGGAGGCGGACGTTTGATTTAAAAACTACGCGTTTCTTTTTATTTGTCACAAAGTAATTCAATTTAAAACTATCTAATTATTTACAATAAATAGAAGAGAGAGAGAGAGTAAGAGAGAAAGAGAATATTACACAGAAAAATCAAAATGAGATGTAGAATAAACAGGGAATTTATCATTAAGGAGATTGTTCATTTCACTCTTACAACTACAAAGCATAAAACAATTACTCTAGAAAGTGCTAAATTTACTCTAGAAAGCATTAAAAGAATAGATGGAGAAATGTCCTCCTCGACTGTGGCTTGGAGGACAAGCAGAACTACACTAGAAAGTAGTAAATCTATACTAGAAAGCAGTAAAAAGAATAGGGAGAGAGAAATCCTCCTCGACGGTCGCTTGGAGGACGAGCCGGACGGGACGACGCCTGGACGAAGGGGAACGAAGCAGGACGAAGGAGGACGAAGCAGAAGAACGGGAACCGAGCAGCACGCCGTCGTCGTCGCGGGATCCACTTCCGAAGGGGGACGAAAATTTGGACTTTATCTCGCGAGAAGCATCCCGTGTGTGGGACAAGCTTCTCTTGAGCTTTGGAGAGGTAGAGAAGAGAAGGAAGGGATGAGAATTTCGTATGGAGGGGGTCTCCTTTTGTAGTTGCAAGGAGTGGGGGCAAAATGGACATTATAACTTTAACATAATAAATGAGGGGTCTTTAGTGACGGATAACTTTAACGTGGGCGTAGCTTGTTGAACGATGTTTTTGCGAATCGCTACGCTTACGTGTTTGGTTTTGGGAAAACCTGTCGTTGTAGTTCGAAAGCGAAGAATTCGTGTTCAACAAATAAAAATTTATACTGAAAAGAATTCCGGGTCGAACACATGGAGGCTACATTGATCTATATTCGCAATTATATTTTTTTAGGATTTTTGTTATGCAAGGCGATATAATTATAATGGAGCTATCAAATTAAGAGAGAGAGAGAGAAAAAAGAGAGAGAGACAAAGAGAGAGAGAAAGAGAACATGCATTCAATATTTCAATTGTTTATATAATAAAACTAAATAAAAATTACACTAGAAAGCGAAAAATCAATTACACTATAAAGCAGGAAAATTCTACACTAGAAAAGTTGTAAATAAGAATGGGAGAGAGAAGTTATCCTCCTCGACGATTGCTTGGAGGATGAGCCGGACGAGACGACGCCTGGATGAAGGAGAACGAAGCAGGACGAAGGAGGACGAAGCAGAAGAACGGGAATGGAGTAACATGCCGTCGTCGTCGCGGGATCCACTTCCGAAGGGGAACGAAATTTGGACTTTATCTCGCAAGAAGCATCCCGGGTATGGGACAAGCTTCATTTGAGCTTCGGAGGGGTAGAGAGGAGAAAGAAGGGATGAGAATTTCGTATGGAGGGGGTCTCCTTTTATAGTTGCAAGGAGTGGGGGCAAAATGGACATTACAACTTCAAAACAATAAATAAAGGGTCTTTAGTGATGGATAAATCCGTCACTAAAGCCCTGACGTGGGTGTCGCTTCCGCGCCCACGCGTGCCTCCTCGGCTGCCCGCTCCTCAACGTCCACGCACGTCTAGCGCTTTTCAGCCGTCCGATCGCGAGATCGGACGGCTTAAAATGCGTCCGTGCCCGCCGCGCGTCTGATTGCGCGTCCGATCGCGCGTTGACGCTATCGGGCGCGCGCGGCCGTCCGATCTCCATATGACGCTCCACCCGCGCCCAATCGCTCGCGCCTGCCTCTCCTCGCCACGGCTCGAACCCGCGCCCCGCGCTCGCGATAGCACGCTCGACCGCTGCGCTATGGGGCGCGGATGGTCGAGCGGGCGCTTTTAAATGCGAGCACCCACAACCGTTGGATTAAGATCCAACGGCGGAGAGCGATCGGGCGTGGAGCCTTCACAAGATGAAGCGGCCATTTGGGCGGCTGAGATGGCGCCACGTGGTGCTATGTTGGCCGTCCATCTTCTGGATGTTGTAGATGGTGCCACGGATGTCGGATTGACTCGATTTTTGTGTCGTTGGGCTGCGATCGTCGATCCGAATTCATCTGTGCGGTTGGATTTATCATCTGAAGTGCAGATTTACACCATCCTGGCCCTTGATCTTCTAGGGTTCCCGGGTCACTATTTGATGCTACAGATGCCTGATTAGGGCGATCTTGGAGTCGTTGAACTCCAATCGTTACCATGATCACATCCATACGGTTGGATCTTTGATCCGAGGCCATGATAAAATATTTGCCCTGTCCAAGCACATAAAAGGAGACAATTAACCTCCATTTTATTCAGACTTTTCTAAATGCAAGATGATGCATGTAATGCAATATTTATATCATGAAATGCAATCCTATGCTTGACAACATGCATAAATAGACATCTTAAGTAGTGTAAATGTGTTTACATCATAGCTCCTGCGCCCACGCGCGCCTCCTCGGCTGCTCGCTTCTTCAACGCATACGCACGTCCATCAGTTCTCAGCCGTCCGATCGCGAGATCGGACGGCTTAAGATGCATCTCCTCCCGCTCGTTGTGCGCCCGCCTGGCGCGTGCGATTGCGCGTCCATGCCGCGCGTTCAATCGTGCGTGAATGTTATCGAGCGCGCGCGGCCGTCCGATCGCGATCCAACGCCTGCCCACGCTCAATCACCCGCACCTTCCGGCCCTTCGCTGCGGCTCGAACCTGCGCCGGCCGCTCGCGTAAGCGAGCTCGACCGCTGCGCTACAGGGCGTGGATGGTCGAGCGGACGCTTTTAGGCGTGACTGACCACAGCCGTTGGATCAAGATCCAACGACGGAGAGTGAGCGGGTGCGGGGCTTCATAGAATGTAAGCGGCCGTTTGGGCGGCCGAGATGGCTCCACGTGGTGCCATCTTGGCCATCCATCTTCTGGAAGTTGTAGATGGTGCCACGGATGTCGGATTTACTCGATTTTTGTGTCGTTGGACTGCGATCGTCGATCCAAATTCATCCATTCGGTCGGATTTGTCATCTGAAGTGTGAATTTTCACCATCCTAGCCCTTGATCTTCTAAGGTTCCCCAGTCACTATCTGATGCTACGGATGCCTGATCAGGGCGATCTTGGAGTCGTTGAACTCCAATCGTCCCCCTGATCACATCCATACGGTTGGATCTTTGATCCGAGGTCCTGATAAAATGTTTGCCCTATCCAAGCACATAAAAGGAGACAATTAACCTCCATTTTATTCGAACTACTCTAAATGCAAGATGATGCATGTTATGAAATATTCATTTCATGAAATGCAATCCTATGCTTAAGAACATGCATAAATAGACATTTTAAGTAGTGTAAATGTGTTCACATCAGTTGCCAACTGCCCATCTCTTTCGTGAGGCTCCAACTCTATGCCTGTAAACTGGCCAAGTGGGCGGGCGCCTTCTGGCTCAAGGCGTCAACCACCACGTTGGCCTTTCCCTGGTGGTAGTAAATGTTGCAGTCATAGTCCTTCAAAAGCTCCAACCAATGTCTCTGTCTCATGTTGAGCTCCTTTTGATCAAACAAGTATCTGAGGCTCTTATGATCTGTGAAAATCTCAAAGGTCTCACCGTACAAGTAGTGCCTCCAAGTCTTCAGCGTGAAGACGACAGCTACCAGCTCCAGATCGTGGGTAGGGTAGCTATGCTCATGAGGCTTCAGTTGCCTCGAAGTGTAAGTGACAACGTGACCCCTCTGTATGAGCACACCCCCTAACCCATGCAAAAAGGTGTCCGTGTACACAACGAACCCGCCACTACTGTCTGGGATGGTGAGCACGGGAGTCGAAGTCAGCCTCTCCTTCAGCTCCTGAAAACACGCCTCACAAGCGTCTATCCAAGAAAAGGGCACGTCCTTCTGGGTCAGCTGTGTCATAGGACGTGCAATCTGCGAGAAGCCCTTGATAAACCTCCTGTAGTAGCTTGCCAGTCCCAAGAAACTGCGGATCTCAGTAACCATACGCGGTCTCTCCCACCTGAGCAGTGCCTCAACCTTGGCTGGGTCCACTGCCAAGCCATCCCCGGAGATCACATGGCCCAAGAAGGTCACCTCCCTCAACCAGAACTCGCACTTGCTGTATTTGGCGTACAACCTACGTCGTCTCAATGTGTCCGAAACCATCCGCAAGTGCTGTCCGTGCTGCGTCTGATCTCAAGATTAGATGAGCACATCATCAATGAATACCACCACGAACTGGTCCAAGTACGGTCTGAACACTCGGTTCATCAAATCCATAAAGGCAGCGGGGGCATTGGTCAGCCCAAATGGCATGACCAAAAACTCGTAGTGTTCGCACCAGGTGTGGAAAGCTGTCTTGGAGACGTCCGCCTCCTTGATCCTCAACTGGTGGTATCCAGACCGCAAGTGTATCTTGGAGAATACCGTGACACCTCGTAGCTGGTCAAACAAGTCGCCAATCCTTGGCAGCGGATACCTGTTCTTGATGGCAACTCTATTCAGCTGTCAGTAGTCCACACAAAGGCGTAGGGTACCATCCTTCTTCTTCACGAACAATACCGGGGCTCCCCATGGAGACGCATTGGGCCTCACAAAGCCCTTCTCTAGAAGGTCATGCAATTGAGACTTGAGCTCTCGCAGCTCAAGTGGTGCCATCCTGTAAGGTGCTGTAGAGATGGGGTTGGTCCCCGGTACCAGTGAGATCTCAAACATGATCTCACGCTCGGGTGATAATCCTGGCAACTCATCTGTGAACACGTCGGGGTACTTTTTGACCACCGGGATACTCTGAAAGTCTGCCACAGGGGTGGGCTCCGCCACCACACAAGCTAGGAAGCCCACACACCCCTGGCCCAAAGGTCTCGCCGCCCGTAGTGTAGAAATGCACCTGAAGCCTCCGTCCACTGGCTGCCTGTGGAACTCGAAAGAAGGCAACTTTGGTATGGAGAAGACGATCTTCCTCTCAAAGCACTCAACCAAGGCGTGGTAAGCGGACAGCCAGTCCATCCCCAGAATTACGCCAAGTCCTCCATCTGTATCATAATCAGGTCAGTGGGAAGGTTGTGTCCCCCAATACTGACCTCACAACTTGTGTACACCTCCTCAGCTACAAATGGCTGACCACTTGGACCTCTGATCATGAATGGATCCTCTAACCACATACAGTCCTGCCCCAAACTAACAGCAAAACTGGCAGCGACAAACGAGTGCGTAGCGCTGGAATCGAAAAGCATGTAAACAAGTCTGCCATAAACTGAAACCATACCTGCCACCATTGATCCTGAAGCTCTGGCATCCCTGTGTGTCAGGGCGTTGATACGCCCCTTAGCCCTAGGTGCGGACGAAGTAGCCACACTCTGAGTCAGACGGGTAGCCACCGGCCGGTACCCTCCCCACGATTGTTGTCCTCCTCCTCGCGCCTGGAAACCACGGCCTCCTACTCGCCCTCCAGTGCTTGGCGCGGGGAGCATTTGCTGACCTCCAGCCCTAGACGGGCAGTCCCTCCTGATGTGGCTCAGCTGGCCACACTGGTAGCAAAGGGGGACTCGACTCCCGCCCTCAGTGGATCCCTGCTGATGGCTGGGCGGGGGTCTGGTGCTAGTAGCTGGCGCCTGTCGGGGGCCCCCAAAGGCCACTGATGGCCCTGCAAAGAGTGACGGCTCTCCTGCGGGTGCCACGTGCCTCCTCTCTCGTCAGCCTTGTGAGAAGTCTGGCTGATAGGGCCGCTTTCGGCCACTGTCAGTGTCATGTGCGGACGGGTTGGTCTCTTCATACGTCATAGTTGCCTCCACCACCCTCGAGAACGTAGGCAGCTTCAGGGGTTTGACATACCCCCGAATAGCAGGCCGGAGCCCCTCGGTGAGCCTCCAAAGGCGCTCCTCCTCGGTAGCCACAGCTGTCGCTGCGAAACGAGATAGCTCCAGGAAATGCGTGCGGTACGCGCTCACGGTCATCGTCCCCTGGCGGAGAGTGTGGAACTCCCGCCTCCTCTGGTCCTGCCACGTTTGGGGAAAGTATTGCTCATAGAAGAGGGTGACGAACTGGTCCCAAGTCGGCTCATCCCTCTCCTGACCTCTGACCGCCCTCCACCACCTGTGTGCCACGCTCTCCAACTGGTATGTGGCAAAGGCCACGAGGCACTCCACAGGGGGGTGAAGGGTGTCAAACACCTTCTCGATCTACTCGAGCCTATCCTCCGCCTCGGTTGGGTCCTCATCCCCCTTGAAAGAGGGGGGCTTCAGCTTCCGGAACTACCCGAAAAGCTCATAGTGGCGCTGAAGTGGAGAAGCTGGTATGCATCCTGATAAGGAGGCCTCGTGCTTTGGAGTACCAGAAGAAGGTGGGGGCGGTGGAGGGACACCCCCTCCCCCACATCCAGCGCCATGTCCGTCTGGCTGTCCCACAGAGGACTCCCCCTCCACAGCCCCTAGGAGAGGTGCTCGTGGTGGCGGGTGGAGCTCCTCTCGCACGATATCCCGCATCAGCTGGGCGAGGTCCTGGGCCTGAATGCCCGGGAGCAGTGGCTAGTCCACTGAGGACGACCTTGCTCTGATACCGTCTTGTTACGACCCGATTCCCGAATCCCTACGAGAAACGAGGATCAGACCGACTCGACTGATCCCAAGACCCAGTCGTCCAACGAGAAAGTAACCAAAAAGCAGTAAAATAAACCACATTCACCATGCAAGTAACTAACAGTAACAAAAGTACAACAGTAAAGAAAAGAACTACTACAGTACACACCACCACAACAGTAGAGAATTAAAAACAGGTACATAATTATGAAGTTTACAATAAAAGAGTACAAAGGTGTAACAGAATACTCACTACTACAGAAAAACGTGTACAAACAAAAGTACAACTACTGGGCTCTACTAGTCCCAGCACCCTCCGCAGCCGTAGGCTCTGGCTGCTCAACACCTGGTCCTGAAAAAGGTGAAAAATATGACACGTCATCGAAACGCTGAGTAGAGTGGCAACTAGCTAGCTAAGAAAAATAGTAAAGGTGGACAAGTAGCTATTGTTTTTAATTTATTTCTTTATTTATCTATCTACTCTTTCTTGGTTTATTTCTCAGGTCTTTCTCTTGATCTCGAATGTTCCTTGTGGGAACGATCTTGATTGTAGTCTTTTCCGAAAAGTAGAAGTAGCACGTGGTGCTCTCCTGGCCGGGAGAGTCCCCCGTGGTGGTTCTACCCTCAGTCAACCACCCCAAGGTCGCTGACTACGGCACCTGCGAAAAACGCACGGGTAGCTACCCCGCACTGGCACGCGGTCAGTCGTTTCCGTTAACAGGTGCGCCCAAAGCACAGCATAGAGCTAGTATAGGGCAGAGCCCTCTCAGTAATAGGGGACTAGCCCCTCCACAGTAACCAAACAGGGGTCTTGCCCCTCCAAAGTTTGCGCACCCTCACCTGACTACCCTGATTTGCCCAGTGGGCCTAACAAGTCTGTGTAGGATGGCTAGCTGAACCCTGGGTCCCGTGGGGTGGCTAGCTCCCTCCCTACACTAGTAGCTCTCCCCGGTACGGTGTGCGCAAGGGCCAAAAGTCGGTACAAAGTGGCCAGACCTAACCCCGGGTCCTTGGGGTGGCTAGCTTCGCTCTGTACTAAACAGGGGAACAGTCGCTCTCCTTGGTACTCTGTACTCAAGGGCCAGCTCACTTCCCCATTCACTTTCCCAGTTACATTTTATTTATTTCTAGGAGCTCTACTCCTAATTCCCCATAAGATTCGTGCTCATATTTCTTAGGCCAAGCCATACTAGGTTTCATCAGTTCAGTTTTATTCGCATGTAGCACGTGTTGTAACGAACGCGTGCCCCAGACGTCTTTTAAGACGTCTGGGAGGTGGCCCAGACGTCGTACCAGGCGTTTGGGATCACATCCAGACGTCTGAACAAACGTCTGGGATCGTTTCCAAACGTTTGGAAAATAGTTATTTTTCGCATGAGAGATTCGTCTACGCGCCTGTGCGTGTAGACCTGTGATTCCTCTCTCTCTCTCTCTTTTTCCCTCTCTCTCTGCGGCTGCAGACCTGCCGCGCACTCTCTCCCTCCTCCTCGCGCGGCCTTAAAAGGCCACGCCTCCCCTCCTGTCGTCTCCACCGTCCCCTTCCTCTTCTCCTTCCTATGCGCGAGAGCGAGCGCGAGGGCGGCAGCGGCGGCCGCAGTGAGCGCGGAGGAGGTGCGGCGTGCGAGGGCGGAGCTCTGCCGTGAGGGCGAGCTCGCCGGAGCGGCTTGGCCGGCCGGCGGAGGGCGCAGGGGGCGCGGAACGACGCGGAGAGGGACCTGCTGCGGTCTGAACAGCAGACGCTGAGGTGCGACGCGGGCGGCGTCGCGAGCGGAGGCCGAGTGGCGCCCTGATTCTGGAAAAAATTTCCAGAATCAGACGTCTGGGTTGATAGCCAGACGGCGAGGGAGACGTCTGGAATCTCATACAGACTTCTGAAAGGTGAGTATTC
This sequence comes from Thalassia testudinum, assembly GCA_037157565.1. Lineage (NCBI taxonomy): Eukaryota > Viridiplantae > Streptophyta > Magnoliopsida > Alismatales > Hydrocharitaceae > Thalassia > Thalassia testudinum. Next base: position 3,946,831 of record JAZHRO010000076.1, read on the forward strand.
CGCTTTCTTCTTCCTTCTTGTCGACTGACCGTACTGAGGGAGGGAGTTGGCTGTGCGCAGGCTCGGTGATTCGCCATCCAACGCGAATCAGACGTCTGGTTGTTGTACCAGACGGCGGGAGCGACCTCCAGACGTCCGGGGTGACCATCGAACGTCTGGGAGCTAGGCCAGACGTCCCCGCAGACTTCTGGACGTCTGGAAAACCACGCTGAGCAGGTAATTCTCTGATCCACTTTTTAAGACGTCTGGAAGAAGTTCCAGACGTCTGATTTTACACAGTGTCGTCGTTTTCGACCCGTTTAGGGCCCGTTCGGGTTCCGTTTTCCGTGATTTGAGTTGCGTTCTTTTCAGAATTAATTCCTCTACCCATCTACAGCAGCTATACACTGTTTTGAGACTTTCCTTCTGTTTGATCCTCGTGATAGGACCTTGTTCAGTTGCAGTCTTGGGAGTCGCGGAGGCACGCGGGATTCCCGATCACGCCCCCATTACTCTCGTTGTAGCTGGTAGAGTGGCTTTAAGTTATTAATAAAATCTGTTAAATTATGAAACCATAAATAGAACCTAGGACATTGCATGAATCCTAGGAATGAGAAATAGATGGAATGATAGCTCCTAGGTGTTGCATGAATCCTAGGACTGGAAAACTAGATTGTATGATAGATCCTAGGATATGGCATGAATCCTAGGATGGGAAAACTAGTGGAATGTATAATACTGCAGTCTTGGAAAATGGAAAGAGATATAAAGTTGTCTGTAATTTGAATTAACAGCTGCCTGTTGTGAATAGATAACGTGGTTGAGAACATGGATTGTAAGAATTTGAAACTGGAAAGTGAAACCTGGATGTTTGAGTAAAAAGGATGGAACCCTACGGGGAAGTAGGAGTAGAACTCCTGGAAAGTGAATGGAATAGTTTTGGGGAAGTGAGCTAGCCCTTGAGTACGGAGTACCAAGGAGAGCGACTGTCCCCCTGTTTAGTGCAGAGCGGAGCCAACCGCCCCAGGGACCCGGGGTTAGGACTGGCCACTCTGTACCGACTTGCTGGCCCTCGCGTACGTAGTACCGAGGAGAGCTACTAGTGTAGGGAGGTACTAGCTACCCCACGGGCCCCGGGGTTCTGCTAGCCTCCCACACAGACTTGTTAGGCCCGCTGGGGCAAACCAGGGTAGTTAGGCGAGGGTGCGCAGACTGTGGAGGGGCAAGGCCCCGGTTTGGTTACTGTGGAGGGGTTGGACCCCTGTTACTGAGAGGGCTCTGCCCTGGACTGGTTCCGTGCTGTGCTTTGGGCGCACCCATTAACGGAAACGACTGACCGCGTGCCAGTACGGGTTAGCTACCTGTGCGTTTATCGCGCATGCCGTAGTCACCGTTACGTCTGTCAGTGACCTTGGGGTGGTTGACTGAGGGTAGGATCACCACGGGGGACTCTCCCGGCCAAGAGAGCACCACGTGCTACTTCTATTTTTTGGAAAAAACTGCAATCAAGATCGTTCCCACGAGGAACATTCGAGATCAAGAAAAAGATCTGGGGAATAAATGAAATAGTGAGACAATTGAAAGATGTGAATAAAGAAAGTAATAGAACATAACAGCTACTGTACACTCTACTGTTGTCTTTAGTTTTAGTTGCCACTCTACTCAGTGTTTTGCTGACGTGTTACACTCGTCACCTTTTTCAGGACCAGGTGTTGAGCAGCCAGGGTCAGCGGCTGCAGAGGATGCTGGGCCGAGTAGGGTCCAGTAGAGTTACTACTGTCTTTTGTACCTCTTTGTTCCCGTTATAGTGAGTAGTTCTTGTTTCCGCTGTACTTTTATTTACCTGCAGTTCATGTTATATGATAAATGTTGTTCTACTGTTGTGGTGGTATATACTGTAGTAGTTTCTTTCCTTACTGCTGTACTTTCTTACTGTTAGTTATATTCATGCTGAATGTGGTTTATTTTACTGCTCTTTTGGTTATTTCCTCGTTGGACGACAAGGTCTTGGGATTAGTCGAGTCGGTCCGGTTCTCGTGTCTCGTAGGGACTCGGGAACCTGGTCGTTACACGTGTTTCCAACATTTAATCTTTCTTTTTCAATTTATATACAAGCAGCTCGAATTTAGTTTCCAAATAATAGGAATTACATGTAGCAGTTACTAGCAACAGTACTCTACATTTCACAGGCAGTTGTTATCCCATTACAGGCAATTATCATTATTCTATCTACTTATCCAAGACTGCAATTCAGGCATTCAAGGCATTCTTTTCAGTGTTTCTGTTCCTAGGATTCATGCCACACCCTAGGATTTATCATTCAATCTAGTTTTCAGGTCCTAGGATTCATGTCATACCCTAGGATCTATCATTCAATCTAGTTTTCAAGTCCTATGATTTATGCCATACCCTAGGATCTATCATTTGTTTCAGATACGCATTTATGTTTGTAATTAACTAAGGGAAGACACTCTACCCGCAAAATTGGGAGTAATGGGGGCGTGATCGGCAGGTCCACTTGCCTCCGTAACCCCCAAAGTTGCAACAGAACGAGGTCCTAACACAAGGATCAATCACAAGGAACCACGCAGAACAGGATAAAAGTATTTCAAACAAGTAGAGGAACTAATTTTGAGAAGAACAGAATCTTAAACGCGGAAATCGGACCTCGAACAAACCCTAAACAAGTAAAAAATGATAACTACGACTCAAATCAGACGTCTGGAACATCTTCCAGACGTCTTAAAAAGGGGTCCAGGTCATACCTCACTCTGCGCTGCTCCTCAGACGTTTAGAGGTCCTGTTGAACCATCTGGACCCAGTTCCAGACGTCTGACCACCTCTCCGGATGTCTAGAGACGCTCTCTGCTGTCTGGTGACTCGCCCAGACGTCTGAACCGCGTGGGAGGGCGTGTCCTGCGCCTTCCTGAAGCGAATCTTGCACGCGTACGTAAAAATCCCTCATCAAGGCATGCGACAAAGCTTCAACGGAACGCTTGCATGGCCGTATCCGCAAAAACAAGCGAAGAAGGAAAATACCTACCTCTCAGTCGTCTAAGCTTCCTCCAGATGTCACCCGCGTCGTCTGGATGTAGGTCTAGACGTCTGATTTTGGGAAAAATTCTCAGAATCAGAACCTCCTCATCTTCCCGCTGTGCGCGGCCGCATCGCGCTCGTCCGCCCGCCTCGCGCTCGTCCGCCCGCCTCGCGCTCGTCCGCCCGTCGCCCGAGTTGCAACAGCATCGGGGAACCCTCCCCAGCATAACGCTCCTTCGCGTGCACGCCGGTCGGCCTCAAACTGCTCCGGCGAGCTCTCTCTCTCTCTCTCTCGCGTGCTCTCTCTCCTCTTCCCTCTCGTTGCACCTCTCCTCTCCACCACGGCACCCGGTAGCAGCTGCTGCCCTCGCTCTCGCGCTCACGCTAGAGGAAGGAGAAGACAGGTGGGGTGGGTGGCGAGAGGGAGAGGAGAAGGGTATTTGTAGGCATGGAGGGGGGGGGGGGGGGTCAGTTTCTGTAGGTCGGCGAGGGGAGAGAAAAAGAAGAAGGTGGCGAGTTTCAGTCTGCGCGCGGCATGCGCGCAGACTCGCGATCGTACGCACGCAAAAATTAATTTCCAGACGTTTGGGAAGGCGTCCATACATCTGGACCAACTCCCAGACGTCTTAAAGTGTTTTAATGTCACGAGTCTTAACCGCTGCTGAGCTCCTTAAGTAGGAAGACAGTGGATTAGAGCATCGAGGTGGTGCGAATAGTCTCTAAGGGCATGGGCGGTGGGGATTTGATAAGAAAGCGCGCGCAAGCTAAAATCAAATAGCGACCATTGGATCAGATTTGGGAGGAGAGGTGACCACACGTGTCGAATCACGAGAAGGTTCTATTCAAATCGAGCCACAAATCAAGCGATCAAGAGAATGAACGGCCATGATGGCTTGAGTTCATCGCGTGAACAGTTCACGCGAGCTGCAAGTAGCGGCTGGGTTCTATTGGTGTTTTTGCAAGGAACACCCCTCAGCGAAGGGGTAGAAAAAGTGCAAGCAAGCCCATAAGTGGTTATGAAACATTTCAGAGCAGTCCTTAAGACTTACAAATAGGTCCCTGCGGTCTTCAAGTAGGTACTTGGCTAGTTTTCTATGAATGAAATGTAATGTACTAAGGACCTAAATGTAAATCTTTAACTACAAGGCCCAAATGATGTCCTAATGTACCCAAGTTTTTATAGAAGCTTAATTGAACATTCGGGAAGTTAATTATATTTTTGATTTAGAATTTTGAGCTCATTTGTGTGTTCAATTTGCACTTGGATCATTATTTTACATTTATTAATAGAATATCTCATTTAATGACTTAATTATGTGTTTTTAACACACAATTGATGTTTTTGGTCTTTTTCTCTATTTTCCACACTTAACCCTTTTTATGTGTTAATTTGATAGTGTTTAACATAGTTTCTAACTTAACTTAGGCGATTTAGCTATGATGAGTCGCAACTCATCAGGACCTCACCCCCTATGCGTGCTGAGGCAATATGCCCTTAGAATAAAATTAATATATGCTGCTTCGTCTGGTTGCCCACTTCCAAGGTGGGACTAAAGTCTCACCCTTCCTTGCCTGCGTAGCTGCAAGTGCTTCTTCCTCAATTGGAGCGTGAGTGTGCCCTGGCAGCTTCAATTAGATGCCTGGGAGGGTTCCTGGGAATAAGTCGTGCTGCCTAGGCGTGGTATTGTCGAAGAACACGGCTGGAGGAGCTTGGATGGCGTCGGAGATGGAGGAGGCGATGGGTGGAGGACAGCGACGAATTGAAACATGAAATAGGGCCTCACGGCCACATTAGAATACTTCAGGAGCTTCGCCAAGGCACGGTGAATGTAATGGCGATGGTTCTGTGGTGGATTAGGGTGTGTGGTGGTTGGTCGGAGTCAGGTACAACGTGTGAAGGTGGGTTTGGTCGTCGGGGTGTTTGGATGGGCAATAGGGTGGAATAGGATAGGGGTTTTGTAGGGCGTGATGCGACGAAGGTCGTGAGGTGGTCGACGAGTTGATTGGTGGTTTGCGGAGGTGAGATGGACTTGCTGGAGGAGTGGTCAAAGATGGGGAAGACGGAGGTGAGCGTGTCGAGTCAAGGGTTATTTTTGGCTTTTTAGAGAAGGAAACGAACCTAAGGACCTAAAGAAGCTAATCTGACCCTAATTTAATGGACGAAAGAGGGAGAATGGCACCGGCGTTGGTAGGCCGGTGCCGGGGAAGAAGATGCTCCGGTGATGGGGACGGCGATGACGACAGGGACAAAGGGGCACCCGCTGGTATGGCTTGACGCCGAGGAAGGTAGGGAAGACGAATCTGCCACTGGTATTGTGGTCAGATGAAGAATGAAGACGGAGGAGGTCGCTGGAGCTTGAGGAGCTTTTCATCCGGACAAGGAGGGAGGAATTAAGGGTGTTCCAGGCCGAAATCAAGCTTGGGATCTTCTGTCTGATCTGGGGGGTTATTTATAGATCTTTGGAGGGTGCTTTGAGCTTGGGAAGAAAGCTTCCCAAGCTTGAAATGTCGTCGGAGTTGGAATTCTCTAGGACAACCAAATCTCTCATGTGCTCGCATGAGAGATTAGGAATGTTTTAGGGCTCATGGATGGATTCAATGGAAAGAAGACTCTTCAAGGAATCTCCCTTCCAATTTTGGAAGGGTTTGATTGATTAGAGAAGGAGTTCTCTTCAATCAAAGGTCGCCGGAGTTGTAGGAATATGATTCATGGCGGAAGTGACCTTTTTGTGAAGAAGACAACAAAGTTAGGGGGCTATTTGAAAGGAATTCAAAAAGCTAAGGGTCTAAATGAAATAGAAAGAGTCTAACTGGATCAAAATGCAAACTTGGTCAAGATGATCTCAGATTGGGCTCAAATTTTGGTACAAACCTAATTTGGACCCAAGGAATCCAATGTTAAGTTAGATTTAGGTTTTGATCAAGTTTGACTGGGTAATTTATGCAAAAACCTAAATTAGGGCAAATGTCTGTCTGCGACTTTGTTTTGGGTCAAGACAGGTTCTGATGGTCAAATTGAAGGTGCCAAACCCTAGAGAATATTTTTATATGAATTTTAGAGGATTTAGGTGAATTTTATCCTGACTAGAACCTCAGTTCATTAAGCGAGTTTGTTTTTAAGTTTTTAGAAGTCATTTAATTCTTGAAATGCGTGAAAACCCATTTTTGTCTGCATTAACCTACTTGTTAGACTCTTAAGACCATTTGACCCTTAATTAACCCCTGAGAAAACCTGTGGTTCTGCATTCAAGATATGATGGAAAAATTATAGTTTGAACCCTTATTTTTTGTATTTCTCTCTGAAAGGATTTGCAATGAATTATGGCCTTCTGGTGATCATGAAGGAGCATTTATTCCTTGGTAATGAGTAAATTGAGCTAGTTATGGCTCATGATGGTATTCCCATCACTTGTTAATTCACGAGCTGCCTGCTATATGAATTAAAAATCAGAATGTGATAGAGATACATGTCATGTAATGAAACGAGACGAGTACCTATTCATGAACTCTACGGGGAACTAGAAAAGGAAATCAAAGTACAGTGATATGGATATCTAACGTATGATGGAACAGGTTGCCTACGGGCATGTTGGTTGGCGATTCATACTTGGGTATGAAAAGTGAGCTGGCCCTCGTATACGTGGTACTGAGGAGAACTACTGTCACTTTTGTGTGGGGAGAGAGCTAGCCACCCCTTGGGCTGGGAGCCGGGGTTTGGATTAGCCTCCCTACACCGATTCCTGTTAGGCCCACTAAGCAAACTAGGATAGTCGAGCAAGGGTATGCAGACTGTTGAGGGGTGAGGCCCTGTTCTGTTCTGTGCTGTACGTTTGGGCGTACCCGCTAGCGAAAAGGACTAACCGCATGCCAGTGCGAGGTAGCTACCAGTGCATTTATCGCGCGTGCTGTAGTCACCACTACATCGCGACTATGACCCTTGGGTGGTAGACCGGGTGTAGGACCACCACGGGGTACTCTCCCAGGTAGGAGAGTGTCACGTGTACATACTGCATCGCAGAAAAACAACATCAAAATCGTTTCCTTAGGGCACAAGTAGATTAAGAAATGTTGTAGACCCTTACTAGAATAACCGAATAAGAAACATATAGTTGATTATAAACGGAAACAGATGATAATTAATAACCGGAAAGATACATGAATAGTTTACTGTTTTTCTTTCATGTTTAAATGCATTTAATATTCTTGTGTATCACTCTACTCAGCATTAGCTAACCACAAATATATGTAAACATGTTCAGGTCAGGTAGTTGAGCAGCCAACGCCATCGGCTGCAGAGTATGCAGGGCCCAATTGAGCCCAACAGTAGTTTGTTCTTTCCCTTTTCCATTCCAGTGGCCTTTTACTGTTAGTATCTCTAGTATGTTGGACCATGTTTGTTATGCCTCTCTACTTTAGTTGTGATGGCTATGTTAGTGAACATTATTTTCCGCCTGTGGTGCATTGTTCTTTTGGAACTCTGTTCTATTTTTTTGTTGCCGCCTATTATTTATTTTGCTTAGTTACGTTGCATGTGTGGTTGTAGTATGTTTCGTGTATTTGATTATCTCTCGTTGAACGACTGGGTCTTGGGATTTAGTCGAGGCGGGCCATTCTCGGGTTCCGTAGCAAGCCGGGTTTGGGTCATAACAATTATTAATTTAAAATAAAATGGTGAAATGATTATGTTTATGCCTCCCAGTAAACGATATGGACTCAACCATCTAAAAGAAATAAAATCTAAAATATAGGTTAGCTTGACCCTATACTACAATCAACGATAACGATTTAACAAATCAAGTTAACCTAAGTCTATTCTTTATGTAATTAAGTAAGACTAATAACCTTAATTAATTGTGTTGAGAATTAAACGATCATTCGCCTGGTTAGGTAAGCCCACCAGATGGGCTAGCTGGCAAAATCTACCTGTAGGCTTAGATGCGTTAAACAATTAGTCAGGCACCATCGATCAATATAAGTTGATTAGCCAAGCCGATAGGCTAGGTTATCCAATCGGACTGACAAGACCTAACTAGCTAGAACACACAACAAGGAGAGATTATGCTGCTTTTCATCTAAATGTGCTTACGAGGTAGTTACCAAAGGCAAGATAGTTATTCAGATGAGCATCATTACAGTTTGTGGAGATCGTGGTATGGTGGGCTTTGACTCACAATCGGCTGGCTAAATGACCACAATCTACACGATTGAGGACCCCGTGATCTTTTAAAGTCAAGATCATTCGGCTGTAAGGGGTGACCCAATTAGAAAGAGAGAACAAAAGCGATTACATTGTATCTTGCATTCAAGAAAACATAGTGAAATTTGAGAGTTATAACACTTTCCCCAAACGTACACCAGTTAAGGTGGAACTTGATCACCAATTTCCTTACCTTTTTATGACTTCATTTTGGATCAGCCCTATTGCTATTATCGGATCAGAATAGTGTCTTAGGCCTCGATCAAATGGATTGATATAATATAGTCACTATATATTAGTGGATATAGTATGTTAAAGTGTATTTGTTTTAATATATGTTGGTGCTAATATGATATAATGAGATAATTTAGAAATGAATATATTTTAATAGATGTTGATGTGATAGAGTGGGATATATTATTTTCCAATCAATTGAAGGAGTATCTCATGAAATATCCCTCTAATTAGAGATAGCTAATGGCATATTCCTTATACAAATGCAGCTTAGTGGGAGATTGCGAAAAAGAAAAGAGTGTGCTAATAAGGTATCAACTTACTTATAAATACCATTTGAATTAAAAATTTGAAAGAAAACCTCGACTTGATAAGGAAATAATTGCTTCCTAAAAGGCCTGGTTGTGTTTCCATTCTGTACAAGTTTCCATAATTGATCAGAATGTTCTATCCTTCTTGCCAAATTCCTCTTGATGGTTATGGCATTGCATACTTACATGTGTTAGCTTGTTATTATTGTCTCAAATGTGTTTCGTTAATGTGCAAGTTTCTATTCTCTGATCTACACATATGTTTGTTGGTGTAAGGGCACCATGATCATTAATTTTGATGATAACAAAATACTTGTTATTTGACATTTGTATTTAAGTTTAAGATTTCAGGATAAAATGCAAATGGAAGCAAGTGCGAGGAGCTTAAGCTCACGTTTATGGTGGATTAGGGGAGCTTGATGGAGGAAAGGGAGTTTTGCTTAGGGTGAAAGCTTAAAAAAGAAGAATATGATAGAACATTTATTTGAATGTTTTTGTCTTTTATTCTCTAGATTTATGTTAAAGAGCCCAAAGTATAACATCTTTAGTTCTAGGAAGACTTACACAATCTTAGGATACTTAGATAAAATCAGGAGTTACATAAGAAAGTCAAAATAGGCGCCAGACAGACTGATTAGACGTCCAACATGATAATCAGACGTCTGATCCTAACATTTAAGTTGTTTGATTTTATAACCAGACGTCTAATTACCGAGTCTAGAAAATCATAGCCTATGCCTTTCCATTCAGACGTCCTGACCCAATTCTAAATGTCTAATAACTTTGACAAACATCCAATAATAGGACCGTTAGCCTATTAGAGCAATATCCTCGTGAACCCACTGAGTAATATTTTAACATTATCTTCAGACATTCGTAGAGGCCTCCAGACATCTGATAAAGAGACGTTAGACCACAATCCTACGTCATCAAACCAAATCTAACAGTTACCTTCTCGGTAATCAATTCCTACAAAGAATTGTTATCATCAGATGTCCAATAGCATGACCAGACATCCAATAAGACGCCTGACCACTGTACACTAGAACCTTGTTTCGATCTAATCAAATTCCAGGGAAAATCCATTTAGAATTAGACGTCTGATTTTTCACCCAAACGTTTTAAAATGATATCCCAAACGTCTGACCTAGAACCCTATTTTCATTCAACTAAATCAGGAACTCTGACCCCTTACATTAGATGACATAAAATGTTATCAGTTGTTTGACTCGTCGTCTGACTCAATTTTTAGACGTCTGATTTTGCTGTTAGAGTCATGACATGGCTGATTTGATTGGGACTTCGGCCTAATGTTTTGAGATTTGTTTCCAACGGCTACAAGGAGCTTCCTGAGCCCTCTTAAGGGTTTCTAACACATTTATAAATAGATGGGAGCCTCTCTTTTGTACAACCCCCTAGAGATAATATTTTCCACCAATTTAGGCTCACTTTGTGAAGAAGATCAAAAGAAGAAAGTATTCAAGCTCTCCAAGCCTTATACTATACATCCGAGAGCATCGAAACTCTGTTGCATTTCATGCTTACTCTCTTCCACATACGGGAAGTCCGTTAGCCTATAGTAGCACAGTTAAATCTATACTTTGTGGCTATATAGGTTGCTTTTGTATTTCATTTTCTTGGTTGGATATTTACGTGGTTAATTCACATCTATTTCGTGAGACAAAATACTCTTCGTGGAGAAAAGTGGTTGAGGTGCACTACTTTCGTATAAATAGTGTGGTTGTATTGATGTTATATCACTCTTGATTTTAAGTCATACGTTAGTGGATTTGATCGAGTCAGTCGATTAGGAAATCATAAGTTGAGAAGATTTAGGTGGTGGTTTTTACCCTTGGGGTTTCCACCTAAAAATTTGTTGTCTCTTGTGGTAAATGCGAGTTGTGATGTTTTATTTTCGCATATATTTTATCTCGCACTATTCACCCTCCTTTAGTGCACTTACATTGTTTTTGTGTTACGGGTAAGATGCATTGATCTTATGAAGAAGAGCCTCTTTCTAGAGTTGATTTGCAAGAGTTGTAGGATCATTCCCTTTTTGACTCATTTGCAAGGCTTATGTTTCGCCACTTTAACATCACCATCCAATTGGTACTCTTCTCTTGTTAGATGACTCCCATTGTAAGAGTTTAACATGAAAATATAAAAGCACGAAGCAAATAAGCCAACACTCAAACTACACCGGAGAAGAATGTCTTCGTTGTAGATGAGCCATCCACTCATTTTCTGTAGGTACGAAGAAAGCTTCTCAATCGTCAAAAGTCCCTTATAGAATGAAGAATGAAGGTACAAAACGCAATGGAGGGGAGAAGGGAAAGGAAACTTATCTATCCAAAAGGAAATCAAATGAAAGCTGCGAGGCTCCATCACTACAAGCTACTTGTCTGCCTAGGGTAGCTCAACCGGTAAGACGCCAAGACGTAGGTTCGAGACCCTAACCATTACCCGAGAAGGTAGCAGAAAGGAAGGATCTCACTTCTCTCCCTTAAGATGAGAGTTATCATCTTTTCCACTACAAGCTACTTGAAAGATCTTCCATTCCTATTGATAGCGCACAGTCAAGACCATGGGATGCACTTTCTTGGTTTTGTCCATGCCATTCCAACCTTCACAATCCTTCTTTCCGAAACGAACAACACAAAGCAGGCAAAGCCAACTTGAAAACAAACCACCCCCCATCCTGGCCGTTCCTCCTGATATATGATTCGAGAGAAGGATCTCTTTTAAATGACTTCTAGAAGTGGCTGACCAGGGCTGAAATCAGTGGAACAAGGAGATCAGTTCCAGTATCAAGACGAATATGTTGAATCTGCAAGAAAAGCTTAAAAACAGAACAGATCACAATGGCAGCACTAATTTACATCCACATTTCATGGAATAACCAATACATACAGTTACCTAAAGTCACACTTTACGCAATACAAGCACACTTAGACCCAAAAATAGCCAAAGCCATACAAGTCGGACCAGACCATCAATCTCACTACAAAAATCAATGTGAAGGCAGTTGGTAAGACGGCATTGGAGATCTACGTGGGCTTGGGCGTAGCTGTGGAGGTTGGTTCGTCATCAGTGGAGCAGTAATTCTATTTTCTTCCGAACGGGAAACTCTAGGCATAGCCTTGTTGCCTTGCAGCTGCTCTAGAGTTTCCAAGACCTGCGACATCGTCGGTCGAGATTTGGGTTCATTGGAGATGCACTGCTGAGACAGACTAGCAATGGCGAAGGCCGTTTTCTTTGAGTACTGCCCCTCCAATTTGGTGTCCATTATCCGGAAGAGCTTGCGTTTGTCTCCGAGGTAAGGTTTGGCCCAGTCGACCAGGTTCTGCTGTATGCCTATTCTTGTTCTGTCAAGGGCCCGCCGTCCAGTAAGAAGCTCCAGAAGCACAACTCCAAAGCTATAGACGTCGGCTTTCGCAGTGAGACGACCTGTTTTTTTTTTTTTGATAAACAGCACATAAGTTTAGCAAATGAACTGTGGAATTTACGATCACACTGTTTGGTTATCAGTAGGTATCATTGTAGGAAATATGCAAACCTGTCTGAACGTATTCAGGAGCCGCATAGCCATGGGTACCCACAACTTGAGTAGAAACATGCGTCTGATTACCGGTGGGGCCTGCCTTTGCCAATCCAAAGTCAGAGAGCTTCGCATTAAAATCCTACACAGACAAAGCTGACCTTGTTAATGGGGAGGGCATTCATAAATCAAGCAATAAGTTAGGAGTCCACTCGTTAGCTTCTTCCCAGGCTTATTGTTCATACCGCATCAACAAGGATATTCGAGGCCTTAACATCCCGATAAATAACTTGGTTTTCATGCAGGTATGAAAGACCCCTAGCCGCTGCTATCGCAATTTTTATCCTCACAGGCCAAGGAAGAAGCTGCCCACCCCCTGCATATATTAAACGATCAGACTTCATCTAGAAACTACAGCTGAATTGCTAACATGAGGGAAGGGATTGATAAAAAAGGAGGGAGAAAAAACTAAAGTAAATGCAGTATTGATCTGCATATCAGTGTCCACTTGCAAAGTTAAGAATTCAAAATAAGACCATAAATTCAAACACATCAGTCTGTCAAATGAAATAGAAAATTACTCACAATTTTTCTATGAGCAGATTCCACTTGGTAATAAGATGTAAGGACGAAAACATCCAAGTGTGCTCTCACTACATAGACTACTACGATGAGGTCGTAAAAATCTGGTCGACTTTGTAACTGCCAAAATGATTTTTACCTCAATAGATTGATTTATGTATAAAGAATCATGGTAATTCACTGTGTTCTTTGAACAAGCATTGACTGTTAACTGAATTTCTGGTAAGCGAAAGGGGAAACAGAAAGGACATTGTCACTTTTTTAACAGCCATCCAGCAGAAAGGATAGAAGTCAAAGCACTATTAACCATGCAAAACATTTCCACAAACAACATCTACCGTCAAAGGTGATTTGCTTCTCTGCATTATATGTATTTCATTTACACTACAATAAAGTTTTTCTTACCACAGAATCAACCCTGAAATTCCTCCTAATCCCAGTTGTTTGTTGTTGCATTGCATAACTCTATGTGAACCTTTTTTTTTTCTGAAAAGGAAAGTCTATGTGAATCTATTATATTGCACTGCTTAATTAGAATGGCATTTTCACTCGTACAATCTGCCTAACAGGTTGAAATTACAAAGCTTATCTCTTCTAAACCATAATATCAAAAATGCCAATTCAACTTTGGGCACAAGATCATTCTGTCACCAATCACAGTCGATGTACTTGATATTGTCAATTTTTCCAGCATTACAAATCTAACACAAAATAAAACAAGAATAAAAGGACAACAAAAGACAAAAAGCCACTTGCGGGGGTTTGTGCACTTGGAAAATGAAAGGAAAGTGAGGCAAAGGAAACCATTTTCCATTTGGTCAAGAATTTTCTATCATTTTCCTAGTGTTTGTACACTTTGTGTCACTTTCCTTAGATTCCGTCATTTTTCCTCTCATGTACAAACCACTTTGCTAACCATAAGAGATGGAATTTTGAGGAAAAGTGACGGAAACTGATTTCCATACATTTTCCAATGTATACACAAACAAAAGAGAGTTGGTAGAAGGGAATTTGAGGGAAACCGAAGGAAAATCTGATTACATTTCTTTTGTTTTTCCTTCGACCCCAAAATAATTCTCTAGTGCACAAACACCCTAGAATCAGAGATGAAAGAGCAAGCCAATCTCTGTTTCCTACTCCTGACAAAAAGGAGAAATCTTGCAATCAAATATAGAAAAAAAGATACAGTTAGATGGGGATAGCCTCTAGAATTTCTGCATGTCTTTCTAAAGTGTTTCTGCTAGCAACAATAATTACATGGTAAAGTTGGCTTTGTTACTAGTAATACGGTGAAAATTCTTTTGATTGTTTCTGGTGATTTTCATTCAATTAAAGGAACTTTCCCTCATCACTTACTTCTGAAAAGGTGGTTCTCCAAACTGCCTCTGGACATGAATTCATAGACCAAAAGCAGGTTACTATCACCCTCCCAGCAATAACCAAGAAGCTTAACTAAATTTGGGTGGTGAAGCTGACCGAGATATTGAACTTCAGTCTGCAGAAGTGGACAAACCCGAATTCAGAAAGCAAAATGGAAAGTAACAAGCATGACATGAAATAGATAAAACGCTACTCACCAGCCATTCCTTGCGGCCTTGGAAGCCTTCTGGCTTTAGTTTCTTGACAGCAATGACCATGCCAGACCCAGGCCTTGAAGGGTTAAGAGTTTCCTCATCAACCCATCCTTTAAAAACATAGCCAAATCCTCCTTCACCCAGAAGACTATCAGGGCGGAAGTTCCTGGTTGCATTCTTAAGCTCACTGAACGTGAAAGCTTTCACATTTGAGGGCGATAATATTGCGGTTTCAGATAGGGGAGTAGATAGGCTCTCACTAGTGCCTTTTCCACTTTGAGATGGCACTGTGATAGTAGAAGGTAGAGATGACGTGGCTCGACTAGCGAGCTGTGAGGAAAATCCAGACTTGCTGTTGCCTTTCGATGGATCTGTTTTAATGCAAAAACTTAGCACAGCACTGGGAAATATATTTCTAGGGATTTCGTGTAGGTCGTAAAGATTGATAGTACTAATAATTAGAGTCATAGCAAAACGAAAGATTAGATGGTATCCCAGTGGAAAGATAACCAACCAATAAACACACAGATCTACATCTACATCGGATATCCGTGACTCAGGAACTTGACAGCAGAATAAATGCTACAGGAATCTCCCAACCTTCTGCATGATGGTTAATCGATGAATAAAAAGTTCGAGTATTATCAAAAGAAAAAAACCCAAATTTCAGAGAATCTGTATGAAGACTCCAGGTTTGGATTCTTTTCATTTCAATTGTGAAAAACTGCTAAGCAATTGTGCATATGATCAGTTGAGAATTTTCTACTCATCATAGTACTACTGGTAGCCAAGAAGATAATGCCAAAACCATCATAAAAAAAAGAAAAAATACCGATGCATAAACTCAAAAACTTGGACGAGCTCTTTTAGACTAAACCAAGTGATGGAGAAAAAGGAACAAGAAATCAGCTTAATCAAGTAAGCAGTACGTCAGTGGAAAAAGCATGACCATCTGTGAATAGAAGGCGAGATGGTTTCTGAAAATAATGAAGCAAAAAGCGAAAGCAACAAAAATTGTCTAAAATTAACAAGTTGGGAAACTGTTTAATTAATCAGGAAAAACACCGAGGGCTCACAATATTAACTCCTTCATAAAATCTCTCTCATCACACTCCAGCAATCAACACAAAACAACTTTTGGTGCATAACACCACAAAGGACCTTCCGCAGACGAAACTGACCATCCACAAGAAATTCGATAGCACCGAAAGCAAAAAAAAAAAAACAAAAATAAAAGAAAACAACCAACTCAACAGTGGAATCATGATGTCAGAAGCATGGATCTGAAAATAACACTTCAAATTCCTTTGCGTAGGATGGTGTTTGGCCGTGGGAATAATTAAGAGGGATAAAAATAGGGGTGCAAAATACCGGAAGAAATTAAGTGTTTTTATATCTAATAAGTATTTTACTGTATTTGGTGTCACGTCAAGAAATTAAGAATATTTATTTCGTTTAAGGTGTTTGATAGGAGGAACAAACACCAGAAATAAATTGAGAAAGGTAGTTGGAAAAGTAGTTGAGAAAGAGAGAGATGAAATCAGCGGAACAAATGGTAGGAAAAAACGAATTCCATCCCTTTCACAAAATTCCACCCTTATTCCGCGTAACAAACGCAGCATAGAACTCCAACCGAAGGAAAAAAAACGGAGATACAGAAAAAATAAAGAAATGATCCAGATTTTGACAAACAAAAAGGAAAAAACAGATAACCCACATAATCCTCCACAAACAAAGCTGCAAACTTTCTACAAACCCGACAAAATAAAAACCTTCATAAAGCCCAAAAAGATTCCATCTTGCAGACAAAGATAGATAGCACGCGAGAGGTACGTACAGACTCACCAGATGCGCTGGGGGAATTCTGGTTCCCAACTCTTGAAGGGTTTAGCAGGCAGTTCCCCATGTCCCTCCCACTCTCAAAGCTCACATACCCATCGAAGATCCAATCTTTCCACCGATAAAACAGAGACCTCGAGAGCCTTTAGCTTCAAGGGGCCACCAAGAAAGATGCTACCTTCCCGCTTACGTAAACTACTCTCGGTCAACCTTCCCTTTCACACTGGTCTACGCCCACGAGACTTCTTTCTCGTGGCAGGGACCAGAGGTTGGTTGGAAGACAGGTTGGAAAACCCAGAAGGTGGATGGAAGAAGAATGGAAGTATGAACAGCATAGGAAAGAAAGGACAAAGGGGAGAGAATGTGGGCTTTCGGCACTACTCTTTGTTGAAAACAACGTCATGGAAGTAGTGGGGCTCCATTCGGCAATTGGGGAGCTTTTGGGAGGATGCGTTCCTTTGACCAAGTCATGATGAGCAACGTAGAGATCCAACATAGGCCCTGTCATCATCATACTCGCGACATATCCAGGCAACTCCGGTGCTACCCCCATCCATCCAAATCCTCTCCCTTCGTGGTACCACTTGAACTCATGGTGCGTACAGGTAATTAATGCAAGAACAAATAATATAATATTTGCGTGTAAATAAAAAAAAATATAGTTTATGACACAAGTAATTATATCCACAAGCTGTATTTAAAGCCCACGATTTCGTCCCACTCATCTCCATGCCCTCGCCCACACATCCACAACGACAGTCACCGTATGTGACGATCCGGATCCTACCCATGAGGGTAATCAAGCGAAATTCGAGTAATCGAGTACATTGAATAAGTATAAATAGAATTGAAGTCATCAAATATATAATCATAAAAATATAAATATAAAAATAAATAATTTATAAAATATTAAATAAATAAATAATATATGGACAAGAATAAGTAACGAAGGCCTCTAATTACTCAAGTATGGGTAAGCTCCAAAAGTAGTTACCGACGATAACTATCAAAATATATTTGAGTACAAAATTCAAATGATACCTTGGTAAATAATGAACAGAGTAGTATAAGTAAAAAAAAAAGATTAGGAACAAAATAAGAGAATACTAACTTATCTTTATAATCACTATTTGTCAATTTCTTAACCAATTTATTTCAATTTACTCCCATGAGTGTATCGCCTTTGGTATTATAGTTGTATTTTATCACATGTTAGTTCATCAGAAGACACATGGAGATCTCGCTATGATATCTTAAAAAGTATAATAAGTACATAGCGTTCTCTTAATTAAAAAGGAAACCTCGCACTCATCCTATACCTCGTTCTATCACCTTAGGATCCTAGTGTAGATAGTGTGGCAACTACATGTTATGAGATATACGCGTAAATGCAACCTACGATGGCTTGTAGATAGCTCTTTCCATAACTTGGGCACGTATTTCAACCATAATAGCATATATCCATCAATATACCCTTACCTTATTGCCTGATTGGTCAATTGGACTATCAAATATTCACAGGGAGGCTAACCCACTCCCTGATCTACTAACTAAATTGGCTTATCAAAATCATCTCATTATTTATATTCATTTTCATACTCCATCATGTTACGACTCGATCTCAGCTTCCTACAGAACCTGAGATTGGCTCGCCTTGACTATATCTTAAGACCTAGTCATCTAACGAGAAATAACCAAATGCAGAAATATTCCACAACCACACATGTAATATAACTAAACAAAAATAGATAATAGCTAGCATTAGAACTAGAATAAAATATCCCAAAGATATTACATGCCACAAGCGGAAAAAGTATTATTACAGGCATAGCCATCATAATTAGAACAGAGAGAAATACAATAGAAACATAGCAGAAACAGTTACTACACGCTAATGGTATTCATTATAACAAAAAGTCTCTGCAACGGGAAAGTGAAAGAACAACTATGGTTGGACTCGATTAGGCCCAGTACCTTCTGCAACCGATGGCGCTGGCTGCTCAACTCCTTGACCTGAACAAGGGTATATATATATTTGTGGTCAATTAATGCTGAGTAGAGTGGTTGTTAAGCCATTTACATGCAATTAAATATAAAGGAAACAAGAAGCTAACTAACCATCCAATTTCCAGTTATGTATTATTATTTGTTTCCATTTAATCAACCATGCGTTTCTGATTCAATTTTTAGTATGGGTCCACAACATTTCTCAAATCCACTTGTTCCCTAAGGAAACAATCTTGATGCAGTTTTCCTCGCGATGCAGGATGGACACGTGGCACTCTCCTGGCCTGGAGAGCACCCCGTGGTAGTCCTACACCCGGTCTACCACCCCGGGGTCATGGCTGCGATGTAGCGGTGACTACGACATGCGTGATAAGCACACAGGTAGCTACTGTTGAGAGCGCTGAGTCAAGTTTTAAAAGTATTGCGTTGTAATATAGTCGAAAAAGCGTTCAAAACAGATATAATTTTATTACTCGAATTTGAAGTTCGAGGTCGAACACAGGGAGCAAATTTGACATTTAGAAATCAAGATCACAATTTAGAGTAAAAGGATTTGCAATAATAACAAGATCAAAGTGCAAAAATATGGGAGTAAATGACAATGTAAATCACAAAATACTAAAGAACTCAATGTATATGAATATAAATCAAAATCAAATTGGACATCTGATTTGTAAATCAGACGACTTAAATTGATGCTACAGTACTCATTCTGATTTCTTCTTTCTCTGCTTCTCTTCAACTTCTCTTTCTTTCTTTAACTCTGTCTTTCTCTTCTTTCTCTGCTGCTTCCTCTTCTCTTTCGTTCTCTTTTCCTTTCTCTGCTGGCTGCCTCTTCTCTCTTCTTTTCTCTTTTTGTTTGGCCTCTATCTTCCTTAGCCTCTCCTTCTTCTTCCTTCAGCTTCTTCCTTCTCTTCCTTAGCTTCAGCTTCTCTTTCTCTTTAGCTTTCACCTGTAGCAAAACCTACCCCCTACCTACGCGCAACTCTCCTCTCTTTCTCTCTTAGGTTCTACTCTCCTAGAGCCACACGTATTCCTGTAATCGGGTCGGGTACGTACCTGAGACCAGGCCCACCGGCGTGCGGTGGTGGGCGAGGAGTGCAAGTTGGGTCGGGTCAGCCAGGTTCGCGTGGGTAGTGCCACGGACGAGACCGGGTCGGTCGAGTGATAGGGACCTTACCCCGTGGTTTGGAGGTGATAAGGCTGTGACACAAATTCAACTTATGTGCCTTCAGTCGCTTCGCAGTCGCCGATGTGGGACTAAACGCGCTTTCCTTCTTTGCATGTCTACAGCATAGGGTGGTTGGCTCCAATTGCCTCAACGGCCGAGGCTCTTGTCTTCAATTGAGGTTCTGGGTACGTGCAAGAAGTGATTCCGCACAACCTGGACCTGAAGCCTGGAACTGGCAAGGCCTGGAGCTTGCTTCAAGCTTGCTTCAAGCTCGGTCACCAATGGCGGAAGATGCCTGTACCTGAAATTACAAAGACGGCCTCGCGGCCACGTTAAATCACTCAGGAAGTGTCGTCGAGGCACAACGAATGTGCAGGGGTGGTTGGCGTGGTGTGGGGACGTCTGTGCGGGCGTGCCTAGGGCACACTGTGTGCAAAGGTGTGGGTGTGTTCGATGAGGTGCGTCAGTGAGTGGAGTGGTGTGTGAAGTGGGGGGAAGTGTTCAGTTGCGTGAGGGGAAGCTTATGGGCTTGTCGGCGAGGGGTGGGATGACCTGTGGAGGTGGAGTGGCCTCGCCGGAGGTGGTGGCCGGAGATAAAGGAAATGAGGGTGATGGAGGTCGGCAGTGATCGATTTTGGGAAATAGGGAGTGGAGAAGGAAGTAGAGGGGGAAGGGAGCTTATCTGGGGTGACAGTGGATGAAGGGGAGACGAAGATGGTGTCAGACGAGGTGTAGCCGACGCCGGAGATGAAGGCACTCAGAGAGAGACGATTGGCGAGGATGAAGGGGAGACAAGGGCGTCGGCAAGTGTTGCGTGACGCGGACGAAAGCAAGGAGGAAGAGCCTACCACTGGTATTGTGGTTAGACAACATGGGAGAGCAGGGAAGGTCGTCGGAGCTTGAAGAGAAAGTTGTCCAGAGGAGGAGAGAAGAATTTGAGAGGGTCTCCGGTCGAATTCAAGCTTGGGGAATGTGGTTGGATATGGGGCTTTTTAAAAAGATCTCTGGAGGGGGATTTGTGTTTGGAAGCCAAGCTTCCAAGCAAGGCATCCTCGCCAGAGAAGGAAACTCAAAAGAGACCCAAATCTCTCATGCATTCGCATGAGAGATTGGGAAGAAATTAGGGTATCAAACTGGGTTCACATTGGAGGGATTTTCTCAGAGAATCTCCCTTCCAATTTTGAAGGGGATTCTCTGAGCAATCAGGGAGAAACCACCTTCCAAAGCTCACCGGAGAAGGATTCCTAAGCTATAACGGCAGAGGGACCTAATTACGAAAATGATGAAGAAGTTAGGGGGCCTTTTGCAAAGGTTTTTGAAAGATAGGGGTATAAATGTAATCAGGCTGAACCTTTTTGCAAACTAGGTCAAGGCAAACACAACCTGGGTTCAAATTTTGGTACAAACCTAATTTGAACTAAAGGAATCCAATGGTGAAGTTGGATTTTAGGTTTGACCATATTTGACTGGAAAATTTACGTGAAAAACCTAATTTAGGGTAAATATTTATCTAAGATCCCATTCTAGGTCAAGATGGGTTCCAATGGCCAAATTGAAAGTTATAAATCCTAGAAAATATTTTTATATGATTTTTAGAGAGTTTAGGTGAATTTTATCCTGACCAGAACTTTGGTTAATCAAGTGGATCTGTTTTAGGGTTTCAAGAAGTCATTTAATTCATAGGATACACACAAACCATTGTCTGTCTGATCCATCCCACTTATTATCTTATTAAGACCCTTTGACCATCCTTTCAGCCCTTGAGAAAATTCGTTGTTGTACTGCATTGGAAAAATTATAGTTTTACCCCTAGTTTCTTATTTTTCTCTTAGAAAGGTTATGCAGTGAATTATGACTTTCATTTGGTTATGTAAGAGCTTTTATTCTCTTTATTGGGTCAAAATGAGCTAGTTAGGACTCATGATGGTTTTCCCATCAGCTACCCCTTACTAACACGTAGTCAGTCGTTTCCGTTAACGAGTACGCTCAAACATACAACACAAAACCAAACAAGAGCCTTACCCCTCAACAGTCTGTGTACCCTCACCCAGCTATCCGAGTTTGCCTAGTGGACCTAACAAGAGTCAGTGTAGGGGGCCACTCCTAACCCCAGGTCCCAACCCAAGAGCCAACTAGCTCTTCTCTACACTAAAGTGACAGTAACTCTCCACGGTACCGCGTACACGAGGGCTAACTCACTTTCCATACCCAAAATCGTACAACCAACCAGCCCGTAGGCAACCTATTTCCACCCACATTAGATTTCCATATCACAGTATTCGATTCCTTTTCTAGTTCCCCATAAGGTTCGTGCACCAGTATTTGTCTTATTTCATGATACGTCATTTGTTTCTGTTCACATTCCGATTCTCAATCATATAACAGGCAGCTCATGATTTAATAAATTAAGCAATCACCACATCACTTAACTGTTCAGTTGTTCAGGTATATCAACGTGGCTCAAGTAATGCATATTCATTCTTTTCTGCCCTAGGGTTCAATTCATATTCTAGGGTTCAATCAGATCGTTCTAATATAGCATGCACTCTCATCATTTAAATCATAGTGTTAAAGAAGACCACTCTATCAGGGTATTTGGGTGGAATGGGGCTCGAATGGTAGATCCCGTCGTCTCCCTGGGTCCCGTATACACGACAGACTAGAGACCTATACCATCGACCAATCATGTTAAACGAGTTCAAAATTGCATAGGTGCGACACTAACACGTAGAGAATTCCGAACGAAAACCAACAATACTTCATTTGCGTAAAACCGACTTCGTTTGGGTCCTGAACCAGCCAAAAACACGCGTACTGACCAAAATCAGACGTCTGGGGCGAGTCCCATACATCTTAAACGAACACAGTTGCTCACCTTGCTCTCCTGTGCCTGTATCCATCGTCTGCTACCCCGCACAGCCGTCTGAGGGGGTCTTCAGACGTCTGACACTACTTTCGGTTGTCTGGAAGAGTTGTCAGATGTCTGACATGGTCTCCAGACATCCTAAGGTGCCTCGAAGGGCATGCCACATGCCTTTCTAAAGCCTCATACTTGCGCATGCATGCGCTACTTAAATAACAACAACTCGATGCAACCATATGCGCATGCACATCGAGCAGGGAACGTACCTTAGTACTTTGCACGCTATCGGACATCCGGTGTCACCTCCGGACGTCATGCTACTCTTTTAGACGTCTAGAGAGTGTCACAAACATCTGATACTGCGGAAAATGACTCCGTAGAATGCCTCGCGAAGCTCCTCCTTACAAGCTCCAACTGCTGCAACTGCAGTAACTCCTCCCTCCTTGCGCATGTCTCCCTCCTATGTAGCTTCTCCTCCCTCTCGAGCTCCTTCGGCTCCTCCAGTCGCACTCCCTTCCCTCGCTCGAGCTCCTCTGAGCTCCTCTCTTCTCTGTCTCCCCTACGCTCCTTCTCTCCCTCGCCTACACTCTCGCTCTCTCTCTCTCTCGCCCACGCTCCTACTGCTCCCCTCCTCCTTCCCTACTCATGGCTGTAAGGGGGGCGGGGGAGAAGAGGAACGACCGTTGGCTACAAGGAGGTGGAGTGAAGGTGGAGGTGGTGTTGGTGGTGTTGGAGATGGAGAGGGTGGAGGGGGTGTTATAAATGGAGGGGTTAGGGTTTAGGTGCGTGTGTGCGTGAGTTGTGGTGGAAGAGAGAGAGAGAGGGAAAAATTGCGAGGTTACCCTCACAAGATTTCCTCTTCCTCACAGAGCCCACAAACTTAAACCAAAAGAGTTTAAAATTACGCTCACACCCTTACCTTTTTCAAAAAAATTTTGAACGAATCTTAGGAATGATCATTTCACATCACATTAAGTTTATTCATTAATTTACCACGATTGGATAATTGATTATTCAAATTTGACACTTACATGTAGATCTCAATTTAATTTAGCAATTATCTATACCCATTAGATTCAAGGGCCGATTATCACAAGTATATGTTCATTTTATAACTTAGTAGGTTAGTGATCAACATTTAATTCAATTTTTGGCAAGCCAAATTATCCAACATCATTTTTAATTATTGCATGCATATAATATTATAGAACCCACACAACAAATAATGAATTAACCGAATGTTTGGACTCTCTAACTTAGCGAAAGGAGAGGAAAATACACTAAATGATAGTTTTTATAAAAGATGGCATATTTATAAATTACGGTGAAAAGAACGTTATTACTTTACCTAATATCATAGAGGAGTCACAATGACTGATATGTATGTCTACTACCCCTCGTGCCTTGCATGCCCTCCAGGAGTCGTCTTTAGGTCAAAACAAAAAATTGGGTTAAAACTGTAATGTAGGATTTTTCATAATATTCATGTGCAAAATAGTTTTCGAAATTTAGTTTAGAGTTTACTTTAACGTAAGGTATGAAGAGACAATTCCAACGCCATCAAGAACACGTGAATCGAAGGTTGGAAGACCCCTAAATCGATTAAAAAGGTGAAGAGGGTCTTGAACCAGTAAATTTAATCGAATTGAACCACCCCCCTTTGTGCGCACAACGCCATGCTCACACTCGTGCACAGTGTCGTAGCTACTTCTCTCTCCTCTTTCTTCCTCTTTTCTTCTTTTTTTTTTTCTCTCTCTTCTTTGGAGATGTGTGCGGCCTAAGGGTACAATTGATGCCCCCAAACCCTAATTAAGGATCTTAAATAGGTTTAGGGACTTGAATTAGGATTAAGAGTAGTTAATTTTGACTAAAGTACCCTTAAGTGCAAGTTTAATTATATCTTAATCTTATTTGTGTTATTTTTGATATAACTTGAGCTATACATCTCGAATTTATGTGAATCAAATAACGTTGAAAATTTTGCGACGAGATGAATCAAATGATGTCCTACATGACCCCTTTTGACTAAATTTGACTGAAATTTGAACAAAAATATGTGTTTTTCAAGTTTTACGAGACATGCTGACCTAACCCAACCTTGATGAGAACCAATGAGTTCTTAATATTGCACTTAAGGTCAAGATGACTTTGAAATCCAGGTTCGAGGTTTTGCACCATACCACCCTCATGCAATCAAACACACATAAAAAAACTTGGTTGTTGTTTTATGTTCACGACGCCATACCCACCCCTTCTCTCCCAGTGAAACCCTAGCCACCAATCAAACTTTGCCCTTGTGTTGCTAGATGTGGGCCCCCTCCCACATCTTCACCCTTCCTCTGCTCGCCACTCTCTCTTTGCACCTAGAGAGATCCTTTTTTCTCTCAATCCTCATCGTTGCATTCCCATTTGCCTCTACCACATCCCCGTGATCTATCTTCGTGACTCGATCTTCTTGGCATCTACTCGACAAAGCCTCCTCGTTGGTGGTCTGTTTGTCTCCCTCTTTACTCAACCTGTAGTTCTCTCAAAGCCTCTTTTTATCATATTTGCATGTATTCTTTTGAGCTTTCTATGTTTAGCGATTTTTGGAAGGATCGACGGGGTTCACATGCTTAGGAGTTCCCTCCTCCCTCATGCGGCTCGATGACAAAGCTCATCTTCTACATCCATTGCCGTGCCTAATGCTTGATGGTTCACGTGATAGGGCTAAGCCAGACCACGACCAAGCGTGGCAAGCGTTGCAGTGGAAGAGGAGAACAAGGGGTCTGATGTTGGCCCATGTTGGTTGGTAGAGTGCCTAGCAACTACCTATTTGTAAGGAGAAATAGAGATGGTAGTTGGGGAAATTACTCGATGCTCATTAAAGATTGGTACCAAGCCATTAAAACAGCACATGAGAGATATATAAAGCCTTGCGTGTCCTGCAAATTAAGGGGTATGTGTACCAACACAAGACAAATTATTAGGTACGGGTACATGTCCTACAAATTATTTGTTAGACAACTTATGCCTAACAAATATAATCTTAAGTATATACCTAAATCTACACTACCATGATACTGTTGGTGCTAAAGCACCACGATCATTTGTTTTGATAATAACAAAACACGTGTCATTTAACATTTGCACTTGGAGTCTTAGATTTCAGGTTAATTGCAAATGGAGACGTGATTAGACGAAGTTCAAGCTCGCATCCAGGACGGATTGGAGGAACTTGATGGAGAACAGAGGAGATTCGCGAGGAGCGATGGCTTGAAGAAGGAAGGAGATGAAGAATAGGATAGATTTCCTTGTCTTGTACTCTTTGTATTTTTCGTTTCTTTTGTTGCTCTTTATTTTTGTTACTTAGATTCTTGTTAAAGAGCCTCAAAGTACTCTTACAGTAGTCCTAGGAACACCAGCACAACCCTAGGATACTTAGATTTTCTGTAGAAAACATAGAAAACCAATATAGGGTTCAAATAGCTTTTTCAGACGTCTAATTCCAAAATCAGACGTCTAATAATGTGTTTTAAGACATCTGACTTTTGACTCAGACGTCTAATAACATTTAGGCTGGACTTAGTTAGCTCTATCTGATGAAATCAGACGTCCAAACCTTAGTCCAGACGTCTTAGAAGACGTCTGATGACTTTGCCAGACGTCCAATTAGTGGACCGTTGGCTGGCACACCAAACACTGAAGGATATGACCATTAGAGCCTTATCAGACGTCCTTAAGCCTTTCCAAACGTCCGATAAATGACCGTTTTGCTTCAGCTGACCCAAAATCTCTTCTCAAAGATTTTCTAGCCATTGTACTCTCTTGGAAATCCATTCCCACGAAAAAGTAGGTTTCCAGACGTCTAGACATAGTGCCAGAAGTCCTATATGTCATCTGATGGACTTGCACTAGAACCCTGTTTAGATCTGATTCAAGTCAGGAAGAAATCCACCTAAAATTAGACGTCTGACCTTGTTTTCAGACGTCTTAAAGTGATCTTCCAAACATCTGATGCCAGGATCAGACGTCTGATAACCCTTTCAGTGCAATCATTGTTCCTGATTTCGGCCTGATTCTCTTGGGCTTTGCACCCAACGGCTATGGAAGCTTTCCAAAGCCTTCCAAAGCCTTCCTAAGGCCTCTATAAATAGAGAGGAACCTCTTGCACACCTAGACACACCTAGTAATACACTTTTCCACTCTTTTGTGTCCAAGAAAAGCTCTTGCTCTCCAAGCTCAAGTTCTACATCTTGAGAGCATCAAGCCTTTGTGCACCTGCTCTCCCGCTGTAGTTCACGAGAGCGACATTGCACCGTCGCGCGGCTCACGTACCCGCGTCATCGATTCGACGCACTCCTTGCAAAGGGGAGTTTCCTAATTCCTATAGAAGCTAGGTTTAAATCTTTGTTGGCTCTATATGACTATATTTGTTATTTTACTTTGTTATTTGGTTGGGTATTCCCTTTGCGAATTCCCGTCTCCTTCGTGGGACAAAATCCTTCTCGTGAAGAGAAGGGGTTGAGGAACACTACCCTCGCGCTTGTAGCATGGTTGTAATTGAGGTTGAATCTCCCTCGTTTAAGTGATTCGTTTAGTGGATTTGATCAACTTGGTTGATCGGAAAATCCTAACTCGAGAGGGTTAGGTGGTGGTTTTCACCCGGTTTGGGTTTCCACCTAAAAATAATTGTGTACCTTGTGTGATTGATTTTTGTGAGATTGTTTATATTATATTTTCCGCAATTTATTACGTCACCCCCTCCTGGTAGGGAAGAAACTACATATACTAATCTAGAAAAGAAGGAAATGCAGCTCCATCTGAAAAAAACTCCTTTAGGAAGTCGGGTGTTTACAGCGCTTGATCGTGTTTTAATAGTCAGTTGCGTTGTAGTATAGGTGACCAAGCGTTGACAACAAAAAAGAATTTATTACTCGAAAACCTAAGTATCCGAGGTCAAACACAGGGAGCAAATGGAATTTATTCACTAATCTCAATAATGTAATTGAACACTTAGAATTACTCAAAACTTAATTCAGAATATAAATGCAAGAGTTCAAAAGTCAATTGTGGCAAAAATAGAGAAATTGGACGTCTGATTCCATGATCAGACGCCTTAAAAAGATATTCTCTGATTTTCTTTCTTTCTCTGATTCTTTTTCTTCTATTCTTCTTTGGTCTTTGGCCGTCTGCTTCTTCTTGCTTGTTTCTTCTATGTAGCTCCTTTTTAGCTTTTTCCTTTCTTCTTCCTTCTTATTCTCCACTGTCTTCTGCCTTTCCTTCTTCAGTCTTCTCTTTTTTGCTGTCTGTCTGTGGCTAAGTGTCAGCTTCACCTTCTTCCTCTGCAGGTCTTCTTCTTCTTTCTTGCTTCTTCCTCCTTTAGCCTTCTTTAGCTCTGCTTCCTTTGGCTTCAACCTTTCTTCTTCTTCTTCCTTGGCTTCTTCCTTAGCTTCCTTCAGCCTTAACTCTCCTCTGACTTCGTCTTCTCTTTGACCGTCCTTCCTTCTTCCCTTCTGCGGCTAAGTATATCCTTACTTTCACCTCAACTGTGCCTTCCTCTTTCTTCTTCCTTATCCTTAGCTTTCCCTGCTGCGCCTCTTCCTTCTCCTTCTTCCCTGCACACACTGAAGAGCAAAACCAAACCCTCTACCCACCCCCGCGTCTCTCTCTCTCCCTTATTTCTCTCTTCGGTTCACTCTCTTAGAGCCGGGTAATCGGGTCGCTCGCATGCCTGGGCCCAGGCGCACCGGCATGGGTGTGGTGCGCGAGGAGTGCATAGTTGGGTTAGTCGGGTCGGGGTGCTAGATCCGCGGGGGAGTGTCGCGGACGAGGCGTGGTAAGGGCGAGGACCTCACCCCATGTGTGTTACGAACGCAGCTTCAAAACATCTTTTAAGACGTCTGGGAGCTGGACCAGACGTCTGGAACCCCTTCCAGACGTCTGGGATTTGATTTTCCGCGGCACGGTGGATTTCGTCTGCGCCCGCAGATGCTCCTTTCCCCTCTCACCTCCACAGGCGCTGCTTTCTCTCTCTCCCCGCGCAGCTTTAAAAAGAGCCCTCGCCCTCTCCCTCACTCTCATCTCCTCCGCTCCCTTCTTCTTCCTCTTCCAGCTGGAGTGCGAGTGCGAGCGGGAGCGAGCGACGACAGCGGCAGCCGTGGCGAGTCGCGGGAGGAGGTGTCGCGCGAGGGAGGAGACGCTCGGCCGTGAGGGCTCAAGCTCGCCGGGGCAGCTAGAGCCGGCCGGCGGGGGAGCCGCGGGCGTGAAGCGTCGTTGGAGGGCTGCTGCAGCTCGAGCAGCAGGCAGCTGAGGCGCGGCTCGGCCGTGCGTCACGGGCGAAGAGCGCGGCGAGCTCTGATTCTGGAAGTTTTTTCAGAATCAGACGTCTGGACTTCCAACTGGAGGACTGTCCAGACGTCTGGCAAGTAAGTTATTTTTTCCCTCCTTCGTCCTTTTTCTGCGACCGTTGTGCTGAGAACGATGAGTGGGTACGTGCAGGTTCTGAGATTCGCATCCAACGCGAATCAGACGTCTAGCAGCGGTACCAGACGACTGGAGGGACTTCCAGACGCCCGGGGTGACCATCGGATGTCTGGGAACTAGGCCAGATGCCCCCACAGGCTTCTGGACGTCTCAGAGACTACGCAGGGCGAAGGTATCCTCTGAACCACTTTTTATGAGGTCTGGAAGA
Source organism: Thalassia testudinum (assembly GCA_037157565.1). Taxonomy (NCBI): domain Eukaryota; kingdom Viridiplantae; phylum Streptophyta; class Magnoliopsida; order Alismatales; family Hydrocharitaceae; genus Thalassia; species Thalassia testudinum. Next base: position 3,975,835 of record JAZHRO010000076.1, read on the forward strand.
TGTTCCAGACGTTTGATTTTGGACTGTTTCGTCGTTTTTGACCTGTTTAAGGCCCGTTCGAAGTCCGTTTTCCATGTTTCGAGTTGCATTCTTTTCGGGATAAAATCCTCTACCTGTCTACAGTAATTATATACTGTTCTGAGAAACTCCTTGTGTTTGATCCTTGTGCTAAGACCCCGTTCCATTGCAATCCCGGGGGTCGCGGAGGCACGCGGGATTTTCGACCACGCCCCCAGTACTTCCGTTGTAGCTGGTAGAGTGGCTTTAGAAATTATTAACATAATTTGTTACAATTATGGAACAATTAATAGAACCTAGGGCATTGCATGAATTCTAGGAATGAGAATCCAGATTAAATGATAGATCCTAGGGTATTGCATGAATCCTAGGGCCGGAAAACTAGATTGAATGATAGATCCTAGGGTATGGCATGAATCCTAGGACTGGAAAACTAACGAAATGAATATACATATTGCAGTCTTGGAAAATGTGGAAAGGAAATAATAGCTGCCTGTAAATTGGTTTAACACCTGCCTGTTATGAATAAATGAACATGATTGAGAATATGGGTTGTATGAACGTGAAACTGGAATGGTGAAACCTGAATGTGCTAAGTTAAAAGAGCTGGAACCCTACGGGGAATTAGGAGTAGAACTCCTGGAAAGAGAATGATATGGAACTGAGAAGGAAAGATGTGGAGGTGTGTTGTCTCTTGGGTACGTTGTGCCAGGGGAAGCACCTGTTACCTGTTTAGTGCAGAGTGGAGCCAGCCGCCCCAGGGACCCGGGGTTAGGTTTGGCCACTTTGTACCGACTTGTTGGCCCTCGTGTACACAGTACCGAGGAGAGCTACTAGTGTAGGGCGAGTACTAGCTACCCCACGGGCCCCGGGGTTCTGCTAGGTCACCTACACCAACTTGTTAGGCCCACTGGACAAACCAGGGTAGTCAGGTGAGGGTGCGCGGACTGTGGAGGGGCAAGGCCCCTGTTTGGTTACTGTGGAGGGGTTGGACCCTTGTTACTGAGAGGGCTTTGCCCTATACTGGTTCTGTGCTGTGCTTTGGGCGCACCCGTTAACGGAAACGACTGACCGCGTGCCAGTGCGGGTTAGCTACCCGTGCATTTACCGCGCGTGTCGTAGTCACCGTTACGTCTGTCAGTGACCTTGGGGTGGTTGACTGAGAGTAGGATCACCACGGGGGACTCTCCTAGCCAGGAGAGCACCACGTGTTACTTCTACTGTTCGGAAAAGACTGCAATCAAGATCGTTCCCACGAGGAACATTCGAGATCAAGTGAAGAATCTGAGAAATAGATAAATTGTGAAACAATAGAAAGACGTAAATAAAGGAAGAAAGAAAATAAAACAACTACTGTACACTTTACTGCTTCTTTATTTTAGCTACCACTCTACTCAGCGTTTCGATGACGTGTTACACTCGTTACTTTTTCAGGACCAGGTGTTGAGCAGCCAGGGTCAGCGGCTGCAGAGGACGCTCGGCCGAGTAGGGTCCAGTAGAGTTACCACTGTTCTTTTGTGCCCTTTTTGTTCCACTGTAGTGAGTAGTTTTTGTTACTCTCTGTACTTTTCTTTACTCGCAGTTCTTGTTATGTTATAAATGTTGTTCTACTGTTGTGGTGGTACATGCTTTAGTAGTTCTTTTTCTTACTGCTTTATTTTGTTACTGCTAGTTATATTTCATGTTGAATGTGGTTTATTTTACTGCTCTTTTGGTTACTTCCTCGTTGGACTACTAGGTCTTAGGATTAGTTGAGTCGGTCCGGTTCTCGTGTCTCGTAGGGACTCGGGAATAGGGTCGTTACAAGATGGTATCAGAGCAAGGTCGACTCGAGAAGTGAACCAACTAACTGGAAAATAACCAATTCACATGTCTGCAACTAGAGTAGCCACCACAACGTTTCTTTTGGCATAAACTCTTAAACTTCTTCGTTAGATATCGTTACATATTGACGTGTTCCGTTTTGTTTCGCGTCTCCTTACAGGAGATGCCTCGTCGCAGGACTGGTGAGGTAGGCCGCGGGCGCGGCGGAGGACGAGGTCGGCGAGGTGGGCGTGCCGTTGCCGACGCCTCAGTGGACCAGCCACTACTCCCGGGCGTCCAGGCCCAGGACCTCACCCAGCTGATACGGGATATTGTGCGAAAGGAGCTCCGCCCACCGCCCCGAGCACCTCCCCCTGGGGCTGCAGAGGGGGAGTCCTCTGTGGGACCACCCGACGGACGCGGCGCTGGACACGGGGGAGGGGATGGGCAGCCGCCGCCCCCGCCTCCCTCCGACACTTCTGTGCACGAGGCACCTTTGCCTGGAGGTACACCAGCATCCCCACTGCAGCGCCACTCCGAGCTCTTCGGATAGTTCCGGAAGCTGAAGCCCCCCTCCTTCAAGGGGGATGAGGACCCGACTGAGGCAGAGGACTGGCTCGAGCAGCTGGAGAAGATTTTCGACACCCTTCCCCCTGGTGGAGTGCCGCGTGGCCTTTTCCACGTACCAACTGGAGAGTGCAGCACACAGGTGGTGGAGGGTGGTCCGGGGACAGGAGAGGGACGAGCCGACCTAGGATCGGTTCGTCGCCCTCTTCTGCGAGCAGTACTTTCCCCAGACGTGGCAGGACCAGAGGAGGCGAGAGTTCCGCACTCTCCGCCAAGGGACGATGACCGTGAGCGCGTATCGCACGCGTTTCCTGGAGCTGTCCCGCTTTGCAGTGACAGCGGTAGCCACTGAGGAGGAGCACCTTTGGAGGTTCACCGAGGGGCTCCGACCTGCGATTCAGGGGTATGTCAAACCCCTGAAGCTGCCTACATTTTCGAGGGTGGTGGAGGCAGCCATGACTTACGAGGAGACCAACCCGTCCATGCGTGACACTGACGGTAGGCGGAAGAGACCCTTTCAGCCAGACTTTTCACAGGGCCGGCGAGAGAGGAGGCACGTGGCGTCTGCGAGAGAGCCGTCATGTTTTGCAGGGCCATCCGTTGCCTTTGGGGGGCCTCGACAGAGGCCAGTCTCCAGCACTGGACCCTCGCCCAGCCGACAGTAGGGACCCACTGGGGGCAGGAGTCGGGTTCCCCTCTGTTACCAGTGTAGCCAGCCGGGCCACATCAGGAGGGACTGCTCGTCGAGGGCAGGAGGTCAGCAGATACTTCCCGCGCAAAGCACTGGAGGGCGCGCATTAGGCCGCGGTTCCCAGGCGTGAGGAGGAGGACAACAGTCACGAGGAGGGTACCGGCCAGCACCTGCCCGTCCGACGCAGAGTGTGGCTGCTTCGTCCGCACCTAGAGCTGAGGGGCGTATCAACGCCCTGACACACAGGGATGCCAGAGCTTCGGGCTCGGTGGTGGCAGGTATGGTTTCAGTTTCCGGCAGACTCGTTTACACACTTTTCGATTCCGGCGCTACGCACTCGTTTGTCGCAGCCAGTTTCGCAATTAGTTTGGGCCAGGACTATACGCTGTTAGAGAATCCGTTCGTAATCAGAGGTTCGAGTGGTCAGCTGTTTGTAGCTGAGGAGGTGTACACGGATTGCGAGGTCAGCGTCGGGGGACATAGCCTGCCAGCTGACCTAATTATGATACAGATGGAGGACTTTGGCGTAATTCTGGGGATGGACTGGCAGTCCGCTTACCACGCCTTGGTAGACTGTTTTGAGAGGAAGATCGTCTTCTCCATGCCGGAGTTGCCTTCTTTCGAGTTTCACGGACAGCCAGTGGACGGAGGCTTCAGGTGCATTTCGGCACTTCGGGCGGCGAGACTTTTGAGCCAAGGGTGTGAGGGCTTCCTAGCTTGTGTGGTGGCAAAGCCCAGCCCTGTGGCAGACTTCCAGAGCATCCCGGTGGTTAGAGAGTACCCTGACGTGTTCCCAGACGAGTTACCAGGACTACCGCCCGAGCGGGAGATCGAGTTTGAGATCTCACTAGTACCAGGGACCAGCCCCATCTCCACCGCGCCATACAGGATGGCACTGCTTGAGCTACGAGAGATCAAGTCTCAGTTATAGGATCTTTTGGAGAAGGGCTTCGTGAGGTCCAGTACGTCTCCCTGGGGAGCCTCGGTACTGTTTGTGAAGAAGAAGGATGGTACCCTACGCCTTTGTGTGGACTACCGACAGCTGAATAGGGTCACCATCAAGAACAGATATCCGCTGCCGAGGATCGACGACTTGTTTGACCAATTGCGGGGTGCCACGGTGTTCGCCAAGATCGACTTGAGGTCTGGATACCACCAGTTGAGGATCAGGGAGGCAGACGTCTCCAAGACAGCTTTCCGCACCCGGTACGGACACTACGAGTTTTTGGTTATGCCGTTTGGCCTGACCAATGCCCCCGCTGCTTTCATGGACCTGATGAACCGGGTGTTTAGACTGTACTTGGACCGGTTCGTGGTGGTATTCATTGATGATGTACTATCTATTCTCAAGATCGGACGCAGCACGGACAGCACTTGCGGATGGTTGTGGACACTCTGAGACGACGTAGGCTGTACGCCAAATACAGCAAGTGCGAGTTCTGGTTGAGGGAGGTGACCTTCTTAGGTCATGTGATCTCTGGAGACGGCTTGGCGGTGGACCCAGCCAAGGTTGAGGCAGTGCTCAAGTGGGAGAGACCGCGTTCCGTCACTAAGATTCGCAATTTCCTGGGACTGGCAGGCTACTACAGACGATTCATCAGAGGTTTTTCACAGATCGCGTCCCATGACACAGTTGACCCGGAAGGACGTGTCCTTCACTTGGACAGATGCCTGTGAGGCGTGTTTTCAGGAGCTGAAGGAGAGGCTGACCTCGGCTCCCGTGCTCACCATCCCTGACAGTAGTGGCAGGTTCGTTGTGTACACGGACGCCTCCTTGCAGGGGTTAGGAGGTGTGCTCATGCAGAGGGGTTACGTTGTCGCTTACGCTTTGCGACAGCTGAAGCCCCATGAGCATACCTACCCTACCCACAACCTGGAGTTGGCAGCTGTCGTCTTCACGCTGAAGACCTGGAGGCACTACTTGTATGGTGAGACCTTCGAGATTTTCACAGATCACAAGAGCCTCAGATACCTTTTTGATCAGAAGGAGCTCAACGTGAGACAGAGACATTGGTTGGAGCTCCTGAAGGACTACAACTGCAGCATTTCCTATCACCCGGGCAAGGCCAATGTGGTGGCTGACTCCTTGAGCCGGAAGGCGCCCGCACACTTGGTCAGCTTACAGTTATAGAGTTGGAGCCTCTTGGAGGAGGTGGGCAGTTGGTGACCCCTGGAGTTATGGGGACACTGTGGGGCGGTGACTGTGACACGACAGACTAGGCCAGAGCTAATAGACCGCATCATCACAGGATAGGTGGCCGATCCGTACTTGCAGTCCTTACGCGACAGAATACTGTCAGGAGACCCAGGGGACTTCTCTTTCACAGACCAGGTGCTCCGCCTGAGGGGACGGTTGTGCGTTCCCAGGGACGAGGAGCTGTTGAGAGAGCTCCTGACTGAGGCACACGGTTCCAGATTCACCATACATCCCAGAAACACGAAGATGTACCACGACTTGAGACGCGAGTTTTGGTGGAGGGGGATGAAGCGGGATGTGGGTGAATTCGTGCAGCAGTGCTTAGTGTGTCAGCAGGTGAAAGCTGAGCATCAGAGGCCTGCAGGGCCGCTACAGCCGCTTCCAGTGCTAGAGTGGAAGTGGGAGAGCATCACCATGGACTTGGTGGTGGGTTTACCTGTTACCCAGCGAGGACACGACGCAGTCTGGGTAATTATGGATAAACTGACGAAGACAGCACGATTCTTGTCGATCCGAGTCACCTTGGGACCAGCACAGTTGGCAGAGAGGTATATCCGCGACGTGGTACGACTACACGGAGTTTCGTGGGAGATCGTATCCGACCGGGATACCCGCTTTAAGTCCCAGTTTTGGGCTGAGTTTCAGCAGGCCCTGTTTACGCGGTTGAGGTTTAGTACAGCTTATCACCCCCAGACGGACGGGCAGTCTGAGCGCACGATACAGACACTTGAGGACCTTTTGCGTGCATGTGTATTGGACTGGAGGGGCTCTTAGGAGGAGCACCTGCCCCTGGCGGAGTTTGCATACAACAACAGCTATCACTCGAGCATCGGCATGGCTCCCTACGAGGCTCTGTACGGACGGAGGTGTACGGCACCCTTGAGTTGGGTTGAAGTGGGGACTAAGTGAAAGGTTGGTCCCAGGTTGATTCGGCAAAGTCAGGAGGTAGTCGAGCGGATCCACAGGTGACTCCGCACTGTCAGGAGCAGACAGAAGAGCTACGCGGATCGGAAACGCAGAGAGGTGCAGTTCGAGGTTGGGGATCACGTCTTTCTTTGTGTTTCGCCCATGAAGGGCCTGCAGCGGTTTGGGGTGAGAGGGAAGCTCGCGCCGAGGTTTGTGGGGCCCTTTGAGGTCCTGGAGCGAGTTGGACCCGTTGCTTACTGGCTTGCCCTCCCTCCCTAGCTTTCTAGTGTGCACGATGTGTTCCACGTGTCCAACCTCTGAAAGTACGTAGCCGATCCCAGTCACGTACTGAGTCACGAGAGCGTCAAGGTGGGCGACGACCTGACCTACCCCGAGCGGCCAGTGCAGATTCTTGACCGAGCCGTCCGCAGTTTGAGACGAAAGCAAGTACCCCTGGTGAAGGTTCTGTGGAGGAGCCAGCGGTACGAGGAGGCTACCTGGGAGCCTGAGGCGGCAATGCGGGAGCGATACCCGGAGCTCTTCGCGGGTACGTCTTTCGGACCGGCTTCGGTCCTCTTTGAGTTTGTTATGTTTTTATATATGGCGTTTTTCCCACACCCTAGTTAGCGCAAGTTTCGGGGACGAAACCTCCTTTGAGTTTGTTATATTGTTACGAACGCAGCTTCAAAATGTCTTTTAAGACGTCTGAGAGCTGGCCCAGACGTCTGGAACCCCTTCCAGATGTCTGGGATTTGATTTTCCGCGGCACGGTGGATTTCGTCTGCGCGTGCAGATGCTCTTTTCCCCTCTCACCTCCGCAGGCGCTGCTCTCTCTCTCTCTCTCTCTCTCCCCACGCGACTTTAAAAAGAGCCCTCGCCCTCTCCCTCAGTCTCATCTCCTCCTCTCCCTTCTTCTTCCTCTTCCAGCCGGAGTGCAAGCGCGAGCGAGCGGCGGCAGCGACAGGGACCCGGGGTTAGGTCTGGCCACTTTGTACCGACTTGTTGGCCCTCGTGTACACAGTACCGAGGATAGCTACTAGTGTAGGGCGAGTACTAGCTACCCCACGAGCCCCGGGGTTCTGCTAGCTCACCTACATCGACTTGTTAGGCCCACTGGGCAAACCAGGGTAGTCAGGCGAGGGTGTGCGGACTGTGGAGGGGCAAGGCCCCTGTTTGGTTACTGTGGAGGGGTTGGACCCCTGTTACTGAGAGGGCTTTGCCCTATACTGGTTCCGTGCTGTGCTTTAGGTGCACCCGTTAACGGAAACGACTGACCGCGTGCCAGTGCGGGTTAGCTACCCGTGCGTTTACCACGCGTGCCGTAGTCACCGTTACGTCTGTCAGTGACCTTGGGGTGGTTGACTGAGAGTAGGATCACCACGGGGGACTCTCCCAGCCAGGAGAGCACCACGTGTTACTTCTACTCTTCGGAAAAGACTGCAATCAAGATCGTTCCCACGAGGAACATTCGAGATCAAGTGAAGGATCTGAGAAATAGATAAATTGTGAAACAATAGAAAGACGTAAATAAAGGAAGAAAGAAAATAAAACAACTACTGTACACTTTACTGCTTCTTTAGTTTAGCTGCCACTCTACTCAGCGTTTCGCTGACGTGTTACACTCGTTACTTTTTCCGGACCAGGTGTTGAGCAGCCAGGGTCAGCGGCTGCAGAGGACGTTGGGCCGAGTAGGGTCCAGTAGAGTTACCACTATTCTTTTGTACCCTTTTTGTTCCACTGTAGTGAGTAGTTTTTGTTACTCTCTGTACTTTTCTTTACTCGCATTTCTTGTTATGTTATAAATATTGTTCTACTGTTGTGGTGGTACATGCTGTAGTAGTTCTTTTTCTTACTGCTGTATTTTGTTACTGCTAGTTATATTTCATGTTGAATGTGGTTTATTTTACTGCTCTTTTGGTTACTTCCTCGTTGGATGACTAGGTCTTGGGATTAATCAAGTCGGTCCGGTTCTTGTGTCTCATAGGGACTCGGGAATCGGGTCGTTACATTGTATGTCTCGAGGCAAATAGAGTAAAACACAAAATCAATTTATCGCACGCTCCGTGCTCATACGTTCACGAGGTGGGACTAAATGTCCCACTCGCTTTTGCGCGCACCTATAGGCGGATGACTTCGCACAAATGTCCCACTGCTCTTAGGCTGGAATTGCGCACACTCTCAACTCGCACAGCTTGGGAGACTGAATCCTGAAGCTTGCAGCCTGAAGCTGGAGAACAAGCAAGCTTGTGTGCTTGTTAATGGTGGATGGGAGCTCTGATCTGTCACACATGAATACGGCCTGGTGGCCCCATTAAAATACATGGGAAGCTTCACTGTGTCAAGGCGAAGGTGTGACGGTAGGTGGCAGGCCACGGGGCGGCCTAGGCGTGCGTGCCTAGGTCACCCTGTGGCCGGGCTTATGGGTTAGGTCGGGGGGTGTTTAGGGAGGTGTAGGCGGTCGATGGATGGGTGGAAGATGTTCTGTGGTCGATGGCAGAGGTGAAGAGGTTGGTGGCGAGACGTGTGGAGGTGTGGAGTGATGGGTGCATCTCGCCAGAGGTTGGCCGAAGATGGGGAAGATGGCGGTGGACAGTAGCTGTCGAGGGGTAATTTGTGAAATAGATTGAGGGGAATTGAAGAGGGGATAGAGAGGAGTAAGATTAACCTAATTACGTGGACGAAGGGGGAGAGGTGGCGAATGGCAGTACCTGCTGTCGCCGGAGAAGAAGGTATCCAGTGGAGGGAGACGGTGGTGACAACGGGGCTAGAGATGCTCACGCGGGTGTTGCGCGACGCTGAGGAAGATGGTGAGGGCGGCTCTGCCACTGGTATGGTGGCAGAGTGACGAGAAAGAGGAGGGAGGCTTGCCAGAGCTCGCTGGACTACTTGACCGGAGGAGAAGAGGATGAAATTGAGGTGGAACTCTGGCCAAGTCAAGTTAAGGAGGTGCGGCCGGGGTTGAGGATCATTTTATAGGCACTGGCAAGGGCTCCTGTGCTTGGAAGACAAGCTTCCAAGCGTGCGAGTCCTCGTCGGAGAAGGAAATCTGTGGGATACCCAAAGCTCTCATGTGTTCGTATGAGAGATTGGGTGTGAATCAGGGATTAGGACCACGCTCAGATGGAAGGGAATTCCTCAGAGAATCTCCCTTCAAAATTTGGGAGGAGATTTCTAAGGAATCAGGGAGTATTCCCCCTCCATTCCTCGTCGGAATAGGATTTCTCCCCATTAATGGTGGAGGGACCTGTTTGTAAGAGTGGCGAGGTGATTAGGGGGGTCTGTGTAATGATTTTCAAAAGATAGGGGTTAAAATGTAATTGGGCGTACTATTTTGCAAAGTAGGTCAAGATGACCTTCCCTTAGGTCCAAATTTTGGTACAAACCTAATTTGGACCTAAGAAATCCAATGGTGAAGTTGGATTTTAGGTTTGACCACGTTTGACTGGATATTTTGCATAAAAACCTAAATTAGGTCAATTAATGAGCTAGGAGCCCAATCTAGGTCAAAATAGATTCCAAAGGCCAAATTAAAGGTTCTAAACCCTAGGGGATATTTTTCCATGAATTTTAGAGGGTTTAATTGATTTTTATCCTGACTATAACCTTGTTGAATTAAGTAGGTCTGTTTTAGGGTTATAGAATGTCATTTAATTCTTGGATTGCACAATAACCCATTTCTGACTGAATCAACCTATTTTTTATCTTATTCAGACCATTTGACCTGTGTTTTGCCTCTGAGAAATCCCGTTTATGTACTGCAATGGTAAAATTACAGTTTTAACCTTTATTTCATGTTTTCTTCTTAGAACACTTATTCCATGAATTAAGCCCTTCTCCAGGTTATGTAGGAGCTCTTATTCTCTTTCTTAGGTCACAATGAGATAGTCAGGGCTCATGATGAGGCTCTCATCATCAGGTCTGAAGTGCAGCGAATTTGCCAGGAAGAAGACTCCACCTGGAAGAAGTCACTACTCCTCCTGATCTTCAAGTGTTGCAAAAACAACAAATGATTAGTAAGGCAAATATATACAAAATAAATCAAAGAATATAATGGATAAAGAAATCTATATACAACAAAGAATATGAATGAAAGAATGATTATTTACAAAGAAAATAAAAATATTTACAAATGAAGAATAAAAGAAAAGTTTTGGCGTATAGAGGGTTACCTCCCTGGTAATTGCGCCAAAAATAATCAACGAATTGTGACAACCGTCAAACAATCACAATAACGTGCTGTTGCCAGGTTTTTGTCCCCGGTAACGACGTCAAAAATATGATGGACAAAAGTCAACAATCATAAGAAAGCACTATTAACGCCAAAAATATGATCGTTGACTTTTGATTTACAATAAAAACGGTGTTTAAATGTCATTGTTGCAGTATAGATGTCACGAATGCAAACTGATGTCGCATCAATTTTATTTATTTATAATTTTTACTGGTTTGTTTCCAGGTCGTTCACTGGAAGGCAGTTATCGATATACATCACTCTCTAACTCCAAATGTTCTTTTATTCAAAAAATATTGATTTTATTTACAAAATTAATGAATGAATGGGTTAATTATTTACAAAAGAATCAGTTAATATGCATGACAATGCCTGAAAACATATATACGCAAACAAGCATAAAAAACTATATATAATTACTCTATGTTAGTTATATACAACTACTATAAGTAATACTTAAGCATAGGTACAAAAATAACTAACTATATTTACTATACTAAATTATATTAACATACTAATATCTATAGTAACATATATTATATATACAATAACATATTTATGCATTGCTAAAGCCGTAGTAAAATTAAATACAAAATATAAGGCAAAATAGCTATCTATACTGACATATATATATATATATATATACAGTGACGGATAAATCTATCACTAAAGCTCTAATTATTTATATACACATATAAGAGCTCAAACAACACATATACATACTGTATACATATATATATTACAGTATACGTTATTTATTTACATTATTTAAATACACATATAATTTATATGTATACTATATACACTATACATATACACATACATATATATACACACGCATACAACACGTACACAGCATACACACTGAGCTCCAACACTTAGCCATTTTCACGGCTCTTCTCTTCTCTCTTCTTTCCTCTCACACACTTAGCCGGATTTAGGGTGTTCTCTCCTCACTTAACTCCAATTCACTATTCCTCAACCCAAAAATTGGCTTTTTAATGGGCGGACCGACTCATTTTCATGGGATGCACAGCACCTCTTAAGGTGGGACCGGACCATTACTAGTGAGCTAGCCCTAATTATATTTAGGTGTATTTATATCCGATTTCAGACTCCTTATTGGGCCCACACATGGCTAGCTATAGTGTTTGGCCCCCGGCCCCAACACTATTCACAATTCATGCTCAGATCGTATGCTCATTCAGATCAGAAGGGTATGGGTATGTGTGCGTGTGCGTGCGTCCAGTGCATATGACGATTGAAGCGCTAAGGGGAAAAATACAATTTATACCCCATCGTGCACCCCTTAGCGCACGATGTGGGACTTTCCAGTGCCCAATTTGAGCGCTGCAGTGCGTGCGACAGCGTGTGAATTTCATGTCTTTGGCCCTCGATTTGAGGGCCATAAATTAATGTAAATTAAAATTAATTATACCATTGTAAAACCCTTATATAGGGCTACATAATTATGTAATTAGTTTACATAAATAAGCTATTTACATTTTTAATAAAATTAGTTAAAGTCTACAGTTTATACATGTTAAGTTAAGGGTTAATCTCTTAATTAAAGTACAAATTAATTAATTAATAGTACAATTGACTATATATAGTGTTAATATACATAATAAATTATTTATTATACATTTTTATTATATTTTAGAAACTTTATTTTAACTTATATACAATTAAATAGACGTTTTAGATATTTTTACATATAAATAATCTATAAATACTAAATACATTATAAATATGATACAAATATGTTCAAAATATTTAATATATCATTATATAAACATACATTATAACTTACTTTAGTATTAGGTTAAATTACTAATTTATTTTATTTTAAATTAATATTTTACTTGGTTAACTTAATAACTTAATTATTTACTGTAAATATATAATTAAATTAAATTACAGGTATTATATAATTTATATTATATATTTAAATACATATGTACAGTGTTAGGTACGATTATATATAGATAGATAGGTTTATATAATTACTTAGTTTATTATGCATTTAAGTTAATATAAATTAATAGATAATTATATAATAAATTTTTATATGCAATAAATTATTTTAAATACTTAATTTAATATATAGAATACATCTATAATTTATTTACACTTATTATGTACATATTGCACATTATATACATATATCTTAGGTTTAAATTATTATACACAAGTATATACATAGTATATAAGTTATTTTTTGGGTTTTTCTGATATTTATAATTTTTATAGGTTTAAGGGAGGTATGGGATGAGAGAGAAAGAGTGAGATTAGAGAGAGAGGTCTTTTTTTGCGATTTTTGAGTTTTGAATTTTTATTAAGTTCCAAGGTATATTGAACTAGCAATTGGTATATTCTACCAAGCCGGAGGTTTAGATTACCTTGAAACTTAACACATACTTTGAAAAATATCTAATCCCACTCAAAACACCTTTATTTTATTTTTTGTGATTTTTTTAAGATTTTTATTTATTTACAAAGTTCACACACAAGAAGCTTAAATGAGTGCTTTATCAATGAACCTAAGGCTTAAAAATTTAGCTTAAGAGCTGAAAAGGGTGTTTAAACTTCTAAAAACATCCAGCAAGTATATTACAACATTTGTCAATATTAAAACATGATTTTCTCTTTTAATTACACTGAAATCTCATTTTGAACAGATTTAAACATGAAAGAGCTAACAATGACCTCAAAATAGATTCAAATGTCACTTAAGATCAGATTTAAGCTCAGACACATGTACATGAATGCTTGATTGAACTATTCTAACACTATAAAACATATCAACTACATCATTTCTCAGAATCCCAACTCAAATCCTCTCATTCAGACCAACTGAACAGTTGCTGCTATATCAACCAATGCTGTTGTTAGAATGGCAGCAACTGCTAAAATTCAGAAGCTAAGCTGATGCTAAAATTGCTAACAATGATCAGCAATTGCTGCTAAAGTTTGCTGTCCACTATGGTTGTAATTAGCAACCAAATGCAACGTTCAAATCCCAAAATCTCTTAACATCAGAGGTTGGATCCCATTGAATGTAGCTGCTATGCAGCCTTTTATGTACTGGAATGGGAGAATTAAACCAAAATTCACATGTTCAAACAACTGTCTAAAACCTGATCATGCTTGAAACTCACTTAAAAATCAAATCCGATCATTGAAGTCTTCATCAAATACCCTTGAAATCCAAATCTCATCTCAGATCAGGGTTGTAAAATTACATCCTAGATTTGAGATAAGTTTTTGAAACTCATGAAAACTCATCTTAAAAATTTTCTAATCATCTTAAAAACTAAGGAAAATCCAAATTTATCTCCCAAAAAACATTGAAAGCTTGATCTGATTTCCATCTTACACTATGGACAGTGTAAGACGTAAATTCATTTCAAGATTTCAAGACATGAAAACTTAATCTCCTATCCATTTCAAATCACTTACGATAAATCTCAACATATCCAAATCACAATCAGAGCTCACAAATCATGAGAAAGGTCCTAATCTAATGTTCCTCTCATGCCATACAATCATTCACAATTCGTTCCAAAACTCTTATCAGTGTCAAATCAAAACCAAATCCGAGAAATCTGCAAATCAGCTCATTCAAAATCAAAATGGGTCATTGTGAACAAATGACATGACTGAGATGACCCTTAAATGCATTTGAGCGTGGATTCAAATATAAAAGCTAGAAAGTTTCATATCTAAATTCAACTCTCATGGAGGGGCGAAACATGATGTAAATCATCGAGGGAAGAAGGTGACAGTGATGTGAAATGATGGGGGAGGTGTATGATCAATGCAAATGAAATGACAATACCTCTTCAATCTGAATTGATCGAAGAGGGCGAGATCGCTCTAAACTAAATTCTATGCTAATCCATCACCAAATTCATCATCTAATCTATTCTAACCAAATTACATTACACCAATTATTACTCTAATTACTCTAGAAAGCAAGGAAATCCTAATCCAAAGGAAAAATGGGATGCCTGGACTGCAGCTGGTCACTGCAGCGACGAAGGATGATGAGTAGGTCTCCAGCGAGTGAATGGGGTCCTTGGATCCACAGCGGGTTACTGTAGTGATGAAAGTTGGAGGGAAGAATCGCCCCTATCACCGACGGCTCTAATGAAGGAGGAAGAAGAACTAGAGAATGGACGAAGTGATCGGCTTAATGGGAGAGGGAGTCGATAGCCTGCGTGCGTGGTCTGGAGCTGCTTAAGTAAGCTCAGGGAATGAATCAAAGCACGTGAGGTGGGTTTAGGCACTTACGGCTTTGTTACGACTTGATCCTGGTTCCCTACAGAACCTGAGATCAGCTTGCCTTGACTAAATCCCAAGACCCAGTCGTCCAACAAGAAATAACCAAATGCAGAAAATGCTCCACAACCACACATGCAATGTAACTAAGGAAAAATAGATAATAGACAGCAATGGTACTAGAACAGAATATCTTAAAGATATTGTATGCCACAAGCGGAAAAGTAGTATTACAGACATAGCCATCATAACTAGAACAGAGAGAAACATAATAGAAACGGTTATTATATGCTAAAGGTAATCACTACTAACAAAAACCTCTGCAACGGAAAAAGAGAAGGGACTATGGTTGGGCTCGACTGGGCCCAGCACCCTTTGCAGCCGATAGTGCTGGTTGCTCAACTCCCTGATCTGAACATGGTTATATAAATCTATGGTCAGCTAACGTTAAGCAGAGTGGTGGTTAAGTCATTTACATTCAATTAACATAAAGGAAACAAGCAGCTAACTAACCATCCAATTTCTAGTTATGTATTATTATTTGTTTTCGTTTGAACATCTATGTGTTTCTCATTCAGTTTCTAGTAAGGGTCATCAACATTTCTCAAATCCACTTGTTCCCTACGGAAACAATTTTGATGCAGTTTTCCCGCGATGCAGGATGTACACGTGGCACTCTCCTGTTCAAAAGAGTTTTCCGTGGTAGTCCTATACCCAGTTTACCACCACGGGGTCATGGCCGCGACATAGCGGTGACTACAGCACGCGTGATAAGTGCACGAATAGCTAACTTGCTAACGGGTATGCCTAAACGTACAGCACAGAACAGAACAGGGGCCACACCCCTCAATAGTCTTCGTACCCTCACTCGGCTATCCCGGTTTGCCCAGTGGGCCTAACAAGAGTCGGTGTAGGGGCCAATCCTAACCCCACTTGTAAACCTAAGGGGTGGCCAGCTCCCCCCTACACTAAAGTGACAGTAGCTCTCCTCGGTACCACGTACACGAGGCCCAACTCACTTTTCATACCCAAGTTCATACAACCAACCAACCCGTAGGCAACATGTTTCCACACACATCAGATTTCCATATCAAAGTATTCAATTCCTTTTCTAGTTCCCAGTAGGATTCGTGCATTAGTATTCGTCTTATTTCATGATATGTCATATGTTTCAATTCACATTCCGATTCTCAATCGTATAACAGACAGCTCGTGATTTAATAAATTAAGCAATCACCACATCACTAACTATTCAGTTGTTAGTAGTAAAGACTTTAACATGCATTTCAGAGTATAACAGCGTGGTTCAAATAGTGTACATTTGTCCTTTTCAGCCCTGGGATTCATTTCATATCCTAAGGTTCAATTAGATCATTCTAATATGCCATGCACTTTAATCATTTAAAATACAGTATTAGAGAGGACCACTCTGCCAGGATATTCGGGTGAAATGGGGCTCATACGGTAGATCCCGTCGTCTCTGCAAGTCTTGTAATACTACGAACTGGAGATCTATACCATTGACCAATCATGTCAAAAGAGTTCAAAATAGCATAAGTATGACGCTAACACGTAGATAATTCTGAACGGAGACCATCGATACTTCGTTTGCATAAAACCGACTCCGTTGGGGCCCTGAACAGGAATCAAACCAAAAACACACATTCTGACCAAAATCAGACCCCTAAGGCAAGTCCCAAACGTCTTAAACGATCGCAAAAGCTCACCTTGCTTTCCTAGGTCTGTTTCCGATGTCTAAACCCCTTCGCAGCCATCTTAGGGAGCTTCCAGATGTCTGACACCTCTCCCGGTCGTCTAAAAGAGAGGTCAAACGTCTGACACGGTCTCCAGACATCCTAAAGTGCCTCGAAGGGTGCATCACACACCTTTCCAATGTCTCATACCTGCGCATGCACGTGCAGCTTAAAAGGGGACACGTAAACACTAATGTACATGCATGCAGGCTTGAACACGTTATTTTAATTGTCAAAAATGTAAATCAAGATCGTTGCAGTTTTAGAACTTGAGTGGCGAATAATGCAAATCAAAACTAATTAAATAAACCACTCACAAAGTAGCGGGTCGTGTCCACAAGGAGGCAATGGCCTATTAAAACTCGCAAGGGTCAAAAATCGATGTTCACTATTAATTTCGTCAAGAAATCAATTCAAAATCGCTTCTCAATTGGGATAATAAGACATGATCATGTTGATTTTGCATTTACGTTGAAATTTGAGGGTGTTCTCTTAAATGTGCCATAATATTTAATTAATAAAAGAGAAAAATCAAAACTTGCAATGGCATATGAATGTAAGAACTAATGCAAGTTTTACTGTGCAAAAACAGGGAAGGATCTTCAATTGGCTTGCACTCATGGAGGAGAGGATGGTTGGAGAGGAGGAGCTCACCGGAGGTAGCTGCTACCGGGCCGCTTCTTTTGGTGGTGGCAGTGAGGCATGGCGTGGCCGGAGGTGGTCGGTCGGAGGAGAGGAGTGACGACGGTGGTTGTTGCTGCTACTAGTAAAGCTCGCGAAGGTGCGCACACGAGGAGGTGCAGCAGCACGCACACGCGCTGGAGGGGTCAGCGAGGGCGTGCATGGGGAAACTACTGGAGGAGCGCGATCGTAGGTGCACCTGCTGTGGGCGTGGCGGAGGTACAGCGAGGGGGCATGCACGGTGCACGCAGAGGCTGTGAAGGCAAAGAAGAAGACGGGGGTCGGCTGCTTGTGAGCGGTGTGCTGGTGCTGGGCGATGTGTGCGGCAGGGGCTCGTGGTGCAGTCTGGAGGTGTGCGTGGTGCACGCAGTCTGGAGGCGAGGGACAGCGTAGTGGGTGGCGTGTGGAGGCTGTTCGCATGTTGTTGCAGTTGCAGTTGCTGCATGAGCTGGGCGACGATGCATGGAGGAGAGGAAGATAGTGGAGAGTATGCACAGAGTGGGGATGAAGGCCTGCGCTACGAACGAAGGCTGCTGAGTTGTTGTGCAGAGGCGTAGCGAGGGGCGTCAGACGTCCGAGGGAGATGAAGATGCAGGGCGTGGAGTTGCAGTGGTTGCTGGTAATGGCGGTGAGGGTGTTGCATGCTGAGGTGCTCACGGTAATGCAAACAAGCTCCAGATGGCGATGTGGCCTGTCACGCCACACGCCCACGGTGGTGGAGGCTTGTGGCCACGGTTGAGGCCGGTGGTGGTGGAGCGAACGAGAGTGGTGCACTCTCTGCACAGTGATGTATCGGGGTGGAGACCTCCTAAGCACCGTCGTCTCCTCCCCCCTCTTGCAGCTGCAGCCAATTCATTTGAAATTACAAGAGGCAGGAGCAGATCATCGTGAATGCTGGCAGCTGTTAGAAATGAATGGGCGTAGGAGGAGGAGGTGGAGAGATTACCTGCCGAAGAAGAAGAATAATAATTATAAAATAATTAAGATTATCTATACATAACTCCTTAACTTCTATGTTAATTAAAACAATGTATGTAATGAACCTAATTGGTTAATTAATCAAATGCATGTGTAACGACCCGATTCCCGAGTCCCTACGAGACACGAGAACCGGACCGACTCGACTAATCGCAAGACCTAGTCGTCCAACGAGGAAGTAACCAAAAGAGCAGTAAAATAAACCACATTCAGCATGAATATAACTAGCAGTAACAAAAAATACAGCAGTAAGAAAAGGAACTACTACAGTATGTACCACCACAACAGTAGAACAACATTTATAACATAACATGGACTACGAGTAAAGGAAAGTACAGAGAGTAACAAGAACTACTCAATACAGTGGAAAAAAAAGGGCACAAAAGAACAGTGGTAACTCTACTGGACCCTACTCGGCCCAACGTCCTCTGCAGTCGCTGACCCTGGCTGCTCAACACCTGGTCCTGAAAAGTAACGAGTGTAACACGTCAGCGAAACGCTGAGTAGAGTGGCAACTAAAACTAAGAAACAGTAGAGTGTACAGTAGCTGTTTTATTTTCTTTCTTCCTTTATTTATGTCTTTCTATTGTTTCACAATTTATCTATTTCTCAGATCCTTCACTTGATCTCGAATGTTCCTCGTGGGAACGATCTTGATTGCGGTCTTTTCCGAAGAGTAGAAGTAACACGTGGTGCTCTCCTGGCCAGGAGAGTCCCCCGTGGTGATCCTACTCTCAGTCAACCGCCCGAAGGTCATTGACAGACGTAACGGTGACTACGGCACGCGCGGTAAACGCACGGGTAGCTACCCCTCACTGGCACGCGGTCAGTCGTTTCCGTTAACGGGTGCGCCCAAAGCACAACACTGAACTAGTATAGGGCAGAGCCCTCTCAGTAACAGGGGTCCAACCCCTCCACAGTAACCAAACAGGGGCCTTGCCCCTCCACAGTCCACGCACCCTCGCCTGACTACCCTGATTTGCCCAATGGGCCTAACAAGTCGGTGTAGGTGAGCTAGCAGAACCTCGAGGCCCGTGGGGTAGCTAGTGCTCTCCCTACACTAGTAGCTCTCCTCGGTACTGCGTACACGATGGCCAGCAAGTAGGTACAAAGTGGCCAGACCTAACCCCAGTTCCCTGGGGCGGCTAGCTCCGCTCTGCACTAAGAGGTAATGTGTGCTCTCTTGGTATCACGTACCCCAGAGACAACACACTTCCACATCTTTCTTTCTCAGTTCCATTCCATTCTCTTTCCAGGAGTTCTACTCCTAATCCCCCGTAGGGTTCCAGCTCTTTTACTCAGCACATTTAGGTTTCACCGTTTCAGTTTCACGTTCATACAACCCATATCCTCAATCATGTTCAGTTATTCATAACAGGCAGCTGTTAAATCAATTTACAGGCAGCTATCATTTCCTTTCCACAGTTTCCAAGACTGCAATATTTATATTCATTTCACTAGTTTTCCAGTCCTAGGATTCATGCCGTACTCTAGGATCTATCATTCAATCTAGTTTTCCGACCCTAGGATTCATGCAATACCCTAGGATCTATCATTCAATCTGGTTTCTCATTCCTAGGATTCATGCAATGCCCTAGGTTCTATTAATTGTTCTATAATTGTAACAAATTATGTTAATAATTTGTAAAGCCACTCTACCAGCTACAACGGTAGTACTGGGGGCGTGGTTGGAAATCCCACGTGCCTGTGCAACCCCCGGGACTGCAATGGAACGGGATCCTATCACAAGGATCAAACACAAGGAGTTTCTCAGAATAGTATATAATTACTGTAGACGGGTAGAGGATTTTATTCCAAAAAGAACGCAACTCGAAATGCGGAAAACGGACTCCGAACGGGCCTAAACGGGTCGAAAACAACGAAACAGTCCAAAATCAGACGTTTGGAACCTCTTCCAGACGTCTTAAAATGTGGGTCAGATGGTACCTTTGTTCTGCGTAGTCTCTCCGACATCCAGAAGCCTGCGAGGGCGTCTGGCCTAGTTCCCAGACGTCCGATGGTCACCCCGGACGTCTGGAAGTCCTTCCCGTCGTCTGGCACTGCGGCCAGACGTCTGATTCGCGTTAGATGGCGAATCTCAAAACCTGTACGTACCCACTCCCCATTCTCAGTACGAACGGTCGCAGAAAAGGAAGAAGGACGAAAATAACTCACTTGCTAGACGTCTGGACAGTCCTCCAGACGTCTTCACCGTCGTCTGGTTGGAAGCCCAGACGTCTGATTCGGGAAAAATTTCCAGAATCAGACCTCGACTCGCTCTCCGCCCGCGACGCATGGCCGCGCCTCGTTCGCCTGCTGCTCGAGCTGCAGCAGCCCTCCAGCGACGCTCCACGCCCGCGGCTCCCCCGTCGGCCGACTCTAGCTGCCCCGGCAAGCTCGAGCTCTCACGGTCGGGCGTCTCCTCCCTCACGCAACACCTCCTCCCACAATTTGCCGCGGCTGCTGCTGCCGCCGCTCGCTCGCGCTCGCACTCTCGCACCGGCTGAAAGAAGAAGGAAGCGGAGGAGATGAGAGTGAGGGAGAGGGCGATGGCCTTATAAGGCCGCGCGGGGAGAGAAAGAGAGAGAGAGAGCGCAGTCTGCGCCTGCAGGAGGAGAGAGGGAAAAAGGGGGAAGGTGAGACGGTTGTAGGTCTGCGCGCGCCTGCACGCAGACACAGCCCCGCACGCCACGGAAAATAGATCCCAGACATCTGGAAGGGGTTCCAGACGTCTGGTAAGACGTCTGGGCCACCTCCCAAACGTCTTAAAAAAAATCATCTTGGAAGGCGTTCGTAACAATATAATAAACTCAAAGGAAGTTTCGTCCAAAAAGCTTGCGCTAACTAGGGTGCGGGAAAAATGTCATATAAAAACATAACAAAATCAAAGAGGACCGAAGCCGGTACGAAAGACGTACCCGCGAAGAGCTCCGGGTACCGCTCCCGCATTGCCACCTCAGGCTCCCAGGTAGCCTCCCGTACCACTGGCTCCTCCACAAAACCTTCACCAGGGGTACTTGCTTTCGTCTCAAACTGCGGACGGCTCGGTCAAGAATCTGCACTGGCGGCTCGGGGTAGGTTAGGTCGTCGCCTACCTCGACGCTCTCGTGATTCAGTACGTGACTGGGATCGGCTACGTACTTCCTGAGGTTGGACACGTGGAACATGTCGTGCACACTAGAAAGCTGAGGAGGGAGGGCAAGTCTGTAAGCAACGGGTCCAACCCGCTCCAGGACCTCAAAGGGCCCCACGAACCTCGGCGCGAGCTTCCCTCTCACCCCAAACCGCTGTAGGCCCTTCATGGGCGAAACACGAAGAAAGACGTGGTCCCCAACCTTGAACTGCACCTCTCTACGTCTCCGATCCGCGTAGCTCTTCTGTCTGCTCCTGACAGTGAGGAGTCGCCTGTGGATCTGCTCGACTACCTCCTAACTCTGCCGGATCAACCTGGGGCCAACCTCCCACTTGGTCCCCACCTCAACCCAACTCAAGGGTGCCGTACACCTCCGTCCGTACAGAGCCTCGTAGGGAGCCATGCCGATGCTCGAGTGATAGCTGTTGTTGTATGCAAACTCAGCCAGGGGCAGGTGCTCCTCCCAAGAGCCCCTCCAGTCTAGTACACAGGAACGCAAAAGGTCCTCAAGTGTCTATATCGTGCGCTCCGACTGCCCGTCCGTCTGGGGGTGGTAAGCTGTACTAAACCTCAATGCGTCCCCAGGGCCTGCTGAAACTCAGCCCAAAACTGGAACGTAAAGCGGGTATCCCGGTCGGATACGATCTCCTGCGGAACTCCGTGTAGCCGTACCACGTCGCGGATATACCTCTCTGCCAACTGTGCTGGTCCCAAAGTGACTCGGATCGGCAAGAATCGTGCCGTCTTCGTCAGTCTGTCCACAATTACCCAGACTGCGTCGTGTCCTCACTGGGTAACAGGTAAACCCACCACCAAGTCCATGGTGATGCTCTCCCACTTCCACTCTGGCTCTAGAAGCGGCTGTCGCGGCCCTGCAGGCCTCTGATGCTCGGCTTTCACCTGCTGACACACTAAACATTGCTGCACGAATTCACCCACATCCCGCTTCATTCCCCTCCACAAAAACTTGCGTCTCAAGTCGTGGTACATCTTCGTGTTTCCAGGATGTATGGTGAATCTGGAACCGTGTGCCTCAGTCAGGAGCTCTCTCAACAGCTCCTCATCTCTGGGAACACATAACTGTCCACTCAGGCGCAGCACCTGGTCTGTGAAAGAGAAGTCCCCTAGGTCTCCCGACAGTACTCTGTCGCGCAAGGACTGCAAGTACGAATCGACCATCTGTCCTGTGATGATGCGGTCTATCAGCTCTGGCCTAGTCTGTCGTGTCACAGTCATTGCCCCATAGTCCCCCCGTAACTCTAGGGGTTGCCAACTGCCCACCTCCTCCAAAAGGCTCCAACTCTGTAACTATAAACTGGCCAAGTGTGCGGGCGCCTTCCGGCTCAAGGCGTCAGCCACCACATTGGCCTGCCCGGGTGATAGGAAATGCTGCAGTCGTAGTCCTTCAGGAGCTCCAACCAACGTCTCTGTCTCATGTTGAGATCCTTCTGATCAAAAAGGTATCTGAGGCTCTTGCGATCTGTGAAAATCTTTAAGGTCTCACCATACAAGTAGTGCCTCCAGGTCTTCAGCGCGAAGATGACAGCTGCCAACTCCAGGTCGTGGGTAGGGTAAGTATGCTCATGGGGCTTCAGTTGCCGCGAAGCGTAAGCGACAACGTGACCCCTCTGCATGAGCACACCTCCTAACCCCTGCAAGGAGGCGTCCGTGTACACAACGAACCCGCCACTACTGTCAGGGATGGTGAGCACGGGAGCCAAGGTCAACCTCTCCTTCAACTCTTGAAAACACGCCTCACAGGCGTCTGTCCAAGTGAAGGGCACGTCTTTCTGGGTCAACTGTGTCATGGGACGTGCAATCTGTGAAAAACCTCTGATGAGTCGTCTGTAATAGCCTGCCAGTCCCAAGAAACTGCGAATCTCAGTGACTGAACGCGGTCTCTCCCACCTGAGCACTGCCTCGACCTTGGCTGGGTCCACCGCCAAGCCGTCTCCAGAGATCACATGACCTAAGAAGGTCACCTCCCTCAACCAGAACTCGCACTTGCTATATTTGGCGTATAGCCTACGTCGTCTCAGTATGTCCAGAACCATCCGCAAGTGCTGTCCGTGCTGCGTCTGATCTCGAGAATAGATGAGTACATCATCAATGAAAACCACCACGAACTGGTCCAAGTACGGTCTAAATACCTGGTTCATCAGGTCCATGAAAGCAGCGGAGGCATTGGTCAACCCAAACGGCATGACCAAAAACTCGTAGTGTCCGTACTGAGTGCGGAAAGCTGTCTTGGAGACGTCTACCTCCCTGATCCTCAACTGGTGGTATCCAGACCTCAAGTCGATCTTGGAGAACACCGTGGCACCCCGCAACTAGTCAAACAAGTCGTCGATCCTCGGCAGCAGATATCTGTTCTTGATGGTGACCCTATTCAGCTGTCGATAGTCTACACAAAGGCTTAGGGTACCATCCTTCTTCATAAATAGTACCAGGGCTCCCCAGGGAGACGCACTGGGCCTCATGAAACCCTTCTCCAAAAGGTCCTGCAACTGAGACTTGAGCTCTCGTAGCTCAAGCGGTGGCATCCTGTATGGCGCGGTGGAGATGGGGCTGATCCCTGGTACGAGTGAGATCTCAAACTCGATCTCACGCTCAGGCGATAGTCCTGGTAACTCGTCTGGGAACCTGTCAGGGTACTCTTTGACCACCGGGATGCTCTGGAAGTCTGCCACAGGGCTGGGCTCTGCCACCACACAAGCTAGGAAGCCCTCACACCCCTGGCTCAAAAGTCTTGCCGCCCGAAGTGCCGAAATGCACCTGAAGCCTCCGTCCACTGGCTGTCCGTGAAACTCGAAAGAAGGCAACTCCGGCATGGAGAAGACAATCTTCCTCTCAAAACAGTCTACCAAGGCGTGGTAAGCGGACAGCCAGTCTATCCCCTGAATTACGCCAAAGTCCTCCATCTGTATCATAATCAGGTCAGCTGGCAGGCTATGTCCCCCGACGCTGACCTCACAATCCGTGTACACCTCCTCAGCTACAAACAGTTGACCACTCGGACCTCTGATGACTAACGGATTCTCTAACAGCATATAATCCTGGCCCAAACTAACTGTGAAACTGGCTGTGACAAACGAGTGCGTAGCGCCGGAATCGAAAAGTGTGTAAACGAGTTAGCCGGAAACTGAAACCATACCTGCCACCATCGAGCCTGAAGCTCTGGCATCCCTGTGTGTCAGGGCATTGATACGCCCCACAGCTCTAGGTGCGGACGAAGCAGCCACACTCTGCGTCGGACGGGCAGGTGCTGGCCGGTACCCTCCTCGTGACTGCTGTCCTCCTCGCGCCTGGGAACTGCGGCCTCCTGTGCGCCCTCCAGTGCTCTGTGCAGGAAGTATCTGCTGACCTCTTGCCCTAGACGGGCATTCCCTCCTGATGTGGCCCGGCTGGCCACACTGGTAATAGAGGGGAACCCGACTTCCGCCCTCAGTGGGTCCCTGCTGTCAGCTGGGCGGGGGTCCGGTGCTGGCGAATGGCCCCTGTCGAGGGCCCCCAAAGGCCACAGATGACCCTGCAAAATGTGACGGCTCTCCTGCGGACGCCACGTGTCTCCTCTATCGCCGGCCCTGTGAAAAGTCTGGCTGAAAGGGCCTCTTCCGCCCGCCGTCAGTGTCTCGCGCGGACGGGTTGGTCTCCTCGTAAGTCATGGCTGCCTCCACCACCTCGAAAACGTAGGCAGCTTCAGGGGTTTGACATACCCCCGAATCGCAGGGCGGAGCCCCTTGGTGAACCTCCAAAGGCGCTCCTCCTCAGTGGCTACCGCTGTCGCTGCAATGCGAGACAGCCCCAGGAAACGCGTGCGGTACGCGCTCACGGTCATCATCCCTTGGCAAAGAGTTTGGAACTCCCGCCTCCTCTGGTCCTGTCACGTCTGGGGAAAGTACTGCTCGCAGAAGAGGGCGACGAACCGGTCCCAGGTCGGCTCGTCCCTCTCCTGTCCCCTGACCGCCCTCCACCACCTGTGTGCCGCACTCTCCAGCTGGTACGTGGCAAAGGCCACGCGGCACTCCACCGGGGGGCGAAGGGTGTCGAAAATCTTCTCCAGCTGCTCGAGCCAGTCCTCTGCCTCGATCGGGTCCTCATCCCCCTTGAAGGAGGGGGGCTTCAGCTTCCGGAACTACCCGACGAGCTCGGAGTGGCGCTGCAGTGGGGATGCTGGTGCACCTCCAGGCAAAGGTGCCTCGTGCACAGAAGTGTCGGAGGAAGGTGGGGGCGGCGGCGGCCCATCCCCTCCCCCGTGTCCAGCGCCGCGTCCGTCGGGTGGTCCCACAGAGGACTCCCCCTCCGCAGCCCCAGGGTGAGGTGCTCAGGGCAGCGGGTAGAGCTCCTCTCGCACGATGTCTCGTATCAGCTGGGCAAGGTCCTGGGCCTGGATGCCCGGGAGTAGTGGCTGGTCCACTGAGGCGTCGGCAACGGCACGCCCACCTCGCCGACCTCATCCTCGGTCGCGCCCGCGGCTCGCCTCACCAGTCCAGCGACGAGGCAACTCCTGCAAGGAGACGCGAAATAAAATGGAAACACGTCAATACGGAACAATATCTAACGAAAGACGTCTAAGAACTCATGTCAAAAGATATGTTGTGCTGGCTACTCTAGTTATAAACATGTGAACTGGTTACTTTCCAGTCAATTGATTCACCTCTCGGGACAACCTTGCTCTGATACCATCTTGTAACGACCCGATTCTCGAGTCCCTACGAGACACGAGAGCTGGACAGACTCGACTAATCCCAAGACCAAGTCGTCCAACGGGGAATTAACCAAAAGAGCAGTAAAATAAACCACATTCAGCATTAATATAACTAGAAGTA
The DNA here is from genome assembly GCA_037157565.1 of Thalassia testudinum. Classification (NCBI taxonomy): domain Eukaryota; kingdom Viridiplantae; phylum Streptophyta; class Magnoliopsida; order Alismatales; family Hydrocharitaceae; genus Thalassia; species Thalassia testudinum. Next base: position 4,001,907 of record JAZHRO010000076.1, read on the forward strand.
ACAAAAAATACAGTAGTAAGAAAAGGAACTACTACAGTATGTACCACCACAACAGTAGAACAACATTTATAATATAACATGGACTACGAGTAAAGGAAAGTACAGAGAGTAACAAGAACTACTCACTACAGTGGAACAAAAAGGGCATAAAAGAATAGTGGTAACTCTACTGGACCCTACTCGGCCCAGCGTCCTCTGTAGCCGCTGACCCTGGCTGCTCAACACCTGGTCCTGAAAAGTAACGAGTGTAACACGTCAGCGAAACACTGAGTAGAGAGGCAACTAAAACTAAGAAACAGTAGAGTGTACAGTAGCTGTTTTATTTTCTTTCTTCCTTTATTTACATCTTTCTATTGTTTCACAATTTATCTATTTCTCAGATCCTTCACTTGATCTCGAATGTTCCTCGTGGGAACGATCTTGATTGCAGTCTTTTCCAAAGAGTAGAAGTAACACGTGGTGCTCTCCTGGCCAGGAGAGTCCCCCGTGGTGATCCTACTCTCAGTCAACCACCCCAAGGTCATTGACAGACGTAACGGTGACTACGGCACGCGCGGTAAACGTACGGGTAGCTACCCCGCACTGGCACGTGGTCAGTCGTTTCCGTTAACAGGTGCGCCCAAAGCATAGCACGGAACCAGTATAGGGCAGAGCCCTCTCAGTAACAGGGGTCCAACCCCTCCACAGTAACCAAACAGGGGCCTTGCTCCTCTACAGTCCACGCACCCTCGCCTGACAACCCTGGTTTGCCCAGTGGGCCTAACAAGTCGGTGTAGGTGAGCTAGCAGAACCCCGGGGCCCGTGGGGTAGCTAGTGCTCTCCCTACACTAGTAGCTCTCCTCGGTACTGCGTACACGAGGGCCAGCAAGTCGGTACAAAGTGGCCAGACCTAACCCTGGGTCCCTAGGCTGGCTAGCTCCGCTCTTCACTAAGAGGTAATGTGTGCTCTCTTGGTATCACGTACCCCAGAGACAACACACTTCCACATCTTTCTTTCTCAGTTCCATTCCATTCTCTTTCCAGGAGTTCTACTCCTAATTCCCCGTAGGGTTCCAGCTCTTTTACTCAGCACATTTAGGTTTCACCGTTCCAGTTTCACGTTCATACAACCCATATTCTCAATCATGTTCAGTTATTCATAACAGACAGCTGTTAAATCAATTTACAGGCAGCTATCATTTCCTTTCCACAGTTTCCAAGACTGCAATATCTATATTCATTTCACTAGTTTTCCAGTCCTAAGATTCATGCCGTACCCTAGGATCTATCATTCAATCTAATTTTCCGGCCCTAAGATTCATGCAATACCCTAGGATCTATCATTTAATCTGGTTTCTCATTCCTAGGATTCATGCAATGCCCTAGGCTCTATTAATTGTTCCATAATTGTAACAAATTATGTTAATAATTTGTAAAGCCACTCTACCAGCTACAACGGGAGTACTGGAGGCGTGGTTGGAAATCCCGCTCACCTATGCAAACCCCGGGACTGCAATGGAATGGGGTCCTATCACAAGGATCAAACACAAGAAGTTTCTCAGAACAGTATATAATAACTGTAGACGGGTAGAGGATTTTATTCCGAAAAGAATGCAACTCGAAACGCGGAAAACGGACGTCGAACGGGCCCTAAACGGGTCGAAAACGACGAAACAGTCCAAAATCAGACGTCTGGAACCTCTTCCAGACGTCTTAAAATGTGGGTCAGATGGTACCTTTGTTCTGCGTAGCCTCTCAGACGTCCAGAAGCCTGCGGGGGCATCTGGCCAAGTTCCCAGACGTCCGATGGTCACCTCGGACGTCTGGAAGTCCTTCCCGTCGTCTAGCACTACGGCCAGACGTCTGATCCGCGTTGGATGGCGAATCTCAGAACCTGCACGTACCCACTCCCCGTTCTCAGCATGAACGGTCGCAGAAAAGGAAGAAGGACAAAAATAACTCACTTACCAGACGTCTGGACAGTCCTCCAGACGTCTTCACCGTCGTCTGGTTGGAAGCCCAGACGTCTGATTCTGGAAAAATTTTCAGAATCAGACCACGACTCGCTCTCCGCCCGCGACGCATGGCCGCGCCGCGCCTCGTCCGCCTGCTGCTCGAGCTGTAGCAGCCCTCCAGCAACGCTCCACGCCCGCGGCTCCCCCGCCGGCCGTCTCTAGCTGCCCCGGCAAGCTCGAGCTCTCACGTTCGGGTGTCTCCTCCCTCGCGCAACACCTCCTCCCGCAACTCGCCGCGGCTGCTGCTGCCGCCGCTCGCTTGCACTCTCGCACCGGCTGGAAGAAGAAGAAGGAAGCGGAGGAGATGAGAGTGAGGGAGAGGGCGAGGGCCTTATAAGGCTGCGCGGGGAGAGAGAGAGAGAGAGCGCAGTCTACGCCTGCACGAGGAGAGTGGGAAAAAGGGGGAAGGTGCGGCGGTTGCAGGTCTGCGTGCGCCTGCGCGCAGACGCAGCCCCGCACGCCACAGAAAATAGATCCCAGACGTCTGGAAGGGGTTCCAGACATCTGGTCAGACGTCTGGGCCACCTCCCAGACGTCTGAAAAAAAATCATCTTGGAAGGCGTTCGTAACAGCATGCAATTCTAGGTTAATTCTAAATGCATTTAGATATGAATGCCACACATGAATTATGCAATTAAGCTAAAAAATATGAATTAATTTATTTACATCATAATGTATGTTATCTGAGTGTTAAAATTAACTTAATGTCTAGGCACTTAAAAACTTAAATAGCCCATAAATATGGGCTAATCGAGGCTCGTACAAGGTACATACCTCGGCACCCTACGTGCTGTCAGACGTTCCGTGTCAGCTCCGGACGTCCTGCAGCTCCGTCAGGCATCAGTAGAGCGTTACAGTTGTCTAATACTGCGAAAAAATATCTTCGCAGAACTCCTCGTGAAGCTCCTCCTCACGAGCTCTAACTGCTGCAACTGCAACAGCTCTACCCTCCTCACGTAGGTCTTCCTCCTATGTAGCTTCTCCTCCCTCTCGAGTTCCCTCGGCTCCTCCGGTCACACTCGCTGCACCCTCTCCCGATCTCCTTTGAGCTCCTTCTCCTCCTTGCACCTCCTGCTCTCCTCGCCCATGCTCTCTCTTTCTCCCTCTCCTCCTTGCTCCTCCCCTCTCCTTCTCTTCCACTCGCGGATGCAAGGGGACGGAGGGGGGGGCGAGAGGGTCTCAAGTGGCAAGGTGGTGGAGTGAAGGTGGAGGTGGTGTTGGGTGAGGAGGGTTGTTATAAAGGGAGGGATTAGGGTTTAGGTGGGTGTGTGCGTGCCTTGATGGTGAGAGAATGAGAGGGGAAATTGTGGAGCTACCCCCACAAGGTCTTCTTTTTCCCCACATATCTCACAACTTAAACCCAGGGGGTTTTAAATTGCATCTACACCCCTAAAATTCTGGAAAATTCCTAAACGACCCTTAAGAAGGGTCATTTCAGGCTTCACTAGTGAGATAAAAGGAAGATGGGCGTGCAAAAGTTCAAATCAAATTGTGGCTGTAGGATCAGATCTGGGGAGGATGGTGAATTTATACGCAAATGCGCACAAGGTTTGGTGAAGGATCAACCATCAGATCGTGGAGACATGAGATGAATGCCCCAGATTCGAGATGTTCTTAAGGTCTACAGTACACTCGCACTCGCAAGTTTAAAGGAGATTGTGAAGATGCCCTTAAGATGAAACAGTAGAACTTTTGCACAGAAGCCCATTAATGGCTAGAAATGATGTGGCATAGTCCCTAAGGTGTTTCAAAGAGGTCCTCGATGGCTTACAATCAAGTCCCTAACGGCTTAAATGTGAATAAATGTATATGAACTAAGGACTTAAATGTAATGTCAATGAATGAAGGGTCCTAATGATGTCTAAATGCCACCAAGTTTTTATTAAAGCCCAATTGAACATTCAAGAAGTTGATTTCACTTTTCATTTGAAGTTTTGAACCCAAATGTGTATCCAATTTGCATTTGGATCATTGATGGTGTTCTTACCTCAACTTAGTTAATTAAGTTAATTTTACTTAATTAAGAGTAGAGAAAAGTCACTTAGGTTAACTTGAAATTGTATCATTTAGTAGTATACGGTTGAATTGACCTAACATTTTAGAAATTGTTTACTGGTTGAGTCCAGGTCGTTCGCTGAGAGGCATAAGTCATTTTTAATTCACCAATCATTTCAAAACATCTTTAGGTATAGGAGGTATAATTAAGCTATTTGTAATAACATGAATTTTGCCAAAATTTGATTTAAATTGAAGAAATATGCAAAATCCGATATGAAATCTCATTTTCAACATTTAAAAACATGTAAATTCTCTATTTATTTCAAACGATTTAAGGCAAATAAGAATTTATCTAATCAATACATGCCTTAATACAACAATTAAGAGCAAAAAGAAAAAAATATATAACAAAAAAAATCAATTTCTTTTCCTTTTATTCTTCAACCTCTCTTTCTTTTCTCTTCTTCTCTTTATCTCTCTTCTTTTTATTTCCTTATCTATTTCCTTTTATTCTATTTACATTTATTTTTCTCTTTCTTTCTTTTTCTTTTCTCTCAAGCTCTTTCTTTCTTCTCTTTATCTTTCTCTTATGCTCCTCCGTTCTTCTTCTCCCTTATTCTTTTTCTTCAGTGTTTCCTTAGCACCTGTTCTTCTCTCTTTTCTTTTCCTTAGCTTCCTTTAGTCCTTAGCTTTCTGCCCTTTGCAAGTTCTTCTGTTCCCTTTCTTCTTTCTTTCTCCCTTAACCTTCCTTTCCCTTATTCCCTTAGTGATTTTTCCTTCTGCACTTAGCCTTTAGCTCTTTTTGCTCCCTAGCTTCAGCTAAATTGGGTTAATTTTCCTTTCAACCAAAAATTTATTTCTGATTTGCGGCGAGGTCCTTTCGAGGATACACAGCACCATGAGATCAGGGTGGGACCAGACCCTACTCGGTCCTTGCCTAATTTCATTAGGGTTCATTTTCGATTTTTTTCTTTCTTGAGCCAAACCGACCCTCTCTCAAGTCGAACTGACTCAATCGCCCCCTAGGCCTTGCCCTCCCAGGACCATCGCACACACACGCCTACTCGGACGCACACCCGCAGGCGCACTCGCCCGCACACACATACACGCAATATGCTCAGATTGGTTAGGTTTTCTTTTCGCGTCGAGCGTTGACAACTAAATCGGCTACTTAACAAATTAGTTTTATACTAAGGCACGCGCTCGATAGTTTCCGATGTAGGACTAAGTATTCCCCCTCCAGACCCGACTTGAAATGATGATTTCTCCCTACTCAAAGCTCCAAATCAAGCGAAATAACGCTTGATGGAAAGTTCTAAGATGGTTCTACATGATTCCAGGGTCAATTTAAGGTTCAGAGGATGTTTTCCTCTTCGATTTGAAAGGTGAAATTAGGGGATTCCTATTGGTTAAATGCTACCTGGAAATAGAATTAAACTTACTATGTCTTCAGAATAGTTCTTTTAGCTTATCTAAGGGTCTGAATAGATCCTATAAGTAATTCCGCAGCTACTTGTGTGGTTTTTAAGCTCAAGAGCTTTAAGAAGCAATCAGAAGCTCAAAGCTTCTCTGGAAGCTTCAGAGACAGGATTTTAAACTCTGATATGTGCAACAGACAGCTAAGGACATTTCTAATCAATTGGAATGGCTTCTAAGGATTGTTATAAGCTTGTCTGGGCAGGATTCATGATCAAAACTCATCCAAATGACACTGCCATTAGTTTGGGTTCGAAAACAACCCAAACTGGCAGGTTTGCAATTCTATCCAAATTAACTCCCAAACCTCAACTAATTCTTTCTAGAATCATTCAAATGAATCTCAAAAACTCTTCAGACTTCTCAATTCAACAGATTGAATCCAAAATCAGAGAATCAAACTCAAGTTTGACTTCGAAGCTTAAAATTTGACTTTCTGATTAAAGCCTTTTAATAAAAAATTAAAGCCTCACACAACATCTTCTTGATCGCAGGAATATGCTCAGACCCTAAAATAGATGTTTTGACTGAAGATTCAAGGGTTTCAAGCTCATCGCCTGAGATCAAAAAGTGGTTTGTTCGTCAGAGTAATCAAGAAGTTGTTACAGAGATTTTAGGCTAGGAATGACTTTAGTGAATTGCACTGAAACTTCTAGATCCTTTAGTTATGACTTTAATCTATCGAACAAACTTCTCCAACATCGCCAGAGTTGGAGAAGACAAAGACCTATCTCAAGCTCCAGACTCTTAAACCTCAAATAAACATCCTCAGAATATTCAGTGATCATCAAATCATTGATCTGGAGCTTCACAACAAATTCTAAAGGTTGAAGCTCAATTTTGACTCATCGGAGCTCATCGGAGCTCCAGTGAGTCCAGAAAAAGGCAAAAGTGTATTCAGAATGGTGAATTACGCCATTTTTTATCTAAAAAGGATCCTGAGGTTGCAAGGAACCTCAAGATCACATTTAATTCCTTATTATCTCTTTATATGTAAGATTTGACAGTAAATTCAGTTTGAATGAAAATTGAGTTAGTTGAGGCACGAGACTTGGTCTTCTACTCAATTGAGTGGTTGAGACAAGTCAAAGAGTAATTGCGAACTTAAATATATAATTAATTTAAAGTTTTAACTACTCCTGAGCCACCATTGACAGCGAGCTCAAGAGCTTAAATAGAAATTGGGCATTTAGGTTATAGGGTAATTACTTGAATTAGAGTGTAGAACAGGGACCTTAGAAGATGAATAGGTGGTGGAGGACCCCAATGAAGGTGTAATTAACTCAACTATTTTTGCCATGGACAGCGGGAGTAGTCGGTGGAGGTGAAGGTGGTTTAGGCGATTAAGTGATCAATTTAGTAATTAATGGTGATAGAAGTGATTGTGAGAGATGTAAGAAGGTGGACAGTGAGATAAAAAGACAAAATTATGACTCTGGCGAGCTCAAGGAGCTCGCCAGAGTCGAAGAAGATGAACTCTAAAAATTCTGAAATTACTCTAACCTAACTAACTAACTAGCTAAACTATCCTACTCCTACTCCTATCTACTGTTACTTGGACGAAGGGGTCAAAGGGACTCCGTCGAAGGCTCATAACGGAGGAGTGAAATCAGAGGGTATTGAGGAAGATCTCCGACAGCGGATGTGAGGTGAAGCAGAGGAGCTCCTTGGTCGTTGCCTTTGTCTAGAGACGTGGCAGACCTCGGTGAAGTTCCTTAGTTACTCAGGATGGATGGAGGAAGTCGGAAGATGAGATGAGGAGTTGCTGGAGTTGTGGAGAGAATAGCCTATCGAAGTCGGTTGCAGTGAAGAAGAGGGAAGGGAGCCAACTTACAGAAATCGAGGGGGTAGGGGTCTATTTATAGTGGACGGCAACGAAGAGGGCGGTGGAGTTTGGATGAAGAAGAAGCTAGGGAAGGTTAACCTCCGATGTCGTCTCTGACGTCGGTGAGGTTAACTCCCACCTAAAATTAGGATTTCAGAGTAATCCAGACCGATGGACGAAGATGGGACGGTGAGCGCAAGCTCCAAGAGCTTGGAGAAGGAAGAATGATGTCGACGGGGCGGTGATCGAGCGGTGGAACCACCCTCTGTCGTCAGCCATTCAACCAGCTGAAAGAAGAAGAAGAAGAAGACGACGGGGACCTATGTGCAATGAAACCTAAGGACCTATATGAAAATAAAGGACCCGATTGTAGTGAATAGTGAGGACCTAAATGTAAATCCAGGTTTTAAAGGTTTATTTTAACTTAGATCTTTTTTAACTTTTTATATATGATTATAAATAAGGTAATTATTATGTTTTCACCTTGAATTTACATTTTTGACCTTTTTAGATTAATTTATTAAATTAGGTAAAGTTACTTAAGTTATTATATACTTATGTATACATTTTGTTTAAGTTACTTAACTTATTAATTAAGGGAATAACTAATAAGATCTCGAGTCCAATTATTAATTAGATTGTTAATAATATTAATTGAATGATAAAATATCATTTTTAACTTATTTCTTCACTATATATACCTTATTCCATAATTAACCCTTATATATTCATATTCTTAGCTAATTAACTAGGAAGACTAGTTAATTAGGGGTAATTAGAGGTCATGATGAGTCTCTCATCAATCATCAATTTATATTAATGAATAAAATATCTCATTTTATGACCTAATTTTGCATTTTTAACACAAATTGGATGTTTTAGATCATTTTTATTAATTCCCAAACTTAACCTATTTCTTATTTTAATTATGTAGCGTTTAACCTAAATTCTAGCTTAACTTGGGCATTTTAGCTATGATGAGCCACACCTCATCAGACGTCTGCTTGCTTCAAAAGGTGCTAAGTTGGGAGGTCTGATTGTCAAATGACTTAAGCAACCCTTGGGACACGCTCCCCTTGCTTCGCCTTCTCAGCTTTACCACCTTCGGGAGTAAGAACAACACCAAATTCGTTGTGTGGTCAGAGTTTATTTCTGAAGCATAGGTCACCTAGGTCTACACTATAGGGCTTAGTTTTGCTTGCTTGATTGTGCACACTTAATTCTCTCATATATTCTTCCCTCATCACTCCACTTCTTCTAAACCATGGATTTCAATGCCTATCCTTCCCTCCCAAACTATCACCAACATGATTTGTATTCTAACCCAAGTAGACTGTATCCACACTTTACTTGGGATAACCAATGATGTAAACATGTTTACACTACTTAAGATGTCTATTTATGCATGTTCTTAAGCATAGGATTGCATTGCATACTATAAATATTGCATAACATACATCATCTTACATGTAGAGTAATTTGAATAAAATGGAGGTTAATTATCTCCTTTTATATTCATGAACAGGGCAAACTTTTTATCGGGGCCTCGGATCGAAGATCCAATCGTACAGATGTGATTAGGGCGCCGATTGGAGTTCAATGACTCCAAGATCGCCCTAATCAGACATCTATAGCATCAGATAGAGATCGGGGAACCCTAGAAGATCAAGGGCCAAGATGGTGAGAATTCACACTTCAAACGACAAATCTGATCGCACGGATGGATTCGGATCGACGATCACAGCCGACAACTGTGGCACCATCTACATCATCCAGAAGATGGACGGCCAAGATGGCGCCATGTGGCGCCATCTCAGCAGTCCAATCGGCCCTCAAGACTGCCGTTGCCTCTCCAAAGGAAATCCAACGCACGATCTGCGCCGTTGGATCTTCACCCAATGGCTGTGGATGTGCGCACCTGATTTCATCCGCACGACCATCTCGCCGACGCGGCGTAGTGGGCGGCATACGTTCAAAACGCGAGAAGCAGGCGAGCGGTGTGGGCGAGATGGCGCGATTGACTGCTTGATCACGATTGAACGGTCGCGCGTGCCCAATCCGCCCCACGCGTTATTGCATGCCCGCACGTGACAGGGGATCATACGCGGGCGGGCGCACGCTGAGGAGCACGCAAAGGCGCGACTTAAGCCGTCCGATCGTGAGCGGCCAGACGTGTACGCGCGTTACACGTTCGGGCAAGCGAGCGGGTGCGTGCGCGCCACCCACTACGCCTACGTTCGGACCTTTAGCGACGGTTTTATCTGTCACTAAAGGTCCGAAATTAATGTTTTTAAAATTGGAATGACCAAATTGCCCCCACTCCTTGCAACTATAAAAGGAGACCCCCTCCATACGAAATTCTCATCCCCTCCTTCTCTTATCTCCCTCTCCAAAGCTCAAGAGAAGCTTGTCCCACACCCAGGATGCTTGTCGCGAGATAAAGTCAATTTTTCGTCCCACTTTCGGAAGCGGATCCCGCGACAATGACGATGTGCTGCTCCGTTCCCGTTCTTCCTGCTTTGTCCTCCTTCGTCCAGGTATCGTCCCGTCCAGCTCGTCCTCCAAGCGACCGTCGAGGAGGATATTTCTCTCTCCATTCTTTTAATGCTTTCTAGAGTAGATTTACTGCTTTCTAGTGTAATGAACAATCATTCTGATGATGAAATTCCATGTCTATTCTACATCTCATTTTGATTTTTGTTTGTAATATTCTCTCTCTCTCTTATTCTCTCTCCCTCTCTCTTCTATTTATTGTAAATAGTTAAATAGTTCTAATCAATTGAATTATTTCGTGACAAATAAAACAAACGCGAATTTTTTTTTAAATCAAACGTCCGCCTCCCTGTGTTTGACCTGGGATTTTCATTCCGGTATAAATTTTATTTGTTGAACACAAGTTCTTCGCTTTCATACTACGACGACAGGTTTTCAAAATCGATCACGTTAGCGTAGCAACCCGACGTTCAACAACCAGCCACCTAGTTGGGGATATATTCTAGTACCTGAGTACCTAAAATACCCATCTTATCTCAACTATCCTAATTTTACCCAACCGCATCAACCTCTTATTGGGATACATCCAACCCACCCACTCAAGGGTATGATCCAAATCTTGGGGATCCTTATCTTGATTCTCCTCATGATGACTCCTCTTTTAGGTCCTACCCACCCACTAATCAATCTAATAGGATCTACATTTTAGGAGAACACCAAGACCCCTACCTTTCCCAGGACAATAACCATGATAGGTCATCTGAATTCAAAGTTCTCTCCTACTTGACCTATGGATTGGAAGGGATTTTAGGAAAATGGAAATCAAATGATGATGATCATAAACTTGGGCAAACCAAGTATGATCAACTCCCACTTTGGACCCCTAATGAAGAATCTGACTGGGAAGAGGACTTAGAACCTCAGTTATTCTGGAGCAGGACTAAACAAAAGATGGTACCTCTTGAGGAATTGGATCCATAAAATGATAGAATAAAGGACCCACCTAAGAACCTAAACCCCAGTACGGATTCTGACACACATCCTCACCCATGCCCCCCTAACCCTGAGTTGAATGCTAAGGAAATTGAAGGGGAACCTAATGACACTCAATCAATTCTTGATAACCTTCAACTGGAGTTGTATAGATAGAACCAAGAATTGATTGAGAGGAAACAAACCATGATTGATATGTTCCAATAACTGGATGAAGAGGGCCAAAGAGCACTAATGGAAGCAACTCCTTTTCATGGAATTCATGAAGCGAGGCCCTATGGTGAACGATTAGACTACACCTAGTTGCCCAAAGCTAGTTTAGTCCACCATTGATGCTCCCCCGTTGTTGGTCAACGGATTAGAAAATGTCATTAAGGATTCCTTAGAACATGATTTGCGGAGGGTTGAGGATGAAAATGAGGAGGAAATTGAGAATTTGGGGGTTGATGTCTTTGAATCAAAATCTAATCTTCCTGAGGAAAGTGATTTGGTGGAAGAGACATCCAAAATTGAAGATGGGGAGTGGGATTACAATTCTGAAATAATTGATTTTGAATCATTTGAAACTCCCATCACAAGGTTAAAGGAGGGCCAAGGGAAAGAATCTGAGTCTGAATTAGATGATGAAATTAGCTTTACCTCTACTGTTGCCCTGAAAACTGAGTCTAATATAAATGAGGTTGAAGATAATATTCTAAGGGTCAATGAATTGGAGGGAATAAGCAATGAAACCCTAATTGAAGAAGGGATAGATTTTCCTTTGGAGAGACACCTCATGCTTGATCTCAGGGCCCATTGTCAAACTCTTGATTTTGTTACAAGACCTATCAGAATTGAAATCCCGCAACCTAAATTCACTGGAATCGATATAACTCTGAGGGATTACAACTTTAAAGGGACACAAGCTGATTATAAAGCCTACATCATTAGTGTCTGGTATTTTAGATTCGAGTTGCACTTGTCCAAATCAAGTTCTCTGCATGCCTGCAGATTAAGAGAGAAACGACATGGGCATGCATGATACACCATTTGCAGAGTTCCCGTCCCTTAAGGATGGGACTACACCATAATCTAGTCTGCATCTATGGACCTCTAACTCTGGGTCTAGCTGATTATGTCTTCCACTTCTTAACCCAGATCCTTTGTTGTCTGTGTACTATGCCTAGCTGAAGGCACTAAACTCAGAGCGTCCTGATAGGCAACCCAGAGGATTTAGGTTGATCGGATACACAACTGAAACTCAGGTGATTTCTTTCCTTACCCCCTTGCATATATTTATCTTCCAATGAGGACATTGTCCAACTTAGGCATGGGGGGGTGGTAATTCGTATGTTCTGAGTACTTACTGTTAGCTTGAATTATCTTCTTAAAATAAAAAAAAAGAATTGGGAAAAGAAAACTTAGGCATTAGGAGCTTGTCAACTTTAGGAAATGATACGTTAAGGACTTGAACGCTTAGACTTTTCAGGTCTTTGGACTTAATCAGTCCAAGTGTCCACTAAAATGTGGACTTGTTCTCGTGTCCTTGCCACCTTGATTTATATTAATCTAGTCAATAAAGTAGGGTGATAAGTATACGGCTTATCAACCCACCTTCTGATTTAGGGGGACATTTATTCTAAGCATCTACACGTTTTGCACTGACTCACTCCTTGATGGTTCTAACAAAAATTGGGTAACTAATGAACCTTCTAGGATAGTATGGCAGGCAAGTTGTCGTGTGTAACAGCACATTGGCTGGTTGTTCAAAGCCCAACCGCAGGGCCATTCTCTTTTACTAGTGCCTTTAGGTAAATTTTATATCAGGGAAGTCACCTACTTAAAGAAAAGAAAAGAAAAAAAAATGATGATGAAAAAAAAAGAAAAAGGTGAGAAAAAAAAGAAATAAACCACATTTCACCGCACGAGTATGGCTGGAAAGTTGTCGTGAGTAACAGCCCGTTGGCCATTTTTCCAGATCACAGCTCATAAAACACACAAAAAATCCCAAAACACTTAAGGAAGAAGAGGGGATGTAGAAAAATCCAAGGAGATATACACTAGGTTTGCCCTTGTATTGACCCCATAAAAATAAAAGTAGGGAGAAAGCTACCGATCAGATAGATACACCTTTGTGCAACATTTTCGTTTTCGGGTCACCTAGGGGCGTAGAAACCCGAAGTCTGTTTTAATTGCCATTGAGTGAGTCTATCACAATTTTCACGACAAGATGCTTAGCACTGAGAGTTCTTTTCAAGTCTTGGGTGGGTTAGGTAGCCATAAAAAGTTACCCCGAAACTCTCAACTCTAAAATATATATATATATATTTGCATCCATAAAGAATAAGGCGAGGACTTGGGTGATTTGCATTTTAGCAAGCACCTAGGCACTGTTGAGTCTTTGTAGGTTAGGTTCTCAGTAGAAATTTCCTCCTGTGACAAGTAACTGGTGCTTGAGTGATCGATTCTTAATTCTAGTTGTAAATAGCATTTAGGTTAACCTTACTAGTGACTAGCAAGGGGTGGGCATGAGTGAAGCGTCCGACTATCGGTTCGTATAAAAAGGGGTCGTTATTGTAGTATACGTCACAAATACAAACCATTATCATGTTAATTTTATTTAATTACTTAATTTTTACTGAGAGTCAGTTATTGATATACATCACTCTCTAAATCCAATATCATTCTTTAATTCCAAAAGGATTGATTTTATGTATAATAATGAATGAATGAATGAAATAATCAGAAAACGAATCAATTGTATATACAAAAATGATTTACAAATCAATACAAGCATCAAAAACTATAATTACATATTATATACTATATATTTATAACTTATAGTACTAATACTTACATATCTATACAATAATATGTTATAAAATATATTATACTAAATTAACTTAATATATTAATACCTATAGTAACATGTATAATATGTATAGAGACATATATAAACGTCGCTAAACGTTAGGAAAAACTATATACATAAGCTGCGGTAAAAACTAGGGTCTATACTGACATTTATTTTATATACAATGACGTATAAGTCTGTCAGTAAAGGTCACATGTTATTTATACAAATATGAGCTCAAACACTCTATACTATGTATACATGTAATTATATTATTTATTTACAGTATACAAATATATATACCTATATATTATATTTATACTATATACTTGTATAGATACACACAGCACAGCAGGCACAAGGCTACTCTCTTCTCCAATACTTAGACACTATGTTCTCTTATGTACTTAGCCGTTCTCAGAGGGCTTTACACTTAGCTCTCACAGCCTTCTCTTTTCCTCTTATTAATTAAGACCTAGTTATTATTCTTAATAACAAAATTAGGTTTATCATTGGTGGGTGATCTTTCTGAGAGATACACAGCACCCTCAATGGGTGGGATCAAACCTCTACTAAAGCCACCCTAATGATTAATTAGCCATTTAATCCTATTTATGCTCGTTAACAAGCCCACTTAGGCCTCATGCACAGTGCTAGGCTCCCAGCTCGCACCGCACAGTATCATCAAGCCAGAGTACCAATGTATGCTCAGAAGTAAGGGGAAGGGTGATAGTTTTCGGGTGCCCGGCACCCGTGACAACTAGGAAGGAGAAGAAGAAAATTCAACTTATACTGCTGCAGACGCTCTCCCTTTTACGATGTGGCGCTAAATAAGGCCCCTTTAGCATTACTGCTCCAGTGCGTATGTTCTGATTTGGTAGAATTGGCCCTTGTTTTGAGGGCCATATATTATTATAATTTCCAATTAAATTATATGGTATTAAAGTATTTACATAGGTCTACTCAATTATATAATTTATTTACAGAATTAATTATGTTTACCATATAAATAAATTACCTAAACTTTACACTTTATACATACTATTTTAAGGGTTTAATTCTTAATTAACGTTTAAAATAGTTAATTAATGGTCTAATTGACTCTGTACAGAGTTAGTATACATATTACATTATTTAATACATATTTTTATAGTATTTTACATGATTTATTTTAATTTATTTACATTTAAATAAGTAAATTCAAGTTAGTATGTATATAATTTAGGTTATAAATAGCATAATTTATTATAAATATAGTTAAATTAGCCTAATTTACTTAAAATACAACAAAATAAATATACAATATAAATTATCTCAGTTGTAACTTAATCTACTAATTTATTTTGATTTAATTTATTAACTTAGGTAGTAACTTAATAAATTCATTATTTATTAGATATATATAATTAAATTATGTTACTGGATTTACTATGTACATAATACATATATAAATATCTATACACAGTATCACTAGTAAATACATTTATTTATAGGGTTTATTTATTTACTTAAGTTATAGTACTTATAAGTTAGTATAAATAATAAATAGTTATATGATTAAATTATATACAGTTTAAATACTCTTAAATATTTAATTTACATTATATAATATATATAAGTTATTTATAGACATTATACACCTATTTTACAATATATATATATATCTTACTATATAGCTTATATTTACAAGTATATACATAATATATATGGCATTTTTGGGTATTTTAGGGGTTTTTCTTATTTTTATGGGTTTTATGTGTCTTATAGAAGGAGGTGAGAAAGAAAGAAATAGATGAGAGAGAGAATTTATTTTTGTATATTTTAGTTTTAAAGTTTTTTATTGAGTTAAGAGGTATACTGAACCGTCGGCTGCTATGTTCTACGAAGCCAAAGGTTCAGATGACCTTGAAACCTTGTATGAACCTAGAAAAGTATCTAATCCTATTAACTATACTTTTATTTTATTTTTTTATATTTTTTATATTATTTTTATTTATAAACTAAGTTGGCACATTTTAGGATCTTTTAAGTGTTTTCAAAAGAACCTAAGACCCTAAATCTCAAATGGGCAGCTAAAATGGCAGTGGACTGCGACAGATAAGCTCTAAACACTAACTAAATGATGTGTAATCATATAATCAAACTTTTTAACTCAATTTCCATATAGTACTCAATGTGGATAGTTAAGCATACATAGTTAACTGACAAAGAAATTTATAAACATGATTGCAAGCAATTCAAGTTGGATTTAACACTATCAGTACATGAAAGCTTGTACAAGAAAAATTCCACATTACAGAACATGTCATCCCTACAACAAAATTAATTCCTAGCTCACTGCCCTATTGATTCAGCCCAAAAGTAGCTACCAGCAACAGCTGCGGCTGCTGAAATCAAGCAGCCACAGCAGCAACTGTAGACAATAGTTGCAGCAACTCACAACAGCTCTCCATGAGCTGCTCTAGATGTTTCAAAGCAATTCAAAAGGCTGCTACAGTGTATCCATTAATTTCAGTGATTCAGAGTGCAAATTTTAGGAGGATCAGTACCATTTCAGCAACTCTGACAAGGGGGTTTCAGTGGTTGTTACATCTACCAAATCTAATACCTTATCTTTGTTATAGACAACAAAGATAATGGAATTAGATTGGAATTTAATCCAACAAAAATGTAGCTATTATGTGGCATTTTAATATTTGAAATTTAGGATTGAAAACTCACAATGACCAACTCAAAAGGCTGATAGAACCTAAATTAGCTTAGAAATCAGTTGAAAACATTGTATCCTTACTCAAAAACCTTCTAACCTTGATTCCCATATCAAATCAGAGAGAGAACACGGATTTGATCTCTTCCTTATGCTATAGACTGCATGAAGGGAGAGTTCAACTTAGCCCATTAAATTCGTTTGACCTTAATCCCAAATGTTTAAACCTCAAGGGATATTGAGAATCCCTTAGGTAAGAAATCCAAATTCAAACATATCAATTTACACGCAAATACATGTGAGTATCTCAAATCAACAAAGTTGATTCTCCTTGGCACTCCCACACCTTAAAAATCATAAAAGATTCAATTCAAGCCTAATTCCACAATGGCTCATCTAAGGAAAAGTTCGCCAACAAAATCATCTTAGATTCACAGCCATGGACTGATCTATTAAAAAACATATCGATTCACTTGATCAACAACTCTTTAAAGCCCAATTTAATCAAAATCTCACGATTTCGCATTGAAAATCAAATTAAAATCAGATCAAGTAAATCAATTCCTTTCAAATCAGATCAGGGGTCTTTGTGAATAAAATGACATGAGTGAAGAGACCCCTAGGTGGTTTTTGAGCGCAAATCTTCATCTCAAAGCTAGAGAGCAATGAGATGAAGGTTTGACTCTAATGGATGGGGGAAATTGCGAATTAAAACACGAGGCAAATTCAAAACATGAAATGGTGCTGTGAGGGGGAAGATCAGAGATTGTTACGACCCGATTCCCGAATCCCTACGAGACACGAGAATCGAATCGACTCGACTGATCCCAAGACCCAGTCGTCCAACGAGAAAGTAACCAAAAAGCAGTAAAATAAATCACATTCACCATGCAAGTAACTAACAGTAACACAAGAACAGCAGTAAAGAAAAAAACTACTATAGTACACACCACCACAACAGTAGAGAAATTAAAACAGGTACAGAATATGAAGTTTACAATAAAAGAGTATAGGAGTGTAACAAAATACTCACTACTACAAAAAATGGATACAACAAAAGTACAACTACTGGGCTCTACTAGGCCCAGCACCCTCTGCAGCCGTGGGCTCTGGCTGCTCAACACCTGGTCCTGAGAAAGGTGACAAATATGACATGTCAGCGAAATGCTGAGTAGAGTAGCAACCAGCTAGCTAGAAAAAACAGTAAAGGTGGACAAGTAGCTGTTGTTTTTAATTTCTTCCTTTTTTTCTCTATTTACTCTTTCTTGGTTTATTTCTCAGGTCTTTCTCTTGATCACGAATGTTCCTCGTGAGAATGATCTTGATTGTAGTCTTTTCCGAAAAGTAGAAGTAGTACGTGGTGCTCTCCTGGTCGGGAGAGTCCCCCGTAGTGGTCCTACCCTCAATCAACCACCCCAAGGTCGCTGACAGACGTAACGGTGACTATGGCACGCGCGATAAACGCATCGGTAGCTACCCCGCATTGGCACACGGTCAGTCGTTTCCATTAACGGGTGCACCCAAAGCACAGCACGAAACCAGTATAGGGTACAACCCTCTCAGTAACAAGGGTCTAGTCCCTCCACAGTAACCAAACAGGGGTCTTGCCCCTCCACAATCCGCGCACCCTCGCCTGACTACCCTGGTTTGCCCAGTGGGCCTAACAAGTCGGTGTAGGATGGCTAGCTGAACCCCGGGGCCCGTGGGGTGGCTAGCTCCCTCCCTACACTAGTAGCTCTCCCCGGTACGGTGTACGTGAGGGCCAGAAGTTGGTACAAAGTGGCAAGACCTAACCCCGGGTCCCTAAGGCGACTGGCTCCACTCTACACTAGGAGGTAACCTGTGCTTCCCTTGGTACTACGTACCCAAGAGACAACACACTTTCCCATTCACCTTTCCAGTTCCATTCCTTTTATTTCCAGGAGTTCTACTCCTAATTCCCCGTAGGGTTCATGCTCATGTTTCTCAGGCCAAGCCATACTAGGTTTCATCATTTCAGGTTTATTCGCATATAGTATGTATTTCCAACATTCAAACTTCTTTTCCTTTCCAATTTATATACAAGCAGCTCGTATTTAATTTCAACCAGTAGAAATTACATGTAACAGTTACTAGCAACAGTACTCTACATTTCGCAGGTAGCTGTTATCCAATTACAGGAAATTATCATTATCTTCTCTACTTATCCAAGACTGCAATTCAGGCATTCAAGACATTCGTTTCAGTGTTTTTGTTCCTAGGATTTGTGCCACACCCTAGGATCTATCATTCAATCTAGTTTTCAGGTCCTAGGATTCATGCCATACCCTAGGATCCATCATTTATTTCAGATATGCATTAATGTTTGTAATTATCTAGGGGAAGCCACTCTACCCGCAAAATCGGGAGTAATGGGGGCATGATCGGCAGGTCCACGTGCCTCCGCAACCCCCAAAGCCACAACAGAATGAGGTTATAACACAAGGATCAATCACAAGGAACCACTCAGAACAGGATAAAAGTATTTCAAACAAGTAGAGAAACTTAGTCTGAGATGAACGAAATCTTAAACGTGGAAATCGGACCTCGAACGGACCCTAAACGGGTCAAAAACGACAACTCTGACTCAAATCAGATGTCTGCAACATCTTCCAGACATCTTAAAAAGGGGTCCAGGTCATACCTCACTCTACGCTACTCCTCAGACATCCAAAGGTTCTGCTGAACTGTCTGGACCCAGTTCCAGACGTCCGACCACCTCTCCAGACGTCTGGAGACACTCTCCGCCGTTTGTTGACTTGCCCAGACGTCCGAACCACGTGGGAAGGCGTGTCCCGCGCCTTCCCGAAGCGAATCCTGCACGCATACACAAACACTCTCTCAATACGGCACGCAACCAACTTTGGTGGAACGGCCTACATGGCCGTATCCGCAAAACAAGCAAAGGAGGGAAAATTCGTACCTCTTAGTCGTCTAGGGCTTCCTCCAGACGTCGCTCGCGTCATCTGGATGTAGGTCCAGACGTCTGATTCTGGGAAAAATCCCAGAATCAGAGCTCCTGCGTCTTCTTCCCACTGTGCGCGACCTCGCCTGCGCAGCCACTCATCCGCTGCTCGAGCTACAGCAGCACCAGGGGAAATCTCCCCAGCACGACGCTCCTCCGCGCGCACGCCGGCCGACTTCGAGTTGCCCCGGCGAGCTCTCTCTTTCTTTCTCGCAGGCTCTCTCTCCTCTTTCCCTCTCGCTGCACCTGTCCCCTCCGCCACTCCACCCGGCAGCAGCGGCGGCTCGCTCTCACTCCCGCTCTTACGCTCATACTGGAGGAAGGAGAAGACAGTGGGGTGGTGAACGAGGGATAGGGGTATTTGTAGGCGTGGGGAAGGCGTCTGCAGGTCGGCGAGGGGAGAGAAAAAGAAGAGGGCGGTGGGTTTCAGTCTGCGCACGGCACACGCGTAGACTCGCGATCGTACGCACGTAAAAATTAATTTCCAGACATCTGGGAAGGCGTCCAGATGTCTAACAAGACGTCTGGTCCAACTCTCAGATGTCTTAAAGTGTTTTGATGTCACGGATCTTAACAGAGATCAGTGGGGTGATATGAATTCATCTCCTCCGATCTGAATTGATCAGAGGAGGTAGGTGTGTGGATTCTACACTACACTACTCCTAAGCTATCTACAATCACACAAGCAGATCAGAGCAAGTCTACATCTAATTTCTACTCCTAAATTGCTCTAATTATCACTACAACTACTTTAGAAAACAGTAAATCCTAATTTAATCAGAGGAATGAGACCTTTGGATCCAGAGCCGGCGGCTAAGGAGGAGGAATGGAGGGTGATCTCCAACAAGTGAAAAGCCCACGAGAGGAGCTTCAAGGTCGTCCTCAGGCATATCCTAGAGGCGAGGAAGAATTGGAGGTGAAAAACCACACCACTGCCACTGATGTGGCGAGTGAAATAGTTAGAAGAAATGGGGAGGATGAAGGGATCGACCTCAAGAAAGTAGGAGAGGAGGTCAATCCTTTGCACGCGAGGTAGTGGAGGTGCTTAAGTAGAACAAATAGTGAATCTCCTCACCGCGTGGTGGGATTAGACAAAAGGGGCTTGGGCGGTGAGGATGAGAGGAGAGTAGTGCGTGCGAGTTTAATCCAAAAATGGGCCGTTGGATGGGATCTGGGCAAGGAGGTGAGGTTGCACGCCGAATCACGTGAAGTTTCGATTGAGTGCGAGCCATCAAATCGTGGGAACAAAGATTGAACGGCCAAGATTGCCCTTGTCTTCATGTGAACAGTGCACGCGAAGACCTGCAGGTGACACTAGGTTCTATTGGTGTAATTGCACGAAAGGCCCTCAGCAAAGGGGTAGAAAAACTGCAAGGAGGCCCAAAAGTGGTCAAGAATGGTTATAGAGCAGTTCTTCTAGGCTTTCAAAAAGGTCCTTACGACCTTCAAGTAGGTCCTTAGAGATTTTCTAGTGAACAAAATGTGATGTGTGAAGGACCTAAATGCAAATCCTTAAATGCAAGGCCCTAATGATGTACAAATGCAACCAGGTTTTTAATGAAACTTAATTGAACATATTAGAAGTTAATTTTACCTTTTATTTGGAATTTTGAGGTCATTTGTGTATTCAATTTGCACTTGGATCACCATTTAACCTTCTTCAATATAATATCTCATTTAATGACCTAATTATGCATTTTTAGTACAAAATTCATGTTTTAGGTCTTTTTCTTTGTTTCCCACACCTAACCCATTTTATGTGTTAATTCGATAGTGTTTAACTTAGTTTCTAGCTTAACTTAGGCATTTTAACTATGATGAGTCACAACTCATCAATGGGGTTATGATGACTCTACAAATTATAGCATTAATTATATCAATTAGAGTCAACTTCAAGGACATATGTGCATAAATATCACGATACAGTAGGTTCGGGAGCATTGCATACATATTGTGTTATTCCTACATTAAGATTATGTTTAAGCTCGAAAGTCGTCTTTTAAAGAAATACATCGTAGTATAGGACGAAAATATCACAAACACTTAAATTTATAAAGCTCGAAAACAATGTGAGTTCGAGGTCGTTCGTAGGGAGCAAATGTGAAATTCACGCACTAATCATAATTTAAATCAATGAGCACAATAATATATGAGAATCAACAGGCAGAAATATATGCAATAAGAACAAAATTTGTATCTTAGAAATAAAGGGGCAAAATGAATAGAAAGAACTAAAAAAGGTGGTGATTTAGATCACCAATTAATCCCTTCAATTTAAGCATAACCCAAGCATTCAATTTAATCAAATATCAAAACAGTGTCTTTGAACCACTAATCCACGTCGACCATAAGCCAAATAGTCCTACAGTTTCAGATCAGACACCGGCCTCAAAGGAGCAAACGACTTAAGCTTCACCAAGCCTCAGAAGGGCAAGGCCTTAATGGAGCCACAACACTTCAACCAAGCATAGAGCCAACACAAGATCGGAAGCCTCTTTAAATTCTCGCTAAGTGTTAAAACAAGTAGACATGCATCTCGAGGATTCACAGTCTCCCCCCTCCTCCTCACAATTTTCTCCTCTTAGCTCATAGAACTGGGTAATTGGGTTTCAGGCAGGTAATCGGATCCGGATAGGGTCCAGGCTCACCGAGGGTGGTGATGAGTGAGGAGTGAAAGGGTTGAGAGAGTGAGGGACCTCACCCCTTCGTGTCGAGGCAATGAGCCCTTAGCACGATTTCCACTTATACCACATCTGCGATCTCTGTCTTCACGATGTGGCACTAAAGAGTGCCCTTCTCTTTGTGTGGAGCTGCAACAAATATCTCCTTTGATTGGTGATGCTACTGGTGATTGCTTCTCTGAGAGCCATAATTAAGTTGGGTTAGTAATACTTCTAACTATGCTTTTTCTAAAATTTTTTGCTTGCAATTAGCTTTTTTTTATCTAAAACTTATTTGTGGCTTTTTTTCTCATTTTTCCTCCTTCCCTGAATATCCCCCTGCAGTTGACCTAAACAACCAGCTACATTTGCAGAATTGTATATATTAATTTATTAAACAAAAATAAAGGTAATTGGAACGAATAATTGTTATCAATCGACTCTTAATCATGCTATTGTGATGCTTAATGGTATTCGAGTATCACAACATTTTGTGATAAATGCTTGCTTTTCCGGCATAAGTATAATTAATTATCCCATGCATTTCTATTAATTATATATAGTAATATTAGTACTGTAGTGATGAGAGACTCATCATGATCTCTAATTACCCCTAATTAACTAGTTTTCCTAGTTAATTAGCAAAGGATATGAGTATATAAGGGTTAATTATAAAATAAGGGATATATAGTAAAGGACCTTAAAATAAGTTTAAAATGATATTTTATCATTCAATTAATATTATTAACAATCTAAGTAATAATTGGACTCAAAATCTTATTAGCCATTCCCTTAATTAATAAGTTAAGTAACTTAAACATAATGTATACATAAGTATATAATAACTTAAGTAACTTTACCTAATCTAATAAATTAACTTAAAAGGTCAAAAATGTAAATTCAAGGTCTAAACATAATAGTTACCTTATTTACTAACATATATAAAAAGTTGAAAAAGATCTAAGTTAAAATAAATCTTTAAAACCTGGGTTTACATTTAGATCCTTACTAATCATTGCAATCGGATCCTTAATTTTCATATAGGTCCTTAAGTTTCACTGCACTTAGGTCCCTTTCTTCTTCTTCAGTCAATTGAACGGCTGACGATGGAGAGTGACTCCACCGCACGATCACTGCCCTACCGACATCATTCTTTCTTCTCCAAGCTCCTGGAGCTTGCACTCACCATCCCATCTTCATTCATCGGTCTAGATTACTCTGAAATCCTAATTTTTTGTGGGAGTTAACCTCACCGTTGTCAGAGAAGATGCCAGAGGTTAACCTCCTCAAGCTTCTTCTTCGTCTAGACCTCACCACCTTCTTCATCTCCATTCACTATAAATACTCCCTCACCCCCTCGATTTCTCTCGAGTTGGCTCCCTTCCTTCTAACACTGAGCTGACCCAATAGGCTATTCGTCTGCAACTCCGGCAATCTTCCACGCCATTCTTCAACTTCCTCCATCCATCTTGATTATCCGAGGAGATTCGTCGAGGTCAGCCGCGTCTCTAGACAAAGGCAACGACCAAGGAGATCCTCAACTCCGTCCAAACTTGCCCACCGGAGATTCTTCTTATTCCCTCTGATTTCGTCTTCCGTTATGAGCCATCGGCGGAATCCCTTTAACCCCTACGTCTAGGTAACAATAGCTAGGAGTAGATTAGGGGTAGGAGTAGTAGTTTAGGTAGTTAATTAGTTAGTTAGCTTAGCTTAAATTCAGATTTCAGACTTTATCTCCTTCAACTCCGGCGAGCTCCTTGAGCTTGCTGGAGGTTTGATTTTGTCTTTTTAAGCCATTGTTCACTTTCCTCTATCACTCACGATCACTTCTAATCCATTAAAACACAAATTTTATCACTGTTTCGCCTAATTCACTTTCACCTTCAACAGACACTGTCGCTGTCCATGGCGACAATAACTGAGCTTAGATCCACCTCCATAGGGTCCTTCATCACCTATTCACAATCTAAGGATCCTAATTATTACTTTAATTTGTATAATTACCACCTATAATGTAAACGCCTAAATCTAATTAAGCTCCTGAGCTTACTGTCAATGGCAGCTCAGGAGCAGTTAAAACATTAAATTATCTATATATTTATCATCGCAATTCTCTTTAGACTTGTCTCAACCACTTTTCTGAGTGGGAGAACAAGTCCTGTGCTTCAACCCACTAAAAATCCATTCAAACTGAATTCACTGCCAATTCTTAATTCTAATGATCAATTAAGGAATTAAATGAGTTCCTGAGGTTCCTTGCAATCTCAGGACCCTTTTCAAATAAAAAAATGACACGATTCTTCATTCTGAACACACTTTTCACCTTTTACTGGACTCACCGGAGCTCCGACGAGTTGAATCTTTTCTTCAGCCTGTTAAACATAGTGTGAAGCTCCAGATTGATGACTTGAGGGTTACTGATCATGTTGAGATACTTAAATTGCGATTTTTATGTCTAGAGCTTGAGATAGAATTTTGTCTTCTCCAACTCCGGCGATGATTGCGCAGCAATCATAGGTCTTAATTGACCTAAATTAAGCTAAGACTTAGCATAAGTTAGGGTTATTCATGCATGCATACGCATTATCTGCATCTTTACTGCTTTCCTTTAGCTATGCATAAAATAATGTTATAATGTGCTGATTAAGTGTATTATGTCGATTGCAGGCAATAAGCAGATCTGGAGCTGGATCTGGAGCAGGATCTGAAGCTGGATCTGAAATAACGGGAGTTGTGGCAGAGCCGGAGCAGAAGGCCTAGTTTAGATGTAGGAATAATAATGTAAGGGGGTTAAAGGTTTTCTATTCTATTAAGTAGAAATAAAGCAGTAAAATGTGAAGAGCTTAGGTCCATCCTAGCCCTAGGATCGCCTAGAGACTTCCCCAAGCCTTAGCCACCCTTAGATTAGGTCACAACACCCTAGGAAGCCCTAAAACCCTAGTTCCAACCCTTCTCTAGACGTCGAGATAAGTTTTAAGACGTCCAAGACCCTTAGCCAACTCCCGCACACTTCAAACCCACTTCTGCTGTATTATTGGACATCCAGACACTTTGTCAGACGTCCAATTTCTACAGAATACCCAAAACAGAACCCGAAATCCTTCCTGACTCTGATTGGACGTCCAGACAATAAGGCTGGACTTCTAATTTTTGAGTATAAGACGTCTGGTTCTATAATTAGATGTCTGATACTGCTCTCCAATTCCTGTTTTGAGATTTAAGCCTTGATCTTGGATCTCTAGGTCCCTAAACTCAATTACAACCCCATAGGAACCTAAATTAAGGTGCCCTAACCCTAGTACATCACCTCTAGACCTCCCTAAGGACCTAATTAGGTCCTCACTAAACCTAATTGACTTGGATCTTAGTCAATTCCATCAGCCTATTCAATTGGACTCATTGAGTCCAATTGAGCCCTGATCTCAGCACACACTGTCCAATTGGACTCAGTGAGAGTCCAATTGACCTAGACCTGACTTAATTGAGTTGTTTTACTCTCAATTAAGTTTCCACACACCCAATTAAACTTGTATTAAGTTTAATTGCACTTTACCTTAGTGAATTAGGGTTTATAACCCTAATTTGAGACCTACCTTGACCTAAACCCACTAGAACCCAACCTAATCAACCTAGCCACCTAAGTTTCGACCCACACACACCATCCACACAAAAATATCTAGCCTAGAGTTCTCTAGAACTCTCTACCATGTGTGGTTGCCTTGGTTGCCAAAAATAGCAACCAAGAGCCATTCAATTTTTAGATCCACATTTGGTGGATCTAAAAACCACCATCCACCCTCTCTCTCTCACTCTCCCACGAGCTCCCACCATAGGCCTCTCTAGAGAATTCCATAATTCTCTAGAGAGCTTCCATTGGGTCTATAAAAAGACCCCTTGGGTGGCCATTTGCACCCATTCACTCCCTTGGCAATTACTCTCCATTAGTGCCATTCACGCCACCTCCACTTAGCTACTCACTCCACCTCCACGAGCTCACTACCACCACCATGGAGGACACCATGCCGGGATGCTGGATCAACCCTACCTCTCTCCAAGGGTCGGCCTAAGCTACATTGGCCGCCCCTCAGTCTCTTCTCGACCACTCCAAGGCCATCGGGGACCACCCTTGAATGCCCTCTACTCTTTTAGCTTTAGATCATGCTCTTCATAAGTTTTATTGTTTTCATTTACTACTTAGTAGAGTAGTTTCTCTTCTTCCCCAATGATACATGCGAAATCCCCCCGTCGATTCTTGTATGCAATCGTTTTCTGGTAGCTAGGTTTAATTTCAAGCATTCCTATATAAGCTTTCCTCTAGATTTCCTGTACAAACAACTCTCCCCCAATGAATGAATGAAAATGCATATATATATATATGTATAAATATATATATATATATGTATATATATATATATATGTATATATATATATCTTTATGTGTTTGAAATCACCATGAGCTGAATGATTATTTTATTTGCGTGATTTAAGTGCCTGTTCTTTAACCACCTATATATTGCGCACCAGAATATTAAGTAGAGCAGCTTTAAGATCGATTTCAAAAACAGAAACACGCCTCCTAGAGACGAACGACCGGGACTTAAGTCTCGTTATTTTACAAAACAATATCTTTGTTGGATTGTATTTCGCAACTATACTACAACGCTTTTATCAAAAATGTGATCTACGAGCTTTCAAACAGGTGGAGTTGGAGAAGCCTGTACAGAAGCTTAAGAACCACATTTAAGACGTCTAGAAGCTTCAATGCAGAGCACTGAAGCTATCTATGTCTTCAGATTAGTGTATCAACCTTCCAATCCTTCTATCGAGCAAACACTTTTTCAAGTTCAGGCGACAAGCCTGGAACCTTAATTTCTAGGGATAGAACATCTGTTTAAAGGATTGGATAAGTTCCTGAAGTTGATAGGATTCTCTTCTAGGCTTTAATTCCTTGTAAAAAGGCTTAAATCAGAAAGTCAATTTTCAAGCCTAACAGTCAACCCTGAGGAGGAAACTCTGATTCTGAGCTCAATCTGATAAACTGATGAGTTAGAATTGTTTCTGAGAATATGTTGGATGATTTTAGAATGATTTTATTAATCTCAAATGAGTGATCTTGTAGGAATTCACAATTTGCCAATTTGGGTTGTTTTCGAACCCAAACTGTTGGCAGTAAGTTTCTGATGAGATTTGATCATAAATCCTACCCAAATGAGTTTGTTAAATCCCTTAGAAGCTATTCCAATCAATTAAGAATGATCCTTAGTGTCTGTTACACCTTTCTTCATCTGAAATTCCTCTCTCTGAAGCCTTCAGAGAAGCTTTGAGCTTCCCTGTGCTTTCTGAAGCTCTTGAGAACTTAAAACCTATACAAACAGCTGTGGAATCATCTGAAGGATCTATTCAGACCCTTGATAAGTTGGAAAGACCATCCTATAGACACAGTAGATTTAAAACCATTTCCAGGCATGGTTAACCCGTAGAAACCCCCTAACTTTGCTTTTCAAATTAAAGAGGAAATCATCCTCTAAACCTCAAATTGACCCTGGAATCTTATAGATCTACCTTAGAGCTCTCCATCAAGCTTTAGATCTCTTGATTTGGAGCTCTGAGTAGGGAGAAATTGACGTTTGAAGTTGGGTATGGAGGGGGAAAGTATAGTCCCATACCGGAAACTCTTGCGCAGCTGCCCAGTATAAAAGTAATTTGTCATACAGCCGATTCAGTCGTCAGCACTTGGCACAAAAAGAAAACCTGAACCTTTGAGCATGTGTGTGTGTGTGTGGGCAAGTGCGCCTGCAGGTGTGCGCTCGAGTGGGCGTGTGTGTGCGATTGGCCCTGGGAGGGCGAGGCCTGGGAGGCATTGAGCTGGCTCGACTAGAGAGAGGGCCGGTTTGGCTCAAGAGAAAAAAAATTGAAAATAAACCCTAATGAAATTAAGCGAGGACCGAGTAGGATCTGGTCTCACCCTGATCTCAAAGTACTGTGTATCCTCGAAAGGACCTCGTCGCAAATCAAAAACAAATTTTTGGTTGAGAAGAAAATAAACCCGGTTCAACAGAAGGTTAAGGAAGAAGAGTTAAGTGCTGAAGGCTCTAATGGCTAAGTGTCGAAGGAAGTAAGGGCTGAAGAAAGAAGGCTGAGGAGGAAGAAGAACTCACAAAGGGAAGAAAGCTAAGGACTAAAGGTGCTTAGGAAGCTAAAGAAGAATAAGGGAGAAGAAGAAGGGCAAGAGCAGAAGAGAAAGCAGAAGTGAAGAAAGAAAGAGATCAAGAGAAAAAGAGAATAAGAAAAAAATAGAAAGAGAAAGAGAAAAATAAAGGATTAAGAAATAAAAGAAAAATAAGAGGAAGAAGAGAGGGTGAAGAATAAGAGAAAGAAGTTAATTTTTCTTGTTATATTTTAATTTCTTTTTATTCTTAATTGTTATATTAAGGCATATATTAACTAAATAAACTCTTCTTTGCCTTAAATCATTTGAAATAAATACAGAATTTACATGTTTTTAATGTTGAAATGAGAGTTTATATGGGATTTTGCATGTTATTTCATTTAAATCAAATTTTGGAAAAATTCATGTTTCCATAATTAACTGAGATTTACCTCCTATGCTTATAAAAAAAATAAAAGATAACTGATGAATTTAGAATGAATTATACCTCCCAATGAATAACCAGGATTCAACCAGTAAAAATTTTTCTAAAATGTTAGGTTAATTCGACTCTATACTACTAATCGACACAACTTTGAGTTAACCTAAGTGACTTTTCTTTACTTTTAATTAAATAAAATTAACTTAATTAACTGAGTTAAGGTAAGAAACGACCATTTCAATAATTTTATTTGATGATCCAACTTCCCATACGACTAAATTAAGAAAATATTAGATCATCCACCACACATTAACCCTTGATTAGCATAAAGATAGAGACTTAAATTTAAGTTTGTTCTATCAAAGTCAAAAATTTTCATCATTTAACTAATGCCCTAATGGCCGTAATTTTACGTTGGTCCCACATAGAAAATTTTACGAAGATGTCAAGATTTTAAGTTGATTTCACGTAGGAAATTAATGAAAATGAGTAATAGGATATTAAAAATTAAGAATTAGTCTGTTACAATTTATGCTTAAAGATTTAGGATGGTTGATGTAAGTCCATTGGATCAAGACCTAAAACTTTATCAAGATTAATTTACGTCAATTTAGGCCTAATTCAACTCACAACGCAATTAATATAATTTCATCCAATTTTCTGGCATACTTCGGAGCAAGAAATTATGCTATGAACTGATGCGTTAAACCTTTTAGACCATTTTGGTAGATATAGGTAGATATATGGAGATCGCTCCCCTGCTCCCCCTTCGCCCCCACACCACCCCCCGCCCCCCCCGCCAACTCCAGATAATCCTCCACCCTCCTCCGGACCTTTCATCTTCGTCGATCGGAGTTCCTCCTCAATATGTATGCATCACCTCTTGTCGCTCGTGGTGGCCGGTTGAGGCGTTTGCGTTCGCAATTGCGATGTTCCATGGTCTCAACGATGGCAGAGGTCAACATGTGGTCGCAACGATCGTGGGCTACGGGTGCGGTCAACGGTCGTAATGCTGTGGTTGCGGTCACAGCGTTTGCTGCAATATGTGGTCGAAGGTTGGTAGTCGTGTTGTGGTGTGCAGTTGATAGTCGTGGTGCAGCGTGCGGTGGTCGAGGCACGATCAATAGAGGGTGCTAAAGGTGTGGTTGGCGGTCAGATGTCACAACGGGTAGTATCGATTGGTGGAGTTGATTGTTCCTTCCTTTTCTTTTTTTTTAGTTTAGTTTTAGTTTTGTTTATGACCACTTGTAACCCCGTATCCATTACGATCGAGATTTCTGATGTGAGTCGAGTGACGATTAATTCGATCTTCTTGTTAGCACAGTTCTTCGAGATTTTATCTCATTAACGCTGTTATATCAACAAGCGTGAGGTTGCTCATCTTCTTGGCTTGTCTTGAAAGAATCCTCTTGATTTATGTACTCGAGATACTTTTTTTATTCTTTATTTCTTATCTTTTACTTCTGAATTTTGATCTTTTCTCCATTTCTACGAAACATAATTTTTCCCTCTTAATGATATTAGACTTCTCCTTCTCTTCCTTCTCTTGTAAGGCTACATCCTTATGCATATGATTCTTCCCCTAGAATATTTATTTTCCTTAAAAAATTAATAATAATAATAAACAAAGGAAAGGTAGATATCTCCCAGCTGTATGGTTGGCCGTAAAGATCTTCAAGTATTCTTTTATTTATTGGCAATCTTCTTGGGTAGGGGTCGGAGATCAACGGACACGTGGGATCTCTATGTTCCCACTGTTTCACGTCGAAACAAAAACTAAAATATATGGACGACCTTTTTAATTACTTCTCATACGTTAGAATGTAGCAATTGTATTCTTCACGTCATTGGAGTTGACACCTCCAGCTGAGCTTGTAATCCGACAATTACAAAGTTCGTTTTTATGGATATAATAATTAATTCATGAGAGTCTTTGAACTCACATCTCGTAAGAATCTAATTGCAAGCAGAGAGTGGAGAGTTATTAAAATTCATCCAAAATCTCAAAAAGGCAGATGCAAAATATGAAGGATGGTGAAGAATGACCTTAAGCACCCGAAAATATTTTGAATTCGAGTTATCGGACCTTCCTTTTACGCAACCTTTCTACCGTCAAAGATTAGTTCTTGACCATTAGATCATCCGTCAATGTCAATAAGAAAGCAGCTTCGTCGTCTACAAGACTAACTTTCGAGGTAGCTTAAAATTAAGGATGGTCCCAACGGAATCCTTTTTTCACGCGTAGGCTCCTCTACAATGGAAACGCACCTTCTTGATGCTAAGTTGATTAGTCAACCCACTTGTAAAGCAGAAGCACATCAATGGTCGCAGTAAGCTGAGATCACAGCGAAGACGTGTACCACATAAAGCAGAAAGGACCAAAGCTCATAATCAAAGACATACGTTTAGTCTATGGAGTACCATTATCACAAATCAAATAAGGATTTAAGAAAAATTAAAAGGTAGATGTCATGATTCAATCTGAGATCCCTACAGAATCCGAGATCGACTCGTCTCGATTAATTTCAAGATCCAGTCATCCAACAAGAAATAACCAAATAACATGCATCAATCCACAACTACATAAGTAAAGTAGTTAGGCAGGAGAAATTGACAACAGAAGGAGAAATATGACAGTAAAACTATACTATTACATATCATCAAGAACATAATACAGTCATCACAATGAAAACGAGTAAATATAACGGAAACAAGACTATAGAAACTCACTACACCAAACAGTAGAAACTACAGTTGGGCTCGACTAGACCAAATATCCTTAGCAGCCGGTAGCTTGGGCTACTCAAATCTCTGACCTGTACAAAATTATATAACTGGAGCCAGCTAACACTGAGTAGAGTAGTGAATAAACATAAAAATACATTTATCAAGTAATTTAACATATTACTTTCCGATCCAATTTATCCTATAACGGTTTTCTGTGTAAAGATTTCTAATCAAGGTCATCTCATTACTTAATCTTCTTGTTCCCTAAAGTAATGATTTTACTTGCAGCTTCCCGTGATGTAGGATGCACACGTGGCACTCTCCTGGTTGGGAGAGTCCCCCCATGGTAGTCTTACACCCGGTTTACCACCCCTAGGTTACGGTCGTGACGTAGCAGTGACTACGGCACACGTGATAAGCTCGCGGGTAGCCACCCCGCAGTAGCACGTGGTCAGTTATTTCCGCTAGCAGGTACGCCTCAACGTACAATGCGGAACAGTATAGGGCCTTACCCTCTCAGAACAAAACAGAACATAACAAGGGTCTCGCCTCTCCTCATTCCGCGTACCCTCGTCTGACTATCCCAGTTTGCCCAACGGGTTAACAAGAGTCGGTGTAGGGTGGTCATACCTAGCCCCGGGCCCCCTAGGGCGGCTAGCTCCCCCCTATACTAAGTAACTCACCTCAGTACCACGTACACGAGGGCCAGCAAGAGTCGACATAGAGTGGCCAAACCCACCCCTGGTCTCAACCCAACGGCGGCAAGCTCCCCTCTACACTATAAGGGATAGTTGTTCTATTCGGTACCATGAACACGAAGGTCAGCTCACTTCCCTTAACAGCTACCCGTGAGCGGCGATTTCCAGAACCATCCGGTTCTCCGTATTACGGTATTCTTGTCTACATTCCCCGTAGGGTTCGTACATGGGTTTTTCCACATCCAGGTTGGAATATACGGAATAAGCAGTTCAATTTCCATGTTTTTCGCATTATGTGGTCCATTCCAAATAATACAGGCAACTTTTGATTACTCAATCATTCACATGTATTTTTCTTTAGCCTTACTGTTCGTGCCACAACCTAGGGTTCAAAAAAAAATACTTTAGAGCATGCGTTTATTCCTTCCTAGGGTTCATCTCAAGTCCTAGGATTAACTACTTGTATGTATTAAATTAGAGATTTGTGGTTATAACCACTCTACCAGGGTAACCAGGTAGAATGAGGGCTTGTACAGTAGCTCCTGACGTCTCCGCAGGTCCCGTACACTCAACGGATTGGAGACTTAAGACATGGATAAATAAGTCAAAAAGGGTCAGAATGATACAGACAATGTATCATTACATAGATAAACTCGTATGGAAAACAGAGACGCTTGTTTGCGGAAAATCGACAACATGAGGGCCTTGTACGGGCCTAAAAACACGCGGTCAAACAGAAATCAGACGTATGGAAAATGTCTCAGACGTCTTAAAACAGTTCTCAGGGATACCTCTCTCGATGTGCCTCTATCAGACATCTGGAATTCAATGCCGACGTCCGAGGGTTCCTTCAGACGTCTGGAGATGTTCCCGGATGTCTGAAACTACCTCGGTCCACCTTCCAACTTCTGACACATATACGTACACTGTCAGGACTCTAGCAGAGAAGAAATACGGAAAGTAGATCTCTACCATACGTCTCACTCTACCTTCGGACGTCCAGTAAGACGTCTGGATGTCGCTCCGGACGTCTGATTCCACGGAAAAATGACTTCCGCGGAACCGCTTTGGCTTCCCTCACCACAGGCGCTACAGCAGAACAGCGCAGCACTCTCCGCTCTCGCGCTCAGACTCGCGATCAGCTCTCCGCTCTTTGTTCGCTCTCGCTCTAGCTCCCTTCTCTCTCTCTCGCTCGGCTGTGGACGTGAGGCGAAGAGGAGGAGGAGGAGGGTTTATAAAGGGAGAGGAGGAGAGGGGAAGGGTATGGGCGAGGTGTGGCGCGGAGTAACGTCGCAGGGGAAGGTGCGATGAGGCGAGGGTGAGGGTGAAGGCATGACGTACGTACGGTACGCGCTGAAGAGAAAAAATATTTTCAGACATCCCATTAATTTTTTCAGACATTTGAACAGGCATCTAGTGAATTTCCCAGACGTCTTAAATGATCAAAGAATGACGAGTCATTTCACTAGATAAATAACACATAGGATTATCCCAATGGACACGACAATACACATAGAGATCATCTCCTAAGAAAGTCATATCAAGCTACATATTCACCGATCACACGATATGAAACATTTATTCCTTCTCTCTTCTAATACACTTGAGATTTAATTTTATAGTCATATCCGTAACATACTATATTAAACACATTATAATTATCCTCTACGTTTAAAATTCTTATTACACTACTTATTCACAAAACATGATATATCTTATATAATAAAATCAATGACTTTTAAGGATTAAGAAAAAGGCATTAATAATTTTAACATAGAGGATTATTTACGAGGTTTATTACTTTAGAACCTTTTTAATCTACTTTATTCAAACCATACGGCTAACGCTGGTAGTCCATGACTTAGACTTGATGCGACAAAGTGATTACATCCGTAAACGGCTTATCTCTCGTCTCGTGGCTCATAGAATCGAACACCCTCGCAAGACGTTTGACCCGTGGGCTCGCGGGACTCTATCAAGTCAAATTTTGTGATTCGTATGAGTTTGTAATTAATCCCAGATACGTATATGTTTTGTTTTCTTGAATATGCACAATACTTATGTATAATTTATATGAAAGCCTATAATTATGCACGTAGATCAAGTGTGATAGATTTTTTTTCATTCTTTCGATCTATCGCGGCCTCATTTGCTTAGAAAGTAACATTATTCCGTATCGTTTTTCATAGCAATCAATTATATTAGTTTAATATAATTATCGTGTCAGAAATTTCATAAAGTTTAAAAAGTATATTGAAAAAGAAAAACAAAATCCATGTAAAGTTTCATGGGCTACCAAATGAATGGTGCAGGCCGTTCATCACCTTGACCTCTGAAATCAATTGCATTATTTCTTTTAAATCCCTTGCTAGTTATGCATCTAACATGTACAGCCAACACAAAAGTAATATATGCATATATCTGTAGTCACGTTCAACATTTTACTTGAATCCGCGTTTATTTCCTATCATTTGGATTATGATCAAAATCAAAGAAATTGAAAGCGTAGGTGCACATAGTATCGCGTGGCACATAAATGGAACATTAAGCCACGATTGCTCTACAACATGGGATTATCAATTGCTTGATTTGTCAACATGAATAAGAAAAAAACCCGATGCATAGTATAACCGTCTCAGATCAAATCGGTTGGGGAGCATGGGGTAAGGCTCTCTTGGCCCCATTCTTTTTCAAATCTTAAGACTAGTTTACTTGCAGATTAAGAAATTAATTTTAATTTTTACTTGTATTTATTTTCAAAGTAGTTTAACCTCAATTACTGTTTACTTAAGATAGTGTGAAATTGTAATATTAAATCTTATGATGTTTACTTGAATTAATATTAACATCAATTTTTAGATAGTGACACTTAGGTGTAAAAGAGTTACAAAATTAATATCTGTTTTGCTAACATCACCTTAAACTGATATTAGTAAAACAGGTGTTACCTTCCAAAATAAGTGTTATTATGCAAGTTAATCCCTTCCTAGAGAAGTTAACTCCCTAAAGGTTAGTTTGAATGAAAGGATAAATTTCAATGGATAGTCTTTTTGCAAATCGATTATCCTACATTTTTTTTTTTAAAATCATAAAAAATTATCCTAATAAATTAACTTGTAACTGTTTGAAAATTTTCTAAATTAACTTACAAAAATACATGTGATAACCTATAAAAATAATTTTTTCCAAATCAACCTCAAAATAACTTATCTCGTATTAAATTCTTTCAATCAAAATCAAAATATCATTCCCACCAAATAAGATTAATATCAATTTTAATATGTTATCCTTCTTATCAAATTAAGCTTCGGTAAACTAACCCTTACAATTGATAGGAAATTAGAAAGGAAAATTATTTGCTTGACAATTGCATTTGGCAGGGAGTTTGCCTAAATCTAGATCAAAATTCGAAGTAATTAGGTAACATGTTTGTCTGATTTGTTTGTAATAATTAACATCATATGATGTCAGTTAATGAATTTTTAATATTATAATATAAGTATAAATGGATTGACTTGATATTATAAATTTATTTGAATAAATATATTATATCAAAATAAACATTTTTTAATATATATTTATAGTAATGTAATGTAAAAAATAATAATAATTTATATAAAATAAAAGAAAATTAACTCTTTAACCTCACCTCTACGCCCATCCCTAATCTACCTCCAAACCCTCAGAACAAACGCAATCTCAGTTTTCAGAGACGCTTCGCCGGCGGAGATTGATCGCGTACCTCAAGTACGTAGATTTCCCTTCTCATAGACTTAAGCCACCACCATCCTTTTCGACGTCTTCCCTAACATTATTGTCAACATCTCCAATTTCTCAACCGATGAAGATTGAGGTAGAACACGATTATTAGCTTTTGGCAAAATATTTGCCAAAAATAAGTTTTTTCAAAGCCTTAAGCACCAAGCAGAGCGAATATCACCAAGGACTCGATCACGATTTCCTTTCCTTTCCAAATTCAAGCAATGGATAACATGGTTACGTGAGTTCAATGGAGGTCTCCTTTTTTATTCCCGTTATTTATTTCTTTGTGTTTTTGTTCCAAACAATAGCCAAGATATTACAACACCAATTTTTTTAGGGTAATTCACTAAATAAAATTTGTCAAGAACAACTAAATAACCAGATCCTTCACTTCTTGGATTACAACATATGACAATAGTAATGTTCATATTTAGTCCAAATAGGCACAAATCACAAACACACAAAACTGACTTTTAACATAGTAACAAATAAAAGCACAATACAGAAATCAGAAGGCACCACCCTTCTTATTATGTATCTTGTCACACCATGACTAGACAAATACTTTCAGAGGGAAGAACTGCTCCTTGCTTTCTTCCTCTTTTTGTGACAGCTATGAAGAAGGAAGGGCACCATCCCTCCCGCAAGCTTTATGATGCAGCTTATGTACAACAAAAAATGATGGATCATGAGGCACTGAGTAGGACATACAACAAGAATAGCACCCTGGAAGAAGAAAAATTGGTAGAAGAAAAAGGGTAATATATGACTCTACATGACTAGGAGAAATTCCGATCAAGGATGCCATGGGGCCACCCCCACAAAATCCAAGGGACACACACCTAAAAAAGGTAGGTGAGGGGACTGCAAATGCTGAAAAGGAAAGGAGGCCTTGAAGATATCAACAACGCGTTGAAATGTCTTGGAGCATGATAAGAAAGATACCCCGAGGACTACCATGCGGGGATGAGAAACTTGTAGTTGTAGGGGCAGATTATAGGCTATGGAGAAGTGCCCTCTTGCAGGAAGGTTGGGAGGGATTTGAATTTGCGGTATTGGATGATGGCGATGTTAGTCCGAGTATGCTCAGTAAGAATTGCCTTTCCTGGGAAATATGCAGGGCAAAAATCAGCAACTTTCCAAAATTTCAAGAGCAAAATTTGTTATGAAATTTCGCAATGACATAATTCTCAGAAAAGCAATTAGACACAGGTTCTTTTCTTTTTTCCACTTCAGACTGGGTCATAACGAAGGCTATTACTGCATCACATCTGAGATGCTAGTCTAAAAATCTGTACAACATTGATGTTCCAATGTCTCCTATTCCACTAAAATACCCTCCTGGTTATTTTGTAGGCTGGAGCTACGAGTTTCAGTTTCTTAGTAAAAGATATCACACACCAGCTATAGCAATAAAGAAGAGGCAATTATTTGAGTAAAATTACCTTTTAAAAAATAGTTTGGTATTGTATGTGAGATTTCAATAGTTCGGAAAACTGGGGTGGAATGTTGACGGGAATAATTATCCACAGTAACACCATTGCCACTGTGAAAACCTAAAGTTGGAACTTTGTATCTAACAACAGAATTTGAGAGCTTACCTCATCAAATTTCAGTACTGCTGTCTATCGAGCCCAACAAGCCAAGCAATTAGACACAGGTTCTTTTCTTTTTTCCACTTTAGACTGGGTCATAACAAAGCCCACCTCAAGCTCAGCTTCTTAAGCTATCAAGCATGAGTTTTGGGCTTAGGTTCAACACATTAAGCTATTGAGCTAGGCTTGCAAGCCCTCATCAAGCCCAAGCCAACATACCAAGCACGGATTTTTTGACACTCCCCAAGTATAGTTCCCTTGATATGCACAACGAACCAAGTACCCCCTAGGATATATGCACATTAACAAGGCTACTTGTGTTAGAAATTACATGTCATGAGTGGGATTCGAACTGTTAGGCTCTTTTCAAGCAGAGCTTGCCCACGCTCTCAAGCCAAGCAATTAGACACAGGTTCTTTTCTTTTTTCCACTTCAGACTGGGTCATAACAAAGCCTACCTCAAGCTCGGCTTCTTAAGCTATCAAAAGCATGAGTTTTGGGCTTAGGTTCAACACATTAAGCTATTGAGCTAGGCTTGCAAGCCCTCATCAAGCCCAAGCCAACATACCAAGCACGGATTTTTTGACACTCCCCAAGTATAGTTCCCTTGATATGCAGAACCAAGTACCCCTAGGCTATATGCACATTAACAAGGCTACTTGTGTTAGAAATTACATGTCATGAGTGGGATTCAAACTCTTAGGCTCTTTTCAAGCAGAGCTTGCCCAAGCTCAAGTTCAGCTAATTGAGCTATCGAGCTTAATTTTTGGGCTCAAGCTTGGCAGGTTAATCTATCGAGCTAAGCCCGAGTCAAGCCTGTCAAGCTCAAGCTTTTTTGACAGTCCTAAATTTCAGTAGAATGGCATCAAAGACTGCATAAATGGGCAACATTATAATCAGCCCAAGAGTATGTCTAGAAAATTATGCCCAAAAAATAGTTAATTTTAAACTTACACTTGCCGAAAACTTTGGGCTTGGAATCACCTCTGTGAAAGATCGGAAAAGTGGAACGGTTTGAAGAGGTGAGTTAAATTCCGAGATTGGTAATGTGGCTAAATTTCCATCATTCTCCTTTAATTCTGAGGTTGGTAAAGAAATAGTAGATGCATCATTCCGTTTCTCTTCTTCGCTAGGCCTGCACACTGTAGATAAGACATTGTCAAAACCATTTGTACCACACATATCTAAAGATCTTTGGACCAAGGGATGTCACTAATAACTTGAACATCTAACAACAACCTTGTACAAGGCTTCTGGTAGCACCTGCATCATCTGAACAAAAGCTAGCATCATTATCCCTCAACAAGCAGGTTGCATCTTGATCTTCTTTGATATCAGGAGCTTCGATGTGGCATGCTGCCCTGACATTGTATTCATGAGTACCTTGAGAATTCTCTCCAGAGTCAAGCTGCCTGGAGATTTTTTTTTTTGAAAAAAAAATCTCATATTTTTGACAGAAATTTTAATACATGCTTAATTAAGTAGTAGTAAAACCTTTCATTTTACCTCACAGTCAAAGATGGCTCATTTTCTGTATAACTGCTTAGATCTTCCAGTTCATTTAAGTCACCAAGTAAGGAATTAATTTCAGATTGTTCACTACAAGTCGGTCCACACTCCCCCATTTGAATCAAGTAATTACGAAGCTTCTGCAAAAGAATGTTACAAGAGTTCACAACTTACCCTTCTCAAGAAAAATGAAAAAACAAAAGGAATTAAAAAGAAATACAAGTTGTGATAAGAAGATATTTTCCCTCTGGAAAGATTCATAAACAAAAGTTTCACCTTCCAAGCATCTTCAAGACTCTGGTTGGAATTGTCTGCATTGACTTTTTGGGCAAGAGTTGTAAGCAGCTCTGCTTGCTGCATCAATGCAGTAACTTTGGGGTCATCCTTCTCAAGAAAAGTGTCTTGACTCATATTGTTCAATTCTGTTACAGTAGGAAGGAGTAATCAATTAAAATTTTTCTTTCCGTCATAACTATGCTTCTTGATAAGTAAATCAGATATATACTTACCATCACAAATAGAAGCTTCAGCATGGTTATCACTAAGACGGCTTGACAAAAAGCAAGTCACATTCTTGATGTTCTGAGTGAGCATGGCAAGGGGAGGTCTTGAAAGTTCTCTCTGTTTTCCACTTTGAAGATGTAAGCTCTCATTTCCACAGTGGTTTTCCTTGACTTCTGATGACCCAAACCTGTTTTGCAAACAAATTACTGATCATCTGAGCAAAGCCATGACAGTCAAAAGATGGTAAGTTTTCTGCAACCAAAATGCTTTGGTTCTTCAATACCTAATTTTCTTAATTTGCTTCTCTGATGCCACATCACTGTCACTTCCGTCTAGAAGTGGATTGTTTCCATTTCCCATGTTAAATAATGTGTGTCCATTTTCGTTTGATAAAACTCCATTCTTTGCTCTTTTCTTGCAGAGAGTATTGAAGCGATTCTTTACAGCATTATCAGTTCTGAAAGAGGACATTAAGGAAAGCATTACGACAGGTTATACCATCTTTTTTTCTCTTTTAAAGAATCAATACGTTAAAGTATATATATCTGATGGATGGGCCACTTTATCTGTAACTTTTAGGAAAGTCACAAAACATAAACTGTAAAAAAGAGATTACCTGCCTGACACGACCTTTGATATCTCAGTCCATCTATTGCCGAATATCTTTTGAGCCTACATACGAGCATTTCGGGAAAGGATAAGATTGGCAAAGAACACAAAGGAGCCATCGAAGAACAAAACCCTAAAACCAAGCAAGGTGACAAATATAGCACAGAGGAAAAGTTATGGGTATGCCAAAATGTAGATGGTAGACTGGGAAGAAACCTTTGTTAGTTGTTCTCGGCCGTGCATTCTGAAATCAGGAAAGTTCAGGCCAAAGAAAAAAAAAAAGGTTAAGAGTACATAAACACACTTTGCAATGTAAAATGCAATGCTGAAGTGAGGATCAAATCATATGACCCTTTTACGTGGGCACTCCCTCCCGCTAGGTGCGACTTATTAATGGAATAAATCGATGCATTCAAAGTATCATAAAAAAAAAAGCAAAAATCAACATAAATATTGTCATGTAGTAGAGTCCACCATTGCTCAAAAAATCACCACCACTTTTAAATAATTTTACTTTGGTGCAAAACAAAATATTTTTAAAACCAAATTACATCAACACAAAATAAAAAAATTACTAGTAAGCTTTAGTTTAAGATTAAATTGCATCAGTGTAAAACCAAAAATCATCGATACATTTTGATTCAAAATAAAAAATCACATGTGTGTTTCAATTCAAAACAAAAAATTATCTATGTGTTTCCATCAGAAACCAAAAATCACAAGTGATAGTAATTGTTGGAGTGCCGATGTTTCATTCCACATGATAGCACTTGCGTTGTTTTTTTCGTGTGTAGAGCTCACTCAAATTCACATGTTAAATGCTGGTGTGCATGATAGGGACCGCATGCATTACATCCGTACATTACAAAGCATCATTTTTTGAGTTTTTGTAAAAAAAAAAAAAAACCTAGTCTACAGGTAAGGTTACATAAAAACAAGAGCAAAGAAAGTAACAAGAGGTCATCGTAGACATAAATTTAACTTTAAAGACAAGAACAGCGAAAAGGTGATTCTCAACAGGAAATTAGATGTCCCTGTCAAGCCGTTTGCTATGATCCCCAAAGTACCACAAAATTCGATAGCTTCACCTAGTCAAATTGCTGCAAGCTGATACAAGGGGAGGGGACTGAAATTAACAACTTTTTTCCTCTAGATCTGCATTAATCACCTCGCAAAGTATAATGTCTTCCTCCTGCGACCATCCTCCCTTCTTGCACTCCGTATTCAGATACGTATACCATCTGAAGCAACCACAGTTACGAGAAACGACTACAATATTAACAAAGAAAATCCACACCTTCTCGTCATCCAGGAAACAAAATGGTGAAGAAGAAGACAGCAATGAACCTCCTCCTGCATTGCCTGCTGGTCTTATCCTTGAATTGAGCTGCAATGCACGTCCAGCTGCTACAGAAACAACAACAACACTTATTGCTGTATCCACCAAAACACAAAGAACGCATCAAAAACATTTTTTTTTCTCTCAAAAAGGGAAAGAAGGAAAGGAAAAGGGAGAAGACCCAAAACACAAACGAGTTCTTACTTCTCAGTACCATGGATTCCCACTTGCTCCCTAAGCAGATCATCTTCCTACAGCAACCACATCCACAGCAGATCAATCCGAGACTCATAAAGTTCCAATCTTTCCTACATTTTTCGATGATCTAAGAACCCACCTGAGGAGTCCAGCTAACGATGTGCCTATCCTTGTTCTTGCCGCTACTCTGTGGCTTTCCAACGGTATCTACACCGACGGACACCTTCTCGTCCTCCATCTCCCCCTGAAATCCACGCTCCTCATCAAGCAAGATCGGGGCTTTACCTCGGAATACGGCAATATCAATCGAGACCGAGGCTTTTGCCCAAATCGGGAATCAGACGAGATCTAGAGGGCGTCGGATTGGAGAACGATGGATGGGATATATGGGTATAGGATTAGGGTTTTGTGGAAAGGGGCGGGAAGATTCGAAATGGGGGAAGGGGACCAAAAAATAATAATAAGTAGAGCAGTGGGGGTGCTCGTGACTGCTGTTACTGCTACTTTATCTTTGGGTTGCCGTTGGCGTCGCGGTGGGGAGTGGGAAGTTTGTGTGTTCCATACGTTGGAAGAGTAAAATACTCACCGGTGCTTTTTGGTGACGAGTCGCCGACACCTTCCCCTCTGTCACTGTTTTGTCAAGAGATGTGTGACTGCTGCCCACGTGGGGAATGATACAGTTTCGGGAAAAGAAGAAATCTACCCGTGTTTCCATCAAGACGTTTTATTTTGTGTATTCTGATCTACCCGTGTTTCCATCAAGACGTTTTATTTTGTGTATTTTGTCTTAAAAATATCATTCCATTAAACCAGATCAGATGACTAACCAAATTGACGCAGAGCGATCTCGACCATCCTCTTCTCGATCTCTTGAGCACCAACAACGAGGGGGTTTGTCCTCGTTTTAGGTGAGTGGAAGGTGTCGATTCAGTTGCAGGGAAGGGCGTGGATTTAACGTTTTTCTTCGGCTTCGTCTCTCAGCATCCAACTTACCTGTGATTTAGATTAAAATTAATTGTTTATTTTAGGCAAAATCATATCTAAGGTAATCCATAGATATATTTTAAGATTAGATAATAAAAATATAAGGTTGGGTTGGGCAACGGAACGAGAGAAGGGATATTTCATTCAGGCTTCTTTGGAAAGGGGAAATAAGCACGTGAAATAAGTAATAAGTGAGTTAATTTATTTAGATAATAAATATTAAAATAAGTGAGTTAATTTATTTGGATATTTTGGTATGGTAAAGTTATTTTATAAAGATAATAGAATAATTTTAGTTCGTGTTAAGTTTACTTAATCTTCCATAAGTTCGAGGTGTGTAAGTGACGTATTAAATATTTAACATGTCAAATAAACACCGCCTTTGGGGTTTTTTTGTTTCGTACTATAAATTTTATAAGTAATGAAATTGAGGGATAAATTTAGAATAAATTGAGAGGTATGGGTTAAATTATGAGATAAATGCGAAAATTTGTGAGGGTAAGTGGAGATAATGTCTCACATGATGAGGGATAAAATTTATCCTACTCCTCCTTTAAAATAAATTTATCTCAAGTTTTACGGTTTTCTCTTACGATAAATTTATCTTGGAATAAAATTTACCAAACATGAAATAAATCATTCTTTCCTACGTAACAAACAAGCCCTTAGGAGGATTATAGCCCTG
Source organism: Thalassia testudinum (assembly GCA_037157565.1). Lineage (NCBI taxonomy): Eukaryota > Viridiplantae > Streptophyta > Magnoliopsida > Alismatales > Hydrocharitaceae > Thalassia > Thalassia testudinum. Next base: position 4,045,069 of record JAZHRO010000076.1, read on the forward strand.
TAGTAAATGAGATTGGGTCAAAGGGGAGGTGGGGTTGGGTCAAGGGGAGGGGAGATTGGAAGAAATAAGTTACTTTAATCAACATAAACATCAAATCATCTCCTTACGCTACATAATATTAATATATATTAAAATATATAACTCTAGGATAATATGTTTATTATATCATATCAATCCATTCAAATTTATATCTTATCATTAAACAAATTTTCACCAATATCATATCAATACATCAATTATACTATCTCATTGCTTATTCCACCATCTAAACAATTAGGTTGTGTTTAATTGCCGAGTTAAATATTTAACATACCACTTAGTCTACCCCCTATATTAAGTAAACGTAACCCAACATAAAATTATTTTATCTTCTCTGTGGAATAACTTTAATCTGTCAAAATATTCAAATAAATTAACTCACGTATTATATCATTTATTTTACTCCTTCGACTTATCCTACAAATTTATTTTTTTTACTAAATGAGACCTTACAATAATTTATTCCATTGTAACACTTATTTTGATGCCAGAAGCGACCTAATAATTTTAAGAAATTGAAGAATCAAACTATTAATATAACTAGAAAAAGGAAAAGACTATAAGTATAGTTGTTTATGCTGGCTGGACTAGGCCTATGATAGGTCAGAATTAGTCCATGAATTTTGACCCATGACCAACCTGGCTCAGGTTTGGGGCTAATGTTTTCCAAGGGCGACCAAGCCAACGACCCAGCCTTATATATGAATAGGAATACATTAACCTAATATAGGGGAAATATGATATGATTATTATTTATGTATAAGCTTGCATTACAACATACTAATAAATGGATTTGGATTGGGTTCCTCGTCGGAATTGGTTCGCATTATACCAGAGACCTTGGCTAAAGCAAGTGATCCTAATTCAACATACTAATAAATGGAATTTGAAATTTTTTATTGAAACATTTCTCTATTAACGAGAATGAAGAAGATAGAAAGACACAACCTAATGAGGTGAGGGAGAATAGAAAGTTGAAACGCTCCCTCAAAAAAAAGAGGAAAGATGCACCTTGTTTCGAAGAACGAGGGAACTTCAAACATAGAGCATACAAAATCAAAAAAAAAAAAAACAAAAGAAAACCTACAAAAAAATAGAAAAGAAGATGCATTTTTAAGATCTTTAATGCAACCTCTCGGAGTTGCTCTACGTCAGTAGATACGATAATGTCATTGGAGGTGTTAACAAGTACCTGGGAGGTTGAAGGTTGAAGACGAGTCAACTAAATACTTGACCGTGATATGCACGACTTCGAATGTAGACTCAAATCAGAGATTGGCTCTACGGGAACGTGGAGGCGAATGGGAGGCCACCAGCAAGGAGGACGTCAGCAGAGATCGGAACAAAGTCATCGACGTTGATCCCACTAGCAGCAAGAACATCGGATGGAGGCAGCCGTGGCGAAGTTGAACACGACCGAGGCGAAACATCACTAATCAAATTTCTGCGACATGTTAATCAATCACTTCACAATAAAACACTATTGTCGAGTTTTTATTCCCAGCAACAGTGCCAAAAAATGATGGAACGATCGCAGTTCGTATAAAAAATCGTCGTTGTTTTAGTATATGTCATAAATACAAACCGTTATCGCGTCAATTTTATTTAATTACATAATTTTTACTGGTTTATTCTAGCTTATCCACTGGGATGTAGTTATTGATATACATCACTCTCTAAGTCCAATATTATTCTTTAATTTTAAAAAGATCAATTTTATGTATAATCATAAATGAATGAATTAATTAATGAAAGAATTAACTAATTTATGCATTGAAATGGTTGCAAACATAAATATACAAATAAGCATCAAACACTATACATATATACTATACACTATCTATTTATAACTTATAATACTAATACGTACATATATATACAATAATAAGTAATAATATATACTATACCAACTTAACTTAATAAATTAACATATATAGTAACATATATAATATGTACAGTGACAAATATAAACGTCGCTAAACCTCAGCAAAACTATGTACAGAAACTAAGGTAAAAAGTAAGGTCTATAGTAACACTTATTCTATCTACAGTGACGGATAATTCTGTCAGTAAAGCTATTATGTTATATATATATATATATCAAACACTACCTATACCATGTATACATATTATTTATATATATATATATCAAACACTACCTATACCATGTATACATATTATTTATTTAAAGTATACTCTATATATGTTATATTTATACCATATACATATATATATTATATATATACATATGCACATACACACTTAACTCTTTCTTTCTTCTTTTAACATTTAGTTTCTTTTTCTTTCTTCTTAACTTAGCTGCTCTCTCTTCCTAATTCTCTTATTAGCCTTTAGTTTAAAAATTAGGTTTATTAGTTGGCAAGCGGTCATTTGGAAGGATACACAACACCCTTTCAAGTGGGACCAAACATCTACTAAGAGCCGCCCTAATTCGTTAATTAGGGCCCTTAATCGTGTTTTATGCTCAGTAATGGGCTTAATCAAGTCCTCGCACAGTGCATGACTCCCAGCCACATACTATTCTCACATTACTTCTCAATGCAATATCATCATACATATGCTTGTAAGGGGAGGAGGATGTTTCGGGCACCCGACGCCCATGACGACTAAATAGCATGGGAAGAAAAACAATATAAAGTGTTGCGGGAGCTCGACAGTGAACGATGTGGTACTATACGTTCCAGCGCGGCTTGTCCTAATTTCGTAAGTTTGGCCCTCGATTTGAGGGTCATAATTTATTATAATTTAAAAATAAATTATAGGGTTACAAAGTATTTACAAAGGGCTACTTAATTATATAATTTATTTATAGAATTGATTATGTTTACTATATAACTAAATTACCTAAAGTCTACACTTTATACATATTGATTTTTAAGTATATTTCTTAATTAACGTATAAATTAGTTATTCAATGATCTAATTGACCTTGTACAAAGTTAATATATATATTAAAGTATTTATTACATATTTTTATTATATTTTACACGATTTATTTTGATTTTATTTACATTTAAATATTTTATTTCAGGTTGTCTTACATATTAATTAGGTTTAAATAGTATAATACATTATAAATATAGTTAAATTAACTTAATTTACATAAAATACATTAATATAAATGTACAGTATAAATTAGTTCAATTTTAACTTAATTTACTAATTTATTTTGATTTAACTTAATAACTTACGAAATAACTTAATAAATTCAGTATTTATTCTATATACATAATTAAATTATGATACAAGGTTTCTAATATACATAATAAATAAATAAATATATATATATACAGTATAAATAGTAATTACATTTATATACAGAGTTTTATAAATTTATTTAAGTTATAGTGCTTGTAAGTTAATATAAATAATAAATAGTTATATAATTAAGTTATATATAGTTTATATACTTTTAGATATGTAATTTACATTATACAACATGTATATAAGTTATTTACACCTATTATACATCTATTTTACATTATATACATATATACTTACTATATAGCTTATATTTATATGCATGTACATAATATACAAGGTATTTTTGGAGTTTTTCTACTTTTTATGGTTTTTATATATCTTGTGGAGGTAGATGATGAGAAAGAAAGAGAGAGATGAGATGAATAGCTTGTTTTTGGTGTTTTGTGTTAAGGGGCTTTTATTTAGTTTTTAGGTAGACTAAATCGTCGGCTGGTATGTACTACCAAACCGAGGGTTCAGAATAATATGAAACTTTGCAAGTGGGTAGAGAAATAGTTAATCCTACTCACTACACATTTATTTTATTCTTTTAGATTTTTTATAGAATTTTTATTTATTTACAAGTTGAGCACATTCTAGGCCTAAAAAGGGTTTTCAATGAAAACCTAAGGCCTAGAAAGTTATTCTAAAGGATAAATAGGCAGTGGGCTACCTCAAATAAGCCCTAAGCATGCTCTAAAGGATTTGCAATCATACAACATGCGATACATTTTATTTTACATTTCTTTTCAATAGTTGGACAGTTATAATACACAGTTTAGCTGACAAATAAAGAATTTACATGAATCAAGCCATTCCAAATGAAATTTGAAATTACATAATAGTACATGGAAGCTTTTATACCTAAAATACAACATTTACAACATGTCAGCTATTTTAAATAGCTAAAATCCTAGCTCACTGTCCACTACAAAATCAAACCAAAGCAGCTACTGCAGCTATTGAATTTCAGCTAGACCAGCTCCTACAGCTGCTGAAACAGCAGCTCTAGGGTCTGCTACTGCTGTTGTGTCACTCACTTCAGATCAGACATCTTAAAATGGCTGCTGCAGTAAATCTAGAAATCAGAGAAAAATAATTGCAGCAGGTCTGGACCTCCAATTCAGTAACTTATTTCTTGATTCAGTCGTTTATATCCCAGATCAGACTTGAAAAAGTTTGAGTAGGAATATGAAATGTTTTGATCATGGAATAATTTGCTGGAATTTAGTTGGAATGTAGTTGCTCATGCAACAATTTAATATGATGGGATTCAAAACACACAATAGAAATCATAGCAGAATCTGATCAGACTTAAAAAAATCTCATTGAAATAACTTGAGATGTTAAACTCTCTATCAGAAAATCCTTGGCAACAGTTTCTTTTCAAATAAAAGATAAAACTACTGATCTAACACATTCCTAATGCTATAAACATCATGAAGGAGGGTCCTAGATTAGTCCATTAAATCCAAATATAATCCCAACTATTCTAAAAAAAAAACCCTTAAGGAATACTAAAAATTCCCTAGGTTGAAAATCAGAATCTCAAACCAAACAACTCAGAAATACTTGGTAGAGCCTTAAATCAACAAAATTGATTCTCCTTGGCTTTACCACTCTCTTTAAAACCATGAAATCCCCAATTCATATTCAAATCAAACATGGCTCATCTGAGGGAAAATTCTTTATTAAGAGCATCTCAGCTTCACTGCCATGACTGATCTACATAAGAATATATCAATTCGCTTGATCAAAACCCTTCAAAACTCAATCTGATCAAAATCTTGTGATCTCATCTTAAAAACCAAGTTGAAATCAGATCAAGCAAACCAATCCTTTTCAAATCAGATCAGGGGTCTTTGTGAACAGAATGACATGAATGGGAGAGCCCTAGAGTGATTTGAGCGCAAATCCTCATCTCAAAGCTTGAGATCAATGAGATGAGGGTTTGACTCCAATGGATGGGTGAATTGCTAATTAAAATTTGAGGAAATCAGAAAGTGAAATGGAAATATGAAGGGGGGAGAAAATAGTGATCAGTGAATGGGCAAAATCGTCTCCTATGATCTAAAGTGATCAGAGGAGGTGGAATGTGTGATTTTCTACACAAAATCTACTCCTAAGCTAACTACATTCACACATCATATCAGAATGAATCTACGTCTAATTTCTACTCCTAAACTACTCTAATTAACACTACACCAACTCTAGAAAATAGTAAATCCTAATCTAATAAGAGGAATGGGACCTTTTGTTACGAACGTGGCATCAGACGGGTTTTTAAGACGTCTGGGATGTGGCCCAGACGTTTGATAATAAATTTTTTCGGCGTACGGGGTTGCGTCTGTGAGCGTGCGCGTGCAGACTGCACCCGCCGCTTTCGTTCCTCTTTTCCTCTCTCTCTTCCTGCAGGCACGCCGTTCTCTTCTCTCTCTCCCCGCGCGGCCTTATAAGACACCCTCGCCCTCTCCCTCACCCTCATCTCCTCCGCCTTCCTCTTCTCCTTCTCCCTGCCAGTGCAAGAGCGCAAGCAAGTGAGTGAGCGGCGGCAGCAGCGGCCGCGGCGAGCGTGCGGGAAGGAGGGTTGCGAGTGGAAGGAAGAAGCTCGACCGCGAGGGTTCGAGCTTGCCGGGGCAGCTAGAGCCGGCCGGCGGGGGAGCGGCGGGCATGGGGTGTCGCAGAGAGGCTACTGCAGCTCAGGCAGCAGGCGGACGGGGCGCGGCGCGGCCGTGCGTCACGGGCGGAGAGTGAATCGGGCTCTGGTTCTGGAAAATTTTCTAGAATTAGACGTCTGGACTTACGACCAGACGATGCTGAAGACGTCTGGAGGACTGTCCAGACGTCTGATAGGTAAGATATTTCTATCTTCTCCCTTTTTCGTGTGTACGGCCATGCAGCCATCCGCTGCGACTTCGTCTACGTTTCGTCATGCTAAGAGCAGGTGTGTGTGCGCAGGTTCTGCTCGAGAGGGTGCGAGGGCTCGGCATCCCACGTAAATCAGACGTCTGGCCGCAGTGCCAGACGACGGAGAGAACCTCCAGACGTCCGGGGAGACAATCGGACGTCTGGAAACTAAGCCAGACATCCCAGCGGGCTTCTGGACATCTGAAGGACTGCACAGAACTAAGCTACGACCTGACCCACCCTTTAAGACGTCTGGAAGAGGTTCCAGACGTCTAATTTTGGACAGTTTCGTCGTTTTTGACCCGTTTAAGGCCCGTTCGGAGTCCGTTTTCCCCGTTTTGAGTTGCGTTCTTTCCAGAATAAATTCCTCTACCCATTTACAGTAATTGTATACCATTCTGAGAAGGTTCTTGTGATTGATCCTTGTGTTAGGATCCCGTTCCGTTGTAGTCTTGGGGGTTGCGAAGGCATGCGGGATTGCCGACCACATCTCCAGTACTCCCATTTTCACTGGTAGAGTGGCTTTTTAATTTACTTAACAAAATTTGTTACAATTGTGGAACAATTAATAGAGTCTAGGGCATTGCATGAACCCTAGGACTGAGAAACTAAATTGAATGATAGATCCTAAGGTATTGCATGAATCCTAGGACTGGAAAACTAGATTGAATGATGGATCCTAAGGTACGGCATGAATTCTAGGACTGGAAAACTAGTGGAACATATAAATATTGCAGTCTTGGAAAAGTGGAAAGGAAATAATAACTGCCTGTAAATTGATTTAATAGCTGCCTATTATGAATGAAGAAATATGATGGAGAACATGGGTTGTATGAACGTAAAACTGGAACGGTGAAACCTAAAATGGCCAAATCAAAAAGAACATGAACCTTCGGGGAGTTAGGAGTAGAACTCATGGAAAGAGAATAGAATGGAACTGAGAAAGTGAAACGTGGAAGTGTGTTGTCTCTTGGGTACGTGGTACCAAAGAGATGCACACATTATTTGTTACGAACGCATGCCCCAGACATCTTTTAAGACGTCTGGGAGGTGGCCCAGATGTCGGACAAGACATCTGGGATCACATCTAGAAATCAGTTGTTTTCGACACGTGCGGGTTGTCTGCGCGCCTGAGCGAGCAGACCGCATATTCGCTTATTCTCCTCTCTGCGGCTGCAGACACCGCTGCCGTGCTCCCTCTCTCTCCTCCTCGCGCGACCTTAAAAAAACCACGCCTCCCCTCGCTTCCGTCGCCTCCACCCCTTTCCTCTTCTTCTTCCAGTGAGCGAGCACGAGAGCAGGCACGGGGTTGCTGCGGCGGCGACGGCCGCAGTGAGCGCGGAGGGGGTGCTGCGTGCGAGAGCGGTGCTCAGCCGTGAGGGCGAGCTCGCCGGGCCTGCGAGGGCCGGCCGGCGGGGAGCGCAGCGGGCGCGGAACGACGCGGGAGGCCTGCTGCGGCTTGAGCAGCAGGCGCACGAGGTGCGACGCGGGCGGCGTCGCGAGCAGAGGTCGAGTCGCGCCCTGGTTCTGGAAAAATTTCCAGATTCAAACGTCTGTGCTGATAGCCAGACGGCGAGGTCGACGTCTGGAAGACTGTCCAGACGTCTGAAAGGTGAGTTTTCCATCTTCTTCCTTCTTGTCGACTGACCGTACTGAGGGAGGGAGATGGGTGTGCGCAGGCTCGGTGATTCGCCATCCAACGTGGATCAGACATCTGGCTGTAGTACCAGACGGCGGGAGAGACCTCCAGACGTCCGGGGTGACCATCGGACGTCTGGAAGCTAGGCCAGACGTCCCCGCAGGCTTCTGGATGTCTGAGAAACCACGCAGAACAAGGTAATTCTCTGATCCACTTTTTAAGACTTCTGGAAGAAGTTCCAGACATCTGATTTCGCACAGTGTCGTCGTTTTCGACCCGTTTAGGGCCCGTTCGGGTTCCGTTTTCCACGATTGGAGTTGCGTTTTTTTCGGAATTAATTCCTCTACCCATCTACAGTAGCTATACACTGTTTTGAGATACTCCTTGTGTTTGATCCTTGTGATAGGACCCCGTTCCGTTGTAGTCTCGGGGGTCGCGGAGGCACGCGGGATTCCCGATCATGCCCCCATTACTCCCGTTGTACCTGGTAGAGTGGCTTTAAGTTATCAATAAAATATGTTAAATTATGGAACCATAAATAGAACCTATGACATTGCATGAATCCTAGGAATGAGAAATAAATGGAATGATAGCTCCTACGTGTTGCATGAATCCTAGGGCTGGAAAACTAGATTGTATGATAGATCCTAGGATATGGCATGAATCCTAGGATGGGAAAACTAGTGGAATGTATAATACTGCAGTCTTGGAAAATGGAAAGGGATATAAAGCTGCCTGTAATTTGAATTAACAGCTGCCTGTTGTGAATAAATAACGTGGTTGAGAACATGGGTTGTAAGAATGTGAAACTGGAAAGTGAAACCTGGATGTTTGAGTAAAAAGGATGGAACCCTACGGGGAAGTAGGAGTAGAACTCCTGGAAAGTGAATGGAATAGTATTGGGGAAGTGAGCTGGCCCTTGAATACGGAGTACCAAAGAGAGCGACTGTCCCCTTGTTTAGTGCAGAGCGGAGCCATCCGCCCCAGGGACCCGGGGTTAGGACTGGCCACTCTGTACCGACTTGTTGGCCCTCGCGTACGTAGTACCGAGGAGAGCTACTAGTGTAGGGAGGTACTAGCTACCCCACGGGCCCCGGGGTTCTGCTAGCCTCCCACACCGACTTGTTAGACCCGCTGGGGCAAACCAGGGTAGTCAGGCGAGGGTGCGCGGACTGTGGAGGGGCAAGGCCCCGGTTTGGTTACTGTGGAGGGGTTGGACCCCTGTTACTGAGAGGGCTCTGCCCTGGACTGGTTCCGTGCTGTGCTTTGGGCGCACCCGTTAACGGAAACGACTGACCGCGTGCCAGTACGGGTTAGCTACCTGTGCGTTTATCGCGCGTGCCGTAGTCACCGTTACGTCTGTCAGTGACCTTGGGGTGGTTGACTGAGGGTAGGATCACCACGGGGGACTCTCCCGGCCAGGAGAGCACCACGTGCTACTTCTACTTTTTGGAAAAGATCGCAATCAAGATCGTTCCCACGAGGAACATTCAAGATCAAGAAAAAAATCTGAGGAATAAATGAAATAGTGAGACAATTGAAAGATGTGAATAAAGAAAGTAATCGAACATAACAGCTACTGTACACTCTACTGTTGTCTTTAGTTTAGTTGCCACTCTACTCAGCGTTTTGCTGACGTGTTACACTCGTTACCCTTTTCAGGACCAGGTGTTGAGCAGCCAGGGTCAGCGGCTGCAGAAGACGCTGGGCCGAGTAGGGTCCAGTAGAGTTACCACTGTCTCTTGTACCTCTTTTGTTACGTTATAGTGAGTAGTTCTTGTTTCCGCTGTACTTTTCTTTACCTGCAGTTTAAATTATATGATGAATGTTGTTCTACTGTTGTGGTGGTATATACTGTGGTAGTTTCTTTCCTTACTGCTGTACTTTCTTACTGTTAGTTATATTCATGATGAATGTGGTTTATTTTACTGCTCTTTTGGTTACTTACTTGTTGGACGACTAGGTCTTGGGATTAGTTGAGTCGGTCCGGTTCTCGTGTCTTGTAGGGACTCGGGAACCGGGTCGTTACATTACCTCTTATTGTAGAGGAGAGCTTGCCGCCCTCAGGTTAAGACCGGGGTGGGTTTGGCCATTGTACACCGACTTGTTGGCCCTCGCGTACGCAGTACCGAGGAGAGCTACTAGTGTAGGGAGAGCACTAGCTGCCCCACGGGCCCCGGGGTTCTGCTAGCCCTCCTACACTGACTTGTTAGGCCCACTGGGCAAACCAGGGTAGTCAGGCGAGGGTGCGCGGACTGTGGAGGGGTAGGACCCCTGTTACTGAGAGGGCTCTGCCCTATACTGGTTCTGTGCTGTGCTTTGGGCGCACCCGTTAACGGAAACGACTGACCGCGTGCCAGTGCGGGTTAGCTACTCGTGCGATTATCGCGCGTGCTATAGTCACCGTTACGTCTGTTAGTGACCTTGGGGTGGTTGACTGAGGGTAGGACCACCACCGGGGACTCTCCCGGCCAGAGGAGCACCACGTGTTACTTCTACTTTTCGGAAAAGATTGCAATCAAGATCGTTCCCACGAGGAACATTCGAGATCAAGAGAAGGATCTGAGAAATAAATCAATAGTGAATTAATAGAAAGACGTAAATAACGAAAGTAAAAATATAACCGCTACTGTGCACTCTTCTGCTTCTTTATCTTTTAGTTGTCACTCTACTCAGCGTTTCGCTGACGTGTTACACCTGTTACTTTTCAGGACCAGGTGTTGAGCAGCCAGGGTCAGCGGCTGTAGAGGATGCTGGGCCTAGTAGGGTCCAGTAGTGTTACCTGTAGTACTTTTTGTACTTTTCTTCCACTGTAGTGAGTAGTTTTCTTTGTTACTCCCTGTACTTTCTTTGTCGAAACTTTATGTTATGTACATGTTTATTTCCCTTCTGTTGTGGTGGTGTATGCTGTAGTATTTCCTTTTCTTACTACTGTATTTTGTTACTGCTAGTTATATTCATGCTGAATGTGGTTTATTATACTGCTCTTTTGGTTACTTCCTTGTTGGACGACTAGGTCTTGGGATCAATCGAGTTGGTCCGATTCTCGTGTCTCGTAGGGATTCGGGAATCGGGTCGTTACACCTTTAGATCTCCACTCGGTGGATTGTTGAACTTATTACGAAGCTACGCCAACGTGTTCGGTTTTGGAAAACCTGTCGTTGTAGTTCGAAAGCGAAGGATTCGTGTTCAACAAATAAAATTTATACCGAAATTAAAATTCCGGGTCGAACACAGGGAGGCGGACGTTTGATTTAAAAACTTCGCGTTTCGTTTTTATTTTGTCACGAAGAAATTCAATTTAAACTATCTAAGTATCTACAACAAATAAAAGAGAGAGAGGGAGTAAGAGAGAGAAAGAATACTACACATGGAAATCAAAATGAGATGTAGAATAGACAAGGAATTTATCATAAAAGAGTTCGTTCGTTACAACTAGAAAACATAAAACAATTACTCTAGAAAGCATTAAAAGAATGGAGGGAGAAATGTCCTCCTCGACGATCGCTCGGAGGACGAATAGACTACTCTAGAAAGCAGTAAATCTATACTAGAAAGCAATAAAAAGAATAGGGAGAGAGAATCCTCCTCGACGGTCGCTTGGAGGACGAGCCGGACGGGACGACGCCTGGACGAAGGAGAACGAAGCAGGACGAAGGAGGACGAAGGAGAAGAACGGGAACGAAGCAGCACGCCGTCGTCGTCGCGGGATCCACTTCCGAAGGGGGACGAAAATTTGGACTTTATCTCGCGAGAAGCATCCCGGGTGTGGGACAAGCTTCTCTTGAGCTTTGGAGAGGTAGAGAGGAGAAGGAAGGGATGAAAATTTCGTATGGAGGGGGTCTCCTTTATAGTTGCAAGGAGTGGGGGCAAAATGGACATTACATCTTCAAAATAATAAATAAGGGGTCTTTAGTGACGGATAAAACCGTCGCTAAAGCCCTCAACGTGGGAGTAGCCGCCGCGCCCACGTGCGCCCGCTCGGCTGCCCGCGCGTAACGCCTACGCACGTCGCTTGATTTTCAGCCGTCCGATCGCGAGATCGGACGGCTTAGATCGCGTCCGCGCCCGCTGCGTAGCGCGCCCGCCCGCGTGCGATCGCTCGTTACGCCCGGCGTGCAATCGCGCGTCGTCCTGATTGAGCGCGCGCAGCCGTTGGATCTTCATCTGACGCTCGTGCGCGCCCGCTCGCCCGCGCCTTCCACCCCCTCACCGCGGCTCGAACCCGCGACGTCCGCTTCGCCCGCAGCTGCGTCGCCGCTACGCTACGCGGGCGAAATGGTCGCGCGGACGCTTTTAAGCGCGAGCAACCGCACCCGTTGGATCGAGATCCAACGGCGGAGAGGAGACGGTGCGCGGTCTTCACAAGATGCATGCGGCCGATTGGGCGGCTGAGATGGCGCCACGTGGCGCCATCTTGGCCGTCCATCTTCTGGAAGTTGTAGATGGTGCCACGGATGTCGGATTGACTCGATTTTTGTGTCGTTGGGCTGCGATCGTCGATCCGAATTCATCCTTGTGGTCGGATTTGCCATCTGAAGTGCGGATTTACACCATCCTGGCCCTTGATCTTCTAGGGTTCCCCGGTCTCTATCTGATGCTACGGACGCCTGATTAGGGCGATCTTGGAGTCGTTGAACTCCAATCGTCGCCCTGATCATATCCATACGGTTGGATCTTTGATCCAAGGCTCCGATAAAATATTTGCCCTGTCCAAGCACATAAAAGGAGACAATTAACCTCCATTTTATTCAAACTACTCTAAATGCAAGACGATGCATGTAATGCAATATTTATATCATGAAATGCAATCCTATGCTTAAGAACATGCATAAATAGACATTTTAAGTAGTGTAAATGTGTTTACATCATACCCCCATGCCTATCTTTTGCTAGTCCCTAGCAAAAACTATATGCTATTTATAAAAGAATTAGGTTAGATTATTTGGGCCTGAGTTATTTTCAATCATTAAGAAATTGTCTACTTAAGAACTGAACTTTCAAAGACACAACAGTGGCCGGGTATCAGCCAAAATGCAGACCGCCTCAAGCCTCGCCTTATTCAAAGAAAATTTTCTTTTTCTGTTTTTACTCTCTTTTTTTTTTTGGATTTTCAAATTTTAGGGTTTAAGAGTGGCTTTCTACGGCCATTCAACTCACCCAAGATTTGATGAGAACCCTAAGTTTTAAGCATCTTATTGTGATTGTGATAGACTCGTTGACCGGCAATTAAAACGGACTTCGGATTTCTACGCCTCTAGGTGACCTCAAAAAGAATTCTGCCTAAAGGTGTATCTTTACAACCGGTAGCTTTCTCCCTACTTTTTTTTTTTTTTATTTTTTTTTTTTAAACGGGGTCAACACAAGGGTGAATCCAGTGTATATCTCCCCGGTTTATTCTACTTCTCCGCTTCTTCCTAAGTGTTTTGGGAATTTTTAGTGCATTTTCTGAGCTGGGTTCTGGACAACCGGTCGATGAGCTGTTACCACCGACAACTTGCCAGCCATACTCGTGCGGCGAAGTGTGGCTTATTTCTTTTTGTTCTTTTCTCCTTTTTGATTTTTTTTTCTTTTATTTTTTTATTTTTATTTTTTTAAGTAGGTGGCTTCCCTGGTCTAAGATTTACCTAAAGGCAGCAAAAAGAGAAAGGTCCAGTGACTGGGCTCTAGACAACCTACCTATGGGATGTTACCCACGATAACTTGCCAGCCATATCACCCTAGAAGGTTCATTAGCTACCCAATTTCTGTTAAAATCGCCAAACAACGAGTCAGTGCAAAGAAAGTGTGTAGATGCTTAAAATTCAAAATTCCCTTAAATCAGAGGGTGGGTTGACAAGTCGTGTACTTATCACCCAAACTTATTTATTCCAATTATAATAAAATTCAGGTTGGCGAGAACTCGAAAAACAAATCCACATTTTAGTGGATACATAGGCTGATTAAGTCCAAAGACCTGAAGGGTCTTTGTGTTCAAACCATAATATAGTATTTCTTAAGATCGAAAATTTTCTTAAACCCAAATTCTCTTTCCTAATTTTGATTTTTTTTTTTTAATAAAATAAAACAAATCTACGGAGCTGACGAATGAATTCAAAGATAAATATCCACCCCCCCATGCCTATCTAATGCAATGTCCTCATTGTATTAAAAAGACATAAAACAGAGTGGAAAAGCGCAGAAAGCACCTGAATTGCGTGGATATCGGGTCCGCTCCGAGATGAAAATGAAAAAGAACTGTATATGTGCTGAGTTTAGTGCCTTCAGCTAGGCACACTATACAAAGAAAAGAAATGAAGAATTCAGAAGTGCAGGTCAAAATTAGAATAAACAGAAGAATCCTCCGACCTGTCGACAGAGGTCCACAGATGTGGACCAGATTGTGGTGCAGACCCATCCCCCATAATCGAGAATATCTTAGGTTCTGGATAAAAATTACCCAAAACCTAAAATCAGAATGCAAGCGGGGTCGGGCCTGCGATTTGTGAGGATGTAACCCAAGGCCAAAATGTCGGGTTACAGAGAATTGAAGCTCAAAAGGATAATCGTTAAATGTGTGCTTGAGTTTGACATCCTCGAAACAAATGTCGTAAGGGTTCTGATTTGATGGTTTCAGCTTAAAAGGAACCCTTCGACTCAATCTTCCATTTCCTCCAAAATTAACTTCCCAAATTAGAACTTCCCCGCTCCTATCCTCATTAAGTGTATCAAATTCCAGGACATCTTGTATATTCATCACCCCGTCTGGAATCTCCAAGTCTAAATGATGTGGCAGAATCAAAATTGACTTGGGTCTAATTATCTCAGAATTAGAATCATCAATAAGCTCAACAGGGTGTAACTGATAATCAGGGCATTGAATTGATTCCTCCAGAAAATGCGATTCTGGATCTGTATCGTGTGCCCTAATAAGATCAGTTTCCTCAGTTATTGGGCTATCAAATGATCTATCAGATTCCTCAGGCCCAATCGTCTCACAAAAATCGTGATCTGAAAACTCGTGTGAGACTTCGCAACTTGAATCTTCACCATCAAAGAAATCAGGATCCGTATCAATGTATGTCCCAAAATCAGTTGTCACTTTGTGTTCCCAGGAGACATACGTTTTCTCGTAACCCGGCTCAGGGATCTCAGGTGAAGAAATCAGATCATCCTTAATTGGTTGCTTTAATTCAATCTGGTCAGCCTCGTAACACATGTTCCCCCCAACAGGTGCCTGAGCGGGTTCTGTTATTGGCTTTCCTGAAGAGGGTTCATCCTGGGAATCATCCCAAGATTGAATCAAAGCAACCACGAATCTCATCCTCAATTTCGCTAATTTCCCGAGTAGAAACTCACCCGGGTTCTTATCATTAACATCCTGGAGCCAATCCAACAAAGACTTGTTTAAATCATCAATCATTTCAATCAGGGGCTCCAATCTCTCAATGCAAGGTATTGGCTGAACTTCTAAAGATTGTATGATATTTCTCAAGTTAGCCAGAACCTTATCTTGAACCTGATTAACCTGAACCAAATGAGTTGGTTCAGGATTGGGCGGGTTTGACGTCAAAGCAGAAGAATTAACGAATTGAGATTCGTTATACCCATCCTGATAATAGGTCATTTCAGATTGTTCAAAAGATGGAGATGACCTAAAGGCAGTGAAATCAGAGGATGGGTAAGGATCAGTGTATCCTTCTTGATTGTAGATCGCATTAGGTTGTTCATGAAAGGAGGACAATCTATAATCGATGCAACTCTGAGAAGGATAGAATTGAGAATCAAAGTGTTCAGGGTTAGACCCTAAACACGGGGGTCCGGAATTGTATCCCCAATCCAAATTATCCCAACTAACTGATGGTCGATTACAATACGAGTTGGGATAATTGTCATGTTGAGGATAATTTACAACAGGAGGGAAAGAGCGGGAATGCGTGAAATATGTGGAAGGATTCATGAGACACGGGAGGAAGAAAGGTGCCCTGCAATACAGACAATCAAACCTGTCCTTAAATGGGTTAGCCTACAGACCTACAGACTCCCAAAACCCGTCTTGAGATAAAGGAACGATTTGATCTACTTCTGTCTGTTCAATCCAACCAGTTAGAAGGAGGGACTGGGGAGAAGGTTCTTTCTTCGGCTTGCGCCTCCGGTTCCTAGTGTACCCCCCAGCCGCGATCGTTTGACTCTACTCCCCTAGCTAGACATCAGATTGAACAGTAGAAACAGACTAATCAAAAATAATCTCGTTCTGAGTTCTGAAGAGCGAGTCCAATCCTTAAGGCCAACGTCTACTCTGTTTTATTTAGGGCTAGGTTTGAATGTGCTTTGGAATGTGATGGGCCCTTTAAATGGGTTGTGCCCTTAATGATTGATTGCTTTGTGTGTGCGTGCACAACCAGTGGTTTTCAAGCAAGATTATTTTTGATGTGGTGAATTTTAAGGTTCAAATCTTGCTTAGTAGCTTTTAGGATTCAACTTTAGGTGTTTTCAATCAAGTTTCATTAGCACACCAGGTTTTGCAAGCACAGGTGAAAATATTTTCCTTTAAAGTTTAAAAAGAATGTGGAGTGCCTGGTAGATCCCTAAGAGTTGAACCTAATTGGCAGCTACTTGATGAGTTGATTTTATTTGAAGTAGTGCGGCCCAATCAACTCAATCAATTGACCTGTTGCACCACTTAATTAGGTACACAAATGATTACCTAATCTGATTTCTACTCGATTATGTGTTTGGATGTGTGTACCGGCTCCTAAGATTAGTTTACCGGTTGAGTTAAAAAATCAGATGAGGTTGTGTACCTCTGTGAGATTTTTTTTTTATTTTTTTCTTTTTTTAATGTGGGGGTTGGAGTGAGTATGGATGTCAATCAACAAACAATCTAACCTTAGAGTTTATAAGAACACCTAGGTTGATTAATGTTTGAATTATTATGTGATGAAATAAAATCTAATGGGTGGGAGGTGGGGGATAACTTACAAAACCTTCCACAGCACTTTACTCCGATCTACCGCTTTTGCCTGTCTCGAAAGAGTACCTGCAATTACAATAAGAAAGGAGAAAAGTGAGGTAAATGATTTGTAAGTTACAAAACGCGAAGAGAAATCAAAGAGCGTTGCCTCCCCGGCAATGGCGCCAAAATGTTGAACGATTTACGAAGCTACGCCAACGTGTTCGGTTTTGGAAAACCTGTCGTTGTAGTTCGAAAGCGAAGGATTCGTGTTCAACAAATAAAATTTATACCGAAATTAAAATTCCAGGTCGAACACAGGGAGGCGGACGTTTGATTTAAAAACTTCGCGTTTCGTTTTTATTTTGTCACGAAGAAATTCAATTTAAACTATCTAAGTATCTACAACAAATAAAAGAGAGAGAGGGAGTAAGAGAGAGAGAAAGAATACTACACATGGAAATCAAAATGAGATGTAGAATAGACAAGGAATTTATCATAAAAGAGTTCGTTCGTTACAACTAGAAAACATAAAACAATTACTCTAGAAAGCATTAAAAGAATGGAGGGAGAAATGTCCTCCTCGACGATCGCTCGGAGGACGAATAGACTACTCTAGAAAGCAGTAAATCTATACTAGAAAGCAGTAAAAAGAATAGGGAGAGAGAATCCTCCTCGACGGTCGCTTGGAGGACGAGCTGGACGGGACGACGCCTGGACGAAGGAGAACGAAGCAGGACAAAGGAGGACGAAGGAGAAGAACGGGAACGAAGCAGCACGCCGTCGTCGTCGCGGGATCCACTTCCGAAGGGGGACGAAAATTTGGACTTTATCTCGCGAGAAGCATCCCGGGTGTGGGACAAGCTTCTCTTGAGCTTTGGAGAGGTAGAGAGGAGAAGGAAGGGATGAAAATTTCGTATGGAGGGGGTCTTCTTTTATAGTTGCAAGGAGTGGGGGCAAAATGGATATTACATCTTCAAAATAATAAATAAGGGGTCTTTAGTGACGGATAAAACCGTCGCTAAAGCCCTCAACGTGGGCGTAGCCGCCGCGCCCACGCGCACCCGCTCGGCTGCCCGCGCGTAACGCCTACGCACGTCGCTTGATTTTCAGCCGTCCGATCGCGAGATCGGACGGCTTAGATCGCGTCCGCGCCCGCTGCGTAGCGCGCCCGCCCGCGTGCGATCGCGCGTTACGCCCGGCGTGCAATCGCGCGTCGTCCTGATTGAGCGCACGCAGCCGTTGGATCTTCATCTGACGCTCGTACGCGCCCGCTCGCCCGCGCCTTCCACCCCCTCACCGCGACTCGAACCCGCGACCTCCGCTTCGCCCGCAGCTGCGTCGCCGCTGCGCTACGCGGGCGAAATGGTCGCGCGGAAGCTTTTAAGCGCGAGCAACCGCAGCCGTTGGATCGAGATCCAACGGCGGAGAGGAGACGGTGCGCGGTCTTCACAAGACGCATGCGGCCGATTGGGCGGCTGAGATGGGGCCACGTGGTGCCATCTTGGCCGTCCATCTTCTGGAAGTTGTAGATGGTGCCACGGATGTCGGATTGACTCGATTTTTGTGTCGTTGGGCTGCGATCGTCGATCCGAATTCATCCGTTTGGTCGGATTTGCCATCTGAAGTGCGGATTTACACCATCCTGGCCCTTGATCTTCTAGGGTTCCCCGGTCTCTATCTGATGCTACGGATGCCTGATTAGGGCGATCTTGGAGTCGTTGAACTCCAATCGTCGCCCTGATCATATCCATACGGTTGGATCTTTGATCCGAGGCCCCGATAAAATATTTGCCCTGTCCAAGCACATAAAAGGAGACAATTAACCTCCATTTTATTCAAACTACTCTAAATGCAAGATGATGCATGTAATGCAATATTTATATCATGAAATGCAATCCTATGCTTAAGAACATGCATAAATAGACATTTTAAGTAGCGTAAATGTGTTTACATCATGGATGGAGAGGAAGAATGGAGGGAGGAAGAGCTCCAGCGAAGTGAAAACTCACTGGTGGAGTTCTGGGTTGCCCTCAGGTGCTACGGAGTGAGGAGAGTCAGGGAGAAAGTGGAATTCACAACCGGTGGCCGTGAAAAGGGGAAATATGGGGAGGAGAGCTGGAGTGGTTGAATGATCAGCTCGAGAGGTGTAGAGGGGAGCGATCCCCCGCATGTGCAGCTGTGGAGCTCCTTAAGTTGAGTGATAGTGGATCAAAGCACCGAGGTGTGCGAATAGTCTCTAAGGGCTTAGGCGATGGGGATATGAGGAGAGAGCACAGCGAGCTTAAATCAAAGCCTAGCCGCTAAATTAGATCTGGGAGGAGAGGTGACCACACATGCCAAGTCGTGAGAAGGTTCGATCGAAGAAGAGCCGCATATCAAGAGGGTCTAGATGAAGGACAGTGGGGATTGTTTGAGTTCATCGTGTGAATAGTACATGCGTGAGCTGCAGGTGGTGGCTAGATTCTATTGGTGAATTTGTAGGCAAAGCCCTTCAGCAAAGGGGTAGAGAAATCACGCAGAAGCCCGTAAGTGGTAGAAAGCTATAACAAAACGGCTCTTCAGGGCTTGCAAAAAGGTCATTACAGCCTACAAATGGGTCCTTGGAGGTTTTCTGATGAACAAAATGTGATGTGTGAAGGACCTAGATGTGAATCCTTAATTGCAAGGCCATAGTGATGTCCAAATGCACCCAAGTTTTTATAAAAGCTTAATTGAACATTTGGGAAGTTAATTATACTTTTGATTTGAACTTTTAAATTCATTTGTGTGTTTAATTTACACTTGGATCACTATTTAACATTCTTTAAATGAATATCTCATTTAATGACCTAATCATGCATTTTAACACAAAATTGATGTTTTAGGTCTTTTTCTCTGTTTTCCACACTTAACCCTTTTTATGTGTTAATTTGATTGTGTTTAACCTAGTTTATAGCTTAAATTAGGCGATTTAGCTATAATGAGTTGCAACTCATCAATCACCAAGTCTCCTACAGTGACAGAGATGAGTGGAAGGCGAGTAATGGAGGGTGGTCGCAAGGGAAGGGAGTCTTCGATCGGCCAATGATGACCAAAGGCCCATGTTCACGAGGCGAAAACAGTGTTTTAAAATCGATGTGTCATAATATATTTGAAATCACTTGAAAACAAATAGATTTTATCACTCAAAGTTTTAAGTCCAAGGTCGAACACAGGGAGCAAATTAGGGTTTAAAAATCAAGAGCACAACTTTGAGAAATTGAATATAATATGCAATGAAAACTAGAGTTGTAATGCAAAAATGTAAGCACAACAGAATAAAGAAGTCAATTTATGAAGACAAGCACAAAAAATGGACGTCTGATTTGTGAATCAAATGTCTTAAACTTATGGGTGCTACAGTTCTTCTCTTTTTCTCTTCTCTGATCTGAAGCTTCTGTTCTCCTCTGGCTGCTTCCTTCCTTCTTCTTTCTTTCTTTCCTTCTGTTCTCGGCCTGTGCCTTAGCTTCTTTTCCTTTGCCTTTGGCTTCTTCTCTTTCTTCTTCTTCTTCTTTCTCTGGAGGCTCCTCTTTCTTCTTCCTTCAGTTCCTTCTCCTTCTCTTTCTTCTTCAACCCTTCAGCCTTTTTGCTTTCAGCTTCTTCCTCTTCAGTCCTTGCCTTCTCCTTCCTTATCTTTCTCTGGCCTCCACCTTCTTCTTCCTTAGCTTTCTCTGGCCTCCTTTCCTTCGAGAGCAAAACCTACCCCTACCCGCGTGTGCTCTCTCTTCCTCTTTCTCTCTTAGGCTCGCTCTCCTAGAGTTGCTTTCTCGAGTAATCGGGTCGGGTACGCACCTAGGACCAGGCCCACCGGCGTGTGGTGGTAGGAAAGGAGTGAGGGTCAGGTATACGGGTCGCACCAAGTCCGCGAAGGCAAGGTCACAGACGAGGTGGTGAGAGGGTGAGAGGGACCTCACCCCGTGGTCAGGAGGCGAAGAGCCTACTGTAGTTTTTCCTCTTATTCCGTTGCAACGCTTCAAGACTTTCCGAGGTGGGACTACCTTCCCACCTCCTTTCGCATGCGTCTGCAGCAGGCAATGTTGCTTGATTGCAGCAGCTACTGGGGCCTTCGTAACCAATTGCTTGTCTGGAGCTATGCGCGAGAGGAGTCCGCACACCCTGGCACTCTTACCATGGAGCGGGGAGACCTAGAGCGAGCTCACAAGCAAGCTCCTCGCTTGCGTCAATGGTGGCGGACCTCCAACACTTGTCAACACGAAAACGGCCTCGCGGCCTCTTCATAAAGCTCAGAAAGCTTCGTTGAGACACAGCAAACGTAATGCGAGGGTCGGCGTGGCGTGGGGCTGCTGGAGTGTACGTGCCTAGGGCACCCTGTGTGCGTGAGAGTGGGTGTGTTCGAGGGGGTGTTTTGGGAGCGTGGCGTGGTGAGTGGAGTGAGGGTTTATGATCAGTGGAGTGTTGGGGTGCTTATGGGGTGGTTGGCAAGGCGGATGGAGGTATGGAGAGGCAGGGATGCCTTGCCGGAGGTCTGGTCAGAGTTGGAAGGGGCGATGGCGATTGCATGCGTTGAGGGGCATTTTCAAGAAATAAAGAGGGAAAAGGGATTAGAAAGGAGAGAGGACTTAGCTGGATGTAGAGAGATGACGGGGGAGGCAGAGATGGCGGCCGACTCATATTGCCGTCGCCAGAGATGAAGCACTTAGTGGGGGGAGGACGGCGACGATGAAGGGGCTGTAGAGGCGTCAGCGGGTGCGGCGCGATGCGGATGAATAGGAGGAAGAGAACCCTGCCACTGGTATTGTGGCTAGGTGACGAGGGAAAGAGAGGGGGGGTCACTGGAGCTTGCTGAGCCACTGGCCGGAGGGGGAAGAGATGAATTAGAGGGATTCTCAGGCCAATTTCAAGCGTAGGAGATGCGGGGTGATCTGGGTATGCTTTTATAGGCCTTGAAGGAAGGATTTGTGCTTGGAAGCCAAGCTTCCAAGCACAGCAAGCTCACTGGAGATGGAAGGTTGAAGGAGACCCGAATCTCTCATGCATTCGTATGAGAGATTGGGTAACAAATAGAGCCTCGAATTGTGTTTAAACCAGAGGAGATTTCTCAGAGAATCTCTTTTTCAATTTTAAAGGGGATTCTCTGAGAAATCAGAGAGATCTTTCCCTCGAAACCTCACCGGAGTAGGATTCCCTCTGCTATAATGGTGGAGGGACCTAATTATAAAGAATGAAGACAAAGCTAGGGGGTTTCTGTAGAGATTTTCAAAAGGTAGGGGTAGAAATGCAATTAGGCTGGACCTATTTGCAAAGTAGGTCAAGATGAATTCCCATTAGGTCCAAATTTTGGTACAAATCTAATTTGGACCTAAAGAATCTAATGGTGAAGTTGGATTTTGGGTTTGACCATGCTTGACTTAGCAATTTACGTAAAAAACTAAATTTAGGGTAAATATTTGTTTAAGACCCCAATTTAGGTCAAAATAGGTTCTAAGGGCCAAATTGAAGGTTATAAACTATAGAGAATATTTTTATATGATTTTTAGAGGATTTAGGTAAATTTTTTCCTGACCAAAACCTTGTTAAATCAAGTGGGTCTGTTTTAGGGTTACAAGAAGTCATTTAATTCCTAGAATTCACATGAACCCTTTTCTATTTGAACCAACCCACTTTTTATCTTGCTAAGATCATTTGACCTGTGTTTAACTCATGAGAAAACCCGTTGTTGTACTGCAATGGTAAAATTACAATTTTACCCCTTGTTTCTTGCTCTTCTCTCAGAATGGTTATTCATTCAGTTAAGACCTCCAATTGGTTATGTAGGAGCTTTTGTTTGCTTTTCTAGGTCAAAATGAGCTAGTTAGGGCTCATGATGGTGTTCCCATCAGCCCAAGGTGAGTTACAAGAATGAGAACTTACTTGGAGAAGTAAAAATAATCCCTAGTCAAGGACCAAATGCCATCGATTTTACTACAATTGGTTGTCCCCATAAATGGAATTTGAAATTGGGTTGTGGATTTTGACATCTAACCTAATTTAACTTGTTTTGGCTTAAAGAGGATATTAAATAACTTTGTTATGAATGAAAAATTATTAGACTACCAATTCTGTATGTGTTATATTATTTTTTATATGTATTTTTTAATACAAATTAAAGCGTGAATTATCTTGAGGTAAGGGATATGAAAGGTGAAACGACCCTTCCTAAGGGTCCTTGCGTGGTTTTCTGAATTTTTGAGGACTTTTGGGAAGTTTTACCATCCCTAATCCTTGTTCTGTGGATTCCACAAGGAAAAACAAGTTATGCAAGGATAAACCCACAATTTTTCCCAAACCAAAAACCCTACCCAACACCCCTTAAAACCCTCCCTCAAGTAAACCCCTCTCCCCCACATTTCTCCCTTGGGTGACGCACCTTCCTCATTTCTAGCGAGAAAGAGACAGAGAGGTGAGCCCGAAAGAAGTCACGTGAGGGGGGAGGGAGCTCACAACCGAGCTTTGGCGACGCACGAGCGCTGGGGCAGAGTTGCGACTGCACGAGTAATGATAATATCATCATGAGCCATTACTAGCTTTAATTAATCAGAATCAATTGACAAAATGCTCCTACATAATCACTGGAGAGTCGTAACTGAATATCCTTTCTGAGAAGGGTACATTAAATCAAGGTTAAATCTGTCGTTTTAACAGCATATTATGAATGCAAAATAATCATGGTATTTTCCAAGGGTTAATCTAAGGTCTAATGAGCATTAATGACTTATAAGAGGGTCCATACAAATAGAAACAAATTTTCATGCACTTCAGGAACTAATTCATAACCTAAAACCCTAATTTCAGACTCGCTTAATTAATAGAGGTTTTTGTCAGAATAAATTTCATCTAAACCTTCTAAAATTCATCTAAAAATATCTCAAAAGGTTTGGTAACCTTGATTTGACCATCTGAAGCTATTTTGACCTCAAACAGAGTCTCAGACGGAAAGTTGTTCTAATTTAGGTTTCTACGTAAATTACCCAGTTAAACTTGGACAAAACTGAAATCCAACTTCGCCATCAGATTCCTTGGGTCAAAATTAGGTTTGTACCAAAATTTAGGCCCAATCAGATATCATCTTGACTTAGTTTGCATTTTGATCCAATCTAACTCTTTTTCTCTCATACACGCCCCTAGCTTTCAAAATCCTTGCAAAAAGCCTCCTAAGTTTATTATGTTCTTCGCATGTAGGTCCCTGCCGCCATTGGAGGTCAATCGACTTCCAGGTGACCTTTGACCTAAGCTAATTCTACTCAAATCTCCATCAAATCCCACCAAAATTGGTGGGATTTATGTTCACTCCTAGGAGAATCCATTGGGATTGTTCTTAACACCTAAATCCCTCTGATTCGTGTATATGAACGCATGAAATCAATGGGTGCCTTCTTGAATCCTAAGGTGCTAATCAAAGCTCCATCCTGTTCTGAAGCTCTCTCTGAAGCTCTATAAAGAGCCGGCGTGCACAACCGCTCTTCCTTAGCTTGGTTTGGCCGCATCCCTTCACCAAAATCTTCTCCCTCCGGCCTCCTCCGACCAGCTCCGACGAGCTCCCTCGACTCCCTTCTTCAAGCCACTAGATGGACAAATCGAGCTGCCCATCTTCTTCCTCTCCTTTGTCTGCTCCTCGCAATACCGGCGAAGGTCTCCCTGATAACACCACACAAGGGGGTAGTAATTAGGCTGAATATGACCCATCTTTAGAATAAAAGGCGCAACATAAAGTAGAATAGGAGCATTGCATGCATCAAGTACCAAGATTGCTTATAAACTGTATTAATGGCCATTTGTGTAAAGCATTTGTCAAAGTAGGCCTCAGATGAGCAATCGAACCACACGGATGGATTTAGAATGACGAACGGAGTCCAACGGACTCAAGATCGGCCAAATCCGACATCCGGAGCTCCCACAATGGGCCCAAGAAATTCTGACTGTTGATCTAGAGATCAACGGCCCAGAGAGCGACACGTCGCCCTGGCCCCACCGCTCGCACACCCTCAAGCCAGCCAAAGACGAATCTCGGCCGTTGATCTTCGATTGAACGGCCGAGATCCGCGCGCTCGCCCGCGGTCGCCGCGACAAAGCGTGGGCGTGACGCAATGGTTAGCACGCACGCCCGCATCACCGTGACGCGCGTTCGAGCCGCGCGGAGCAGAAATCGAAGGCGAGCGAAGGGCGCGGCAAAATTGGGCCGCTCGATCAGTAGCAGGCGGCCAGGATAGCGCCACGCGGAGCAACGACAGCTCCCTAGCGCCCACGCGCGCGCGCACGCCGGACAGAAACGCGCGCGCGCACGCGCGCCTGAGGCGCGATCTCAACGCGGGCGCCGAAGGCTCTCTCGGACGGCTCTCGATCAGCAGCCACGGATCGTGCGGAGAAGAAGACCGGGGCAGGCAGCTGACCGGTGGCAAGAGGGCTTCACCGACGTTTATAGAAGCGGTTTTAGCGACGCTCTGGATGTCGCTAAAGCCCATTTTCTTTTAGGAAGCCCTTAACTCTATTTAAACCCCCTTCTACCACCATTCAAGGCATACTCTCCCACTTGCAACTACTCCACTCCTCTCCTAGCTAGCTTTAGGCACTCTTGTAATCGTCGGAGACGACGAGCCGCCGACGGAGCCTCCTCCACCGCCGTGGCTGCCTCGTCACTCTCCACTCTCTCTCTACCTCTCTCTCTCTCTCTTTTAAGCTTTCATTTACTTTTGTTGAAGCATCTATTTAATGTTGTAAGCCATGAACTATGAATGCATGTTTAATGAAATTATTTTCCGTTCAGTCGCCATTTTAATTTCTGTTTAAAGTGAATGATCAAAACTAAGAGCTTTCTAACCCTAAACTCTCTCTCTCGCTCTCGCTTTTCAAAACCGTCTCTTTCGCAAGCAAAAACTCCGCCTTTTTCGTGACAACAAGTGAGAAACAAAATTCGATTTCAACGCCTCCCTGAGACCGACACTCGGACTCACCTCCGTTTACTTCTTTTAAAATCGACGTATCAAGTGCGACTATAACGACATCTCTTAACACATACGCACTACGGCACGTCAGTTTTTGGCGCCGTTGCCGAGGAGGCAACGAATTTGTTTTATCACCTCCATTCCACATTCATTCTCACATCGTCTAATGCCCTATTTTCCTTTTTACTTGATGGTTGTAGGAATTCGGTGCATGGACGGCGAAGCGACGCATCCGATGGTAGCAAGGGAGTAGGCGCCTCGAGGATCGATAGTGAGTAACCTGTCTCTCATTGTTTGCTTGCGTGAAAAAGCTAAAAAAATTGTAAAAACTGTAAAAAACTTGGCATGGTGTATGATTACTTGACCCACATCCTTAACACATCACTCCACAAAAAAAATATTGTTACGAACGCGCGGCTTCAGACGTCTTTTAAGACGTCTGGGAGGTGGCCTAGACGTCGGACCAGACGTCTGGAACCCCTTCCAGACGTCTGGGATTCGGTTTTTTCGACACGCGCGGTTTCGTCTGCGCGCCTGAGCGCGCAGACCTGCGAGCGCATCTCTCTCTCTCTCTTTTTCCCTCTCTCCTGCGGCCGCAGGCTGCGCCCTCTGTCCGCTCTCTCTCCTCCCCCTGCGGCTTTAAAACGCCACGCCCTTTCCCTCACTCTCATCACCTCCGCCCCCTTCCTCTTCTCCTTCCAGCCGATGCGTGAGAGCGAGCGCGAGTGAGCAGCAGCAGCGATAGCTGCGGTGAGCGTGGGAGGAGGTGCTATGCGAGGGAGGAGGCGCTCGGCCGGAGGGTGAGCTTGCCGGGGCTGTTAGAGCCGGCCGGCGGGGGGAGCAGCAGACGTCCGGGGTGACGCGGGAGGCCTGCTGCAACTCGAGCAGCAGGCAGACGAGGCGCGGCACGGCCGTGCATCGCGAGCGGAGGGCGAGTCGTGCCTGATTCTGGAATTTTCTCCAGAATCAGACGTCTGGGCTTCCAACCAGACGGCGAGGAGGACGTCTGGAGGACTGTCCAGACGTCTGAAAGGTGAGTTATTTCCGTATTTCTTCCTCTTCTTCGACTGATCGTACTGAGAGAGAGAGGAAATGGGTACGCGCAGGTTCGCATTCGCCATCCAGCGCGAATCAGACGTCTGGCTGAAGTGCCAGACGACGGCAGTGACTTCCAGACGTCCCGGGTGACCATCGGATGTCTGGGAACTAGGCCAGATGCCTCCGCAGGCTTCTGGACGTCTGAGAGACCACGCAGAGCAAAGGTAACCTCTGATCCACTTTTTAAGACGTCTGGAAGAGGTTCCAGACGTCTGATTTTGCACTGTTTCGTCGTTTTCGACCCGTTTAGGGCCCGTTCGGAGTCCGTTTTCCGCGTTTCGAGTTGCGTTTTTTCGGAATTAAATCCTCTACCCGTCTACAGTAGCTATATATTATTTTGAGAAACTCCTTGTGTTTGATCCTTGTGATAGGACCCCGTTCCATTGCAGTCTCGGGGGTTGCGGAGGCACGCGGGATTCCCGACCATGCCCTTAATACTCCTGTTGTAACCGGTAGAGTGGCTTTTAAGTTTATTAGTATAATCTGTTAAATTATGGAACCATAATAGAACCTAGGACATTGCATGAATCCTAGGAATGAGACATAGATTGAATGATAGATCGTAGGTGTTGCATGAATCCTAGGGCTGGAAAACTAGATTGTATGATAGATCCTAGGATATGGCATGAATCCTAGGATGGGAAAACTAGTGGAATATATGAATACTGCAGTCTTGGAAAAAATGGAAAGGAACAAATAGCTGCCTGTAAACTGAATTAACAGCTGCTCGTTATGAATAAATAAACGTGATTGAGAACATGGATTGTAAGAACGTGAAACTGGAAAGTGAAACCTAGATGTTCCGAGTTATAAGAGCGGGAACCCTACGGGGAATTAGGAGTGGAACTCCTGGAAATAGAAAGGAGTGGAACTGAGAAAGAAAGACGTGGTAGTGTGCTGTCTCTTGGGTACGTAGTACCAAGGGAAGTACCTGTACCTGTTTAGTGCAGAGCGGAGCCAGCCGCCCCAGGGACCCGGGGTTAAGACTGGCCAGTTTGTACCGACTTGTTAGGCCCACTGGGGCAAACCGGGGTACTCAGGCGAGGGTGCGCGGACTGTGGAGGGGCAAGGCCCCTGTTTGGTTACTGTGGAGGGGTTGGACCCCTATTACTGAGAGGGCTCTGCCCTGTACTGGTTCCGTGCTGTGCTTTGGGCGCACCCGTTAACGGAAACGATTGACCGCGTGCCAGTGCGGGTTAGCTACCTGTGCGTTTATCGCGCGTGCCGTAGTCACCGTTACGTCTGTCCGTGACCTTGGGGTGGTTGACTGAGAGTAGGATCACCACGGGGGACTCTCCCGGCTAGGAGAGCACCATGTGCTACTTCTACTTTTTGGAAAAGACTGCAATCAAGATCGTTCCCACGAGGAACATTCGAGATCAAGTAAAAGATCTGAGAAATAAATGAAATCGTGAGACAATTGAAAGACGTAAATAAAGAAAGTAACAGAACATAACAGCTACTGTACACTCTACTGTTTCTTTAGTTTTAGTTGCCACTCTACTCAGCGTTTTGCTGACGTGTTACACTCGTTACCTTTCAGGACCAGGTGTTGAGCAGCCAGGGTCAGCGGCTGCAGAGGACGCTGGGTCGAGTAGGGTCCAGTAGAGTTACCACTGTTCTCTTGTACCTCTTTTTGTTCTATTATAGTGAGTAGTTCTTGTTACCGCTGTATTTTTCTTTAACTGCAGTTCATATTATGTTATGAATGTTGTTCTACTATTGTGGTGGTATATACTGTAGCGGCTTCTTTCCTTACTGCTGTATTTTCTTACTGTTAGTTATATTCATGCTGAATGTGGTTTATTTTACTGCTCTTTTGGTTACTTCCTCGTTGGACGACTAGGTCTTGGGATTAGTCGAGTTGGTCCGGTTCTCGTGTCTCGTAGGGACTCGGGAATCGGGTCGTTACAAATATACACTTTAACATTCTGAACAAATTCTTGGAGTGTTATTTTCTTTTTCTTGAGTGGTGTTTGCGAAGCCACCGTGAATTGACCTGGTCTGCATCACTCAACCCTAAAACTGACTCATCTAGTAGAAGCCGCATGATCATTAGGATGAGTACACTAGGGTTTTTAGAGCCTCTACAAAATAAAAAGGAAATCTACTTTCATCGAATTGTGTGCAGAACCTGACGCGCCCACTGAAACTTGGTTGAAAACATTAAGACATGTCAACCCTAAAAAGCACTAAAGTAAGGATGAAATACTAAAAGACACCACACCTTAAAAATCCTTCCTTGAAAACCATGTTTTGCTAGAAGCACACACTTTGAAAGTGGAAAATTAAGAGGCACCTCCCCAATCAATGCCTCATCACATCACCCTAAGCACAAGCACTATCCTAACCCTTTAAAACGGAGTAGACGTGCCCTAGGCAGGACTGAGTTAAGTCTCAAAAGGCGAGGTTTTGTTTGCTAGGCACTTGGCTTTCATTCCCTTGGTAGAATCTGGTGACTAGGCTGCGGGGCAGTGTCAAACGACCGCGGTTGTGGGGTCTATGGAACCGGAGGCGCAAGCCAAAGGAAGAACCTTCCCTGCAATCCCCTCGTAATCAACCTGGCCAGATTAGCCTTGGGAAGGGGAGTCTAGTGCTTACGGACTTAATCACCCTTTGTGAGATTTCTAGGTCTCCTAAGGAATACACCATAAGGATTAGGCTTGAGTGCTTGATTGAAACACATTTCTCGCATCTGTCGCCCTCCGCATCCCCTCCTGTTCTTCTCTAGTGTATGCACGGGAGGCGCTCACTGCATCCCAAATTGTGTGTTTTGGGGCAGGAATCTAGGCGACGTAATTCTGTTGAAAACATGGCTGAACCTAGGGTAGATGAGGCTGAAGATCAACCCCCACCAGATGCTATGGCCATCATCCAAGCTCAAATCAATGCTAACCATCGGCTTCAGCAACAACAAATCCACACCATCATGCAAGCCATACAACGGTTACAGAACTCGCAAGAACAACCACCACCTTTCCACGACATACCAGGACAACCACCACTTGATTTACCGCCATTTCAGGACCAGCCAAGACCTCTCCGTGATTTCTATAATCCCTCTGCTATTAGAGTCGAGCCACACCTTAGGATCCCCGAGAGGGGGAGATGATTTTGAGTTGAAACCAAATGTCTTAAGTTTGATCCAGAGCCACTTTCATGGAAGCTCAAATGAGGACCCCTTTCAACACCTAGAGGATCTCAACCGCATAGCACGAACGGTGAAACCTAGGAACATTAGCCTTGACATTGTTCTAATCAAGATGTTCCCTTTCTCATTAAGAGACAAGGCTTCTCATTGGCTTAGAACCCTAGGTAGACCCATCACCACTTGGGAAGAACTGAGGCATGCATTTTTAAAGAAATTCTTCCCCATAGGAAAGACCAATGCCCTCAGAAGAGCTATCACTACCTTCACACTCCAGGGTAGGGAACAATTTCATGAGGCGTGGGAAAGATTTAATGAACTTTTGAGGAAATGCCCACACCACGAAGTCCTAAGGTGGCAATTGGCCCAGATCTTTTATCACGGTCTGGACACCAACCTACGGAACTTCGTCGATGCCTCATGCGGGGGAAACTTCCTAAACAAAGATGAGGAGAGCGTGTTTGAGCTCTTTGAGTCTATGAGCGAGAATTCGCTCAACAATGCCTCCATGAACCAGTTTAACAGGTCCAGTCAACCCCGTGGCGGGATTTATGAGGTGCAAGCAAATTCTGGAATGGTTGACATGGACATCATTGCCAAAAAGTTAGATCGAGTGGAATTGGTGGACAAAAAGATTGATGAGCTACTGAATCAGACCAGGAACCCCTTGCAGACTTTCTCCCTAGCAAAGGGAGCACATAATGTTGACCTGGTCCAGCCCTTCACCCAACTGAACCTAGAACAACCCCTGACCACGTTCCAGGGAGGGACCTTTACTCCCTCGACCCTTGATTACTCCCTTCCCTCTTCATCAACTTTGGCTATCTTAGAAGATGTGTAAGTCATCCAAGGTTATGCGAAACCTGACCCTTTCTCCAACACTTACAACACCGGCTGGCGTAATCACCCCAACTTTGGTCGGACAAACCAGAAACCACCGCAATTCCAAAACCAGCCCAGGACAAACCAGCAGCCACACTTGCCCCCTATCAGCAAGGACCACCAGTTAGACCCCAATATAACCAGAATAGGGCGGCCCCTCCCCCACAAAACCAAATGGATACCTTAATAAAGATAATGGCTGACATGAACCAGAAACATCAGGAAGAAATGGCCTTGGTAAAGGGACAGTTAAGCCAACTCTTGGACTATAAACAGCAAGGATCTCTACCTTCCCAACCACAACTGAACCCGCGAAACATAATTAACAGAGGCCCCAATTCGCAAGGGTTCCAAGGCAATCCCGGGCAGGCTCACATGGTCCAGCCAGCCCCACAAACACCTCCTGGGTTTGGCGCTTCTTCATCCTCGTCCTCTCAAGGATCACCCCATAGCCCCAATGCCTCTGCAAATACTGTGACCTTGAGAAGCGGCACCAAAACCCAGGATCCCAAATGGCCGACTCTCCCCGAGACTTTACCTGTTGAAATACCCGACTCAGAAGAGGCACCAACCAAGGACCCAGACATGGAACTAGTCCACATTCAGACACCCTACCCTGAGGCCTTGGAAACAATTAAGAAAAAGAAGAATGCTGTGGAAACTGAGGAGCTGTTGGAGATTTTTAAGCAAGTACAGATTAATATTCCGCTCCTAGAAGCCGTCAAACACATCCCCGCTTACGCCAAGTTCTTAAAGGATGCCTGTACACCCAAGCGTAAGTCGAGACCTCAAGCACCTAGGAAGGTTGTACTCTCTGAGCAAGCGAGTTCCGTGATATCAAGCAACCTTCCACTCAAACGAACTGACCTAGGAGCGCCCCTGATTTCCTGCAATATCAGGGACATGACATTTGATAGAGCGCTCCTGGACCTAGGTGCTTCTATCAATCTAATTCCAACAACCCTGTACCACCAATTTGGTTTTGGGGAGCCGGCACCAACCCCTGTCACCATCCAGCTGGCAGATAGATCAGTGAAAACCCCGAAGGGGGTTGTCGAGGACGTAATTGTACGGGTCAAGGACTTCTATTTCCCAGTTGACTTTTTGGTGCTCGACATGGAGGTCCCTGAAAAATTACAGAACGCACCCATAATCTTAGGCAGACCTTTCTTAGCTACGGCTAAAGCAAACATCGACTGCGACACGGGATGTATGGAAATCGCCTTCGGAGACAGGAAAATGCAATTGGATATCTTCCGGGCGACAAAGTCTTTTGATTGCGATTACATTGAGGAACATGATCCCGTGGAAACTTTAATCGAGGAATGCCTTACCCTCAGTTCTGTCTCAGACCACCAAACCCATAGTTCTGACCCGTCACCATCATTACCCGTGGACCTCTGTAAGGCTGAGTATCATCACATGACACAATTTGAAGAGATCGATGTTGATCAACTACCGCCCTTTCCATTCCCATCGACTGTGGTCCCACCTGCACCTGAACTTAAACCATTGCCCGAGAATCTCAAGTACGTCTTCTTGGGACCTGACCAGACCTTCCCAGTGATTATTAATTCCCATCTAACTAAGGATCAGGAACTAAGGTTGACTGCAACTCTTTCAGAACATCGGGCCGCCATTGGTTGGACCATCTTGGATTTAAGAGGAATTAGCCCCACCTATTGCACCCACAAGATTTACCTGGAAGACGGGGCCCGACCTTCCCGCCAGATGCAGAGACGGTTAAACCCTAACATGCGGGAGGTCGTTAAAAAATAAATTATCAAGTGGCTCGACGCCGATATCATCTACCCTATCTCCAATAGCCCCTGGGTGAGCCCCACTCAAGTGGTTCCAAAGAAGGCTGGGCTCACCTTTGTCACTAATGATCATGGCGAATCCATCCCCACCCGCACCACCACCGCATGGCGGGTGTGTATTGATTATAGGAAGCTTAATGAAGCCACTAAGAAGGACCACTTCCCCTTGCCATTCATTGACCAAATCCTTGAAAGATTGGCATGGCAGAAGTATTTTTGCTTCCTGGATGGATATTCAGGATATAACCAAGTCGCAATTGCTCCGGAAGATCAGGAAAAGATCACATTCACTTGCCCGTATGGCACGTTTGCATTTCGTCGAATGCCGTTCGGGTTATGCAACGCACCTGCGACCTTCCAGCGTTGCATGCTAGCCATTTTTTCAGAAATGGTGGGTGAATACTTGGAGGTCTTTATGGATGATTTCTCTGTATTCGGGAATTCATTCGACCATTGTTTGAGCAACTTGGAGAAAATCCTGAAATGATGTATCGAGGTTAACTTGGTGTTAAGTTGGGAAAAGAGCCATTTTATGGTTCAAGAAGGAATTATCCTCGGACACATCGTTTCGCATACGGGCATCGAGGTAGATCGAGCTACGGTTGATTTAATTTCCAATCGCTCTTTCCTAGGACATGTTGGCTTCTACCGAAGGTTCATCAAAGACTTTTCCAAACTTTCCAAACCCTTGACCGACCTTCTAGCCAACGACGTCACTTTCCACATGTCTCCTGATTGCATCCAGGCTTATCATACCCTCCGGGACTTAGTCTCCACCGCACCTGTACTTCAACCCCCAGACTGGTTCTAGGATTTTGAGATTATGTGTGACGCATCAGATTTTGCCATAGGCGCTGTCCTGGGACAAAGGTAAGACAAGAAGCCCATGGTGATCTACTACACGAGCAAAACGTTGGACGAGGCCCAACGTAATTATACGGTCACAGAAAAAGAGTTGCTCGCTGTAATCTTTGGACTGGAAAAATTCCTATCATACTTGCTGGGATCCCACATGACTATCTACACCAACCATTCAGCCATCCAGCACCTGTTGGCCAAAAAGGACGCAAAACCCAGGCTCATCAGATGGATCCTGCTTTTGCAGGAATTTGACCTGGAAATCCGAGACAAGGCCGGATCGAAAAATGTGGTGGCTGACCACCTGTCAAGACTTCATCCAGATCACATTGGACCCTCCCTACCTCTATCTGATACCTTCCCTGATGAACACATCCTAGCCGTGCAAGACAAGAAAATGCCATGGTATGCTGACTATGTCAACTACCTGGTTATAGGACAAACCCCGCACAGCTGGTCCAGACAGCAACGGGACAGGTTCTTGGCTGAGGCCAAGCACTATTTCTGGGATGATCCCATTCTGTTTCGCCTCTGTGCTGATCAGATCATCAGGAGGTGCCTCCCCGAAGATGAAGTTCAGAGTATGCTTTCCTTTTGTCATGACCAAGCGTGTGGCGGCCATTTCTCTGGCAAGAAAACAGCTGCAAAAGTTTTGCAGTTTGGATTTTATTGGCCGTCCCTATTTAAGGATGCACACATCTTTGCCAAGACTTGCGCACAATGCCAAACACTGGGGACCATGACCAAGAAAGATATGATGCCCCTTCAGCCCATTTTGATTGTCGAAATCTTCGACGTTTGGGGTATCGATTTTATGGGACCCTTTCCACCATCCAACGGCTTCGAGTACATCCTGGTCTCGGTAGACTATGTTTTCAAATGGATTGAAGCCGTCGCCACTCGACGATGCGATCACAAGACGGTCATGGACTTTGTGAAGAAGAACATCTTTTCCCGATTTGGAATACCCAAGGCCATGATCAGTGATAGTGGAAGCCATTTTATCCATTCCCAATTCCGTGCCCTACTTAGAAAATACGGGGTAAACCACCGCATTGCCACCCCGTATCATCCACAAACAAATGGGCAGACTGAGGTCTCAAACAGACAAATCAAGAACATTTTACAGAAGACTGTGAGACCTGACAGGCAAGACTGGTCCACACGACTTGATGATGCTCTGTGGGCATACAGGACCGCTTTTAAGACCCCGATAGGCATGTCGCCTTATCGCTTGGTCTTTGGCAAAGCTTGCCATCTCCCTGTCGAATTGGAACACTGGGCTTACTGGGCTGTCAAGCAATGTAACATGGATCCCCAGTTAGCCGGTGCGCAAAGGACGCTTCAATTATCTGAGCTCGAAGAAATTCGTCGGGACGCCTTTGACAATAGTCGGCTATATAAGGAGAAAATGAAAGACGTTCATGACCGACTCATTCATAGAAAAACCTTTGAGCCGAACCAACAAGTCTGGCTATTTGATGCACGCCTGAAACTCTTCCCAGGGAAACTTAGGTCCAAATGGACGGGACCATTTCGGGTGGTCAAGCCCTATTCTAATGGGGCGGTTAAAATCGCTGATCTTAACACTGGGCACACTTTTACAGTTAATGGTCAAAGATTGAAACATTTCCTGGCCCAGGTACCCCCCAAGGAAAGTGTCACCCTCATTGAGGGCTGACACCAAGCACCGCCCAGCTGGAGGCGTTAAACTCAACGCTTCCTGGGAGGCAACCCAGAGGATTCAGATTGATCTGGTAGTTTACGTCACTCAGGTGCTATTTTTTGAACCCTTTGGCATCCATGTATTTGCCAATGAGGACATTGTCCAACTTAAGCATGGGGGGGATGGTAAATTGCATAATCCTGAGCTTAATTAATCAATCTGAATTAAAAAAAAAAGATGAATTTAGGAAAAAAACTTAGGCATTAGAAACTTGTCAAATAGTGGGAAATAATATAAAAAGAACTTAAACACTTAGACTTTTCAGGCCTTCAGGCTTAATCAGCCCTGGTGTCCGTTAAAATATGGATTTAGCGGTGAATCCTTGCAACTTTAAGCTATTCTAATCCACCTACTAAATAAGGTAATAAGTATACGACTTATCAACTCACCCTCTAACTCAAGAAAACTTTGAGTCTAAGCATCTGCACACATTTTTGCACAGACTCACTTCTCGGAGATTTTGACAGAAATTGGGTAGCTAATGAACTCTCTAGGGTGGTATGGCTGGCAAGTTGTCGTGGGTAGCAGCCCATTGGCAGGTTGTCCAGAACCCAGCCACAGGTCATTTCTTTTTCGCTGCCTCTAGGTACATTTGAGATCAGGGAAGCCACCTACGAAAAAAAAAAGGCGGAAGAAGAAGAAAAGAAAATAAACCACACTTCACCGCACAAGTATGGCTGGCAAGTGATCGTGGGTAACAGCCCATTGGTCGGTTGTCCAGAGCCCAGCTTAATAATTGCACAAAAAAGACCAAAACACCTAAGGAAGAAGTGGGGAAGTAGTATAAGCTGGGGAGATATACACTGGAAAATCCTTGTGTTGACCCCAAGTAAAACGAACGTAGGGAGAAAGCTACCAATCGAACAAATACACCTTCAGGCAAAAATATTTTCTTTTTCGATCACCTAGAGGCGTAGAAACTCGAAGTCTGTCTCAATTACCATTAAGTGAGTCTATCACAACATTCACACCAAGATGCTTAGCACTTAGGGTTTTGACCGAGTTTTGGGTGGGTTGGGTAGCCGTAAAAAGTTACCAACCCACACTGAATTTCGAAAAAATTCTAAGAAAATATACATACGTATACATATGTACATTAAAGCAAGGATTCGGGCGATTCGTATTTTGGCAGACACTCGGGCGCTGCTTAGTCTTTGTAGATTAAGATCTTCGTATATTTCCTCTTATTGACAAGTAACGAAGTGCCTAAGCAATTACTTCTTGAATTCTCCAAGGAAATAAAGGCTAGAATAAACCTTGCTAGGGACTAGCAAGGAGTAAGCATGGGGGTATGATAACACCACACAAGGGGTAGTAATTAGGTTGAATATGGCCCATCTTTAGAATAAAAGGCGCAACATAAAGTAGAATAGGGGCATTGCATGCATCAAGTATCAAGATTGCTTATAAACTGTATTAATGGCCATTTGTGTAAAGCATTTATCAAATCAGGCCTCAGATGAGCAATCGGACCGCACGGATGGATTCAGAACGACGAACGGAGTCCAACGGACTCAAGATCGGCCAAATCCGACATCCGGAGCTCCCACAATGGGCCCAAGAAATTCTGACCGTTGATCTGGAGATCAACGGCCCAGAGAGCGCCACGTCGCCCCGCCCCCACCGCTCGCACACCCTCAAGCCAGCCAAAGACGAATCTCGGCCGTTGATCTTCGATCGAACGGGTGAGATCCGCTCGCTCGCTCGCAGTCGCCGCGACAAAGCGCGGGCGTGGCGCAACAGTTAGTGCGCACGCTCGCATCGCCACGATGCGCGTTCAAGCCGCGCGGAGCAGAAATCGAAGGCTAGCGAAGGGCGCGGCAAAATTGGGCCGCCCGATCAGCAGCGGGCGGCCAGGATAGCGCCACGCGGCGCAACGACAGCTCCCTAGCGCCCACGCGCGCGCGCACGTTGGGCGAAAACGCGCACGCGCACACGCGCCTGAGGCGCGATATTAGCGCGGGTGCCGAAGGCTCTCAGATCGGACGGCTCTCGATCAGTGGCCACGGATCGTGCGGAGAAGAAGACCGGGGCGAGCAGATGACCGGCGGTAAGAGGGCTTCACCGACGTTTATAGAAGCGGTTTTAGCGACGCTCTGGATGTCGCTAAAGCCCATTCTTCTTTTAGGAAGCCCTTAACTCTATTTAAGCCCCCTTCTACCACCATTCAAGGCATACTCTCCCACTTGCAACTACTCCACTCCTCTCCTAGCTAGCTTTAGGCACTCTTGTAATCGTTGGAGACGACGAGCCGCCAACGGAGCCTCCTCCACCGCCGTGGCTGCCTCGTCGCTCTCCACTCTCTCTCTACCTCTCTCTCTCTCTCTCTTTTAAGCTTTCATTTACTTTTGTTGAAGCATCTATTTAATGTTGTAAA
This sequence comes from Thalassia testudinum, assembly GCA_037157565.1. Lineage (NCBI taxonomy): Eukaryota > Viridiplantae > Streptophyta > Magnoliopsida > Alismatales > Hydrocharitaceae > Thalassia > Thalassia testudinum. Next base: position 4,082,719 of record JAZHRO010000076.1, read on the forward strand.
CCATGAACTATGAATGCATGTTTAATGAAATTATTTTCCGTTCAGTCGCCATTTTAATTTCTGTTTAAAGTGAATGATCAAAACTAAGAGCTTTCTAACCCTAAACTCTCTCTCTCGCTCTCGCTTTTCAAAACCGTCTCTTTCGCAAGCAAAACTCTGCCTTTTTCGTGACAACAAGTGAGAAACAAAATCCGATTTCGACGCCTCCCTGAGACCGACACTCGGACTCATCTCCGTTTACTTCTTTTAAAATCGACGTATCAAGTGTGACTATAACGACACCTCTTAACACATACGCACTATGGCACGTCACTCACCGACTCCCTATTTCCTCATCGTTCCACCACTGGAGACGTTCTCTTCCACGATGTCAGCCAATCAAAGCCAATGCCCTCTTTCCCCTTTCAACTGGTAAAATAGGTCTCCCTTTCTCCCTCTCTTCCTCTAGTTTAGAATCAACCCCTTAAACTCTAGTTTCGACCCACCGTTCACCCTCAATCCCTCCATCTTCCCCACGTCCCGCGTACCTCCGACGTGTCCTCCCTGACGCTACACCCCACCAAATGCCACCGCTTCACCTCCAGAAGCTTCGCCTCATCTCTCCCATCAAAACCCCTCATTCAAACCCACTGAAAACCCACCCCAACACTCCACTGAACACACCCATCACCGACCACCTTCTTCGAGTTCGTCCGACCACCATAGACCTCAAGCCACGAAACCGCCACCACCACATTCACCATCACTTGGCAATTCCCTTGAGGTATTCTAATGTGGTTGTGGGGCCTTATCGTATGTTTCAGGTACTCGTCAGTTGTCTCCATCGTCTCCGTCCACGTTCGCTGCTCTCCGGCCGCAATCACCCTCAATTCCACTTCCAGGCCGTGCGCATCACTCCCAAGACCCTTCCCAAGTTCTTCAATCGAAGACCCAGAAGCTACAGCTCACCCAATTGGCGAAGCATCAGATGCTACTACTATGTGAAGAAAAGTCCAGCAGATAGTCCCACATAGTGGGGAAGCAAACACTTTGCAGCGGATAAATTATTTTCGTGCCTTGCCTTATTTTCTCAGTAACATGAGGAGTCGGGTCCCTCATACCCCATTCACATCCGCTTACCCGCCTAGTATTCACTCCTCGGTCACCACCCACGCTGGTGACCTTGGTCCATGCCATCTACCCAATAACCCGACATATGATCCAATTATGCCCAGGTCTTTGAGAGAGAAGGGAAGGAAATTTGTGAGAGAGCGGGCGAGGGTTTTGATCTCTGAGACTTGTGCCCTGTGTGACACTTAGTCATTGGGGGGAGTTGTTTCCCCTGTACTGTGAAGGAGAAGAAAGGGAAGGTTTGTGAAGAAGGAAAGAAGAAGAAGGAAAGACCTAAGAAAGAATGAAAGAAGCTTTGGAGAGGGAAAAGAAGGGTTGTGCTTGTGAAGAAGAAAAGAAGAAGAGAGAAGGCTTTCTAAGAAGGCCTTGTATCTGTGCTACATAAGTCGTCTAATCTGGTTCTGAGTACTGTTGAATAATTTAAGAACCCAAAGTTGACATTGAATTCTGATTTGAGATATTGAATGCATGCTTAATTAAAGAGGATTAGTGGTGATTCAAATCACCATTGTTTTGATTCTCTCTTCTTTTTTATTCTATGCAACCTTGGGATACATTGATATTAATTCTGATCAATTTCATTCATTACATATCTAATTTGTGATCAATTGATTGTGCTTATTGATTTCAATTAAAGATTAATGTAGGGAATTCTGTATTTACTCCTTGTGTTCGACCTCGGACTCCATTTTAGAATCTGAGTTATAAATTTAATTATTTTGTGCGATTTAGGAGTATGCTACAACGAACGCATAATTAAATCTCTTTCGTGTGTTAACAGTGGGAAGGAGCTGTAGCTGCAGGCGCAAAAGCAGAGCAGCGGTTGTGTGTGAAGGAGCTGCAACCGCAGGGCTACACGAGCGCGAACATTGAGCAGCAGCTTGCAGTAGGGAAGGAGTCATGGGCTCCGAGGGCACTACGTGAGGCCGGGGTCATGTTGCGCAAGGTCGTGGTCGCGATGCAGACAGCTCAGCGCAGGGCAGGAGTAGGTCTACTGTGCGAGAAAGAGGAAGGCACTCGTTTTAAACATCTGGGTAGGGTATTGGGCGTCCGGAGTGGTCCAAGGACAACCAGGACACCCACTGGTCGTCTGAGGAAGAGAGTTGGAGTTTCGCTCTGTATAAGACGTCTGAAGAGTGTCTCAGACGTCTGATATGGGCATCAGCTGCTTCCTGAAGTAGGTGGGCGGCCAATTCAGCTAGACCAAACAGATCCGGTCTGGTTCAAATGAACCAGGAAGGCTTTTTGGGCTGGTTCAAGGCACAAACAGGGTCAGATTTCCCCGTGACAAGTTCTAAGTCCGTGGTACGTGTGGGACCTGCGGGGGCATCTGGACTAGTCCTTCTTGGCCCCATATCTCCCGCACACCTAGGTAGAGTGGTTTTTCTTGTGTCGATGTAGCTAGTTCCATTTTAAATGCATGTTAAAAGTAACTACTTACTGGAGTACTGCAATTTTGTATATGCATGTTGTCAGTGAAAAATGAAAACCGCTTTGCCTTGTAGACTCATACGCACGCGTGCATGCCCTAATTCTTAGCATATGAACTTTATACTTGTTATACATGTGAGTAAAGATTAATTCTTATTGTGAGAAATGGTAACCCTAATGGTTGAAATCAAGGCTTTTACTGTAATGCAAATAGGTATCTACTTCCATGTATGAAATCAAAAAATGAATGGAGATGCATATTTTTCACTAGTGTCTGAAATAGAATCAAAGGAATCATAGATCAATTTTAGGGAGAATTAGACAAATAATTTATCTGTTATGATTTGAAACTTTTATAATGATGGAATGATTCACCTAATGTGAGGCACGACTATTGTTTGGGTACTAGTATGAAAGTGAGCTAGCCTTCGGGCACACACGTACCAAGGAGAGCTAATCACCCCTTGTGTATGGAGAGAGCTAGCCTTCCCTTGGGTTGAGACTCAGGGTAGGAATGACTTCCTTACACCAACTCCTGTTAGGCCCACCGGGCCAATCGGGATAGTCAGGCGAGGGTACGCAGACTGGTGAGGGATGCGACCCCTGTTCTATTTTGTGTTATACAACTTAGTGCGTACCCCTTAGCGAAAATGACTGACCACGTGCCAGTGTGAGGTTGCCCTCATGCGTGTATCACGTGTGTCGTAGTCACCGCTACGTCACAACTATGACCTCGGGGTGGTGAGCTTGGTGTAGGACAAACGCGGTGCATTCTCTCGGCCAGGAGAGCACCACGTGCATGTTATGCATCGTGGGAAAACTACAGCAAGATCGTTCCGTTAGGGAACATGTGAACCAAAAGAAAATGGGACCTTTGCTAGAATAACCGAAATCACATAACAACCAGTACTTAGAAATAGAAATAAAACATGAAAATGCTTGAAATGCTTATTCTTGCCTGAAATGTTTACTGCTTTTCCCTTTAGTTAAATTATGCTAGTTGAATGTACATTTGCTACTCTACTCAGCTTTTGCTGACATCTACCACTTGTGTCCAAGGCAGGGAAGTGAGCAACCAGTACCAACTGCTGCAAAGGGAGGTGGGCCTAGCTGAGCCCAGCCTTAGTCTATTTCCATTTCCGTTTCTACTGTAGCGTGACAGTTTTCCTCCTATTGTCATGAGTATCCATTCCTGGAACTAGTAATTTTGTTTCTGTCGTTCTATTATAGTTGTGATTAGGGGTGTCAAATGGGTCGGGTGGGTTGGACCCGACCCGTTTAACTCAAACCCATTACCAATCGAGTCGGGTCGGGTAGACCCATTTAGTAAACGGGTCCAACGCTTCCCAACCTAAAACCGACCTGCTTAAATTCTTAAAACTCGACCTGACCCGTTAAAACGTTTAATTAAACGAGTTTGGTGGGTTTGACGGGTTTAAATGGTTTAAATGGATTTCGCAAGTTTGATGGGTTAAGTGGGTTTAGCAGGTTTAACCCATTTAATATGATTTTTTTTCTTGAAACAAACAAGGAGGCTAACAAAGGCTGCTAACCCTTGATTACAAGATGGTCCTTTAGCACCATTTAGTGCCCTCGACAAAGGGTACAACAGCAACCACAAAAAGGGTAGCTTGGCTGCAAGAACAAGGTGTAGCCACAACTGGACGGTATTTTAAAAGTATAAACAAACTTTATGAAAGGGTGGTGATGTACAAATTTATAAACAAGCTACCTCCACATGTTAAACCCCATTTTGAGAAAGAGAAACATAATCTATCCCCCTCTTTAACCCTCATACAAAGTAAACATGAATGTATGATCAGTTGAACAAACGCAAGTTTTCTAACCTGCATCACAAACTAGATTTCAGTGAATTTGGGCCAAATTTTTGTAAATAGGAAAAGAAAAGGGGTATTAGAAAAAAAAAATGCATCCTTGCTATATGGATTTGGTGTAACCATTCGTGTTTTGTAGGTCCCCAACAACTTCCAAAATTAGAGCAAAGATGTTGTATGCCACATCAAAACAAGGGCGACGGAGAGTGCTCGACGAGGTCCACAATGACATGTAGGCCACCGATCAAGCAAGGCGTGGGAATCGATCGGGCTCTAGCCTCTGCCTTCGTCACTGGGATGCGTCGGCGATGCCCTTGTGGCTTCGTCGATGGCAATGGAGGAGAGTGCGACGTGCCGATGATACCCTCGTGGCTTCATCGTGGATCGAGTAACCGGTGTGCGAGTTGTGGCCGCGCGGGAATTGATCGAGCTTCGGCTTCATCGCTACGGCGTGCCGGCGAGCCCTTCAGGACTTCATCAATGGTGGCACCGTGGCGTGGCTCAGGAGACTAGGGTTTCTCTCCTTTTAGTGCTGCAAGGAGAGGGGACTTAGGCTTGGGGGGGCAATGGGTGGGGGTACTGTTAACGCGCGAAATTGATATTTTAAAGGATGTAATCGTCGTAGCAAGTCAAAATCACTCGAAAACACTTAAAATTTATAACTCGCAAGTACAGGATCATTTACTGGGAGCAATAATAGCAATTCATTTTCACAGATCACAATTCTAAGAAAAATATAAACAATTAAGACAAGAAGAATAATTAAGAAAGATATATTAATAAAATCAAGTATCAATGTGCAAAAAGATTAGGGTAAAATGGTGATTTGAATCACCAAATTACCCTTTAAGTTTAAACCTCACAAATACTCAAATATATGAATAGTAAGCTCAACCACATAATCAAATGCCTCATAAATCAGACGACAAAAATATGCCCCAGACGTTTTAAATGAAACCTGCTACAGTGCCTTCAAGAGGCTCAAGGGCCTCTTCCTTACTTCAAGCCTCAAGAGATGCAAGGCGCAACACCAATTAGAGTTACAAAAGCTTCTCAGCAGCTAAGTATAGAGAGGGCAGGAGCAAGGGAAAAAAGCCCCCACCCTATCTCTCTCTTTCTCCTTCTCTCAGAAACCTGCGTAATTGGGTCTATAATCGGGTATCCATGTGGGTATTCGGATCCAGGCAAGGGACCAGGGCTATCAGGTGTGAGAGGTAATCGAGGAGTGAGCGAGTGTGAGTGAAGAGGGACCTGACCCCTCGTGTACTGGGCGAGGGGTCGTGGGTAGAAAATCAATTTATCCTATGCGAAGGGCTCGTGAGGGGCCGATGTGGGACTAAAGTCCCTGTAGTTGTCCGCGTGAAGCTGTGATTGCACAGCAAAAATACACTAATAAAAATGCCATCTTGTGTTATTTCCTAGCATTACCATTGCATATTAGGTAGCCACAGTTGCATTTGTAAAAATTGACACGTGCATGCATTTATTTGAGAGGGGAGAAAAGTGAATAATTGGCCTTGTAATTAACGTATTCATCAAGGGTTGCATCACAATTTCACCATCTTCATTTTTTTATTTTGCTTTGAAATCTTCTTCCTCGCGTGGCTGCAGGGCATGGCTTCTTCCTCTTTACGCCATTCTCTGCCACAGCATGCTTTGCCATCCGCATGCTTAGTCATGTGCAACCCAGGGCATGGCTGTGCATGCTTTTCTCTCCTTTAAAAACACCAACCATCTTCATTGCGGGGGGAGCCGGGTCCATATACACATAGCAGCCCCTTCCTCCAGGCCGTCTCCTCTCTCCCCTCCATACGCAGCACCTCTTCCACTGAAGAGATATGCTGCGGGCAGGAGCAGCTCACAGTGGTCCCACGACCACCACTACGAGCTCCACCACCACCCAGCTCATCAAATAGCCGGTGGGCGTGGTGGTTCATTTCTCTGTTTCACTCGCTCAATGCCCTCACGCCATTGCCGCTGCCCCGAGCTTTGAAGCTCAGCAGCAGCAATAGCATGGCGCAGTAGCCTTCAGCCCGTGCGCAAGCCACCGCGCGCCCCTGCAGCAGTCGGCGCAGCTCCTTCCGCGCGCGTAGGCCCACTCTAGAGCGCCCATGGACGCAGAACCGGCCGCAACCGGTTGTCCGCGCCGCGCGAGCACTGTAGCCACTGTTCACGAGTTTCTGCGGAACACTGTAGCTACAGTGCGGTGACCGGAAAGTTTCTCACTTATCCGGTCACCGCGCGCTCTCTCTCCGTGCCGCAACCATCTCCAGCCCGTCCGCGCACCTGCTCCCGCGTACGCTCGCGCCCGCAGCGTCAGCTCCAGCGCCCGCGCCCATCTGCCCCCACGCCCACTTCTTCACCCGCGTTCACTCCAACACGCAGCACGGTGCGCTGCGTTGCAGCCTCACACCTGCTCCCTCCAGTTCGCGCCTGCGCCTGTGCGTGCATGCCCCTGCGTGCACCACCAGACGTCGACTGCAGCCTCTGGACGACTTAAACGCCAACGCCCTCTCTCACAGCCACTCTCTCACTCCCTCCCGCAGACACACACATACACACACCACACTTGTACACACTCACGTGTACACACACACTCACTTGTACACGCCTATATATATACTTATATATATATATCTATATAGTTAGACATATGTACATATATATCTAGTTATAAATATATATATATACATATAAATATATACTTACATTCATATCACCTACCACGCGTTATATTGCGGGAATATCTGCACCAGTTGCTGATATTCCCCGATACCCGCATACAGAAAGCGTCTCCGCACACACCTTCCACCCGTCCATCGTACACTCCACGCGGCACTTCATCCTGTTGGTTGCGTCTTTCTAGACGTCGATCAACTCAACACCGTGCTACACACCATTTTCACCTCCACCCCCACCCATATATATATATGTAGACTATATTTATCTTGTTTCTATTTCTCTTTTGTTTCCTGCTATTAAAAAGATTAAAAAAAATAGTAAAAGAGAAAAGATAATCCTTGTCTTGTAGGTACTCGGTTTGACGAACAGCAAGACCCATTTTTGGAACCCTAATTTGACTCAAAGCCAAGAACATTTTGGCTCTAAGCCAAGGACCTGATTTTGAAGGTGTACCTCAAGGACAAAATTATCAGAAAAAAATCTTAAATAGAAAAACACAAAAAGCATAATAAACGCACGGAAGAGATGCGTTGTAGGAAATGCATAGAAACTTGTTCACCTCTAATCCCGCCTCCCTGAGTTCGACCTTGGGCCTAAAAGTGACCAAGATAAAAATCAAGTAGGTTAGGTTAAAAATTTTTGTAAAAAAGATGGTTGGCTCGATTTAGGTTAACCACTATACTCATTTCAACGATTAATTCGCTATATTAACACAACCTATCCGAGCCTGATCATAACTTTTTCTGGTGCCGCTGCTGGGGAGGTACGCATATAGGTAAGTTTCTACTCCATCCCTTTAGTTTTCTCTTCTCACACCCTTCTCTTCACGGGTGTTTTTGTTTGCTGGTGTGCAGGTGAACCAGTTGCAAGGAGGAGGCAAGCAGAGGAAGTCAAAGACGTAGGCAGATCTAAGGTGGGAACGAGAGTGAGAAGTCGCCGACACCGCATTAGAGCTTCGCCCACGTTGCTGAACAGGTAGGTCTCTCTCTCTCTTAGTAATTTAGGTTAACTTGTCACCTAAAATTAAAAAAAAAAAGAAAACTTCTTGGGATCTCTTGGGGCAAGTGGATTAAAAATCACTTGCTTGATTGTTTGCCATCACTCCCACCGCCCCGGGATTTCCCGCTAAACTTCGCATAGCGAAGATCCTAGAATCTGGATTCTTGAATCTTTCGCTGTGTGAAGTATTCTGTGAGGCAAGAATAAAAAGATTGACTGCCACCTCTCCTTGCCTCATTCATCCACAATTCGGGATCACACTTTTGGTGGGGAGACTTGGAATTGAGTTGATTCCAACCCCACCACGACCTTTCACGTGCCTAAGATTTGATCCCGAATACTTCAACCCCAACAATTTGATTTTCTTTATCTTGTAGTTGAGCCTTGTGTGTGGAAGATCATTTTGGTGATTGGGAGCACTTGAATTGAAGTGCTTTGGCTCCCTTTCACACTAATCTAAAATTGACTCGTGCATCCACACATAAAAATCTCCATCTAGGGAAGCCCATTGCATTTTAGCATGCATTAACCAACTGACATTGAAGAAGGGTTTGTTGGGCTTAGAAAAAAAACTTGTATTTTCTCAAAACCCGAAGATTGGTTGAATTGGTAATTCAGCGAAATCATAAAATTCATACTACTTAAGGCTGAAACTCTAAAAACCATTCACCAATTAAAACTTCAATTCGGGGAGATTTCCCCGTTGCATTCTTGGTTTACCCACTTTATAAAATTAACCACTTGGGCATTACCCGTAAATAACACCCTTCACATTCTAGAAGCACTTGATCCTAAGCCTCTAATTAAAACCGGTAGCAACTTGACCCTTATTAAGGATTGAAGGTCTAATTACTTGCGTGTAGTGCCTACATGCTGGTGAGGGTTCCCGCGTGCTATCAGGTGTCTAAGACTGGGACAAACGGCCTTTTAATCTGGCCCGGTGGTTCCGCGGTGCTCGCATTTGGTTTCGTAGGTCGTGATAGTAGGTAACTTAGATCTTTAGGTCTAAGGACACACTGTAGGAGTTAGGAATTTGATTGTATTGATTTGTTATCAAGTGCACCTTTGAGGAGTCCTTTCTCTCATCTCCTTTTCTCTTCTTATCCTCCCCCAATTCTTCCTGCGGTAGTGCATGTTTGGGAGGAGGCCACAGAATCCTGAATTGTTTGAATTATTTGATAAATTTAGAAAAGAGGCCGAATCGTCATCCTCCTCCACAAACATGGCTGCACACCCACCCCCAAATCCTGAGGGAGGAAACCAGCCTCAAAACCCACCAGGTGGTGGAGCCATGAATCCCATAACCCACCTCCAAGCCTAAATGGAAATGTATAATGAGAAAATTGAAGCCATTAGGGAAACCTTGGAGGAAATGTAGAACCCTCCCGAACGGGAGGAGCCTAAGTCTCTTAGCTCCTATCAGAATCCCGCTGCTATAGAGACCATAGGCCAAATTCGGGTCCCCATGGGCGAGGATGACTTTGAATTGAAACCCAACATAATTGGCCTAATAAACTTCCACTTCCATGGTCTTGCAAGTGAAGATCATTTTCTCCATTTGGAAGACCTAACCCGATTGGCTGAAACCGTCAAACCGAGAAACATCGGGTTACTAATAGTCCTCATGAAAATGTTCCCGTTTTCGTTGTGGGATAAAGCTTCGCAATGGTTACGCACCCTTGTGAGAACCATGCACTCTTGGGAAGAGATGCAAACAGCGTTTCTCAAGAAATTCTTCCCAATCGGGCGAACCAATGCGCTTCACCGTGCTATCACTTCCTTTACACAACAAAACGGTGAACAGTTTCATGAGACTTGGGAGAGGTATAATGACCTCCTCCGGAAGTGTCTGCACCACGGTCTGCCTAAGTGGCATATAGCCCAGATTTTCTATTATGGGCTAAATGAGACTTTGAAGCAGATTGCAGATGCTTCCTGCGGAGGGAATTTCATGAATAAAGATGAGAATGGAGTAGTCGAATTATTTGAAAATATGAGCGAAAACTCAATGAACAATGCTTCCATTGTCGCCTTTAATCGTACTAGCCTGCCCCGTAATGTCCACAAAGTTGACACGGGACCCTCCCATTCATCCACAGATCTCAGCCTTATCACACAGAAATTGGATGAAGTCTTCGTCGTGCACAAGAAGCTGGACGAGCTTCTGGCCAACCTTACCCGTTCTATGGCAAACACCCCCACCTCACCACTCTGTCACAATTCCAATTCTCCCAACACCAGGCTTATCCCTAGAAACCCCGTGAGATCTTCCTTGCCGAGAGTTGTGCCGAGCCATTCGATAAGTCATGTGGATCTGGCTTCAGCAAGCCAGTATTTTGACATGGAGGACCAAGCCTCCATGTGCTCGGATGCATATTTACATGCGGACTCGTCTTCTGGCTTAGAAGACGCTTGCGTCCTGGGAAACAACCCGTTCTCTGCCACTTATAACCCAGGGTGGCGAAATCATTCGAACTTCTCATGGTCCAGCAACCCGCAGCGCCAAAACCCTGCCGGTGGACCAATGCGACCTTCCGCACCCGTCATCCCAAGGGCCCAGTCCAATCCTATGGCAAATCTGCCATCGGGTCCTTGCATGCAGCAAACAGAACATGCATCAAGTCCTCTTGAGAAATTGATGTGAATGATGACGGAAATGTCGAAGCGCCATGACGAGAACATGACCTCTCTTCAGCACCAATTGGCGCAGCAGAATGTTGAGATCAGTCAACTACGCATGGCGACTCGATCTCAGGGCACTCTTTCAACCCAACCTGTTCCCAACCCGTGAAATTTCGTACCCCGTGGTCCTCAACCACATGTACGACCCTTCTCAGGGGCAGGTTCATCAGATTCTACAGGCTCCAAGCATTCCTCTGGGATTTCAGGCTAATCCCGCTACAACACCTCACTCTTATGTCCCTATTGCGAACCCTCCTCCGCCTTATGATCCCACTGGACCGCAACGTCCAATGCGATTACTACAAGGAGTGGTAAGCAAACTGTCGATCCGCCTAGATTTGATCCTGGCCCGTCTTCTTCATCACCCTCTCATTTAGGATGCGCACCGCATTCGCGAGAGGACGATACACCCAAATTAGTGCCAGAATCGGTCCCATTCCCTGAGGCTCTACTGAGGGAGCCAAAAGGCAAGAAAAAGGATACGCAGGCCTTTAATAACCTGCGTAATTTATTCAGGGATGTTGAAATCAAGGTACCCCTGTTAGAGGCTATCGACCACATACCTACTGTCGCCCGATTTTTCAATGACTACACTACACCCAGGTGACAGTCAAAGAAAACTAAGAATCCGGTGGTTCTCTCGCCTCATGCGAGTTGTGCTATACTGTCAAATCTACCACCGAAGCAAAAAGATCCAGGCACACCACTTATTTCCTGTAGCATCCAAGGCTGCAATTTTAACCGTGCCCTACTTGATCTAGGATCTTCCATCAATCTTATACCAACCATCATGCTCGAAAAATTTTCCTTGGGAAATCTGAAACCCACCCCTGTCACGTTACAGTTGGCAGATCGTTTTGTCAAAATACCAAAGGGTGTTGTGGAAGACGTGGTGGTTAGGGTCAACAGTCTCTGTTTTCCTGTTGACTTTCTTGTTCTGGATATGGAAGTTCCTAGCTCACTTTCTGATTGTCTGATCATCCTTGGTCGACCCTTCTTGGCCACAGCCCACGCCCATATCGACTGCGAGTCGAGCTGTATTGAGATTGCCGTTGGATCTGAGAAGCTCAAGCTTAACATCTTCAAGGCAGCCAAGAACTTTGATTGCGATTGCATCGAGGGTGACACGCCTGACGAGGACACAACCGTCAGCGCATGATTCGAACTAATTGGGACCTATTCAGACTGCTGCGGATTGCCTTTAGACACTGATGACTGCCTAGCCGAAACATATTGTGACTTTCCCCCATCCCTCCCTTTTCTCATACCCTCTCCTGACCAGACTTCTGACGAGGTTTTCTCCGCTTCGCATACCTCGTGGTCTGAGTTATATTCGGGCTACTCACCATCGGTCCACACTCTTGAAGACCGGATTACCCTTTCTTTCTCGCCAAATCAGGCGGATTGGCAACTCTACACTGGGACCTTGAGCCCACATACTACTCACTGGGGCTATTCCTTTTTGGATCCATCTATCCAAGATGCCCCTCTTCTTAGCTAAACTGAGGGCCAACTTCTTCCTCCTGACCTGTTTTCTTCTGATCCACTTGGGACACTCTCATCCCAAGAAATGCCAGATCTTTCACCATCCACTCCCGAGCTGAAAGAGCTGCCTGATACGCTTAAGTATGTTTTCTTGGGACCAAATGAAACGCTCCCTGTAATCATCAGTTCAAAATTGACCAGGGAGCAAGAGTGCAAACTAACAAAGGTCCTTATGGAACACAAGGCAGTCATTGGATGGTCTTTATCAGACTTAACTGGCATTAGCCCCTCCTACTGCACTCACCGTATATACACGGAGGAGGAGGCTCGGCCTTCCCGCGAGATGCAGTGACGTCTCAACCCTAACATGCGGGAGGTCGTTAAAAAGGAAATTATTAAGTGGCTGGATGCGGGTATAATCTATCCGATCAGCGATAGCCCCTTGGTGAGTCCGATTCACGTCGTGCCCAAAAGGCGGGACTCACCATCCGTGTCAATGATAGGGGCGAATCCATCCCTACATGCACTCCTACATCTTGGAGAATTTGTGTAAATTATAGGAAACTCAATACCGCAACTAAGAAAGATCACTTTCCGCTACCTTTCATTGACCAAATCCTGGAGCGGTTAGTGGGAAATAAATTTTCCTGTTTCCTGGATGGATTCTCAGGATATAACCAGGTGGCAATTGACCCCCGGGATCAAGAGAAAACCACCTTTACCTGCCCCTTCGGCACCTTTGCATTTAGAAGGATGTCGTTCGGACTTTGTAACGTGCCAGCAACTTTCCAGAGATGTATGCTGGCGATATTCCATGACATGGTAGGTGACTTTCTCGAGGTTTCATGGATGACTTTTCGGTATTTGGACCATCTTTTAATGACTGTCTTGCCAACCTGACCCATATCCTTAGGAGATGTATTGATGTAAACCTCGTGCTTTCCTAGGAAAAAAGTCATTTTATGGTACACGAGAGAATTGTTCTCGGGCATATCATCTCCGATAGGGGTATTGAGGTTGACAGAGCTAAGCTTGAAGTGATTGCTGATTTACCTGTGCCTGGCTCTGTCAGACAAATCCGCTCATTCTTGGGACACGTCGGTTTCTATAGGAGATTCATCAAAGACTTCTCCAAGATTTCTCGACCTTTAACTCATCTCTTATCGACCGATGTACCTTCGTTATGGGCCCTGACTGCATACGAGCATTCATGCGACTGCGTGATGCTGTCACCAAGGCCCCTGTTCTCCAGCCACCTGATTGGTCCCTCGACTTTGAACTCATGTGTGATGCTTCCGACCTTGCAGTTGGAGCCATCCTGGGACAAAGACGCGATAGACACCCCTTCGTGGTGTACTACGCCAGTAAAACGTTGGACGAGGCCCAACGTAATTATACTACCACCGAGAAAGAACTATTGGCGGTCGTCTTTGGGTTAGAGAAATTCCGCTCTTACCTTCTGGGCTCACATGTTATTGTTTTTACTGACCATGTGGCTATTCGCCATCTCATGCACAAGAAGGATGCCAAGCCTATACTAATTCGTTGGATCCTTCTGCTCCAAGAATTTGACATTGAGATTCGTGATAAGGCCGGAGCCCAGAATGTTGTGGTTGGTCATCTTTCTAGACTGGACCCTGATCATATTGGACTTACTTTGCCGATTAATGAGATTTTTCCCGATGAGCACCTATTGGCAATTAATGTGGCAAGTGGACCTTGGTATGCCGACATTGCCAATTACCTTGCTTCTGGTTCCCTTCCAAGTGGCTAGCCTAAAAATCAGCGCGAACGTCTCATGGCAGAAGCAAAGTATTATTTCTGGGATAATCCACTTCTCTTTCGAATAGGTGCTAATCAGATCATCCGTCGCTTATTCATGACAGCGAATTCCCAAGTGTGCTATCCTTCTGCCACGATCAGGCCTGCGGAGGCGATTTCTCTGGGAGGAAAACTGCAGCCAAGGTGTTGCAGTGCGGTTTCTTTTGGCCCTCCCTTCATCAGGATGCACACAATTATGCCAAACATTGCACTAGGTGCCAGTCGTTAGGGTCAATGGCACGTTGTGACATGATGCCCTTGCAACCCATCCTAGCTGCTAAAATTTTCGACATTTAGGGAATTGATTTCTTGGGTCCCTTTCCTCCTTCCAACGGCTTCGAGTACATCCTCGTTGCTATTGATTATGTTTCGAAATGGATCGAGGCTATTCCCACGCGCTTTGCTGACCATATTATATCCACTTGATTTGTCAAAGACCACATTTTTGCCCGCTTTGGGATCCCTCGAGCCATTATTTCGGATGGAGGAAGCCACTTTACCCATGTTTCTTTTCGGGCACTTCTGAGGAAATACGGAGTCCACCATCGTATCGCATCCGTATCATCCTCAAACGAACGGCCAGGCAGAGGTGTCGAACCGACAAATCAAGTAAATTCTCCAGAAAACGGTTCGACCTGACCGTAAGGATTGGTCCGACAAGCTAATTGACTCACTTTGGGTGTATCGGATCGCCTTCAAGGCTCCCCTTGGGATGTCTCCTTGTAGAATCGTTTACGGGAAGTCTTGTCATTTGCCCATGGAGTTGGAGCACCGCACTTATTGGGCAGTTCGCCAATGTAACCTCGACGCAGACCTGTGTGGTCGAGAAAGGAAACTCCAACTCCAAGAGCTAGAAGAGGTCCGTCGTGAAGCCTATGATTCTGCCTTAACTTTCAAGCAACGCACTAAGGCTTTTCACGACAGCCGTATTCGACGGAAGGAATTTGAGCCATCTCAGCAAGTTTGGCTCTACAACTCCCGGCTCAAATTCTTTCCTGGGAAATTGAAGTCCAAATGGACTGGTCATTTCCTGGTCTCGAGACCATTTCCCAACGGAGCCGTTGAAATTGAAGATCCCAAATCTGGGCATAAATTTACGGTCAATGTGCAGCGTTTGAAACCCTATCTTACTCATGAACCTGCCCCCGTTGGAGAAACTGTTGCCTTGCTGGAGGGTAACTAATTTCGTGCCTCATCCTAAGTCCAGATGGGGACATTAAATTCAGTGTTCGTCGGGAGGCACCCCAACAACACTCCGCCACTGTCACATACACTTCGCACCTTTTCACTTCAACACCCACCATCCACCTACCCTACCACCCTGCTAAATACCCGGCACCTCAGCTCTCATTACCCGATCTTTGGTACCCTACCCTGCATGCATATGAGGGCATAGCATCGTTTAGCATGGGGGGATGGATAGGCATCGATAGGATCTGGGTATTTTATGGTATCATGCAGCTTCCATCCATCTATAAATATGTACATAGCATAAAAAAAAGGGGTGTTTAGTAATGATCTGAAAGCTGAAACAAAAATACAATAAGTATTTATGGATATTCAACCACTGTTTTGAAGACTTTCCAGGCCACAGAAGCTTGATTCGCTCAGGCTCGGCTTAATTCACTTGAGCATTGACAAGACAGATAAGAATCTCTCCTAACTAAGGACGTATTCTTATACCTGAGATACCAGTACAGGATTCGTTGGTTTGCTTCTACTCGAGAGTCTAAGTAATCTTGGTTCACACTACACATATCAGGAAAGACCAGGTGAAGATAAGATCCAACCCTAGTGTTCATCAGGGAAGGTGGAATCCTTACCTGTGCGGGCAGGTAGACTTTTTATCCCAGGCTTTAGTCTTGTATTTAGGAGAGACTCTTTCCACCAAAAAGGAACTCTCCCATTAAAAGAAAGGTGTGTTCCTCCAAAATAAAGTTGTGAGAGATATACTGACACGTGTTTCAAAAAAAAAAAAATCGTGCAAATAAGTCAGTATATCTCACAAATGTCTGTAAAGTCTTCTCCCTACAAAAGTTTTCAGGGCAATTTACAAATACCCTATTTTTACCATATATTCTTTGAGCCACAAATGTAATAAAATGGGACTTGAGCTTCCCGTCATCTTTTTAAGGGTCAATCCGAAGACATGAGCTGAAATTGGGACCAACCTGCACTTAAAAATTCGTAAACCCCTGGGCTTGAGTCTTAATGTTCATCTGGTCAATCTTGATTCTTCACTATGCACAAACCATAATCTCTTGAGCTCTCGAGTACGTCAAAAACCTCCTGAGTCCTGGAAATCGTACTTAAGGTTTAAATATTAAGAGTCCAGGTTAGTTCAGAGATGATCTATGTTATGTAAGACTTAAAGCACTGGTAGTCTTCTCTGCAATTGGTTCTCACAATATCCAACAAATAAACACACCTATGTCGCCTCAGACGAAAATCTTCAGCTTAAGATCATTTCTAAATATAATACAAAAATGTTTTGCTAGGGACTAGCAAAAGATAGGCATGGGGGTATGATTGCATAGCAAAAATACACTAATAAAAATGTCATCTTGTGTTATTTTCTAGCATTACCATTGCATATTAGGTAGTCACAGTTGCATTTGCAAAAATTGACATGTGCATGCATTTATTTGAGAGGGGAGGAAAGTGAATAATTGGCCTTATAATTAATGTATTCATCAAGGGTTGCATCGCAATTTCACCATCTTTATTTTTTTATTTTTCTTTGAAATCTTCTTCCCTGCGCGGCTGCAAGGCATGGCTTCTTCTTCTTCATGCCATTCTCCGCCACAGCATGCTCTTCCATCTGCATGCTTAGTCATGTGTAGCCCAGGGCATGGCTGTGCATGCTTTTCGCTCCTTTAAAAAGACCAGCCATCTTCATTGCGGGGGGAGCCGGGTCCATATACACATAGCAGCCCCTTCCTCCAGGCCGTCTCCTCCTCTCTCCCCTCCATACGTAGCACCTCTTCCATTGAAGAGATACGCTGCAGGCAGGAGCAGCTCACAGTGGTTCCATGACCACCACTGCGAGCTCCACCACCACCCAGCTCATCAAAGAGCCGGTGGGCGTGGTGGTTCATTTCTCTGTTTCACCCGCTCAAAGCCCTCACGCCATTGCTGCAGCCCTGAGCTTTGAAGCTCAGCAGCAGCAGCATGGCGCAGCAGCCTTCAGCCCGTGTGCAAGCCACCGCGTGCCCCTGCAACGGCCGACGCAGCTCCTTTTGCACGCGCAGGCCCGCTCCAGAGCGCCTGCGCATGCAGAACCGGCCGCAACCGGTTGTCCGCGCTGCGCGAGCACTGTAGCTATTGTTCACGCGTTTCTGCGGAACACTGTAGCTACAGTGCGGTGACCGGAAAGTTTCTCACTTATCCGGTCACCGCGCGCTCTCTCTCCGTGTCGCAACCGTCTCCAGCCCGTCCGCGCACCTGCTCCCACGTACGCTCACGCCCGTAGCGTCTTCTCCAGCGCCCACATCCGTTTGCTCCCATGCTCGCTTCTTCACTCGCGTTCACTCCAGCGCGCAGTGCGGTGCTGCGCTGCAGCCTCACACCCGCTCCCTCCAATGCGCGCCTGCACCTGCGCGCACCACCAAACGTCGGCTACAGCCTCCGGATGACTTAAATGCCAGCGCCCTCTCTCACAGCCACTCTCTCACTCGCTCCCGCAGACACACACATACACACACCAGACTTGTACACACACTCACTTGTACACACCTATATATATACTTATATATATATACATATTATTACCTATACAACTATATATATATATATATATATATACTAATATATCTATATAAATAAATACACACACACACACACACATATATATATATAACTACATATACACCTATATAATTATAACCCTATCTACATATATACATATAAATATATACTTACATTCATATCACCTACCACGCGTTATATCGCGGGAATATCTGCACCAGTTGCTGATATTCTCCGATACCTGCATACAGAAAGCGTCTCCGCACACACCTTCCACCCATCCATCCTACACTCCATGCGGCACTTCGTCCTGTTGGTTGCGTCTTTTTAGACGTCGATCAACTCAACACCATACTACACACCATTTCCACCTCCACCCCCACCCTTATATATCATATATATATATATGTCTATATATATGTAGACTATATTTATCTTGTTTCTATTTCTCTTTTGTTTCCTGCTATTAAAAAGATAAAAAAAATAGTAAAAGAGAAAAGATAATCCTTGTCTTGCAGGTACTCGGTCTGGCAAACAGCAAGACCCATTTTTGGAACCCTAATTTGGCTCAAAACCAAGAACATTTTGGCTCTAAGCCAAGGACTTGATTTTGAGGGTGTACCTCAAGGACAAAATTATCAGACAAAAATCTTAAATAGAAAAACACAAAAAACATAATAAACGTACGGAAGAGATGCATTGTAGGAAAGGCATAGAAACTTGTTCACCTCTAATCCCACCTCCCTAAGTTCGACCTTGGGCCTAAAAGTGACCAAGATAAAAATCAAGTAGGTTAGGTTAAAAATTTTTGTAAAAAAGATGGTTAGGCTCGATTTAGGTTAACCACTATACTCATTTCAACGATTAATTCGCTATATTAACACAACCTATCCGAGCCCGATCAAGCTGCTGCTGATGAACCTTCTGATTGTGGTCGAAGGAGAGGTAGACTCCTTCAATTGGAGACCTGGGCATGCACTTGGAGCAAAACCGTAGCACTTGGAGGTGTTAGTGATGAAGAACACAGCTAGAACATGACAGCCGAGTCGAGGAAGATGACCTGCAGTGGTGGAGAGCCGGTGAGCACCTAAAAAGGAGAAAACGGCCTCTCGGCCCTGTCAGATTTGCTCAGGAGCTTCCCGCGAGTGCAGCGAATGTGGTGGTGGCGGTGGCGTGCTATGAGAGTGGTCATGGTGGGCTGGTGAAGGCGAAATGTGAGTGCAGAGGCGGAGGTGTTCGAGGAGGTGATGGGCGCAGTAATCCCCTGAATTTCATGAGGGGTTTTGCTTGTGTGGGCACGGCGATGGTGTAGGAAGTGGTGGCAGGTGCTTTCATGGTATGTAGCGGTTTGTCAAGGTCGCCGGAGGTATGTCGGAGATGGTGAAGATGATGATGGAGCGGGTGAGTTTGTGATCGAAACCGAAGTATGGAAATGCTGGGAGGATCAGTGATCGAAGAGGAGTCGATGTAGGAAGATAACCGACGAAGGGGAGTCGAAGAAAAGAGTCGGCCATGATTAGCAGGCGCTAGAGAAGGAGAATACTCCGGGAGGGAGAATGGTGACGAGGAGGAGGTCGGAGAGCACCATGTCGGTATTGCACGACGCGGAATGAAGAAGGGAAGAAGATCCGGCCGCTTATTGTACGTGGCGGTCAGCGAAACGAACAAAGGAAGGTGGTCGTCGGAGCAAAGCTTGGAGCAGGTCGGAGAGGAAGGAGGGAAGAGGTTTGTGGCCCAAAAACTTGCTAAGGAGGTGACGCAGTTCATGAGGGTCTTTTATAGACCTTCAAGTAAGCTCCCAAGCTTGGAAACAAGCTTGAAAGGCTCAATTTTTCAGGAAGAAGAATTCTTGAATTCCCTAGGTTTGCATCAGCAACATAGACGGATTTAGAGTCTGGGATTAGGTTTAATCGATCAGGGATCTCCTTAGGGTTATCCCTTCCAATTTTGGAACGGATTGGCCAAGTAATTAGGGAGGAATCTCTGATTGAGAGCTCAGTTGCGTGGGTTCACACCTGCCATGGTGGTGGGGACCCAAATGCGAAGAAGAGAACAATGTTAGGGGGTCTTTGTAATTATTTCAAAAGTTGAGGGCCTGTTTGAAAGAGAAAGAGAGTCAGACTGGACTAAAATGCAAACTAGGTCAATATAATCTCTGATTGTGTCCAAATTTTGGTAAAAATCTAATTTAGACCTAAGGAATCTGATGGTGAAGTCAGATTTTGGTTTTGACCAAGTTTGACTGGTAATTTATGCAGAAATCCAAATTAGGGCAATTTCCTATCTGAGATTCTATTTTTTTGTCAAAATAGGTTCAGATGGTTAAATCAAGGATACCAAATCTTATAGAATATTTTTCTATGATTTTTAGAAGGTTTAGATGGAATTTATCTTGACTATAACCTTTGTTATTTAAGTGGATATAAAATTAGGGTTTTGGGTTACTGTTAATTCTTGAAATGTGCGAAAACATGTTTCTGTCTACATTGACCCACCTATTAGACTTTAATACTCATTTGACCTTTAATTCACCCTTAGCCAACCCCTTGGTTATTCTGTGTTCATGATTTGCTGTTAAAATTGCAGAATTAACCCTAGTTTGTTCTCTTATCAAAAATCAACATCATGCATATAGGACCTTTTAATGGTGATGTAAGAGCTTTTATCATCTTTTTTAGACCAAAATAGGCTAGTTAGTGCCTATGATGGTGTTCCCATCAGGTGCTTATGGGGAAAGGGGAAATGGGAAATTTTAGGGAATTCCAGGGATGTGTGTTCGAGTAGGGCCTTTCCCTTAATTAGGTTTGGCGGGTTTGGTGGGTCCATTGGTTTAAAATCGAACTCGACCCGTTTATTAAGTAGGTTAAATGGGTTTGAACCCATTTAAAATAAATGGGTTCGGGTTGGGTTCGAATTTAATATTCGGGTTAGTTTTGGGTCAGGTTAAACGTGTTGACACTTTCTTGACAGGCCTAGTTGTGATGGCTATGTTGAGAACATTGCTATTCTCTTGTGGTACTGTTTATAGTTACAGTCTATTTCATAACTTTCTATCTTTTATTTAATAATTTTAGCTATGTTGCATGTGTGGAATGATTTCTTTTTTGATATATTTCTCGTTAGAGGATTATATCTTGGGTTAATCGAAACGATCCAACCCAAATTCCACATGGAGTCGGGTTTAGGTCATAACAAAAGGTAAATCCAATTTTCCACAAATTAAGTGGGTTCCTTGATTTTGCGCTTAGATAAGTTTATGGTCTTTTGGCTTCACAGGTTGATTGGCTTTGTAGGCAAGCAAATCAACAATCTTGTGGATCAAAAGAGTAAATATGGACTTCTAAAAGTGGACCAAGCCTGAGCCAATTACAAATGGTTGAGTTGAGCTTAAGCTTGATTTTAAAATTGATGAGCTAAATAGATTTCAATTTACTTCAGGGGTTAGCCTCTCTTTTGGGGGGTTAACTCTTATTTATTTGAGGTGTTAGATCGTATAATCTTAACATATTTTAGGAGGTTAACACCCATTTTACTAACATTAATTCTAAGGATAGTTAGTAAAATGGGTGTTAATCTATTAATTTCCCCACACCTAACTTCATTTCTTAGAAACTAACATTTAACACCAATCCAAATAAATAAATAAAAATTAATGGAACCACTACTTTACAGATAAAAAAAAAAGTAAAGATTAACATCAATTTCATTAAATTTTTTTTACTCTCGATTTAAACTAGCCATAATAGATAAGTAAATATATTGGCTTGGCCTGACACCATTGGATGCCCAAGTCTATATGTGTGGGAGAGAATGGGACATGAGTATGTTAATTTCCATTTTATAGTAGTATGCATGTTATATTGTCAGTTTACAGGGTTAATTATCAGTAAAGATGAAAAGTTTGGAATTAAATTGTGTCCTCACGAGTAAATCGAGGAAGAGGTGATTGGCACCTTGGAGTAGGACGAATTGGGTATACAAAGAGGGTGGCGGCAGTTTGATACTTTCAAGGGTATACATATGTACCCTGCTACTTCGTAAGAGACTTCTTCGTAAGAAAAATAAACGGTATACATATTTACCCTGCTACTTTCAAGGCTTTTACTATCGATATTACCGCATCTTTCAACGCGGCTTGGACTTTGAAACCCAATCCAAACTTTGCATGCTCTTTTTTTAATTGCTCCCCTCACTGGATCGGGATGTCTAGGGAATAAAATTTAAAATAAAGGAATACAACTTATTAAACTTTGTTAATTAATATCATCACCAAATTGTTATGTTATATTTAATCAACACCAATATATATTATAATATATCAATTTCAATATAATATATTTATTAAAATACATTCACCATATCACATGAAGTATTGACATTTATATGATAATATTAAGAAATTATCTACTATCATTACATCACCGTAACAATTATTTCTATCTTATTATGTATCATATATCCCAAGTAAAAATCTTTCCTAACTTTATCCCTATCTTAAGCTATCTTGGAATACGAGTTATCCATCTAATGAATGGAGCCTAAGAAATTTGGAGGAAATTCTAATAATGAACTCGTTCCATCATTTATTGACTTGGGGACATTGTTTATGATCGAAATTAAAATGTCTATGGCATTGATGCACCTTAAAGGTCACTGCTCAGGTTGCGAAGGTTATAGTGTTTAGGATTTATCAAAGAATTTCTATCAAGAAATTTGAAAGAGTTAAAAAAAAATGGAAAAATATGTAAGCACATACAAAAAATAGGGGGATCAGTAATCTAGGGAGAATATCTAACTTTCAATGTATCCACTATATATGAAATAATAGAGAGAACATAAAATAATTTTCTCTTTCTCCTTCTCTCCATAGTTCCCCCTCGGGTCCCCTTTCACACCACCAAGAAAGTGTAATGGACAGGGTTGAGCATCAGGTTGAGCTGCCTTGGCTCAGCTTAGGACCTAGCCCACCAGACTCAACTCAAGGCCAGGCCCATAACTTTAAGGATCGAGTTTGAGTCAAGATTTTTGTACATTAATTAAATAGGCTAGGGTTAGGGCCTAGGTTAGCCCAAACTTGACTTAATCCAAGATTCGACTCATTTAAGATCCACATATAAATATATACATATATGTATTATATATATACATAAATAACCTACATGTAAAGTATATTCAAACTTTAAAATGACAAATATTAGGGATAATATAGTAAATAACATAGTTTTATTCAATTTCTTTGTTATTGTTTTGAATACTTCAAATTTCTTTGTTACATTATTAAACTTACAAGTATATTAAATTTAAAAGTTTATAGTTTTAATTAATTTATTATTCTTATTATTAATAATTTCATATTTACTAAAGTTAAATTATATAAATTTTCTTAATTATTTTTAAGAATTTTAATTACTAAATTACATACTTCAACCTTCTTTCTGAATAATGAATGACCTGACTCATCTATGTCCTAACTTATTTACTTTGGATTAGACTTGAACTTAGGTCAGAATTTTACAAATTAAATGAGCCACCCATAGATCCACTTAATCTAATGGATTTGAGTCGAACCTAGGTTGACCCTAAAAGGTCAAATCCATTGCTCAACCCAGGTAATGGATCATTGTATTGTACCTCTTCATCTTCCTACGTGAATTACGGTCGGTAGAGTGAAATTTGGTGACTTGGAGTCAGGTTGGCCTATTTGTGAGCATCTTGAATATATCTTGTGAGGTTAATTTATTTTGCTGGTCCGTACTCTCAATCACACATTCCCAATCATCTAAGGTATCGGGGATTGCGAAACTTTGAATGGAAGCACGTTGGCACGTGGGTGTCTCTTAGTTATCATCCAAGAAAATGCAGCTCCATACACGTGCCAACAAGACCATGATCTATCTTTTTTGCATACCGCCGAATTCAAAACATTGAAACCGTTGGTAGTTTTTCTACTCATCGGATTTGAGCAAAACCAATGTCAGCACGTACCATTCCATTACGTACGTTTAATAGCAAATATGACTCATGAATCAGGACTTTTCACCTGCTACGTGGACACGAAACGATCCATGGTTTGATCGAGAAGAATCTCCTTTAATTTAGTTAAGTTATAATACCTTGATGGCAGGCACCGAGTGAGATTATTATTTTCTTTAGGGTCAATATTTGCAAATAAATGGACATAGACTATTAAATCGAGTTGCGATTAGTAAATAAATGAAAGGCCACAATTTCGTTATGGCATCAATTTTAGCATGGATTGGAAAAAAAACTTGGGGGAAAATAGACCAAATGTAGTAATTAAGAGATGAGAAGGCATATATTTGACAGCCAGAAATATAAAGTCAGGCATAAATTGTGTTAAGTTATTCCTATGATTATTATAATAAATATCTATGGCACTAACCAATTAAATAGGTGCTACAACTATCTTTTCTGTCATTTCCTTGTTGATAAATTATTCACCACTTGTTTTATCCCTACCTCACTCGTATGATTGCTTCTAGGAAGGATCTATCAGCTACTATGGTTTTCAGAGATTTTTGTTTCTGCTCATTCTTATACTCTTGTCTGTATGTGAGGATTTTTAACATCCCAGGTAGAGTGCTATCATATTTCCCTTCTTGATTCATAGGAAAAGGGCTCGCAAATTATCGAATGTCCTAGATTGACATTAGCCAAAGTGGAGTCACAGTCATCACAATCAAGAGCTATATATATTTTTTAAATTATCTGATTATCAGACATGCAAATTCCTCTGACTGGGCCGAAGGTCAAAGATCATGTCTAATTTGTCCTCTAAAACCACTCACTTTATACAAAAAAAAAAAAAAAAAAGAAGAAAAAGAATGGTTGGAAAGTTAATAAAGGCCTCCTCCAAAAGTTAAACAAGAGGTCAAAGGGTGCAAGTTACCCATCGTGAAGTCCTAAAAAGTCAAATCTAAAGCTCCTTCTTTTCCTCCAAATAGAAGAGGGAAGGAGAAATGAAAAAAAGAAAGAGAACATAAAAATCGAATTTGGTCTTTTATGTGGGGAGTCCAGTGGAAGGGTAGTGGTGGATCCTCCAGGTCATCATGTCTTTTGTTTTTACCAAATTGACAAATTCCAAAACACTCATGTGGGAGGAATAGGTAGGTCGAAGGCCCTTTCCCATCCCGACCACCACCTTCCTTTCCTGCTGGCTATACTTGAATGTCCTTCAGTTTCATATCAACTTGTTCATGTAAAAAGTAAAAAGTGCAGGGAATCCTATGTCCACCTTCCATCTCATTGTTGTCCTCTTCTTCTTCCTTCTTCCCATGATTTTTTCAGCCTTCATTTGGCAGCCTATTATGGGATGGGATGGAATGGAATGGGAGTTTGTGAGTGAGATAAGAATGTATTAGAGATTTTTGTAAGAGGATTTTACTATTTTTTATAATATCACATTAATAATATTTTCTATATCACATTAACATTAATATTCACTCGCATCAATTTTAATACACATTAAAATATATTTATTTTAATATAATATATTTACTGATATCATATTATAATATTAAAATATTACCCACTAATACAATAACATCATAACAATTATTACGAACCTCCAATTATTACAAGTTCTCCAACTAAATACCTCCTAAATTTATTCTATTTCAATTCTATCTCGAGATAATCAAAATCCTGTGCAAAACATCACCCCAGTGATTCTCATATAGATAGACTTTTTTTTTTTTATATATATTTTGATCCATAATCCTATTTGGGTAAAATGGGAAGAATAGATTACCTCTCACATATCAATCCTTTAACTACCGTAGAAATGAAAATTTGGACCTAGATCTCTTTTGCCAAAAGTCAAGAGTTTTCATTGTTCAATTACACCCTAATGGGCATTTAGACCCACTTTTGGAGCATGTATATATTGTGATATTAATTGACATTGAACTACACTGAGGCAGCGATAGGTTTTAAATGGGTTGGGATAATCCCAATTTGATTCCTGTCAGATTTACTTTAATGGAGCAATTAGCACGAGCTCGCAAAGCCTCAGCAAATATGGTCCTGGATTCGGGCCATCTCAGGCTCCTGTTTATTTGCATGTTGCAAGCGTGACTTCCGGTAAAAACTTGGGCCCAATTTAGCCTGTTTTAAGCCCATCTCACACTTTTGACAATATGGGCCATTGCTTTCCGAGAGTAATTTTCCCAAGCCATAGTCCACGTTACAAGATATCTTGTCAATGAAATATACAAACACTTGCATGGAAATAACCATTTGGATGGCATTACTGACATAAGGGGGTAGAAATATATATAATGCCATCCAATGGGACTTTAGGTCAATTTTGAAACAATCACATCTCAAATGAATAGGTGGTATTGATTTATGTGTTTCTTCTGGTCTCCATTTTAAGGATTTTTTCATTTCCGTTTCACCTTTTTTTCTTTTTTTCTATCTTTTTCTAGGAATCGCCTAAGGTTTCGATCGAAGAAAACAAAATAATTTTTCATTGTCTCAATGAGAGTGATGAGCGTGTGATTTTCTTGTTCCTCGAATGGATTTCTTGATTGTTGATAGGGTTGCCCAAAAGCATTATATAAGACATGCACAGTAAACCTGACATGCAAATTGGATATAATTAAAATGGTGACCAGGGTGGTTATTTCCATTAAAAAATTCTTAAGATCACGGTAGGTCTACAACTATAATAGGATACTTGTTGATTTAACAACATTTCTTCTAAAGGGTAAATATTCAATTTTGTTATTTCACCGGCCAACTCATTCTCTCTCCATTATTTATTCCACGTTCATGCCAAGCACACCATTATATCACTGCTTCTTCATGAAATAACCCATTATACAATTAGACAAAAATGGGACTTATCTCGATTGCTTAGAAATTTTATATTTTATAAGTGCCATCAACGTAAGCACACAAGTCGTACACTCCAAGTGCAACGTAAGCACACAAGACGTTTCAATATCCCATCACATTGGTATGTGCTTGATTACCCCTCTTTCCCATGAAATGTGTCAAGCTTTACCAATATTGTCTTTGCTCGCAGAGTATGGTAGAATAGTATTACTTTTAGTTGAAAAAATTTAAATTTAAATCTTCATCCTTACATTGTTTAAATGATTTATACGTGCGGAAGATGATAATCTCTATCTAATTTACTTAAATGAAATTTTGAGCTGTAATAGAAATAAAAGTCTCTGAAAATCATGAATTATGAAAAAAAAAATTCATATGATCCACAAATTATTCATTTTAGAGCTCGGGGACCTCACCTAGCCTACAAAATTAATTATGCCTAAAATTCGAAATTTAAAATAAGTACATGTACGGGGCACTTTTTTTTTTTTTTTTTTGTGGGATAAATCGGAGATACTATTCTAAAAACTAAAAAGTATTGCAAAGCCGTGTGGATGAGAGAAGTAAAAGGGTCTAAGTTGGTCATGTAGGCCGTACGTGTGGAAGAGACGGGTGATGGTTGGATTGCATGTGTAAGATGGTGATGACTCTCGTCATGCACGTTTAAGATGGTGATCTCCTTTTGAGTGGGCCCTACGTATGCATCAGTCTCCTTTATCTGTCACCCTTCACAGTATTTTTACCTATTTAGGAAATACGTGCCATAATTTTCGAATCTGATTAATTATCTCATACTTTTTTTTTCTTCTAATAAAGTGATATTTGGATTAAGAAATATCTAATCTATCATTTAATCTGATCTCCACTTACATTGAGTTAAATGATATTTAATTTAAAATAAAATTTTTTTATTTTCTTTAAAAAATAATGTTAATACATCAAAATATTTAGATAAAATAATTTATTTATTCTATTATTCATTTTACTCATTCTTATTTCTCTACTTAATCCATAAGATTTATTTTCCTTACCATACTCCATGGTCTAAATACATTATTCGCTCCACCTTTGTGCGTCTCTCTCTCTCTCTCTCTCTCTCTCTCTCTCTCTCTCTCAAGTTCTTGCCTTCCATGTTATCTTCTTACGTTAATGATCATTCTTCTTCTTTATTGGTGTTGTCCTGAAGCCCATTGCTCTCCCATGCGATTTCGCAACACTTCTCCAACATCTGTTGTGAACGATCTTTAGTTTTTGTCTTCCATGACATGTTTTGTAATTATTATCTCTATTTGGATGTTTATTTGAATTGCCTATTTACTTTCTAACAAACCATAGTCGGATGTTTAGTCTGGTAAAATATTCCTTTTTTCTCTTGGGGAGGTGCACATGTTTGGGTTCAAAATGGTGTTCGTTTTCTATTTTTTTTTTCTTTTGTAAATTAAATAATTAATTAGAGATGAAATGATTACCTCTTGAGATTTTCAATTAAAATTATCTATTGTTTTGATTGTCTTTAAATATAAGAAAATTTATGATCAATCGCATAGCTTTGTAGAGCATACATTCAATTGCAAATTTGCATGAGGTAAACCCATAGTTGTGAAATATCGTCAAGACGTTTATGTGAGATTTATTCTATGTGTCAAGTTTTAAGATGGTAGAAACCTTAATATGAGACTTGATACAAAGGTGCTAGCGAGGAGATTTGCACAAGGGATTTTCTAATGAAATTATAGAAGTGACATTGTCCAGGAAATTACACGAGTGGCATTAGGGAGTGACCCATCTTTTAGAGGAATTGAACCTGTCATATGATTTTTACATTATTTAAGGTGCTTGCATATAGGATCCAATCGTGCTCTCTCGAATTCATGTCGCAATTCTAACGTAAAAGAGCTAGTGTTCCAATTTTGTTAAAGATCTTCTTTGGGTGGGGAGGGCAGGGGGTGTGTGTGGAGAGGAAAAATTTAGTAAACCTCAAGGGATAGATGGTATGTGGACATATATAGGGATTTGCCTAGATTTTGGCCACCTTTTGAATTTGGGTTTTTATGATTGGTGTGCCATATTGAGATAAGTTGTGGCTCAAAGGTATAAGGTTAAATTAAGAGAAATGTTAGTGACAACTTGGATGGTAGGTTGGGATATGACGTACAATTGGGGCTTGGATTGACCCTATTGTTCTTAAATTAATGTTTGACCAATAGAATAAGAGATAATCATTTGACAAGGAAAGAAAAATTTTGTTAGAAAATAAATTTCGTGACTTAATTCGACATCTCGACAGATCCGATTATCTGGCACCTAGGTAGATCCGACTACTCAGCATCCAAGCGCATCCGGATATCCAACATTTTTGCGGATTCAGTTATCCGACATCCTTGCAAATACAGTCAAGTCTGACAACCTGGTACACCAGTGGGTTCGTCAACCTGTCAGTAGACTTAGTTGACTGAAGGTGAAACGTATGAGTCGTGAGCCTAATTATTGTGCCAGCTAACCATTTGATGATTTTCAGAATACCCTCTCTTTAATGAGTTGATCATGGAAAGACCCTCACAATACCCACAACTAAAGGTCGCACAGTCTATAAACACCTAGAATGTGCAAGGAATTATTATTTATACAATACGAGAGAAAATAGAGTGAGAATTTTACTTATATTATTCATTGAGAGTTAGTAAAATTCGAGAATACCTATCTCCTAAAAGTAAAATTAGATCAATAATTTCTTATAATATCTTGCTATAATTACATTTGAGTCGAGAATTATTCCTTTAAGATCTCAATCACCGTAACACCCGTTTTAAGTAATTAAAAGTGCAAATAATGATACCCTACGTCACATATGAGAGCATATTCCATTCTACCATCACAAGGATTTTATAGTTAGAAACCAATTAATTTATCCCCTAAACACGTCTAAATTTACCTATAGTGCAAAACAAACGGCGATGTGATGTAACTTGGTTGTCCAATCTCATTCCCCAAACTATGCAACGAAAGAGAACATTACGCAGCCGGCAAAATTAAGAAGCCTTCACATGTGTAGAGATGGATCTATCTATATCTATAGATGGTTCACGACAACCTCACTTAATTTCAAACATCATATCATGTCAAATCATCGTCGGTATCCACATCCATCATGATAAGGACACCAACATTTTTGTGAAGAAAGAGAAGAGAAAAATATAAATAAATAAATAAACTAATGAATCACGAAGGCAGACGTACCATAGATACTGATCTCTGACCCTTCTCTCGTCACGATCGGATGCCCGACAACGTTTGTTTGCTTCCCTTCGGGTCGCATTCGATCGGCACCACAACTTCCAATGGGGATTCGTCATCCCTCTACCAAAAACTGTAAATTTTTCGACCGTTTTCTGACCCCACGCTACGTAGTCCAATCAGATTTGGTTGAACGGTGGACGCTCCTAACTCTGTGTCCGCGTTTGGTTGAGAGATAATATTATTTTGAGATAGTATTAGGGTGAAATTAGTTTAAGAGAGTATTTGATTGGTGTAATTATAACGAACAGAGATGATTTTGTGTGGGAAGGGAGGGTTACTGAATTTGGATGTGGCAGTTGATATAATTTTTTTTTTTTAAATTTGAAAAGTTGCAGTTATTAGGTAGTCATCGGTAGATTTCAAAATTTGTGCGAACACAATACAACTTCAGTGCTTTTTTTTTTTTTTAAAGGTATGAATATGATATTTACGGTATAGTTGATATCTAATGTAAAGAAGTTAAAAAAATAATATTATATTAAGTGATAAATACCATGGTACTTTAAGAAGTCATCACTTTGTGAGTTAATGATCACATGCATTTTCTTGGTTTTGGATCCAAATGTATCGATGTAAAAAATGATTCTGAAAATGATTCCAATTTACATTAATGTAAAATAATTTCACATCGATTTAAAATTATTCTGAAAATAATTTTATGATATTGTACTGATACAAAATGAATTTGTTTGTATTTTCTATGCTTTTCAATTATATATTTTGATTTTATGTAGATTTTTTTTTCTTTTCACCTATATATTTTTTTGTTTAAAGTGCTGATGACTTTTGAAAATAGTCATGAATCTCGTTACATATCAGTATTTGGATTATTTT
Source organism: Thalassia testudinum (assembly GCA_037157565.1). Classification (NCBI taxonomy): domain Eukaryota; kingdom Viridiplantae; phylum Streptophyta; class Magnoliopsida; order Alismatales; family Hydrocharitaceae; genus Thalassia; species Thalassia testudinum. The sequence continues at coordinate 4,113,504 of JAZHRO010000076.1, forward strand.
TTTGCACAAGAAAAAAATATGATGTGAATTTTGCTTTTAGATTTATTTATTTTTATTATCTACGCATAATTATATTATAAAATATATCACATTATATATTTTTATACCTGCATCACGTACAACACAAGACTCCTTTGATCTAATTGGGGAAACTAAGGGGAAAAAATAAAATGAATTTTGTCCATAATCGTGAATAAACGACACCTCGTTTTCCTGTCCTCGTTGAAGCTGACATTAATGTTACACTGCAAATAATATTATTTAGATGTATGGGTAAAATTATCGTGGCCTGTCTTTTTGAAAACATCTTGAAAAGGTATTGTTATAATAAATTGAAATCAAATATTTTAAAAAGTATATATTACAAAAGATTTTATTTACATTTATTTTGATCAAACATCTAAAAGACATTACACTTATCTAAATGTTAAGAAAAATAAATGTATGGAAGGATTTTTTTGTCTTATATCGTTGGCACACTCTCACAAAAAATTTTTACGACCGGAAATATGTATGTATAACTCTACTGTTGTAGCATGTTAAAATATTTGTATTCTATTACTAGTATAGTATTATGAAAACGATGTTACTGTAGGGAAGCTGTAGTATTATGATGTTGCAATTCTTTCATTTTCATTCTTTATTTCAACTATCAAACTTTTTTTTTATGAGGATATCCAAAGAATTTTACATTAACATTTAATGGGGGAAGGAATCAATCTTTTCGTAATAAATGATCAATTCGATCAAATTCCGTTTATATTTAAGACAACTGTAAAGAATTTGTCCGGGTAGTTAGATTAATCCAACAATTTTCTAGTATCGGTTGAAGCAGTTGGGTAATTAATCTCGTGCTAACTAGTGGAAAAAGCTCATATTTTGCTTGATAGTCTAGGTGGACTAACTTGACCTGCCTAACTTGTTAAAAAGATAATTATCACAAATCCATTTTTATGAAAATTTGGTGACATGGTAGTAAATTCAAATAGTTGTTTAATTGACCATAGCCACCATCGTCTAAAAAATTTGCAAGGATTGAGTTGCGAGTGTTATTTATCCTATAAATAAATAATTAGGGCAAGGGGATGGAGGAAGGGAAAAGTGAGTGTGTTATATGTAAAAGAAGGAATAAAAAATATAGTGATATTTAAGAGTTTTGGTATTTCCTCCAAACACATATCATTGTAATTAGATCACAAATTATCGTTGTTTCTTTCTAAGATTGTATTATTAATGAAGTAAAATATCTTTAGGCTGGATTAATATTTAAAACTTTCATTTACATAAACTAAAAGATACGCTGAAAAGCACTTCTCATTGGTTCCTCTCCCCCGATCATTCACAAAGGACTAACTTCTTCTTAAATATACAATTATTTAAGGGTTAAAGTTTAACATTAGGTACGAACCGGATATGACTTATTTCAATAGTCTCTCGTTTAATCCTGATTACAAGTTAGATTAATTTATATATATATAAAAAGGGATGAATATAATATATCTATTTCATATTTTAAGTTGTATTCTTAATATGATTTTGGATTTCGATGTATGTTACGACTCATTTTTCGCTTCCTACAGAATTCGAGAATAGTTTGTTTCGACGAATTCTAAGATCTACTCGTCCAACGAGAAACAATAAAATATTTACTCATTTCACAATCACGCGTGCAATGTCACTAAGCAAAAAGTACGTAAGAGACAGTAAAGAAAATCGAATAATATATCTCAAGTATATAACATGGCACAAGCGAAAAAATATAGTTATGAATATAGTCATCACAACAAAAACTGTTAGAAATATAATTGAACATACAGAACAGTCTACAAGCTACTCATTACTAACAAAACTTTGCAGCAGAAAAAAAAGAAAGACTACTGCTGGGCTCGACAGAGCCCAGCGCCCTCAACAGTCGGTGGCGCTGGCTGCTCAAATCTCTGACCTGAACATGGTTATAGACATTCGTGGATAACTAATGTTGAGTAAAGTGGTGGTTAAGTCATTTACATGCAACTAAACATAATTAAACAAGCAACTAGCTAATTATACATTGCCGGTTATTCATTATCATTCGTTTTCGTTTATCTCATTTATGCATTTCTGAGTTGAGTACTCTAATCAGGATCCATAACATTGCTAAATCTTCTTGTTCCTTAAGAGAACGATCTCAATTAAGATCTCACTTGTAGTTTTCCTGGGATGCAGGATGTACACGTGAGACTCTCCTGGCTGAGAGAGTCCCCTGTGGTAATCCTACACCCGGTCTACCACCCTGAGGTCATGGTCGTAACGTAGCGGTGACTACGGTACGCGCGATAAGCGTGCGGGTAGCTACCCCGCACTGGAACGTGGTCAGTCGTTTCCGCTAGTGGGTATGCTTTAAGTACAGCACAAAACAACACAGGGCTTTGCCCTCTCAGAACAGGAGTCTCACCCCTCCATAGTCCGTGTAACCTCGTCCGACTATCCCGGTTCGCCTAGCGGGTCTATCAAAAGTCGGTGTAGGGCAGCCAAACTTAACCCTGGGCCCCATGGGGCGGCAAGCTCCCCCCTACACTAAGTAACTCACCTCGGTACCACGTACGCAAGAGACAAACAGGAGTCGGTGTAGAGTGAATAGTCTTAAACCCGGGTCTCGACTTAAGGGGCGGCTAGCTCTCCTCTACACTAAAAGGACAGTGGCTCCCTTAGTGTCGCGTATACAAGGGCCAGCTCACTTTCTACACTAGAGGGACAGTTGCTCTCCTCGGCTTATAAGGGCCAGCGAACTTCCGTTAACTAAGTCCGAACAACCTCCCGTAGGCAACATGTTCCAAAACCATCAGGTTTTCCGTACTACAGTATTCTTGGTTTCTTTCTAAATTCCTGTAGGATTCGTACATAGACTGTCTCATTTCCACATTTGATTCATTAAATACATAACATGAAACTCGAGATTTCACAATCAATTATTCAGTACATTGCAGGTATTTCCATTCATATCATGGTTCATTAAATGTAGTACAGGTAACTCATGGTTTACTACTTTTAGGAAGTATCACAGCAGTTTAATCATTCATTAAATGTGCATTCATTTCTTTCAACCCTAGTGTTCATTTTACAACCTAGAGTTTAATCGAATATTTCTAAGGTAGCATGCATTCATCTCTTTCAGCCCTAGGGTTCATCTCACAACCTAGGGTTCAATCGAATAATTCTAAAGCATGCAATTTAATTATTCATTATGAGATTAGAGATGACCACTCTACCAGGTTAACTGGGTGGAATGGGGGCTCGTACGGTAGCTCCTGACATCTCCGCAGGTCCCGTATACTTTACGAAGTGGAGACCTACAACATGGACCGATAGGTCAAACAAGCTTAAAACTGCATAGACACTATATCATTACGTAGAGAAACTTGAACGGAAACCAATGACGTTTCGTTTGTGGAAATCCGACTCCGTTTGACCCCTGAACGGCCCCAAAAACACCAATCTTAACCAAAATCAGATATCTGGGAAGAGTCCTAGATGTCTTAAATGAACTCAGAGACTCACCTTGCTCGGGACACCTTTTTCGGATGTCTGAAACTCCATGCAGATGTCTGAGGGGGTCTTCAAACATCTGGCAACACTCCTGGACGTCTGAAACCACCTCGATCTTCGCACCAGCACGTTTTCCCAACCTTTGACAAGCGCATGTATGGTCAGAACTCGGCAGGGAAAAAATAATTGAAAATTATGCACTATCAGACGTCTGGTATTACCTCTAGACGTCTGGAAAGATGTCATATGGTCTCTTCATATGTTTGATTCTGTGGAAAAATGATTCCGCAGAACTATTTGCCAGCTCTCTCTCCCTTGCGTTCTACTGCAACAGAAGTGACCCCCACAGCAGCAGCTTCTCCTACCGCTTCCCCCTCCTCTCTCGCACGCACTCCCCTCCTCTGTGCTCCTCTGATCCTTCGCTCTCCCTCTCCTTTCGCTCGACTACTGTGTGATGTGCAAATGGAGGAGGGGGGTTTTTATGGTGTTCGGGGCGGGGGGGGATGGAGTGAAGTATGGGGGGAATCGGGAGGAGTGGGGAGGAATGGGGGAGATGGTGTAAGGTATGGTGAAGGGGTGAGGTGCTCGTGGGGTAGTGGTGTGGGGATGGAAAAATTGCAGGGGCACCCCCGTAAGTTTTCTTTTTTCCCTCGCATAAGCACAACAAAAACCTATGGGATTTAAAATTACACAAAAACCCCTGAAAATTCCAGAAATGCCAAACGACCCTTGGGAAGGGTCATTTCAACATAACAAACTTAAAGGAAGTTTCGTCCCCGAAACTTGAGCTAGCTAGGGTACGGAAAGTAAACGTAATTGTGCATAACAAACCTAAAGAGGATCAAAGTAGGTTAAAAACGACGCACCCTCGAAAATCTCTGGGTATTGTTCTCGCATCGCCACCTCAGGCTCCTAGGTGGCCTCCTCGTACCGCAGGCTTCTCCATAAGACCTTCACCAGGGGTATCTTTTTTTGTCTCAGAGTTCGAACGGCTCTGTCTGGTATATGTATTAGCCTCTCATGGTAGGTCAAGTCGTTCCCTGTTACGACCCGGTTCCCGAATCCCTACAGGACACAAGACCGGACCGACTCGACTGATCCCAAGACCCAGTCATCCAACGAGGAAGTAACTAAAAAGCAGTAAAAATAAATCACATTCACCATGCAAGCAACTAACAGTAACAAAATTACAGTAGTAAAGAAGTAAACTACTACAATACACACTACCACAACAGTAGAGAATTTAAACAGGTACAGGAATATAAAGTTTACAATAAAAGGGTACAGAAGTGTAACAAATTACTCACTACAACAGAACGGCTACAACAAAAAGCTACAACTACTGGGCTCTACTGGGCCTAGCACCCTCTGCAGCCGTAGGCTCTGACTACTCAACACCTGGACCTGAAAAAGGTTATGAGTACACGAAATCAGCGAACGCTAAGTAGAGTGGCAACCAGCTAACTAAAAACAGTAAAGGTGGACAGGTAGCTGTTGTTTTCCATTTCTTTCTTTATTTAACTAATTATTCTTTCTTTCATCACTTGGTTTATTTATCAGGTCTTTTCTTGATCTCGAATGTTTTTCGTGGGAACGATCTTGATTGCAGTCTTTTCCGAAGAGTAGAAGTAGCACGTGGTGCTCTCCTGATCGGGGGAGTCCCCTGTGGTGGTCCTACATTCAGTCAACCACCCCAAGGTCACTGACAGACGTAACGGTGACTACGGCACGCGTGATAAACGCACGGGTAGCTACCCCACACTAGCACGCGGTCAGTCGTTTCCGTTAACGGGTGCACCCAAATCACAGCACAGAACCAGTATAGGGCATAGCCATCTCAGTAACAGGATCTAGCCCCTAAGAACCAAACAGGGGTCTCGCCCCTCCACATTCCGCGTACCCTCGCCTGACTACCCTAGTTTGCCCTGTGGGCCTAACAAGTCAGTGTAGGACGGTTAGCTGAACCCCGGGTCCTGTGGGGTGACTAGCTCTCTCCTTACACTAGCAGCTCTCCCTGGTACTGTGTACGCGAGGGCCAAAGAGTCGGTACAAAGTGGCCAATCCTAACCCCGGGTCCCAACCCTAGGTCGGCTAGCTCCGCTCTGTACTAAACAGGGGACAGTCGCTCTATCAAGGGCCAGCTCACTTCCCCATCACATTTCCAATTCCATTCCATTTATTTTCCAGGAGCTCTACTCCTAATTCCCCGTAGGGTTCATGCTCATGTTTCTCAGGCGAAGTCATACTAGGTTTCATCATTTCAGGTTTATTCGCAGATAGCTCGTGTTTCCAACATTCAATCTTTCATTTCCAATTCATATATAGGCAGCTCGTATTTAATTGTAACAACAGGAATTTACATGCAACAGTTGCTAACAACAATACTTTACATTTCACAGGCAGCTGTTATCCAATTACAGGCAATTGTATTATTCTATTTACTCATCCAAGACTGCAATTCATGCATTCCATAGAATTATTCCAATGTTTCTAGTCTTAGGATTTATGTCATACCCTAGGATCTAACATTCATTCCAGATATACATTCATGTTTGTAATTAAAGTAGGGGAAGCCACTCTACCAGCAAAACTAGGAGTACTGGGAGCTTGATTGGCAGGTCCACGTGCCTCTGCAACTCCCAAATCCGCAACGGAACGAGGTCCTAACACGAGGATTAACCATAAGAGACCACTCAGAACATGATAAAAATATTCCAACAAGTAGAGGAACTTATACGAAGAAGGATGAAATCTTAATTGCAGAAATTGGATCTCAAATAGATCCTAAACGGGTCAAAACAGCAATTCTGACTCATATCAGACGTCTGGAACACCTTCCAGATGTCTTAAAAGAAATCCAGAACCATACCTCACTCTGCGCTACTCCTCAGACGTCTAGGGATTCTGCTGAACCGTCTGGACCTAGTTCCAGACATCCGACCACCTCTCCCAATATCTGGAGACGCTCTCCGCCGTCTGGTGCCTTGCCCAGACGTTTGAACTACATGGGAGGACGTGTCCCGCGCCTTCCCAAAGCAAATCTTGCATGCACGACACAAATCTTCTCAATACGACACGTAACAATGCCTCGGAGGAACAGCCTGCATGGCCGTATCCGCAAAGGGAGGTGTAGGTCGCGGGATTTACCTCTCAGTCGTCTGGAGCCTCCTCTAGATGTCGTCTACGTTGTCTGGATGTAGATCCAGACATCTGATTCTGGGAAAATCCCAGAACCAGAAGTTGCCTTCGTCTTCTTCGTGCTGCATGCGGCTGCGACGCGCTCGCTCGTCTGCTGCTCTGGCTGCAATAGCGTCGGGGAGAACCTCCCCAGCGCACCTCTCCTCCTTGTGCACACTCGACCGGCCGTGAGCTTCTCCGGCGAGCTCTCTCGCGAGGTCGCGCGCTCTCCTCTCTTCCCCCTCGTTGCACTCGCTCTCGCTAGAGGAAGGAGAAGGTGGCTGGAAGTGGGGTGGTGAACGAGGGAGAGGAGGGGGGTTTAAGTAGGCACGGGGTAGGGTTTCGTCGGTGAGAGGGGAGAGAAGAAATGCGGCTGCGTACAGTCTGCGTGCAGCACGTGCGTAGACTCCAGGACTTGGCACAAAAAATTTGATTTCCAGACGTCTGGGAAAGCGTCCAGAAGTCTGACCCAAGTCCCAGATGTCTTAAAGGGCCTTAATAGCACGGGTCTTAACAACATAGCAAACTCAAAGGAAGTTTCGTCCCCGAAACTTACGCTAGCTAGGGTGCGGAAAAAGAACAACATATGCATAACAAACTCAAAGAGGACCGAAGCCGGTTCGAAAAGACGTACCCTCAAAGAGCTCCGGGTACCGCTCTCGCATCGCTGCCTCAGGCTCCCAGGTAGCCTCCTCGTACCGCTGGCTCCTCCACAAGACCTTCACCAGGGGTACTTGCTTCCGTCTCAGACTCCGGACAACTCTATCGAGTATCTGCACTGGCCACTCGGGGTAGGTCAGGTCGTCACCCACCTCGACGCTCTCGTGGCACAAAACATGACTGGGATCGGCGACGTACTTCCTGAGGTTGGACACGTGGAACACGTTGTGTACACCAGAAAGCTGGGGAGGAAGGGCAAGCCTGTAAGCAACGGGTCCAACCCGCTCTTGGACCTCAAAGGCTCCCACAAACCTCGACGCGAGCTTCCCTCTCACCCCAAACCACTGTAAGCCCTTCATGGGCGAAATGCGAAGGAAGACGTGATCTCCAACCTCAAACTGCACCTCTCTGCGTTTCCGATCTGCATAGCTCTTCTGCCTACTCCTGACAGTGCGGAGTCGCCTGTGAATCTACTCGATCACCTCTTGACTCTACCGGATCAGCTTAGGGCCAACCTCCCACTTGGTCCCCATCTCAACCCAACTCAAGGGTGCAGTACACCTCCGTCCGTACAGAGCCTCGTAGGGTGCCATGTCGATGCTCGAGTGATAGCTATTATTATATGCAAACTTTGCCAGGAGCAAGTGCTCCTCCCAAGAGCCCCTCCAGTCCAGTACACAAGCACGCAAAAGGTCCTCAAGTGTCTGTATCGTGCGCTCTGACTGTTCGTCCATCTGGGGGTGGTATGTTGTGTTGAACCTCAACCGTGTCCCCAAGTGATGAGAACCTCGTCACAAACCCTAAACTAGCACCATTTAACCCTGATATGCAAGAAAAAGCTCCTACATAACTCTAGAAAGGCTTGGCTTAGAGAGATTCTGAGTTTGCAAAGAAAATAGAAACTAAGGGGTAAAAATGCAATTTCACCAATTCGATCTGAAAATAGGGTAACTCAGGGTCCAAACATAGGTCAAAACAACCTAATAAGAAGAAAAGTGGGATGAGATGACTCAATAATGGCTACAGCAACTCCAAGGAATTAAATGACATCCTGTAACCCTAAAAATAAACCCACTTCAATTCACATGGTTCAAGGCAAGGTAAAAATCAAATAAACCCTCTAAAATTCATAGAAAAATAATTTCTAGGGTTTAGGACTTTCAATTTGGCCTTAGGAACCCATTTTGACCTACATTGAGAACCATGCCCAATTAACAACTTAATTTGGGTTTTTACGTAAATTGATCGATCAAACAAGGTTTAATCTAGAAATAAAATTCACCATCAGAATCCTTAGGCCCCAATTAGTCATGTATAAAAACTTGGGCCTAAGAAGAAACCTTCTTGACCAACTTTACACTTTGGTCCTCATATATTTACTTTTTGGCCCTCAACTTTTGAACCCTCACATTTTAGCCCCTAACTCTCCTTCATTCTTTGCATTTAGGTCCCTCCTGCAAAACTTGAGCAGCACCCTGCTCCGGCGACCTTGCGCGGAGCATGGCGCCGCGTAGGGTGAGGGAGGGGCCCTGGCAAGTCAATGGGGGGTACCTTGCGTCGTCAGCCACCGTAGGGACACCCTCCTGAGTGCTGCGACCGCCCATACCGCCCGTGCGAACGCACGGACGGTATGGGTCTCCTTCCTCCGGCGTCCTCCGGCGAGGGAGACACGTCGTCTCCCTCCACCCTCCTCTCTGATTCTGCCCCTATAAATACCCCCGTCGCTCCGCCGTTCTCCCCAGCTCGGATCTGACGGAGACACCCCCTCAATTCCTCCCTTCCCACTCCGACAGATGCCCCCTTGCTCCGGCGGCCTCTCCTCCTCCTCCTCGTTGCCCTGCTGCACTACCAGCAGTAGGGTTACCTTCCCTCGATCTTTCCGCGTCACGCCGCACCCAGCTGGTGCCTCTCCGGCCCTCTCCTCGCTGCCGCCCCTTCCTCTGGATAATTTCTTCTCCGGCGACAGTCGATACGACTATCTCCTGCGCCAACCCCTCCTCGTCCAGCTTAGTAGGTAAAACTTCTCTTCCTCCCCTCTTTCTTTTCCATACTGAAAGCCCTTACTGTCGCCACCGATTTCCCACCGATCACCCTCACCTTCTCCACCTCCGGCCAAACTCCGGCGAACCGCTCCCATTGCTCCAGCACCCCACACGGCTCGCCGACCTGTGCATAACCTCCGCCTCCTCACCCTGATCCTCTTCCGCCCCTCCACTTCCCACCAAACGCCCTCTGCAGATCCACCGAACACACCCACTCCTCCGCCCGCAGTTTTGACCTAGGGCGACCCTTTTGCTCCACCACGCCCCCTGCAGACCCTCCGACCACCTTCGCTGTGCCACGGCGAAGGTCCTCCGCATATCTGATTAGGCCGAGAGGCCGTGTTGTTGTAAACAGGGTCTGTGCTCGCCGCCGCCATTGACGAGTGAAGAAGCTCCGCCTACCTGCTGCTCCAGGCACACCACGCCTAGATCAGGCTCCTAGGCTGCGTGGGGTGACTTCGCGAAGTGCCAGGCTGCAGCTGAGGCGAAGTCCTCGCGCGAAGCCCTCGCATTGGCCCTCGACTGCTCGTTGCCTTCTCCGCACGGGCGCTCACATTGGGGTGGGACATTTAGTCCTACCTCGGAAGGCTCTGAAGCGGCGCGCCGATATAAATTGAAAAAATGCTGTAGGCTTATTGCCTCAGCACACGGGGTGAGGTCCCTCTCACACCGCTTCACCCGGCCCGTCTGCGAGCTCATCACGCGGATCCGGCCGACCTGACCCGACTTGACTGGCACTCCTCGCCCACCACCGCACGCCGGTGGGCCTGGACCCGGGCGCGACCCGCGTACCCGATTACCCGATTGCTCTGGGAGAGCTGCCCTAAGAGCGAATTATGAGAGAGAGAGACGCGAGGGGGGGGGATAGAGTAGGTTTTTGCCCTCTGATGCTGAACTCTTGAGCGTGCAGGCACAGGTGAAAAAGGACTGTGGAAGAAGAAGAACTGAAGCGACACTGTAGCATCCGCGGGTTAAGTCGTTTGATTGGAAAATCAGACGACGACAGGTGAAGACAAAGAAGAAGAAGAAAAGAAGAGAGAAGGAGCAGCAAAGTGAAGAAACAGAAAGCAGAAGAAGAAGAGAAGCAAGAAGCAAGGAAGAAGAAGAAAAGAAGAAGCAGGACCGCGGCAAAGAAGAGGAAAGACAAGAAAGAAGAAAAAAGAAGAAGAAGAAGATCTGAAGAAAAAGAAAGGAGCAGCCAAGTGAAGAAACAGAAAGCAGAAGAAGAGAAGCAAGAAGCAAGAAAAGAAGAAGAAGAAGAACAGGAAGAACAAAAGCCAAAGAGGAGAGAAGACAAAGAGGAAGAAAGAAGAGAAGAAGAAGAAGCCAAACTTTCATCTCTCTCTCTCTTTATTTTTGTAATAGAACATGTATATCTCTAGAATACGACTTGCTCCCTGAGTTCGACCTCGGGAGAATTGTTATCCCCGAGTAAAAAAATATATATATTTGAAATGATGGCAATAACTAGCTATACTACAACGCTATAGCAAAACCTAGTCATAGTTGTCGCCCACCGTTTCATTTTTGGCGCCGTTGCCGGGGAGCAACAGCTATTCTAGAGGTAGACATTTCTGTTTCTTTTTAGTTCTAATAATCTCCTCTCTTTTGTGCAGCTACAGGAAATCAAGAAGACAAGCAACCTCACAACAACCACTCCGAGGACAGGTAATTTTCTTTTCCTCTCGCTATTAACCCCTAAACTCTAAAGAGGAAGAAAAGAAAAGAACAAGCAATATAGGGCTAACCTGTCTTCTATACTTAGTAAACCATAAAGAAGTTGCATGTTTTCAACCCATTATTCCTGCACACTATTAAGGGTATTTAGGGGCTAACACCTTCTTGCCTGAGCCCTAATTACCCAACAAAGAGCTAACTGGACCAAGTAGAGCCAACTCAAGGATTGGAAAGCTAAGGTTTTTAGAGACACACCCCTTAATCAAGAATTGAGAAAATCCAAAAGAAGTGTGCCTAAGCTGTTGATTGAAAATACCTATTCAGAGAAACCCTAAGCAATTGGCTCTCTAAATACTTGAACCTTAATGTACAAGACCCAAAAACTCTCAAAGGAACAAGAGGTAAAGTTGACCCCTTGGGTCAACCAACCTTAAAATTAGGTCACTTTCTCACTCAAAATACCTAAGAGTTCAAGTGTAACTTTAAGCACCCTGATCTTAAATTAAAATTGGTAGACTTAAGAGGACAAGATCCCCATTCTGGTCTACCTGGAATCTCAGTGACAAGAGAGGTCAGGTGGGGGAAACCCCGTGGGAATGCTCTACCGTGTAGGGGTCTTCGCGGGACTCACCCTCTCTGGCTGCCCAGGTAATTCTCAGGTGGACGATCTTTCTGATCAAGGGGTCCATCTGCCCCGAACCTCTATAGTCACCCAACATTTTTGGGTGTCTTGATTAGGTCCAGCACCTGCTTATCTCATCCAGTTCTTCAGTATTTTACAGGAGGTCCTTGAAACCTCCTATAGAAATTCACTCTTTCCGAGGCTAAGCCTCGGCTCCCTTGTTTTTGCAGAAATCATTCACATAGCCCCTCTTTCCTCTGATTCTGAACAAAATCCCCTCTTCCATCTTGATTCAAACTTCGATTCTATATCTTGATTCCACCACCTGATTCAAAGATGCAGCCTAATTACCTAGCAAGACTACCATTCAAAAAACCTGAATATCTGAGATCCATGAAAGATAAGATGATTGAGGATGCCCTTGAATTCTATGAAATCAAATGTAAACCCTCAACACCAATAGAAAACATTCAGGTTGATGTCCCAACAACCACAGCTTTCATCATAAACTGTGCCCAAATTCTATTGACAGAAGTTACAAAAGGATCAACCCGAGATATGCTCATAACAGGATACATTGAGATAGAAAAATTACACCAATCTGAATACCTTCAATGCTTGACAAATCCTGTACTTTGGGAACAACACCAAGATGCCCTTATAAAACGGGTAGAAATGATGAGATCACTAGAACAAACTATCAACCAGAAATACCCGTATATACCAGAAACAGAGGATGAACCATCTTGGAACAGTATTAAGGAACAATCCAGTTTCCCAGATCTCGGGACTGAGGCACAAAGTGGTTGTGGAATCCCAACCCAGATAGAAGACAATGTTGAATTAGGTTGGGATATTGCAGGAGAACACAATAATGAGCCTAACTTAGACCATGAATTGCCAAGCCTAGAATTCCAAAACTCCTGCAATAATGAGATCAGAACTGAACCTTTTGAGGGTATAAATTCCGCCCCTTATTTTGATAAGGTGGCCCTCGAAGGTTATTCGGACTTAGGTTCTAATAATTCTACCCACATCCTAAGCCTAGAGCCTAGATCTGAAACTTATTGGGAAGATTATGAGGCCCCTTATGAGAAAGATCAAATTTTTACAGAATATGATTCCGGGCCTCTATTTGATGAATATCCCTCTCCAACATCCTCAGGAAATCTGATCGATTTTTCAGAAAATATGCCAATTTATGATACAGAAACTGAGGAGTTGGATGAGCAAGGTTTTAATGGGATCTATCATACCAGCTTCGAACTTGGACAGAACACCTTTTTGAGCCCAGAATTGACATATAGGCTAGAACCCAGTCAGGCTGCTGATTCCACATCTGATGATTTTTGCTGTGGTGGAATTCATGATCATGAATCTCATTTTCGCCAACTCTCCGACAATTTCAGATCTGACTATAATTGCGGAGAGACTTTCCTTCCTGAACACGCCAGGCCCATCTACGACCTCAGTTCACATGACTTTGACTCCGACTCTGAGGTCCTGATTCCCGAGATCACTGATAACACAGAATCATTCCTTTTCGATCCTCAGGAACCAAAAATAGAAAATGCCAAGAGTGATTGCAACCCAGAATCCAAATCTTTGCTCAATTCAGATTTCTTTCATCCTACAGACACTCTTCAGGCATTTGATAGTTACCCGGAGGACTCTTTACAGAAAATCACCTGTCATTCCTTTCTAAAAGAGCCCTCATACACAGTTGCCACCTCGTCTGCACACACAGAACTAATCAAAACCTCTTCCCAACCCCAACCCGCAACCGGACTCAATTTCTATTCAGATTCACCTCTCACCGAGCCGATTGCATTTCCACATCGGGTTTAGAACACTGATCAGACTACATATCATGCTCCATCATTCTCTGATTACCCCTGTAGGGTTTCCGCGTCATTCATTGATTATTCTACGGGTCCCTACTCTGACCAGGCTGATTCGACTCAGCCAAACCCTGCGTTTTCACTTCCACATCCATCTAAGCTTCATAGTATATGGTGGGTTCCACACCTTTTTATCCACATCTATCAACCCACCAGATTGATTGGGTTTAGGCTACATCATCAGCCTGTTGATCTGAACAAGCACCTGGTTGGACCAACCAGGCTCTTAATCAAGGTGCTTGTATTACAAAACTCTGCTGATTTCACCATCCCCTCTCCATCGCATTTCCCGCTTGGCTGAAGGCATCAAATTTAGCGCTCAACGGGAGGTGGCAGATGGTGGCAGCAACTAGCTTTTCTTAAGTCGTTGTAGTACAGATAGTTATTGCCATCATTTGCTAATATTTGTTACTCGGAAAATACAGTTCTCCCGAGGTCGAACTCAGGGAGCAAGTCATATTCTAGAGATATACATGTTCTATTACAAAAATAAAGAGAGAGAGAGAGAGATGAAAGTTTGGCTTCTTCTTCTCTTCTTTCTTCCTCTTTGTCTTCTCTCCTCTTTGGCTTTTGTTCTTCGTGTTCTTCCTCTATTTCTTGGTTGGACAATCCTGTCTTTTTCTTCTTTTTATTTTCTTTGTTTCTTCTTTTCTTGCTTCAGATCTTCCTCCCATGCTCTTCTTCTGTCGGGTTAATCGGGTCGGGCCAGGTCCGCGGAGCGTGATCACGGACGAGGCCGGGTCAGGTGAGAGGGACCTCACCTCGTGGTCAGGAGGCGAACAGCATAAGGCACTTTTTGCCTTTATGCGCCCGCACGCCTTTGAAAAGTTCCGAGGTGGGACTAAATGTCCCACCCCAATTGAGCGCCCGCAGCGGAGGGAGCAGCGGGCAATCGTGGCTTCACGCGAGGCCTTCGCCCCAACTGCGAGCCTGGGACGCTTCGCGGAGATGCCCCGTGCAACCTGGGAGTCGAACCTGGGAGAAGGTGTGCCTGCACCTGCAGGTGAAGGAGCTCTACCTGCTCAGTAATGGCAACGGCGGGCGAGTCACCTGGTCACAGAAGAACGGCCTCTCGGCCAAATCAGACAGGCGGGGGACCTTCGTCGTGGCACGGCGAAGGTGGTCAGAGGGTCTGCAGGGAGCGTGGTGGAGCAAACAGGTCGCCCTAGGTCAAACTGCGAGCGAAGAAGTGGGTGCGTTCGGTGGGTCTGCAGAGGGCGTTTGGTGGGCAGTGGAAGGGCGAAGGAGGATCAGGGTGAGGAGGCGGAGGTTATGCACAGGTCGGTGAGCCGTGTGGGGTGCTGGAGCGATGGGAGTGGTTCTCCGGAGTTTAGCTAGAGGTGGAGAAGGTGAGGGTGATCGGTGGGAAATAGGTGGCGACAGTAAGGGTTTTCAGTATAGAAAAGAAAGAGGGGAGGAAGAGGAGAAGTTCTACCTGCTAAGCTGGACGAGGAGGGGTTGGCGCAGGCGACAGTCGTATCGACTGTCGTCGGAGAAGAAATTGCCCAGAGGAAGGGGCGGCGACGAGGAGAGGGCCGGAGAGGCGCCAGCTGGGTGCGGCGTGACGCGGAAAGATCGAGGGAAGGTAACCCTGCTGCTGGTAGTGCGGCAGAGAGACGAGGAGGAGGAGAGGCCGCCGGAGCAAGGGGGCGTCTGTCGGAGTGGGAAGGGAGGAATTTAGGGGGGTGTCTCCGTCAGATCCAAGCTCGGAAGAACGGCGGAGCGACGAGGGTATTTATAGGGGCGGAATTAGAGAGGAGGGCGAAGGGAGACGACGTGTCTCCCTCGCCGGAGGACGCCGGAGGAAGGAGACCCATACCGTCAGTGCGTTCGCACGGGCGGTATGGGCGGTCGCAGTACTCAGGGGGGTGTCCCTGCGGTGGCTGACGACGCAGGGTACCCCCCATTGACTTACCAGGGCCCCTCCCTCACCCTGCGCGGTGCCATGCTCCGCGCAAGGTCGCTGGAGCATGGCGCTGCGCAGGTTTTGCAGGAGGGACCTAAACACAAAGAACGAAGGAGAGTTAGGGGCCAAAATGTGAGGGTTCAAAAGTTGAGGGCCAAAAAGTAAATATATGAGGACCAAAGTGTAAAGTTGGTCAAGAAGGTTTCTTCTTAGGCCCAAGTTTTTATACATGAATAATTAGGACCTAAGGATTATGATGGTGAATTTTATTTCTAAATTAAACCTTGTTTGATCGGTCAATTTACGCAAAAACCCAAATTAAGTTGTTAATTGGGCATGGTTCTCAATGTAGGTCAAAATACGTTCCTAAGGCCAAATTGAAAGTCCTAAACCCTAGAGATTATTTTTATATGAATTTTAGAGGGTTTAGTTAATTTTTACCTTGCCTCGAACCACGTGAATTGAAGTGGGTTTATTTTTAGGGTTACAGATTATCATTTAGTTCCTTGGAATTGCTGTAGCCCTTATTGGATCAGATCATCCCACTTTCCTTCTTATTAGGTTATTTTGACCTATGTTTGGACCCTGAGTTACCCTGTTTTCAGATTGGATTGGGAAATTACATTTTTACCCTTTAGTTTCTATTTTCTTTGCGAACTCAGAATCTCTCTGAGCCAAGCCTTTCTAAGGTTATGTAGGAGCTTTTTCCTGCAAATCAGGGTTAAATGGTGCTAGTTTAGGGCTCATGATGAGGTTCTCATCATACCCCCATGCCTAGCTTTTGCTAGTCCCTTAGCAAAAACTTAAGGTTTCAACCCTTGTTCTAGACCATGAAGTTCTTAATAGCTTCAGATAAGTGCTTTTTCATTTAAACTTAGATTAGGTTAGAATGCTAACCATAGGCTTAAAAGGTACTCTAGTACCAATCAAGATCCAAATCTGTCTAGCCTCAGCCTCAGTCCTTAGCAAAGGTTTTTAAGACCCACAAGAACTAACCTAAGGTTTATTGGACTTTGTAGTTAAAGCACCCGTGCTTGAAATGATTTTAGCCCTGGTTCAGTTCGTAGTGCGTTTTGTAAGAGAGAGAGGTAGAAATTTTTTTTGTTTTTGGAGAGTTTTCTCTCTTTTTCTTTTTAATTCTAGCTTAGGATTGGCTTTTCAACACGGTCTGTATCAGATTCCTTGCCCCCATCATCAATCCTCAAGGGTTCCTGGCGATCGATGCTTCGAGATAGCACCACCCATGGCAACCCCCAGAACCCTGGCTATTGAGATTTTGAGATAATCCCATCCATGGTGTTCCGTGGCCGCGTTCAGACCCTGGCAGTTGACACTTCGTGATAATGCCATCCATGGAATCTGAACCAGCAGGGTGCTTACATGCCCCCAGTAGGATATGTGAATATCCTAAGAGACAAGCACCGAGGAGATGATATTTTGTTACGCATCTTTGAGGGGATTTCCCGCCTCTCTGCGCTGGAAACTCGTCCAAATCAACTTGTGTTGATCGGCCGCTCCTACTCTAGGTGTACTTTTCAGAAATTTTTTCGACGCTTCTGCGTGATTTTGATTTTTACGCTTGCTGAATCAGGCTGTGTGTGAGGTTAGGGTGCTTAGGTTACTGAGTCCCGTAAACCAGAAGTTAGTTAGCGAGGTCAAATACTCCCTAAGCCTCGAACCTAGTACTTAAGCTTTTTATTTTCCTCAACCTCTTGAGGATTGTCTAGATCTTAATGGGTACTAAGAGTCTATCAAGAATGCCTAAGGTTTGCGTTCTTACTAATCTTACCAAGCACTTTTCATTTCTTTTCTTGAAAAAAATGGTCTAGACTAAGGTTAATTCCTTAGCTTCTTACTAATGACTATTACTCTTTTCTTTCATCTTTTTGTGCTCCTTTTCATTTTGTTTCTTTTCCTTCTCCTCAAAATTTCCTTTCTCCTCTTATTCTTTTTATTTTGAAAAATTTTTAATTTTTATGGTGTTTTTGGCATATGTGAATTTTTTGTTTAAAACCCTTTTTTTTTTCTACAAGTTTGCACTTATGCCCCCCCATGCCTAAAACTTGCAATGTCCTCATTGTGATTTAGGGGTTTTTATTTACTTAATTTATTCCTTAAGACAGATATTTTTGTGTGTGAATGGGTCGGGATGAATTCTGCGGACGATTTCTAATCTTAGATGCAAGCATCTAAGGTGGAGTCGGCTGTCTTAAAGGGTGAACCTTAAGTGCACAATGGTGTCAGAAAAAAGGTTTTAGATTTTCAAGAAATGACAGGCTGCCTCCCGTTAAGCGCTGAGTTTTACGCCATCGGCCGGGCGCAGTAACTTCAAGGGGAATGGAGGATGAGGGATGATTTAGCCGAATCAGTAGAAGTTACATCAATGAACGGTTTGAGTCTCTGACCATTCACGATGAAAGGTTCGGAATCATGGCTGAGTGAACTGATTTCAATGGCTCCATTTCCAAAAACCTGTCGGACTAAATACGGTTCGACCCACTTGGACCTCAGTTTCCCCGGGAAAAGTTTGAGTCGGGCATCAAAGAGTAAGACCTTTTGACCAGGATGAAAGATCTTTCTCGAGATGTGCTTGTCGTGGAAGGCTTTAACCCGCTCCTTGTAGATTCGCAAGTTCTCGTACGCATCTAGGCGTAATTCATCGATCTCGCTGATTTGGAGTTTTCTGTGGGTTCCAGCCTTGGAAAGATCTAGATTACAGTTCCGTACTGCCTAATAGGCTTTATGCTCCAGTTCTACGGGAAGGTGACATGCCTTTCCGTACACCAGTCTAAAGGGAGACATGCCCAATTGGGTCTTGTGGGCGTCCTATAGGCCCACAATGCTTCCGGAAGTCGGGACGACCAGTCCTTCCTGTCAGGCCGAACAGTGACTTGCAGGATTTTCTTGATCTCCTGATTTGATAGCTCAGCTAGACCATTTGTTTGGGGGTGGTAAGGAGTAGAGATTCGATGAGATACCCCAAATTTGGCCATCAGTGACCTAAACTGAGCATTTGTAAAATGGGCCCCCCCATCCGAGATAATAGCACGGGGAATCCCGAACCTTGAGAAAATGTTTTGATGTATGAACTTAAGAACAATCTTGTGATTGCAGGTTCGGGTCGGTATGGCTTCGATCCATTTGGACACGTAGTCCACCGCAAGCAGAATGTACTCGAAACCATCCGAAACAGGAAAGGGGCCCATAAAATCAATCCCCCAAACATCGAAGATTTCGCATACGAGAATCGGCTGCAAAGGCATCATGTCACGGTGGTTCATGTTGCCCAAAGTCTGGCAACGACTGCATGCCTTGCAGTGACTGTATGCGTCTTTGAAAAGTGTAGGCCAGTAGAAGCCACACTGGAGGACTTTGGATGCAGTTTTATGCCCTGAGAAATGGCCACCGCATGCCTGGTCATGGCAGAAAGATAGGATGTTGCTGATTTCCTCTTCCGGGATGCATCTCCGAATAATTTGATCAGCACCTATGCGGAAAAGGTACGGGTCTTCCCAAATGTAATACTTGGAATCAGAACGCAATTTGTCTTTCTTGGCCTTCGGCCAATCAGACGGTGTCTGATGAGATGCCAAGTAGTTTACTATATCAGCAAACCATGGAAGTCTAGTACCAACAGAAAGCAGGTGCTCATCAGGAAAATGTTCCGTGATGGGTCCGGAAGGGTTGATGATCTCAGAAGGAAGACGGGACAGATGGTCGGCTACCACATTCTGCCTTCCCACCTTGTCGCGAATCTCAAGATCGAATTCTTGCAACAGCAAGATCCAACGGATTAGTCGGGGCTTCGCGTCCTTCTTGGCAAGGAAATGCCTTACAGCCGTGTGATCCGAGTAAATGATGACATGGGAACCCAAAAGATACGATCGGAATTTTTCAAGGGAAAATACTACGGCTAGCAGCTCTTTCTCCGTAACCGTATAGTTACGCTGAGCCTCGTCAAGTGTCTTGCTAGCGTAGTAGATGACCACGGGTTTCCTGTCAGCTTTCTGCCCCAGGACCGCTCCTACAGCAAAGTCAGACGCATCGCACATGATCTCAAAGGGTTGAGACCAGTCAGGGGATTGTAGGATAGGTGCCTGGGTGACTCGGTCACGCAGGTTTTCAAAGGCTAGCGTGCATTCCTTGGATATTTCAAAAGGTACATCCTTAGAGAGAAGAGAAGTCAAGGGGCGCGCGATTTTCGAGAAATCTGGAATGAAACGGCGGTAAAAACCAACGTGCCCTAAAAAGGAACGGATGTCCCTGATCGAGCTAGGTACGGGAAGGTGAGAAATTAGATCAACCTTAGCTCGATCCACCTGGATGCCTTTTTCCGAAATTGAGTGTCCCAGGACAATTCCCTCAAGCACCATGAAATGGCTCTTTTCCCAGGAAAGAACCAAGTTTACCTCAATGCATCGCCTGAGTATCTGGACCAAGTGTTGGAGGCAATCATCAAAAGATTCTCCAAAGACTGAAAAGTCATCCATGAAGACTTCCAGGAAATCACCTACCATATCTGAGAATATGGCAAGCAAGCATTGCTGAAAAGTAGCGGGTGCATTGCAAAGACCGAAAGGCATCCTTCGGAAAGCATACGTTCTGAAGGGGAAGGTAAATGTGGTCTTTACTTGGTCCTCAGGATGGATTGCCACCTGGTTGTAACCGGAGTACCCGTCAAGGAAGCAGAAGAACCTATTTCTCGCTAGTTTCTCGAGAATTTGATCAATGAAGGGTAGTGGGAAATGGTCCTTCTTTGTGGAGGAATTGAGTCGGCGGTAATCTATACAGACTCTCCACGCATTGTCTAATCGGGTAGGAATGATTTCTCCGGTTTCAGTCGTTATGGTGGTGAGTCCTGCCTTCTTAGGCACAACCTGAATTGGGCTCACCCAACGACTATCGGAGATCGGGTAGATGATCCCGGCATCTAACCACTTAATGATCTCCTTTTTCACGACCTCCTGCAGATTAGGGTTCAAACGTCTTTACATTTCACGAGAAGGTCGTGCGCCCTCTTCTGAATATATATGATGAGTACAAAAGGAGGGGCTTATTCCAGTCAAATCATCGAGAGTCCACCCGATGGCTCTGCGATGTTGCTGGAGAACAGTAATCAGACGGGATTCCTGTTTGGAATTGAGGGTGGAATTTATAATCACAGGAAGGGTCTGATTGGAACCCAAAAAGATGTATTTCAAGTGAGCAGGAAGAGGCTTTAACTCGAGGATAGGGTTATCAGCAGCAGCGGGTGGTTCAGTGTAGATGTGAGGTTCAAGGGTAGGAGTTACTGGGTTGTGTATGTTTGGATTTGACTCCTCTGTTTGCGGGTCAAGATCTTTCTGTGATTGATGAGGCATAATCGAGTCATTTTGGAGGTGTGACTCATCAACCAAAATCCTAATGTCACAAATCTGTTCGATGACACCGCAATTAATTCCTTGTTGGGCCTTAAATATATCAATTTTTAAGGTTTGATCTCCAAATTTAAGCTCTATTTGGCCCTCCTCACAGCTGATGTTGGCTCTAGCAGTAGCCAAGAAAGGTCTCCCTAGAATGATTGGTGTATCCCTAGGGTTTTTAGGTGCGTCCATATCTAAGACTATAAAGTCCACTGGGAAATAGAAATCCCGCACTCTTACGATAACATCCTCGAGAATCCCTTTTGGTGACTTTATAGATCGATCTGCTAATTGTAATGTCACCTCGGTTGGTTTTAGCTCAGATTCTTCTAGATGGTCAAGTAAGGATGTGGGTATTAGGTTTATGGATGCACCTAAGTCTAGCAAAGCTCTATCAAATTGGGTAGCACCTATCTTGCAGGAAATCAGGGGAGTACCAGGATCTTTTGCCTTGGGTGGGAGTTTACTGAGGATTACAGAGCTGGCTTGCTCTGATAGAACAATTGGGCTCCCACCCTTGGTTCGCGGCTTACGCTAGGGTGTACACACATTCTTTAAAAATCGTGCGTAAGCTGGTACGTGGCGGATTGCATCCATCAAGGGGATGTTTATGTGGACCTGCTCAAAGAGCTTGACCAGGTCCTCCTCAGGTGCCACGGGCTTGGTGGTCTTCTTTCCCTTGGTCAAGGCCTCGGGAAACGGGATCTTGGTTGGTTCTTCTAGGATAGGTCCTGGTTGTGGATCTGGGATAGGGGTGGGGACATCCTGGATTACTGTCCTAGGCTTGGGATCACTACCAGGCTTGGAGTGGTTCGGATGAGGTGGGTCTTGGGTTCCCTTACCACTACGGGTCGTTACGGAATTAAGTCCTGCCTGGTTTTGGTTGGGATTGGGTAAGATAGCTTGCTGCTGGTAACTTGCAAAAGAAGTGGAGGCCTCTATCCCGTCAGGTGAAGGAACAGAGGGGGCCTGATAGATCATATGGGCATGGCCCGGGTTTGGGTTCATAACGCGCCGCTGGGTTGGCACGTTATTAGGATTAGGTAGAGGTTGGGAAGGAAGAGTACCTGGCTGGCGAGAGTTTGCCAACTGGGTCAATTGGTTTCGGACCTCTGTAAGTTCGTCCTTGTGTTGTTTCTGGATAGCCGCATTCGTTCTTTGAATGTCAGCCAGGGTCTAAAGGATAAGGGACATTTGATCTTGATTTGGCCCAGATGGATAAGTAGGGTTGGGCCGAGGCTGAGGCGGCTGGTAAGGACGAGGAGGTTGTGGGCGGGGTTGGAAGGATGGTCTTTGGGTTTGGGAATTTCCCGCCCACTGAAAGTTAGGATGGTTACGCCATCCAGGATTATAGGTGTTGGAGAATGGGTCGTTCTGGATGGCGTTGAGGTCCTCGCAGGTCTGAGGAACCTCCAGAGAGTTAGAGAAAGAGGGAATGGAATTTCCTTGGCAGGTGTAGAAGGAATCGGAGGGACCTCCAGGCAAAGATTCGGATGATGGGTCCATCCTAGGAGAAGATCGATGGAGAATGTTTTGCACAGTTTCCCTTGTGGAAGGAGGCTGTGTGAAAGGGTTATGCGCAGAGGTGGCTCGCTGCAGATGCTGAGTCAGCTCATCCACCTTCTTTTCGATAATCGAGACCTTGTCCAATCGACTGGCCATTAACTCTAAGTCGACTGATGCGGACAGGCCCTGCGTCTCGTGTGCTCCCCTGAGATTCGTCGCTGCGCGGGTATTCGTCCTGTCGAATAATCCCATGGAGTCATTGTTGATGGAGTTCTCGCACATGTTTTCGAGAATCTCCCACACGGTGTCTTCATGTTGACCCATGATATTTCCTCCGCAGGTTGCATTGACGAAAAGACGAATGTCCTCACGGAGTCCCTGGTAAAAGGATTGGACTTGTTCCCATTTAGGAACTCCGTGATGGGGGCACTTTCTCATGAGATCCTGAAAACGATCCCATGCCTCATGGAGAGGTTCCCCTGTTTGTTGGGTGAAGTGTGTAATCTGATGGCGCAAGGCGTTGGTCCGTCCAACAGGGAAGAACTTTTTTAGGAACTCGGACTGAAGTTCTTCCCAATTGTTGATCGGCCGGGTCTGAGTTTTGTACCAATGGGCGGCCTTGTCCATAAGAGAAAAGGAGAACATCTTCATGAGAAGAATATCCCGATTTTGTGCGTCTGACCCAAAAGTTTGGGCCAGATGCTTTAGTTGCTTGATGTGCTGGAAGGGATCTTCAGAATTAAGCCCATGGAATTTAGGTATAGCATGAATAATATTGGGCTTCAATTCAGAATCAGGTCCTCCAATCGGGATTCTGACTCGAGGCTCAACGGCCACCGCAGCAGGATTGTAGTGGTCCCGTATCATGGGGCGCTGCGGTGGGTGCACAAAGTTTTGGAAGAGGTCGTTGAGTCGCTGGAGCTGGTGCTCCAGATTGTTTTCTTCCTCAACTGGCTGAGCCATGATGGGGGAAGAAGAAGAACTTGGTTCTGAATCAGAAGAGAGAATAAAGTGAGGGGGTTGCTGCACAAACACGGGTGTCGAGGCTTGGCCTTGACGAGAGTGAATTTGTAAAGGAGGTCTTAAGGGTGGTCTTAAGGACCTCCTACTGTACATGCACTGTTGGAAGAGATGAGTTTAGAAGGTGCTGGACCCAATCAAGACACCCAAGAATGTGTTGGGTGACTATAGAGGTGCGGGGCAGATGGACCCCTTGATCAGAAAGATCGACCACCTGAGAATTACCTGGGCAGTCAGAGAGGGTGAGTCCCGCGAAGACCCCTACACGGTAGAGCGTCCCCACGGGTTACAGGGTTTCCCCCACCCGACCTCTCTTGTCACTGCGGTTCCAGGTAGACCAGAATAGGGATCTTGACCTCTTAAGTCTACCAATTTTAGTTCAAGAGCAAGGTGCTTAGGGTTCCACTTGAACTTTAGTCTTTTAAGTGCAAAGAGTGACCTAATTTGAAGGTTAGTTGACCCAAATGGTCAACTTTACCTGCCAGTTTTGCTTATTAGGTCTTGTCTTTTAGGGTTCAAGTGTTTAAAGAGCCAATCTTATTTTAGGGTTTCTTTGGATAGGTATTTTCAATCAATGGTTTAGGCACACTACTTTTGGATTTTCTCCATTCTTGATTTAAGTAGTGTGTCTCTAAAACCCTAATGTTGAATCTTATGTTGGCTCTATTTGGTCCAGTTAGTTCTTTGTTGGGTAATTAGGGCTCAAGCAAGAATGTGTTAGCCCTTAAATACCCTTAATAGTGTGCAGGAATAATGGGTTGAAAACATGTAACTTTTTATGGTTTACTAAGTATAGAAGACAGGTTAGCCCTATATTGCTTGTTCTTTTCTTTTCTTCCTCTTTAGAATTTAGGGGTTGAGAGGATAGAAAATTACCTGTCCTCGGAGTGGTTGTCGTGCGGTTGCTTGTCTTCTTGATTTCCTGTAGCTGCACAAACGAGAGGAGATTATTAAAAAAAAAGAATGTTTACCTCTAGAATAGCCGTTGCTCCCCGGCAACGGCGCCAACTGGCGGACGGTGGCAGCAACTAGCTTTTCTTAAGTCGTTGTAGTACAGATAGTTATTGCCATCATTTGCTAATATTTGTTACTCGGAAAATACAATTCTCCCGAGGTCGAACTCAGGGAGCAAGTCGTATTCTAGAGATATACATGTTCTATTACAAAAATAAAGAGAGAGAGAGAGAGATGAAAGTTTGGCTTCTTCTTCTCTTCTTTCTTCCTCTTTTTCTTCTTTTTATTTTCTTTGTTTCTTCTTTTCTTGCTTCAGATCTTCCTCCCGTGCTCTTCTTCTTCTTTTCTTCTTCTTTGTCATCTTCTTCTTCCTCTTGTTTCTTCACTTGGCTGCTCTGTGTTCCTCTCTTTCCACTGCCTCGCCTTCCTTCTTCTTCTTTGCCTTCTCCTGTCTTCAGGACGTCGTTTGATTTGAAAATCAGACGACTTAAACCGCTTATTGCTACAGTGTCTCCCTTAGCTTCCTTCTTATTCACCTGTGCCTGCACGCTCAAGAGTTCAGAGTCAGAGGGCAAAAACCTACTCTACCCCACTCCCCCGCGCGTCTCTTTCTCTCTGAGTTTGCTCTTAGGACAGCTCTCCCAAAGCAACCGGGTAATCGGGTACGAGTCGCGCCCGGGTCCAGGCCCACCGGCGTGCGGTGGTGGGCGAGGAGTGCAGGTCGGGTTAATCGGGTCGGGCCAGGTCCGCGGAGCGTGATCACGGACGAGGCCGGGTCAGGTGAGAGGGACCTCACCCCGTGGTCAGGAGGCGAACAGCATAAGGCACTTTTTGCCTTTATGAGCCCGCGCGCCTCTGAAAAGTTCCGAGGTGGGACTAAATGTCCCACCCCAATTGAGCGCTCGCAGCGGAGGGAGCAGCAGGCAATCGTGGCTTCACGCGAGGCCTTCGCCTCAACTGCGAGCCTGGGACGCTTCGCGGAGACGCCCCGTGCAACCTGGGAGTCGAACCTGGGCGAAGGTGTGCCTGCACCTGCAGGTGAAGGAGCTCTGCCTACTCAGTAATGGCGAAGGTGGGCGAGTGAAACGTTGTGCTCGAGAGATAACCGGGTTTTATTGTTATAGCGTTGTAGTATATCCAGTTATTATCAACATTTCAAATATAAAATTTTTTTTTTTTTTTACTCGGAAAAGAGTTCCCGAGGTCGAACTCAGGGAGCAAGTTGTACTCTAGAGATACATGTTTCTTTTACAAAAAAAAAAATAAAGAAAGAGAGAGAAAGAAATTGTTGTCTTTTCTTCTTTTCTCTTTGCTTCTCCTCGTCTCAGATCTTCTGTTATCCTCTTCTTCTTTATCTGCAGTGGTGATGTTCTTCTTCTGCAGTGGTGATGTTCTTCTTCCTCCTTCAGCTGTTCCTGCTCTTCTTCTTTGAGTTCTTCCCTGTGTTCTCCTCTGCCTCGCCTTCTTCTGTTGTTCTTCAGATTTTTCCTGTCAGGACGTCGTCTCTCCTTCTTTCTTCTTTTCCCTTCAGGGCGTCGTCTGATTTTCCAATCAGACGACTTAAACCGCTTGTTGCTACAGTGTCTCCCTCAGCTTCCTTCTTCTTCCGCGGTCCTTCTTCTTCACCTGTGCCTGCACACTTCAGAGTTTTACGTCAGAGGCAAAACCTACTCTACCCTCCCCCCCCCCCCCCCCGCGTATCTCTCTCTCCCAGAAACTGCTCATGGGATAGCTCTCCCAGAGCTGCCGGGTAGTCGGGTACGGGTCGCGCCCGGGTCCAGGCCCACCGGCGTGCGTGGTGGGCGAGGAGTGCAGGTCAGTCTAAGTCAGGTCGGGTCAGGTCCGCGGGGCGTGAGCGCGGACGAGACCGGGTAACCGGGCGGGTGAAGGGGACCTCACCCCGTGTGCTGAGGCAGTAAGCCCCCAGCACTTTTGCGTCTTATATCGCTGCGCCTCTTCAGACTTTTCCGAGGTGGGACTAAATGTCCCACCTCAATTGCGCGCCCGTAGCGGGGAAAGCAGCGGGCGATCGCGGCGTCACGCAAAGCCTTCGCCTTAGCTGCGAGCCTGATGTTTTGTCGAAATGCCTCGCAAGGCCTGGGAGTCGAATCTGGGCGTGGCGCGCCTGCAGCTGCAGGCGGAAGCAGCTCCTTCTGCACGGCAATGGCGGCGGAGGTCGGGTGTCCTGTTCACAGAAAAATGGCCTCTCGGCCTAATCAGAAGGTACCGGGAGCTTCGCCAGGGTGCGGCGAAGCTCGTGTAGGTGGTGGCGAGGCGTGGGGCGGCGTGCAAGGGCTGCCCTAGGTCGGACTGTGGGTCGGAGGATGGGTTTGTTGGGGGGAGTGTTACGGAGGTGTGGAGTGGCAGTGAAGGGGTGGGGGGTGCTCAGTGTGATGAGGCGGAGGTTCTGCGGTGGTCGGCGAGCCGTGTGGGTTGCTGGGGTGATGGGAACGGCTCGCCGGAGGATGGCCGGAGACGAAGGGGGTGACGGTGGACAGGAGCGGTCGAGGGTTTAATCAAATAAAAGACAGTGGGGAAAAGAAAGAGGGGGAGATGGGAGGAGTTCTGACCTAGCTATGGAGACGAAAGGGGCCGGGGCAGGGCGACAGTCGTATCGACTGTCGCTGGAGAAGAAGATGCCCAGGGAAGGGGCGGCGGCGAGCAGAGAGCCGGAGATGCGCCAACTGGGTACGGCGTGGCGCGGGAAGAGCAGGGGAGGAAGTCTTTGCTGCTGGTATTGCGGCAGAGCGAAGAGGAGGAGGAGGAACCGCCGGAGCTGGTGGGCGTCTGCCGGAGGGAGAGGAGAGGAAAGTTGGGGGTTTTCTCCGTCAGATCCGAGCTGCCGAGGTCGGTGGAGCGAGGGGGTATTTATAGGGATCAAAACAGGGAGGAAGGCGGAGGGAGACGACGTGTCTCCCTCGCCGGAGGACGCCGGAGATGGAAACCCATACCGTCCGTGCGTTCGCACGGCCGGTATGGTGGGTTACAGCGACCAGGGGGGTGTCCCTGCGACAGCTGACGACGCAGGGCACCCCCGGTTTACTTGCCAGGCTCTCCCCCTCACCCTGCGCGGCGCCATGCTCCGCGCAAGGTCGCCGGAGCATGGTGCTGGCAGGTTTTGCAGGGGGGACCTGAACGCAAAGAACGAAGGAGAGTTAGGGGCCAAAATGCGAGGGTTCAAAAGTTGAGGGCCAAAAAGTAAATATATGAGGACCAAAGTGTAAAGTCGGTCAAGGAGGTTTCTTCTTAGGCTCAAGTTTTTATACATGACTAATTAGGACCTAAGGAATCTGGTGGTGAATTTCATTTCTATATTAAACCTTGTTTTACTGGTCAATTTATGGGAAAACCCAAATTAAGTTATTAATTGGGCATGGTTCTCAATGTAGGTCAAAATGGGTTCTGAAGGCCACATTGAAGGTTCTAAACCCTAGAGATTATTTTTCTATGAATTTTAGAGGGTTTATTCTATTTTTACTTTGCCTCGAACCTCGTGAATTGAAGTGGGTTGTTTTAGGGTTACAGATTATCATTTAGTTCCTTGGAATTGCTGTAGCCCTTGCTAGATCATTTCATCCCACTTTTATTCTTATTAAGTTGCTTTGACCTATGTTTGGGCCCTGAATTACCCTGTATGCAGATTATACTGGTAAAATTACATTTTTACCCCTTATGACTTGTTTTCTCCTTAAACTCAGAATTCTCTGAGTTAAGCCTTTCCTTGAGTTATGTAGGAGCATTTATCCTTTGTATTAGGTCAAAATGAGCTAGTTATGGCTCATGATGAGGTTCTCATCATACCCCCATGCCTAGCTTTTGCTAGTCCCTTAGCAAAAACTTAAGGTTTCAACCCTTGTTCTAGACCATGAAGTTTTTAATAGTTTTAGATAAGTGCCTTTTTTATTTGAGCATAGATTAGGTTAGAATGCTGACCATAGGCCTAAAAGGTACTCTAGTACTAATCAAGATCCAAATCTGTCTAGCCTTAGCCTCAGTCTTTAGCAAAGGTTTTTAAGGTCCACAAGAACTAACCTAAGGTTTATTGGACTTTGTGGTTAAAGCACCAGTGCTTGAAATGATTTTAGCCCTGGCTCAGTTCGCAGTGCGTTTTGTAAGAGAGAGATAGAAAGTTTTTCTGTTTGGAGAGTTTTCTCTCTCTTTTTTCTTTTTAGTTCTAGCCTAGGATTGGCTTTTCAACACGGTCTGTATCAGATTCCTTGCTCCCATCATCAATCCTCAAGGGTTCCTGGCGATCGATGCTTCGAGATAGCACCGCCCATGGCAACCCCCGGAACCCTGGCTATTGAGATTTCGAGATAATCCCGTCCATGGTGTTCCGTGGCCGAATTCAGACACTGGCAATTGACACTTCGAGATAATGCCATCCATGGAATCTGAACCAGTAGAGTGCTTACATGCCCCCAGTAGGATATGTAAATATCCTAAGAGACAAGCACCGAGGAGATGATATTTTGTTACGCATCTTCGAGGGGATTTCCCGCCTCTCCGCGCTGGGAACTCGTCCAAATCAACATGTATTGATCGGCCGCTCCTATTCTAGGTGTTCTTTTCAGAATTTTGCGACGCTTCTGCGTGATTCTGAATTTTACGCTTACTGAACTAGGCTGCGTGTGAGGTTAGGGTGCTTAGGTTACTGAGTCCCGTAAACCAAAAATTAGTTAACGAGGCCAAATACTCCCTAAGCCCTAGACCTAGTACTTCAGCTTTTCATTTTCCTCAACCTCTTGAGGATTGTCCAGATCTTAATGGGTACTAAGAGTCTATTCAAGAATGCCTAAGGTTTGCATTCTTACTAATCTCATTGTGCACTTTTCAGTTATTTTCTTGAATGAGGTCTAGAACTTAGGTTAATTCCTTAGTTCCTTACTAATGACTATCACCTTTTCTCATAATTTTGTGCTCCTTTTTCATTTTGTTTCTTTTCTCCTTCACAAAATTTCCTTCTCCTTTTATTCCTTTTTTGAATTTTTTTTTTTTTTAATTTTTTTATGGTGTTTTTGGCATATGTGAATTTTTTGTTTGAAACCTTTTCTTACAAGTTTTGCACTTTCATACCCCCCCATGCCTAAGATTTGCAATGTCCTCATTGTAACCTAGGGGGTTTTTATTTAACTTAGTTCATTCCTTAAGACAGAAATTTGGATGAGTGAATGGGTCGGGGTGACTGTTGCGGACGATTTCTAATCTCAGATGCAAGCACCTGAGGTGGAGTCGGCTGTCTTAAAGTGTGAACTTCAAGTGCAAAAAGGTGTCAGAACAAGTTTCAGGTTTTCAAAGAGAATGACGGGCTGCCTCCCGTTAAGCGCTAAGTTTTACGCCATCGGCTGGGCGCAATAAGCTCAAGGGGAAAGGAGGATATAAGATGCTTCAGCTAAATCAGTAGAAGTTACATCAATGAACGGCTTGAGTCTCTGATCGTTCACGATGAAAGGTTCAGAATCGTGGCTGAGTGGACTAATTTCGATTGCTCCATTTCCAAAAACCTGTCGGACCAAATATGGTCAGACCCACTTGGATCTCAGTTTTCCTGGGAAGAGTTTTAGTCGGGCATCAAAGAGTAGGACCTTTTGACCAGGATGAAAGATCTTTCTCGAGATGTGTTTGTCGTGGAAGGCTTTAACCCGCTCCTTGTAGATTTGCGAGTTCTCGTACGCGTCTAGGCGTAATTCATCGATCTCGCTGATTTGGAGTTTTCTGTGGGTCCCAGCCTTGGAAAGATTTAGATTACAGTTCCGTACTGCCCAATAGGCTTTATGCTCCAGTTCTACAGGAAGGTGGCATGCCTTCCCGTACACCAGTCTAAAGGGAGACATGCCCAATTGGGTCTTGTGGGCGGTCCTATAGGCCCACAATGCTTCCGGAAGTCGGGACGACCAGTCCTTCCTGTCAGGTCGAACAGTGACTTGCAGGATTTTCTTGATCTCCCGATTAGACAGCTCAGCTAGACCATTAGTTTGGGGGTGGTAAGGAGTAGAGATTCGGTGAGACACCCCGTATTTGGTCATCAGTGACCTAAACTGAGCATTTGTGAAATGGGTCCCCCCATCAGAGATTATTGCACGAGGAATCCCGAACCTTGAGAAAATGTGTTGATGAATGAATTTGAGAACGATTTTGTGATCACAGGTTCGGGTCGGTATGGCTTCGATCCATTTGGACACGTAGTCCACAGCCAACAGAATGTATTCGAAACCATCCGAAACAGGAAAGGGGCCCATAAAATCAATCCCCCAAACATCAAAGATTTCGCATACCAGAATCGGTTGCATAGGCATCATGTCGCGATGGCTCATGTTGCCCAAAGTCTGGCAACGACTGCATGCCTTGCAGTGATTGTATGCGTCTTTGAACAGTGTGGGCCAGTAAAAGCCGCACTGGAGGACTTTTGATGCGGTTTTATGCCCGGCGAAATGGCCACCGCATGCCTGGTCATGGCAGAAAGAGAGGATACTGTTGAATTCCCCTTCCGGGACACATCTCCGGATGATCTGATCGGCACCTATGCGGAAGAGGTACGGGTCTTCCCAAATGTAATACTTGGCATCGGAGCGTAATTTGTCTTTCTTGGCCTTCGGCCAATCGGACGGGATCTGATGAGATGCCAAGTAATTTACTACATTAGCAAACCATGGAAGGCTCGTACCAATAGTCAGCAGGTGCTCATCGGGAAAATGCTCAGTGATGGGTCCGGAAGGGTCAATTAATTCAGAAGGAAGACGGGACAAGTGATCAGCTACCACATTTTGCTTTCCCGCTTTGTCGCGAATCTCAAGGTCAAATTCTTGCAACAGCAAGATCCATCGGATTAATCGAGGTTTCGCGTCCTTCTTTGCAAGGAGATGCCTCACAGCTGTGTGATCCGAGTATATGATGACACGGGAACCCAGAAGGTACGATCTGAACTTTTCTAGGGCAAATACTACAGCTAGCAGCTCTTTCTCAGTAACCGTATAGTTACGCTGAGCCTCATCGAGTGTTTTGCTGGCGTAGTAAATGACCACAGGTTTCTTGTCAATTTTCTGTCCCAAAATCGCTCCTACAGCGAAGTCGGATGCATCACACATGATCTCAAAGGGTTGAGACCAATCAGGGGACTGTAGGATCGGGGCTTGGGTGACTCGATCACGTAGGATTTCAAATGCTTGAGTGCATTCCTTGGAAATTTCAAAAGGAACATCCTTGGAGAGAAGAGTGGTCAGGGGGCGCGCGATTTTTGAAAAATCAGGGATAAATCATCGATAAAAACCGACATGCCCTAAAAAGGATCGGATGTCCCTGATCGAGCTAGGCATAGGAAGGTGAGAAATCAGATTAACCTTAGCTCGATCCACTTGGATACCTTTCTCCGAAATTGAGTGTCCCAGGACAATCCCCTCAGGCACCATGAAATGGCTCTTTTCCCAGGAAAGAACCAAATTCACATCGATGCACCGCCTGAGTATCTGGACCAAGTGCTGGAGGCAATCGTCGAATGATGCTCCGAAAACTGAAAAGTCATCCATGAAGACTTCCAGATAATCACCTACCATATCTGAGAATATGGCAAGCATGCATCGCTGAAAAGTAGCGGGTGCATTGCAAAGACCGAAAGGCATCCTTCGGAAAGCGTATGTTCCGAAGGGGCAGGTGAACGTGGTCTTTTCTTGGTCCTCAGGATGGATTGCCACCTGGTTGTAACCGGAGTACCCGTCAAGAAAGTAGAAGAACCTATTTCCCGCAAGTTTTTCGAGAATTTGATCAATGAAGGGTAGTGGGAAATGATCCTTCTTCGTGGAGGAATTTAGTCGGCGGTAATCTATACAAACTCTCCACGAGTTGGCTAATCGGGTAGGAATGATTTCTCCGGTCTCAGTCGTTATAGTGGTGAGTCCTGCCTTCTTGGGCACGACCTGAATTGGGCTCACCCAATGACTATCGGAGATCGGGTAGATGATTCCGGCATCTAACCACTTGATGATCTCCTTTTTCACGACCTCCTGCAGATTGGGGTTTAAGCGTCTCTGCATTTCACGAGAAGGTCGTGTGCCCTCTTCTTAATAGATATGATGAGTACAATAAGAGGGACTTATTCCAGTCAAATCATCGAGAGTCCATCCGATGGCTCTGCGATGTTGCTGGAGGACAACAATCAGACGGGATTCCTGTTCAGGACTGAGGTTGGAATTGATAATCACAGGAAGGGTCTGATTAGAACCCAAAAAGACGTATTTCAAGTGAGCAGGAAGGGGTTTCAGTTCGAGGATGGGGTCATCAGCAGCAGCGGGTGGTTCAGTATAGATGTGAGGTTCAAGGGTGGGAGTTACTGGGTTGTTCATATCTGGATTCGGCTCCTCTGTTTGCGGGTCAAGATCCTTCTGTGGTTGATGAGGCATAATCGAGTCATTCTGGAGGTGTGATTCATCAACCAAAGTCTTGATGTCACAAATTTGTTCGATGACACCGCAATTAATTCCTTGTTGGGCCTTGAATATATCAATTTTCAGTGTTTGATCTCCAAACTTAAGCTCTATTTGGCCCTCCTCACAGCTGATGTTGGCTCTAGCAGTAGCCAAGAAAGGTCTCCCTAGAATGATTGGTGTATCCCTAGGGTTCTCAGGTGCATCCATATCTAAGACTATAAAGTCCACTGGAAAATAGAAATCCCGCACTCTTACGATAACATCCTCGAGAATCCCTTTTGGTGACTTTATAGATCGATCTGCTAATTGTAATGTC
The DNA here is from genome assembly GCA_037157565.1 of Thalassia testudinum. NCBI lineage: Eukaryota > Viridiplantae > Streptophyta > Magnoliopsida > Alismatales > Hydrocharitaceae > Thalassia > Thalassia testudinum. The sequence continues at coordinate 4,146,632 of JAZHRO010000076.1, forward strand.
ACCTCGGTTGGTTTTAGCTCAGATTCTTCTAGATGGTCAAGTAAGGATGTGGGTATCAGGTTTATGGATGCACCTAAGTCTAACAATGCTCTATCAAATTGGGTACCACCTATCTTACAGGAAATCAGGGGAGTCCCAGGATCTTTTGCCTTGGGTGGGAGTCTACTAAGGATTACAGAGCTGTCTTGCTCTGACAGAACAATTGGGCTCCCTCCCTTGGTTCGCGGCTTACGCTGGGGTGTACATATATTCTTTAGAAATCGTGCGTAAGCTGGTACGTGGCGGATTGCATCTATCAAGGGGATGTTTATGTGGACCTGCTCAAAGAGCTTGACCAGGTCCTCCTCAGGGGCCACGGGCTTGGTGGTCTTCTTTCCCTTGGTCAGGGCCTCGGGAAACGGGATCTTGGTTGGTTCTTCTAGGATAGGTCCAGGTTGTGGATCCGGAACGGCGGTATCTTGGATAATTATTCTAGGGTCATGGTTATCAGGCTTGGAGGGGTTTGGATAATGCGGGTCTTGAGTTGTTTTACCACTACGTGTTGTTACAGAATTTAATCCGGCCTGATTTTGGTTTGGGTTTGGTAAGAGGGGTGGCTGCTGCTGAAATCCCGCATAAGAAGTTGAGGCTTCCATCTCGTCTGGAGATGGAGCAGTAGGGGCCTGATAAATCCATTGGGTGTTGTAACGACCCGGTTCCCGAGTCCCTACGAGACACGCGAACCGGACCGACTCGACTAATCCCAAGGCCTAGTCGTCCAACGAGGAAGTAACCAAAAGACAGTAAAATAAACCACATTCAGCATGAATATAACTAACAGTAAGAAAGTACAGCAGTAAGGAAAGAAACTACTACAGCAGGTACCACCACAACAGTAAAACAGCATTTATCATATAACAAGAACTGCAGGTAAAGAAGGTACAGCGGAAAAAAAACTACTCACTAGAACAGAAACAAAAAGGGGTACAAAAGCTGTGGTAACTCTACTGGACCCTACTCGGCCCAGCGTCCTCTGCAGCCGCCGACCCTAGCTGCTCAACACCTGGTCCTGAAAAAGGTAACGAGTGTAACACGTCAGCAAAACGCTGAGTAGAGTGGCAAACTAACTAAAGGCAACAGTAGAGTGTACAGTAGCTGTTATGTTCTATTACTTCCTTTATTCACATCTTTCAATTTTTCTCACTATTTCATTTATTTCTCAGATCCTTTACTTGATCTCGAATGTCCTCGTGGGAACGATCTTGATTGCAGTCTTTTCCAAAAGTAGAAGTAGCACGTGGTGATCTCCTGGGCGGGAGAGTCCCCCGTGGTGATCCTACCCTCAGTCAACCACCCCAAGGTCACTGACAGACGTAACGGTGACTACGGCACGCGCGATAAACGCACAGGTAGCTAGCCCGCACTGGCACGCGGTCAGTCGTTTTCGTTAACGGGTGAGCCCAAAGCACAGCACGGAACCAGGGCAGAGCCCTCTCAGTAACAGGGGTCCAACCCCTCCACAGTAACCAAACCGGGGCCTTGCCCCTCCACAGTCCGCGCACCCTCGCCTGACTACCCTGGTTTGCCCTAGTGGGCTTAACAAGTCGGTGAAGGAGGCTAGCAGAACCCCGGGGCCCGTGGGGTAGCTAGTACTCTCCTAACACTACTAGCTCTCCTCGGTACTACGTACACGAGGGCCAACAAGTCGGTACAGAGCGGCCAAGCCTAACCCCGGGTCCCAGGGGCGGCTGGCCCCACTCTGCACTAAACAGGTACAGGTACTTCCCTTGGTACTGCGTACCCAAGAGACAGTACAACTACATCTCAGTTCCATTCCCTTTTCCTTTCCAGGAGTTCCACTCCTAATTCCCTGTAGGGTTCCAGCTCTTTATCTCAGAACATCATATGTTTCACTTTCCAGATTCACGTTCTCAAAATCCATGATCTCAAACATGTTTCTTTATTCATAACAGGCAGCTGTTAATTAAATTTACAGGCAGCTTTATATATTCCTTTCCATTTTTCCAAGACTGCAGTAATATACATTCCACTAGTTTTTCCATCCTAGGATTCATACCATATCCTAGGATCTATCATACAATCTAGTTTTCCGACCCTAGGATTCATGCAACACCTAGGAGCTATCATTCCATATATTTCTCATTCCTAGGATTCATGCAATGCCCTAGGTTCTAGTTATGGTTCCATACTTTAACAGATTTTGTTAATACTTCAAGCCACTCTACCAGGTACAACGGGAGTAATGGGGGCGTGATCGGGAATCCCGCGTGCCTCCGTGACTCTCAAGACTGCAACCGAACGAGGTCCTATCACAAGGATCAAACACAAGGAGTGTCTCAGAACAGTGTATAGCTACTGTAGGCGGGTAGAGGAATTAATTCTGAAACGAACGCAACTCGAATCGCGGAAAACGGAGCCCAAACGGGCCCTAAACGGGTCGAGAAAGACGATACTGTGCAAAATCAGACGTCTGGAACTCATTCCAGACGTCTTAAATGGTGGATCAGAGAATTACCTGTTCAGCTTATTCCCCGGACGTCCAGAAGTCTGTAGGGACGTCTTTCCTATCCCCCAGACGTCCGATGGTCCACACGGACGTCTGTATATCACTCCCGCCGTCTGGTACAACTTCCATACGTCTGATTCGCAAAGGATGGCGAATCAGCGAACCTGCGCACAGCCAACCCCCCTCCCTCAGTACGGTCAGTCGACAAGAAGGAAGAAGAAAGCAGAAACTCACCTTTCAGACGTCTGTATGATCTTACAGACGTCGACCCTGCCGCCTGGATATCCACCCAGACGTCTGATTCTGGAAATTTTTCCAGAATCAGAACCCTGCTCGGCCTCCGCTCGCGATGCCGCCCGCGTCGCACCTCGAGCGTCTGCTGCTCAGCCCGCAGCAGGTCCCTCTCCGCGTCGCTCCGCGCCCCCTGCGCCCTCCGCCGGCCGGCCAAGCCGCTCCGGCGAGCTCGCCCTCGCGGCAGAGCCCCGACCTCGCACACCGCACCTCCTCCGCGCTCACTGCGGCTGCCGCTGCCGCCCTCGCGTCCGCTCACTCTCGCGCACAGGAAGGAGAAGAAGGAGGAGACTGTGGAGACGGGAGGGGAGGCGCGCCCCCTTTTAACGCCACGCGGAGAGGAGAGAGAGAAGACGGCAGGCCGCCTGCAGCCGCAGAGAAAAGAGGGAATATGCGGCCTGCGCGCTCAGGCGCGCAGGCGACTCGCGTGTGTCGAAAATAACGGATTCCCAGACGTCTGGAAACGATCCCGGACGTCTGGTCAGACGTCTGGATGTGATCCCAGACGTCTGTTCCGACGTCTGGGCCACCTCCCAGACGTCTTAAAAGGCGTCTGGGGCACGCGTTCGTTACAGGCGTGGCCTAAATTTGGATTCATAATGCGCTTCTGGGTTGGCACGTTATTTGGGTTAGGAAGAGGTTGGGAAGGGAGGGTGCCTGGCTGGCGAGAATTTGCCAACTGGGCCAGTTGAGTTTTAACTTCTGTAAGCTCGTCCTTGTGCTGTTTTTGAATAGCCGCATTCGTTTTTTGAATGTCAGCCAGAGTCTGAAGGATTAGGGACATTTGATCCTGATTTGGCCCTGATGGATAAGTAGGGTTGGGCTGAGGCTGAGGCGGCTGGTAATGACGAGAGGGCTGTGGGCGGGACTGAAAAGGTGGTCTTTGGGTTTGGGAATTTCCCGCCCACTGAAAATTGGGATGGTTTCGCCATCCAGGATTGTAAGTGTTGGAGAATGGGTCATTCCGGATGGCGTTGAGGTCCTCGCAGGTCTGAGGAACCTCCTGAGAATCAGGGAAAGGGGGAATGGAGTTCCCCCGGCTGGTGTAGAAAGGATCGGATGATCCTCTGATCCAAGAATCAGATGGGGATGGATATGGATCCATCCCAGGGGAAGATCGGTGGAGGATGTTTTGCACAGTCTCCTGTGTGGAAGGAGGTTGTGCAAAGGAGTTACGCGCGAAGGTGGCTCGCTGCAAGTGCTGAGTCAGCTCATCCACCTTCTTTTCAATGATTGAGACCTTGTCCAATCGACTGGCCATTAATTCCAGGTCGACTGATGCGGACAGGCCCTGCGTCTCATGTGCTCCCTTAAAATTCGTCGCTGCGCGGGTATTCGTCCTGTCGAATAATCCCATGGAGTCATTGTTGATGGAATTCTCGCACATGTTTTCGAGAATCTCCCATACGGTGTCTTCATGTTGACTCATGATGTTTCCTCCGCAAGTTGCATTGACGAAAAGGCGGATGTCCTCACGGAGTCCCTGGTAAAAAGATTGGACTTGTTCCCATTTAGGAACTCCGTGATGGGGGCACTTTCTCATGAGATCCTGAAAACGATCCCATGCCTCATGTCGAGGTTCTCCTGATTGTTGAGTGAAGTGTGTAATCTGATGGCGCAAGGCGTTGGTCCGACCAACGGGAAAAAACTTTTTCAAAAACTCGGATTGAAGTTCTTCCCAAGTGTTGATCGGCCGGGTCTGAGTTTGATACCAATGGGCGGCCTTGTCCATAAGAGAAAAGGAGAACATCTTCATGAGAAGAATATCCCGATTTTGCGCATCTGATCCAAAAGTGTGGGCCAGATGCTTTAGCTGTTTGATGTGCTGGAAGGGATCTTCAGAATTAAGCCCATGGAATTTAGGTATAGCATGAATCATGTTGGGCTTTAATTCGGAATCAGGTCCTCCAGTCGGGATTCTGACTCGAGGCTCAATGCCACCGCAGCAGGATTGTAGTGGTCCCGCATCATAGGACGCTGCGGTGGGTGCACGAAGTTTTGGAAGAGGTCATTGAGTCGCTGGAGCTGGTGCTCCAGATTATTTTCTTCCTCAACTGGCTGAGCCATGATGGGGGAAGACGAAGAACTTGGTTCTGAATCAGAAGGGAGAATAATGTGAGGGTGTTGCTGCACAAACACGGGCGTCGAGGCTTGGCCTTGACGAGAGCGAATTTCTAAAGGAGGTCTTAAGGGTGGTCTTAGGGACCTCCTTCCGTACATGCACTGTTGGAAGAGGTAAGTTCAGAAGGTGCTGGACCCAATCAAGACACCCAAAAATGTGTTGGGTGACTATAGAGGTGCGGGGCAGATGGATCCCTTGATCAGAAAGATCGTCCACCTGAGAATTACCTGGGCAGCCAGAGAGGGAGAGTCCCGCGAAGACCCCTACACGGTAGAGCGTCCCCACGGGTTACAGGGTTTCCCCCACCCGACCTCTCTTGTCACTGCGGTTCCAGGTAGACCAGAATGGGGATCTTGACCTCTTAAGTCTACCAATTTAAAGATCAGGGTGCTTAAGGTTTCACTTGAACTTTAGTCTTTTAAGTGCAGAGAGTGACCTAATTTAAGGTTGGTTGACCCAAGGGGTCAACTTTACCTCTTGTTTTCTTTGAGAGCTTTTAGGTCTTGTCTTTTAGGGTTCAAGTGTTTAGAGAGCCAATTGTTTTAGGTTTTCTTTTGAATAGGTATTTTCAATCAATGGTTTAGGCACACTTCTTTTGGATTTTCTCCATTCTTGATTTAAGTAGTGTGTCTCTAAAACCCTAATTTTGAATCTTATGTTGGCTCTACTTGGTCCAGTTAGTTCTTTGTTGGGTAATTAGGGCTCAAGCAAGAATGTGTTAGCCCTTAAATACCCTTAATAGTGTGCAGGACTAATGAGCTGAAAACATGCAACTTTTATGGTTACTAAGTACGGAAGACAGGTTAGCCCTATATTGCTTTTTCTTTTCTTTTCTTCCTCTTTAGAATTTAGGGGTTAATAGCGAGAGGAAAAATTTACCTGTCCTCGGAGTGGTTGTCGTGCGGTTGCTTGTCTTCTTGATTTCCTATAGTTTTTTTTTTTTTCTGCACAAAAGAGAGGAGATTATCAGAAATTAGAAAGAAATAGGAATGTTTACCTCTAGAATAGCCGTTGCTCCCCGGCAGCGGCGCCAAAATGAAACGTTGTGCTCGAGAGATAACCGGGTTTTATTGTTATAGCGTTGTAGTATAGCCAGTTATTATCAACATTTCAAATATAAATTTTTTTTTTTTTTTACTCGGAAAAGAGTTTCCGAGGTCGAACTCAGGGAGCAAGTTGTACTCTAGAGATACATGTTTCTTTTACAAAAAAAAAAAAATAAAGAAAGAGAGAGAAAGAAATTGTTGTCTTTTCTTCTTTTCTCTTTGCTTCTCCTCGTCTCAGATCTTCTGTTATCCTCTTCTTCTTTATCTGCAGTGGTGATGTTCTTCTTCTACAGTGTTGATGTTCTTCTTCTGCAGTGGTGATGTTCTTCTTCCTCCTTCAGCTGTTCCTGCTCTTCTTCTTTGAGTTCTTCCCTGTGTTCTCCTCTGCCTCGCCTTCTTCTGTTGTTCTTCAGATTTTTCCTGTCAGGACGTCGTCTCTCCTTCTTTCTTCTTTTCCCTTCAGGGCGTCGTCTGATTTTCCAATCAGACGACTTAAACCGCTTGTTGCTACAGTGTCTCCCTCAGCTTCCTTCTTCTTCCGCGGTCCTTCTTCTTCACCTGTGCCTGCACACTTCAGAGTTTTACGTCAGAGGCAAAACCTACTCTACCCTTCCCCCCTCGCGTATCTCTCTCTCTCAGAAACCGCTCATGGGATAGCTCTCCCAGAGCTGCCGGGTAGTCGGGTACGGGTCGCGCCCGGGTCCAGGCCCACCGGCGTGCGTGGTGGGCGAGGAGTGCAGGTCAGTCTAAGTCGGGTCGGGTCAGGTCCGCGGGGCGTGAGCGCGAACGAGACCGGGTAACCGGGCGGGTGAAGGGGACCTCACCCCGTGTGCTGAGGCAGTAAGCCCCCAGCACTTTTGCGTCTTATATCGCTGCGCCTCTTCAGACTTTTCCGAGGTGGGACTAAATGTCCCACCTCAATTGCGCGCCTGCAGCGGGAAAAGCAACGGGCGATCGCGGCGTCACGCGAAGCCTTCGCCTTAGCTGCGAGCATGATGTTTTGTCGAAATGCCTCGCAAGGCCTGGGAGTTGAATCTGGGCGTGGCGCTGAGCGTGGCGCGCCTGCAGCTGCAGGCGGAAGCAGCTCCTTCTGCACAGCAATGGCGGCAGAGGTCGGGTGGCCTGTTCACAGAAAAACAGCCTCTCGGCCTAATCAGAAGGTGCCGGGAGCTTCGCCAGGGTGCGGCGAAGCTCGTGTGGGTGGTGGCGAGGCGTGGGGCGGCGTGCAAGGGCTGCCCTAGGTCGGACTGTGGGTCGGAGGATGGGTTTGTTGGGGGGAGTGTTACGGAGGTGTGGAGTGGCAGTGAAGGGGTGGGGGGTGCTCAGTGTGATGAGGCGGAGGTTCTGCGGTGGTCGGCGAGCCGTGTGGGTTGCTGGGGTGATGGGAACGGCTCGCCGGAGGATGGCCGGAGACGAAGGGGGTGACGGTGGACAGGAGCGGTCGAGGGTTTAATCAAATAAAAGACAGTGGGGAAAAGAAAGAGGGGGAGATGGGAGGAGTTCTGACCTAGCTATGGAGACGAAAGGGGCCGGGGCAGGGCGACAGTCGTATCGACTGTCGTCGGAGAAGAAGATGCCCAGGGAAGGGGCGGCGGCGAGCAGAGAGCCGGAGATGCGCCAGCTGGGTACGGCGTGGCGCGGGAAGAGCAGGGGAGGAAGTCTCTGCTGCTGGTATTGCGGCAGAGCGAAGAGGAGGAGGAGGAGGAACCGCCGGAGCTGGTGGGCGTCTGCCGGAGGGAGAGGAGAGGAAAGTTGGGGGTTTTCTCCGTCAGATCCGAGCTGCCGAGGTCGGTGGAGCGACGGGGGTATTTATAGGGATCAAAACAGGGAGGAAGGCGGAGGGAGACGACGTGTCTCCCTCGCCGGAGGACGCCGGAGATGGAAACCCATACCGTCCGTGCGTTCGCACGGCCGGTATGGTGGGTTACAGCGACCAGGGGGTGTCCCTGCGACGGCTGACGACGCAGGGCACCCCCGGTTTACTTGCCAGGCTCTCCCCCTCACCCTGCGCGGCGCCATGCTCCGCGCAAGGTCGCCGGAGCATGGTGCTGGCAGGTTTTGCAGGGGGACCTGAACGCAAAGAACGAAGGAGAGTTAGGGGCCAAAATGCGAGGGTTCAAAAGTTGAGGGCCAAAAAGTAAATATATGAGGACCAAAGTGTAAAGTTGGTCAAGGAGGTTTCTTCTTAGGCTCAAGTTTTTATACATGACTAATTAGGACCTAAGGAATCTGATGGTGAATTTCATTTCTATATTAAACCTTGTTTGACCGGTCAATTTATGCGAAAACCCAAATTAAGTTATTAATTGGGCATGGTTCTCAATGTAGGTCAAAATGGGTTCTGAAGGCCACATTGAAGGTTCTAAACCCTAGAGATTATTTTTCTATGAATTTTAGAGGATTTATTCTATTTTTACTTTGCCTCGAACCTCGTGAATTGAAGTGGGTTGTTTTAGGGTTACAGATTATCATTTAGTTCCTTGGAATTGCTGTAGCCCTTGCTAGATCATTTCATCCCACTTTTATTCTTATTAAGTTGCTTTGACCTATGTTTGGGCCCTGAATTACCCTGTATGCAGATTATACTGGTAAAATTGCATTTTTACCCCTTATGACTTGTTTTCTCCTTAAACTCAGAATTCTCTGAGTTAAGCCTTTCCTTGAGTTATGTAGGAGCATTTATCCTTTGTATTAGGTCAAAATGAGCTAGTTATGGCTCATGATGAGGTTCTCATCAGCGAGTCACCTGGTCACCGAAGAACGGCCTCTCGGCCAAATCAGACAGGCGGGGGACCTTCGCCGTGGCACGGCGAAGGTGGTCAGAGGGTCTGCAGGGGGCGTGGTGGAGCAAATAGGTCGCCCTAGGTCAAACTGCGAGCGAAGAAGTGGGTGTGTTCGGTGGGTCTGCAGAGGACGTTTGGTGGGCAGTGGAAGGACGGAGGAGGATTAGGGTGAGGAGGCGGAGGTTATGCACAGGTCAGCGAGTCGTGTGGGGTGCTGGAGCGATGGGAGTGGTTCGCCGGAGTTTGGCTGGAGGTGGAGAAGGTGAGGGTGATCGGTGGGAAATAGGTGGCGACAGTAAGGGTTTTCAGTATAGAAAAGAAAGAGGGGAGGAAGAGGAGAAGTTCTACCTGCTAAGCTGGACGTGGAGGGGTTGGCGCAGGCGACAGTCGTATCGACTGTCGCCGGAGAAGAAATTGCCCAGAGGAAGGGGCGGCAGCGAGGAGAGGGCCGGAGAGGCGCCAGCTGGGTGCGGCGTGACGCGGAAAGATCGAGGGAAGGTAACCCTGCTGCTGGTAGTGCGGCAGGGCGATGAGGAGGAGGAGGAGAGGCCGCCGGAGCAAGGGGGCGTCTGTCGGAGTGGGAAGGGAGGAATTTAGGGGGGTGTCTCCGTCAGATCCGAGCTCGGAAGAACGGCGGAGCGACGGGGGTATTTATAGGGGCGGAATCAGAGAGGAGGGCAGAGGGAGACGACGTGTCTCCCTCGCCGGAGGACGCCGGAGGAAGGAGATCCATACCGTCCGTGCGTTCGCACGGGCGGTATGGGCGGTCGCAGTACTCAGGGGGGTGTCCCTGCGGTGGCTGACGACGTAGGGTACCCCCCATTGACTTGCCAGGGCCCCTCCCTCACCCTGCGCGGCGCCATGCTCCGTGCAAGGTCGCCGGAGCATGGCGCTGCGCAGGTTTTGCAGGAGGGACCTAAATGCGAAGAACGAAGGAGAGTTAGGAGCCAAAATGTGAGGGTTCAAAAGTTGAGGGCCAAAAAGTAAATATATGAGGACCAAAGTGTAAAGTTGGTAAGAAGGTTTCTTCTTAGGCCCAAGTTTTTATACATGACTAATTAGAACCTAAGGATTCTGATGGTAAATTTTATTTCTAGATTAAACCTTGTTTGACCGGTCAATTTACGCAAAAACCTAAATTAAGTTGTTAATTGGGCATGGTTCTCAATGTAGGTCAAAATGGGTTCCTAAGGCCAAATTGAAAGTCCTAAACCCTAGAGATTATTTTTCTATGAATTTTAGAGGGTTTATTTAATTTTTACCTTGCCTCGATCCACGTGAATTGAAGTGGGTTTATTTTTAGGGTTACAGATTATCATTTAGTTCCTTGGAATTGCTGTAGCCCTTATTGGATCAGATCATCCCACTTTCCTTCTTATTAGGTTATTTTGACCTATGTTTGGACCCTGAGTTACCCTGTTTTCAGATTGGATTGGGAAATTACATTTTTACCCCTCAGTTTCTATTTTCTTTGCGAACTCAGAATCTCTCTGAGCCAAGCCTTTCTAAGGTTATGTAGGAGCTTTTTCCTGCAAATCAGGGTTAAATGGTGCTAGTTTAGGGCTCATGATGAGGTTCTCATCAGGAGGCAGCCCGTCATTCTCTTTAAAAATCTGAAACCTTTTCTAAAACCTTTGTGCAATTGAAATTCACACTTTAGGACAGCCGACTCCACCTCAGGTGCTTGCATCTGAGATTAAAAATTGTCCGCAACATTCATCCCGACCCATTCACTCATCAAAACATCTGTCCTAATGTATGAACTAAGTTGAATAAAAACCCCCTAAGTTACAATGAGGACATTGCAAATCTTAGGCATGGGGGGTATGAAAGTGCAAAATGTGTAAGAAAAGGTTTCAAACAAAAAATTCACATATGCCAAAAACACCATAAAAATTAAAAATTTTCGAAAAAGAATAAGAGAATAACAAGAGAAAGGAAATTTTGTGAAGGAGAAGGAGAAAAGAAACAAAAGGAAAAAAGGAGCACAAAATATTAGAAACAAGTGATAGTCATTAGTAAGGAACTAAGGAATTAACCTAAGTTCTAGACCTCATTCAAGAAAATAACTGAAAAAGTGCATAATGAGATTAGTAAGAACGCAAACCTTAGGCATTCTTGAATAGACTCTTAGTACCCATTAAGATCTGGACACTCCTCAAGAGGTTGAGGAAAATGAAAAGCTGAAGTATTAGGTCTAAGGCTTAGAGAGTATTTGGCCTCATTAACTAATTTTTGGTTTACGGGACTCAGTAACCTAAGCACCCTAACCTCACACATAGCCTGGTTCAGTAAGCGTAAAAATCAAAATCACGCAGAGCGTCGCAAAAATTCTGAAAAGTACACCTAGAATAGGAGCGGCCGATCAACACAAGTTGATTTGGACGAGTTCCCAGCGCAGAGAGGCGGGAAATCCCCTCGAAGATGCGTAACAAAATATCATCTCCTCGGTGCTTGTCTCTTAGGATATTCACATATCCTACTGGGGGCATGTAAGCACCCTGCTGGTTCAGATTCCATGGATGGCATTATCATGAAGTGTCAACTGCCAGGGTCTGAATTCAGCCACGGAACACCATGGATGGAATTATCTCGAAATCTCAATAGCCAGGGTTCCGGGGGTTGCCATGGGCGGTACTATCTCGAAGCTTCGATTGCCAGGAACCCTTGAGGATTGATGATGGGAGCAAGGAATCTGATACAGACCGTGTTGAAAAGCCAATCCTAGGCTAGAACTAAAAAGAAAAAGAGAGAAAACTCTCCAAACAGAAAAACTTTCTATCTCTCTCTCTTGCAAAACGCACTATGAACTGAACCAGGGCTAAAATCATTTCAAGCACGGGTGCTTTAACCACAAAGTCCAATAGACCTTAGGTTAGTTCTTGTGGACCTTAAAAACCTTTGCTAAGGACTGAGGCTGAGGCTAGACAGATTTGGATCTTGATTGGTACTAGAGTACCTTTTAAGCCTATGGTCAGCATTCTAACCTAATCTAGGTTCAAAAGAAAAGGCACTTACCTGAAGTTGTTAAGAATATCATGGTCTAGAACAAAGGTTAAAACCTTAAGTTTTTGCTAAGGGACTAGCAAAAGCTAGGCATGGGGGTGTGATGAGAACCTCGTCACAAACCCTAAACTAGCACCATTTAACCCTGATATGCAAGAAAAAGCTCCTACATAACTCTAGAAAGGCTTGGCTCAGAGAGATTCTGAGTTTGCAAAGAAAATAGAAACTAAGGGGTAAAAATGCAATTTCACCAATCCGATATGAAAATAGGGTAACTCAGGGTCCAAACATAGGTCAAAACAACCTAATAAGAAGAAAAGTGGGATGAGATAACTCAATAAGGGCTACAGCAACTCCAAGGAATTAAATGACATCCTGTAACCCTAAAAATAAACCCACTTCAATTCACGTGGTTCGAGGCAAGGTAAAAATCAAATAAACCCTCTAAAATTCATATAAAAATAATCTATATGGTTTAGGACTTTCAATTTGGCCTTAGAAACCCATTTTGACCTACATTGAGAACCATGCCCAATTAACAACTTAATTTGGGTTTTTGCGTAAATTGACCGGTCAAACAAGGTTTAATCTAGAAATAAAATTCACCATCAGAATCCATAGGTCCCAATTAGTCATGTATAAAAACTTGGGCCTAAGAAGAAACCTTCTTAACCAACTTTACACTTTGGTCTTCATATATTTACTTTTTGGCCCTCAACTTTTGAACCCTCACATTTTGGCCCCTAACTCTCCTTCGTTCTTTGCGTTTAGGTCCCTCCTGCAAAACCTGAGCAGCGCCCTGCTCCGGCGACCTTGCGCGGAGCATGGCGCCGCGCAGGGTGAGGGAGGGGCCCTAGCAAGTCAATGGGGGTTACCCTATGTCGTCAGCCACCGCAGGGACACCCCCTTGAGTGCTACGACCGCCCATACCGCCCGTGCGAATGCACGGACGGTATGGGTCTCCTTCCTCCGGCGTCCTCCGGCGAGGGAGACACGTCGTCTCCCTCCGCCCTCCTCTCTGATTCTGCCCCTATAAATACCCGCGTCGCTCCGCCGTTCTCCCCAGCTCGGATCTGACGGAGACGCCCCCTCAATTCCTCCCTTCCCACTCCGACAGACGCCCCCTTGCTCCGACGGCCTCTCCTCTTCCTCCTCCTCGTCGCCCTGCCGCACTACCAGCAGCAGGGTTACCTTCCCTCGATCTTTCCGCGTCACGCCGCACCCAACTGGCGCCTCTCCGGCCCTCTCCTCGCCGTCGCCCCTTCCTCTGGGGAATTTCTTCTCCAGCGACAATCGATATGACTGTCGCCTGCGCCAACCCCTCCTCGTCCAGTTTAGTAGGTAAAACTTCTCCTCTTCCTCCCCTCTTTCTTTTCCATACTGAAAGTCCTTACTGTCGCCACCGATTTTCCACCGATCACCCTCAACTTCTCCACCTCCGGCCAAACTTCGGCGAGCCGCTCCCATCGCTCCAGCACCCCACATGGCTCACCGACCTGTGCATAACCTCCGCCTCCTCACCTTGATCCTCTTCCGCCCCTCCACTTCCCACCAAACGCCATCTGCAGATCCACCGAACACACCCACTCCTCCGCCCGCAGTTTTGACCTAGGGTGACCCTTTTGCTCCACCACGCCCCCTGCAGACCCTCCGACCACCTTCGCCGTGCCATGGCGAAGGTCCTCCGCATATCTGATTAGGCCGAGAGGCCGTGTTGTTGTAAACAGGGTCAGTGCTCGCCGCCGCCATTGACGAGTGAAGAAGCTCCGCCTACCTGCTGCTCCAGGCACGCCACGCCTAGATCAGGCTCCCAGGCTGCGTGGGGTGACTTCGCGAAGTGCCAGGCTGCAGCTAGGCGAAGTCCTCGCATTGGCCCTCGACTGCTCGCTGCCTTCTCCGCACGGGCGCTCACATTGGGGTGGGACATTTAGTCCCACCTCGGAAGGCTCTGAAGCGGCGCGCCGATATAAATTGAAAAAATGCTGTAGGCTTATTGCCTCAGTACACGGGGTGAGGTCCCTCTCACACCGCTTCACCCAGCCCGTCCGCGAGCTCATCACGCGGATCCCGCCGACCCGACCCGACTTGACTGGCACTCCTCGCCCACCACCGCACGCCGGTGGGCCTGGACCCGGGCGCGACCCGCGTACCCGATTACCCGGTTGCTCTGGGAGAGCTGTCCTAAGAGCGAATTATGAGAGAGAGAGATGCGGGGGGGGGGGGGGGATAGAGTAGGTTTTTGCCCTCTGATGCTGAACTCATGAGCGAGCAGGCAAAGGTGAAAAAGGACTGCGGAAGAAGAAGAACTGAAGCGACACTGTAGCATCCGCGGGTTAAGTCGTCTGATTGGAAAATCAGACGACGACAGGTGAAGACAAAGAAGAAGAAGTAAAGAAGAGAGAAGGAGCAGCCAAGTGAAGAAACAGAAAGCAGAAGAAGAAGAGAAGCAAGAAGCAAGGAAGAAGAAGAAAAGAAGAAGCAGGACCGCGGCAAAGAAGAGGAAAGACAAGAAAGAAGAAAAAAGAAGAAGAAGAAGATCTGAAGAAAAAGAAAGAAAGGAGCAGCCAAGTGAAGAAACAGAAAGCAGAAGAAGAAGAGAAGCAAGAAGCAAGAAAAGAAGAAGAAGAAGAACAGGAAGAACAAAAGCCAAAGAGGAGAGAAGACAAAGAGGAAGAAAGAAGAGAAGAAGAAGCCAAACTTTCATCTCTCTCTCTCCCTCTCTCTCTTTATTTTTGTAATAGAACATGTATATTTCTAGAAAACGACTTGCTCCCTGAGTTCGACCTCGGGAGAATTGTTATCCCCGAGTAAAAAAATATATATATTTGAAATGATGGCAATAACTAGCTATACTACAATGCTATAGCAAAACCTAGTCATAGTTGTCTCCCACCGTTTCACCAAGGCCTGTTGAAACTCAGCCCAAAACTGGGACATAAAGCGGGTATCCTGATCGGATACAATCTCCCGCGGAACTCTGTGCAAATGTACCACTTCGCGGATATACCTCTTTGCGAACTGTGCTAGTCCCAAAGTAACTCGGATCAGCAAGAAACATGCCGTCTTTGTCAATCTGTCTACGATCACCTAGACTGTGTTGTATCCTCGCTGGGAAATGGGCAAGCCCACCACCAAGTCCATGGTGATGCTCTCCCACTTCCACTCTGGCACTGGAAGTGGCTGCAACGGCCTTGCAGGTCTCTGATGCTTGGCCTTCACATGCTGGTACACTAAACATTGATGCACGAATTCACCTACATCCCGCTTCATTCCCTTCCATCAAAAGTCGCGTCTCAAATCATGATACATCTTTGTGTTTCCAGGATGTATGGTGAACCTGGAACCATGTGCCTTAGTCAGGAGCTCTCTCAACAGCTCCTCGTCCCTGGGAATGCACAAATGTCCCCTCATGCGCAGCACCTTGTTTGTAAAGGAGAAGTCCCCAGGGTCTCCTGACAGTACTCTGTCACGCAACGACTGCAAGTATCGGTCAGCCATCTGTCCTGTGATGATGTGGTCTATTAACTCTGGCCTCGTCTGTCGAGTCACAATCACTGCCCCACAGTGCCCCAGTAACTCTAGGGGTCGCCAACTGCCCATCTCCTCCATGAGTCTCCAACTTTGTGCTTGTAAACTGGCCAAGTGGGAGGGCGCCTTTCGGCTCAAGGCGTCAGCCACCACGTTGGCCTTCCCCGGATGATTGGAAATGCTGCAGTCATAGTCCTTCAGGAGCTCTAACCAACGTCTCTGCCTCATGTTGAGTTCCTTCTGATCAAACAAGTATCTGAGGCTCTTATGATTTGTGACAATCTCAAAGGTCTCACCGTACAGGTAGTGCCTCCAAGTCTTCAACGCTAAAACGACAGCTGCCAGCTCCAGGTCGTGGGTAGGGTAGCAATGCTCATGGGGCTTCAGTTGCCGCGAAGCGTAAGCGACAACGTGACCCCTCTGCATGAGCACACCCCCTAACCCTTGCAAAGAGGCATCCGTGTATACAACAAACCTGCCACTGCTGTCTGGGATGGTGAGCACGGGAGTCGAAGTCAGCCTCTCCTTCAGCTCCTGAAAACACGCCTCACAAGCGTCTGTCCAAGAGAAGGGCACGTCCTTCCGGGTCAATGTGTCATAGGACGTGCAATCTGCGAGAAACCCCTGATAAACCGCCTGTAGTAGCCTTCCAGTCCCAAGAAACTGCAGATCTCTGTCACTGTATGTGGTCTCTCCCACTTGAGCACTTCCTCAACCTTGGTTGGGTCCACAGCCAACCCATCCCCGGAGATCACATGACCCAAGAAGGTCACCTCCCTCAACCAGAACTTGCACTTGCTGTATTTGGCGTATAGCCTACGTCGTCTCAGTGTGTCCAAAATCATCCGCAAGTGCTGTCCGTGCTACGCCTAATCTCGAGAGTAGATGAGCACATCATCAATAAATACCACCACGAACTGATCCAGATATAGTCTGAACACCCGGTTCATCAAATCCATGAAGGCAGCAGGGGCGTTGGTCAGCCCAAACGGCATGACCAAAAACTCGTGGTGTCCGTACCAGGTGCGGAAAGCTGTCTTCGAGACGTCTGTCTCCTTGATCCTCAACTGGTAGTACCCAGACCTCAAGTCTATCATGGAGAATACTGTGGCACCTCGCAACTAGTCAAACAAGTCAATCCTCGGCAGCGGATACCTATTCTTGATGGTAACCCTATTCAGCTGTTTGTAGTCCACACAAAAGCATAGGGTACCATCCTTCTTCTTCACAAACAATACCGGGGCTCCCCACGGAGACGCACTGGGCCTCACAAAGCCCTTCTCCAGAAGGTCCTACAACTAGGACTTGATCTCTCGCAGCTCAAGTGGTGCCATCTTGTAAGGTGCTGTAGAAATGGGGTTGGTCCCCGGTACCAGTGAGATCTCAAACTCGATCTCACACTCGGGCGGTAGTCCTGGAAACTCATCTGGGAACACGTCGGGTTACTCTCTGACCACCGGGATACTCTGAAGGTCTGCCACAGGGCTGGGCTCCGCCACCACACAAGCCAGGAAGCCCTCACACCCCTGGCCCAAAAGTCTTGCTGCCCGAAGTGCAGAAATGCACCTGAAGCCTTCGTCCACTGGCTGTCCGTGAAACTTGAAAGAAGGAAACTCCGGTATGGAGAAGACGATCTTCCTCTCAAAACAGTCTATCAAGGTATGGTAAGTGGACAGCCAGTCCATCCCCAGAATCACGCCAAAGTCCTCCATTTGTATCATAATCAGATCAGCGGGGAGGCTGTGTCCCCCAACACTGACCTCACAACTTGTGTAAACCTCCTCAAATACAAACAGCTGACCACCTGGACCTCTGATCACAAACGGATCCTCTAGCAACACACAGTCCTGCCCCAAACAAACAGCAAAGCTGGCAGCGACAAACGAGTGCGTGGCACCGGAATCAAAAAGCATGTAAACTAGTTTACCAGAAACTGTAACCATACCTACCACCACTGAACCTGAAGCTTTGGCGTCTCTGTGTGTCAGGGCGTTGATACGCCCCTATGCCCTAGGTGCGGACGAAGCAGCCACACTCTGCGTCGGACGGGTAGTCGCTGGCCGGTACCCTCCCCACGACTGTTGTCCTCCCCCTCGCGCCTGAAAATCGTGGCCTCCTGCTTGTCCTCCAGTGCTCGACACAGGGAGCATCTGCTGACCTCCAGCCCTAGACGGGCAGTCCCTCCTGATGTGGCCTGGCTGACCACACTGGTACCAAAGGGGAACTCGACTCCCGCGCTCAGTGGGTCCCTGCTGACGGCTGGTTGGGAGTCCGGTGCTGGCAGCTGGCCACTGACGACCATGTGAGGCGTGACGACTCTCCTGCGGGCGCCACATGCCTCCTCTCTCGTCGGCCCTGTGAGTAGTCTGGCTGATAGGGCCTCTTCCATCTGCTGTCAGTGTCACATGCAGACGGGTTGGTCTCCTCATATGTCATGACTACCTCCACCACCCTCGAGAACGTAGGCAGCTTCAGGGGTTTGACATACCCCCGAATAGCAGGCCGGAGCCCCTCGGTGAACCTCCAAAGGCGCTCCTCCTCGGTAGCCACAGCTGTCGCGGCGAAACGGGACAGCTCCAGGAAACGCGTGCGATACGCGCTCACGGTCATCGTCCCCTGGTGGAGAGTGTGGAACTCCCGCCTCCTCTGGTCCTGCCACGTCTGGGGGGAAGTACTGCTTGCAGAAGAGGGTGATAAACTGGTCCCAAGTCGGCTCGGCCCTCTCCTGACCTCTGACTTCCCTCCACCACCTGTGTGCCGCGCTCTCCAGCTGGTATGTGGCAAAGGCCACGCAGCACTCTATAGGGGGCGAAGGGTGTCAAACACCTTCTCGATCTGCTCAAGTCAGTCCTCTGCCTCGGTCGAGTCCTCATCCCCCTTGAAGGAGGGGGACTTCAGCTTCTGGAACTGTCCGAAAAGCTCGTAATGGCGCTGAAGGGGAGAAACTGGTACTCCTCCAGGTAAGGAGGGCTCATGCTCGGAAATGCCGGAGGAAGGTGGGGGCGGTGGAGGGCCACCCTCTCTCCCACGTCCAGTGTCGTGTCTGTTTCGCGGTCCTACAGAGGACTCCGCCTCCGCAGCCTTAGGGAGAGGCGCTCGTGGAGGCGGCTGAAGCTCCTCTCGTACGATCTCCCGTATCAGCTGGGTGAGGTCCTGGGCCTGAATGCCCGAAAGTAATGGCTGATCCACTGAGGTGTCGGGCTCAACGTGCCTGCCCCTCCGACCTCGTCCTCAGTCGCGTCCGCAGCCCGCCTTGCTGCAATTGTTATTATTCTATTTACTCATCCAAGACTGCAATTCATACATTCCATACAATTATTCCAGTGTTTCTAGTCCTAAGATTCATGCCACACCCTAGGATCTAACATTCAATCCAGTGTTTCTAGTCCTAGGATTCATGCCATACCCTAGGATCTAACATTCATTCCAGATATGCATTCATGTTTGTAATTAAAGTAGGGGAAGCCACTCTACCAGCAAAACCAGGAGTAATGGGAGCTTGATTGGCAGGTCCACGTGTTAGCGTACCTCAAACTGTATCTCCCTACGCTTCAAGTTAGCGTAGCTCTTCTGCTTGCTTCTGACAGTACAGAGTTGTCTGTGGATTTGCTCGATCACCTCCTGACTCTAACGTATCAACCTGGGACCAACTTCCCACTTGGTCTTCACCTCAACCCAACTCATAGGAGCAGTACACCTCCTCTCGTATAGAGCCTCATACGGTGTTATGCCGATGCTCGAGTGGTAGCTGTTGTATGCAAACTCTGGTAGGGGCAAATGCTCCTCCCAAGAGCCTATCCAATCCAGCACGCAAGTGCGTAAGAGGTCCTCAAGGGTCTGACTAGTATGCTCCAACTGTCCGTCGATCTGGGGGTGATAGGCTGTACTGAACCTCAAACGAGTCCTTAAAGCCCGTTGAAACTCCGCCCAGACCTGGGAAGTGATACAGGTGCCTGTATGAAATAATCTCTCAGGGGACTCTGTAAAGGTGCACCACGTCTTGGATGTAGCGCTCCGTCAACTGTGTTGGTCCAAAAGTGACTCGGATCTGCAGAAACTGTACCATCTTCGTCAATCTGTCCACTATCACCCAGATTGTATCGTGTCCTCGCTGTGTCACAGGTAATGATGGGAACACCATCATGAGACCTAACTAGCTCATTTTGACCTAGAAAAGAGAACAAAAGCTCCTACATAACCAAGTGAAGGGCCTAATTCAAGGAATAACTGTTTTGAGAGAAAAGTAAGAAACAAATGGTAAAACTGTAATTTTGCCATTGCAGTATAACAATGGGATTTTTCAGGGGCTAAACATAGGTTAAAAGGTCTTAACAAGATAAAAAGTGGGTTGGTTCAATCAGAAAAGGGTTAATGTACAATATAGAATTAAATGACTTCTTGTAACCTTAAAATAGACTCACTTAATTCAACAAGATCTAGTTAGGATAAAATTCACCTAAACCCTCTAAAATTCATGGAAAAATGTCCTCTAGGGTTTACAACCTTCAATTTGGCCTTTGGAATCTATTTTGACCCAAATAGGGGTCCTAGTCAATTATTTGCCCTAAATTAGGTTTTTGTGAAAAATATCCAGTCAAACGTGGTCAAACCTAAAATCCAACTTCACCATTGGATTCCTTAGGTATAAATTAGGTTTGTACCAAAATTTGGACCTAAGGAGAGCTCACCTTTACTAACTTTGCAAAACAGTCCAACCTAATTACATTTAGACCCCAAGCTTTTGAAAATCATTGCAAAGGCCCTCTAGCTTCCTCGCCATTCTTTGCAATTAGGTCCCTCCGCCATTACAGCGGAGGAGTCCTACTCCAGCGAGGATTTGAGGAGGATTTCTCCTTGTTTCCTCAGAAACTCCCTCTCAAATTTGAAAGGGAGATTCTCTGAGGAATTCCCCATCGTGTGAACTAAATCCTAAGCCTTGATTGTCACCCAATCTCTCATGCAAATGCATGAGAGATTTGGGTATCTCGCACCTTCCATGTTCGGTGAGGATACCCGTGCTTAGAAGCTTGCCTTCCAAGCACAAGGCCCTCTTCCTTGGACCATAAAAGGCGCCCCAAGTCCTCCTGTCCATTCTCAGCTTAGTTTGGCTGGAGACAACCCTCCAATTTCGTCTCTTCTCCTCCAACCAAACATCTAGTGATCTCCGGCGATATATTCTCCCTCTTCTTGTCGCTCTGCAACAATACCGGTGGCAGAGACATCTTCGCTTCCTTCGTCCGCACCGTGCCATACCTGCGCATGCGCCAACTACCCCCTCGTCATCGTCGTCATCCCTCTACTGGGCCTTCGTCTCCGGCGGTGGTAGGTACGAGCCATCCGCCATCCTCTCTCCTTTCATCCTTAAATTAGGTTAAAAACTTTCCCCTCTCTCTACTCTTTATTTTCCCCCTCTTTATTTCCCAAAACAACTCTTGACAACCGCAGACCACCACCATCATCTCCACCTCCGGCAGACCATCGGCGAAGCGCATCCACCACTCCACACACCCACATGCCTCGCCAACTACCTCAAAAGCTCTACCACCTTCCACTGATCGATTTCCCCCTCTCCATCGATTGCCACACGCACCATACACTGCCCCTGAACAACCCCACATTCACGGCCACAGATCGACCTAGGCACGCACGCCTAGGCCATTTCGCGCCATGCCACCCACCGAGCCACCTTCGCCGTGTCACGACGAATCTTTCTAAGTGCTTTGACAGGGCCATGAGGCCGTATTCGTGATTGATAGGTAGGACCCCCATCCGCCATTGGAGTAGGAGCAAAGCTTGCTCGCAAGCTTTCTTCAAGTAGCCCCGCTCCTGGAGACCGAGTCCCAGGTGCATAGAACCACTTTGCGATCCCCTTGCACCCAGTAATTGAAGTGGCTGGGCACCATAGCTTCAGCAATCAGGAGACACTCCCTGCGGACGCACGCGAAGAAGCAGGTAGGACTTTTAGTCCCACCTCGGGCGTTTTGGAGTGAGGTGAGTGATATAAGTTGAATTTGTGTCAAGGGCTCTTTACCTCCCGACACGGGGTGAGGTCCCCTTGCCCACTCGCCTCGTCCCCAATTCACCACTCCACGGACCTGGCTGCTTAACTCGATTACCTAGCACTCCTCGTGCATCACCCACACCGGTGCGCCTGGACCCGGGTGCGTTAACCTGACTCGTTTACCCGATTGGCTCTGGGAGAGTGAGCCTAAGAGAGAAAAAAGAGAGAACGTTCATGGGGGAGGGTAGGGGTAGGTTTTGCTCTTGTGTGCAAGGAAAGGAAGAAGGAAGAGGAAGCTGAGGGCTAAAGGCAGAAGAAGCTGCAGAGAAGAAGAAGGAAGGAGAAGGCACGGCTGATAAAGGCAAAGCTAAAGAAGGAAGAAAGAAGAGCCAAAGAAAGAAGAGAAGGCACGGTTGAAGAAGAAAGAGGAAGCTGAGGGAGAAGTCAGAGAAGAAGAAGGCCAAAGCCAGAGAAGAAAAGAAAGAGAAACCAAGGCAGAGAAAAGAAAGGAGATTAGAAGCCAAGACAAAGAAGAAAGCCATCGACACAGCCAAGGAAAAGAAGAAGAAGAAGAAAGAAAGGCAGAAAAGAAAAGAAGAAGAGAAAGAGAAGAACAAACCAAAGAGAAGAAATAAAAGAGTCAAATATTTTTAAGACGTCTGATCCAATTTCTCTTTTGCTACATTTTATTATTCATATACTATTGCTTTATAATCTGAATTCGATTTTGAGTAATTTTATGTATTCAAATTGCATCTATTGAGATTAGTGTATGAACTCCATTTGCTCCCTGTGTTCGACCTTAGACTTAACATATGAGTAATAAACTTTTATTTGTTTTGAACGCTTTTTCGACTGTACTACAACGTGACCTTTTTAAAATCCGATCAAGCGCTCTAAACAGGTAACCCCACTACTAGATCCATAGTGACATTCTCACACTTCCACTTCAGCATAGGAAGTGACTGTAGTAGCCCTACAGGTCTCTAGTGCTCAGCCTTCACCTGTTGGCATACCAGGCATTGCTGAACAAAACTGCCAACATCCCACTTGATTCCCCTCCACCAGAAATCACGTCATAAGTCGTGGTACATCTTTGCGTTCTCGGGAGGTATGGTAAATCTGGACCCGTGTGCCTCAGTCAGGAGCTCTCTCAGCAACTTCTCGTCCCAAGGAACGCACAAGCGTTCCCTCATATGCAGGACCCTGTCAGTGAAAGAGAACTCTCCTGGGTTCCTTGTCAATACCCGGTTTTGCAGTGTCTGCAGGTATGGATCCATCATTTGTCTAGTAGCGATACGATCTATCATCTCTAGTCGTGCCTGCCTTGCCACTGTCACTGCCCCGTAGTACCCCCGTGACTTTTGGGGTCGCCAACTGCTCACCTCCTCCACGAGTCTCCAACTATGTGCCCATAGACTAGCCAAGTGGGCGGGTGCCTTCCGGCTCAAAGCGTCTGCCACCACATTGGCCTTCCCTAGATGATAGGAGATGTTGCAGTCATAATCCTTTAGGAGCTCTAACTAGCGTCTCTATCTCATGTTGGGCTCCATCTGATCAAATAGCTATCTGAGGCTCTTATGATCAGTGAAGATCTCGAACGTCTCTCCATACAAGTAGTGCCTCCATGTCTTCAGCACATAGATAACAACTGCCAACTCTAAGTCATGGGTAGGGTAGTTGTGCTTATGGGGCTTTAGTTGCCGCGAAGCGTAAGCGACAACGTGGCCTCGTTGCATGAGCACACCACCCAATCCCTGCAATGAGGCCTCGGTGTAGACCATGAATCCGCCATTGCTGTTAGGGATGGTGAGTACAGGAGTTGAAGTCAGCTTCTCCTTCAGCTCTTGAAAGCATGACTCACACTCGTCTGTTCAAGCGAAGGGCACGTCTTTCCGGGTCAACTAAGTCATCGGACGTGCGATCTGTGAGAAACCTCGGATAAATCCCCTGTTGTAACCTGCCAGCCCTAGGAAATTGCGTATCTTTATCACTGTATGTGGCCTCTCACACTTGAGGATGACCTCAACCTTAGTTGGATCCACCGCCAACCTATCTCCCGAGATCACATCGCCTAAGAAGGTAACCTGTCTCAACCAGAAGTCGCACTTGCTGTACTTGGCATACAGCCTATGCCGTCTCAAAGTGTCCAGGACCATACGGAGATGTTGTCCATGCTGTGCCTGGTCCCGAGAGTAGATAAGCACGTCGTCAATGAATACTACCATGAACTGATCCAAGTACGACCAGGAGATGCGGTTCATCAGATCCATGAAAGCGGCAGAGGCGTTGGTCAGTCCAAATGACATGACCAAGAACTCGTACTGACCATACCGCTTGCGAAAGGCTGTCTTGGAGACGTCGGTCTCTCTGATCCTTAACTGATGGTAACCCGACCTCAGATCTATCTTGGAGAATACCGTGGTGTCTCTCAACTAGTCGAAGTGGTCATCAATATGAGGTAGTGGGTACTTGTTCTTGACGGTGACCCGGTTCAGCTGTCTGTAGTCGACACACAGCCGAAGGGTACCATCCTTCTTTACAAACAGGACAGGGGCTCCCCATGGGAATGCACTGGGCCTCACAAAGCCAGTCTAACAGTACACTTCTCGATCGCAAGTTTTCGGCAAAACTCGTAGAGACAAACGGGTGCGTGGTACTAGAATCGAAAAGCATGTAAATGAGCCTGCCGGAAACTGTAACCATACCTGCCACTACAGAGCCTGAAACTTTAGCATCTCCGTGAGTCAAGGCGTTAACACACCCCTCAGCCCTCGATGTAGAAGAAGCAGCCATGCTCTGGGTCGGGCGAGAAGTAGCTGGTCGATACCCTCCTCATGACTGTTGTCCTCCTCCTTGGGCCTGGTAACTGCGACCACCAGATCGGCCTCTAATGCTTGGTGCTCCTGCACTCTGGCCCTAGATGGGTAGTCCCTCTGTATGTGACCAGGCTGGTCACACTGGTAGTAGAGAGGGCAACGACTTCTTCCCTCTATCTATCCCTACTGGTAACTAGGCGAAAAGTGTCGCCTCCCCCAATGGCTTCGAGAGTGGTCGAGTTGGTAGGGCCTCTTCTATCCTCCTCTGGCTCGCCTAACATTGTGACAACTCTCATGTCTCACGAGGGACTCCCCCTCCGCTTCCTCTGAAGAGACATGAGGAGATGCTAGAGGCGGTAGATGCTGAACCTCCTCCCGTACGATCTCCTAAAATCACCACTCATCAGTAATCTGGCCGTTTGTGCCTCGGGAAATCCATTCCCGCAATAATCTAGGTTTCTAGACGTCCATACCTTATGTCAGATGTCCGATAAGTCGTTTAACCGACTTACACAAGAACCCTATTTAGGTTTGAACCAAGTCAGTAAGGAAAGCCGTCTAGGATTAGATGCCTGATTTTATATCCAGACATCTTAAAAGTAGTTTCCAGATGTTTGATACTTTTTCTAGACATCTGATAACCCTGTCAGAATCATTAATGACCCAGATTCCAACCTGTTTTGCCTTGGGTTCATTCCTAACGGCTACCTAAGGGTTCCTAAGCCTTCTATAAATAGGAGAGGCTCCTTCTTTTGTTAAACACACCTAGAAACACCAAGAAATACCATTTCCACACCCATTTGTGTCATAGAGAAACTATTCTCAAGAAGAGAAGTGATCTTACTCTCCAAAGCCCCATTCGTTAAATCTGAGAGCTTCGATACTCTGCTGAGATCACGCTTACGCACTTCCATTTAAGGGAAGTTCTTTGCCTATAGAAGCTAGTTTTATTCATTTGACTTTATGGCTCTATAGGATATTTGTATTTGTTTTTGTTTGGGTATTCGTTTTATGAATTCCCATCTCATTCGCGAGACAAAAACCTTCTCGTGAAAAGATGGGGTTTGAGGCATGCTACCATCGTTTAAAGTAGCATCGGTTGTATTGAGGTTGTGTCACTCTTATTTTAAGTGACTCGTTAGTGATTTGATTGACTCGTTGATCAAGAAATCCTAAGTCAAGAGATTTAGGTGGTGATTTTTACCTGGATTTTGATTTTCACTTAAAAATTATTGTGTACTTATGATTATTGCATTATTTTGTGAGATTGTCTATTTAATTTCCACACATTACATTTTATATTACGCATATTTCATCCCCTTCTGTAGAAAATTTACAAAATTTAGTTACTTTTACACGGATTTATTTAACATCAATTTCAATTGATATTAACTACACCACTTATGTCTCTAACCATACTTATATTGTTAACATCGTTAATTAACACGAATTTAAATAAAAATAAATTAATATTAATACCACTCTACACATAAACATAATTATAAATTAATATTAATTTTATATTTTTAAATATCACTTTTCTAACCTTTGGTAAACTAACCTTGAAGAACAGGTTCTTCTTTCTGTATTTCTTTTTGTCTGGTTGTTATCAATTGAAATATACAAGAGTTGTTGATATAATTTTCAAAGTTCGGTTTGCGATACCGAACGTGCATCGTGGGCATGATTGGATATTATTAAAATAATTTAAAATAAAGTTTGGTTGGTTCTTAAAGTTGGAGGACTACACCGTAAAATGTTTACTTTGCTTTGGGGACAGATTCGGGTAATACTAACCATCAAGTTAAGAATCTTCCAATGTAAATTAACATGAGCCTTTAACGCTCTCCCAATACAAACAAGTATAAGATTAACTCTACTTGTACAATTGAAAACGTGTAATATCTCAAGTAAATTAAACCTTAGACTCTATATCAGTTTTGTCCAGTAGCGTATCAGAGCACGTACGCTTAGTGAGTCCCCTGAATGAGTACGTATTTGTTGTCATAGCACAAAGGGATTTGAGCTTGAACAAATCTTTATAGAAGATGGAAGGATCTAATCCTAAATCCTTGAACATATTGGTATGTCCTGGCTAAATGGAAGGGATGAATCAAAGTCTATAATGTCATTGGTTAACATCACTGAAATATATATGTCAGTAACTTTGCATCACCCTTTTTTGTTTTGGTGAAAGACCCCAAAGTCATTGATCCATACCACATAATTGGTATTTTCCTGTAGATAGGATACTTCTCTACCATATTTAAACTAATCTAGGGACTTAAACGTGGTTTCTGAAATTACAATTACTTCGTAAGAAAGTTATTTAAAGTGGAGTGCACTGTTAGAGGCCAATGATCCCCACACACCGTGGCAGTAGCTCTTTGTACCCTTTGTAATGGGACCAAGATTCACTAACTTGCAGTTTTTCCAATTTTAGATTCTCTTACATTGAACAAGAGTATATATCTTGTTATGAAAATTCAAATTTTTTGTTATCAATTATTTGACATATGCAAGTAATGCTTGTGGTAGAAATGAACATATTGAGATGAATATGTAACCACATAAGAGAGATTGAATCCTGAATGAAGTTACGTAAGAAAAATTTGATGTGAAAATAAAATAATAGAGGCTCATTTGCAGTGGTATCAACCTTTGGAGATGAGGTTTTTCCGCGTGTTCTTGTAGAGTGTGAGAATGGTAAGGGGGTAAGGTACAAAGAAATGTTGCAACAAAACTATCAAGCAAGATCTTGACCTTTTAGGCTTAATTGTTTAGTGGCTAAGGATATGTGTGAATGGAGTCAAAGAATCTATTCTAATGTTCTCAATTAATGGGCAAAAAGATTTGATTGCTATTGTGGTCAATGTTGTTAAGATTCTCTTCTTAGAATCTCTACTCTTGTTTTCATAGATCGACTCGATTGTTTGGATGGCCCTTGAATTAAGTTTTTAAAGAAAGTGTTCGCTGATTCATGAGATTGACCTTGTCAATATTGGAACTTATAATTTCTTGCATTATCTTATCACACTTGATTGCGAACATGCAGGTCTACCCTCCTGGATGCCATTTGTTGCCCCTCTATTTAGTATCCACCTTTCCTATCGATGGCTTCTTGGTGGAACATAAATCAAGATGTGATTTCTTGCCATGAAAATTGCCACTAAAATCTTCATTGTTGTCCAAGTTGATCCTAACCTTAAATCAATTCACCTTGAAGATCCCATAAGTAAATTAGTAGTCTCCCATATTTATTTACTTTTGAGAAAATTAGATTCACCTTAATAGCAATGCATGTCAAATGCTCTTTAAAAATTTGTATTTCCCATTTTTTGTTAACTTCCTTGACGAAACATACCAATTGATTGTCATGACCTTGTGGACTTCTTTACTTGTCATATTGATCATGTGAGAGTTGCATGCCTAATATATGTTGAAATACTCCTAGTTCAGCACACATGATTTAAAGACATTAAGTCTAGTCATTATATATTGAATTTGACTTTTGTTGGACATGACCGAGCATGACTCTATGTTTCTTTCCATGAGTACAAGTAACGAGGAATCATTAGGGTTTGAACTACCATCAAACTTCTTCATTCCTTTTCTCTTGTCCTTTTTCTCCTTTGTGTTTTTGTCTCTCTTAGCTCTTAGATGATTACTTTTTCCATGATTCTTCTTGTCATATTAGAAGCATGTGAAAAAACTACAAAATGATGAATGCCCTCTTCCCTTATCAACTTTTTTATTCAACCATGTCCATTCTCAACAATCAATGCTTAACTATTTGCTGGTAGAGGTAATGGAGAAGGAAGCGTATTACATGATTCAAAAAGCTCTGGAGCATGTAGGATCACCAAAATCTTGATTGATGAAGGTCTAAGGGACTAATCATGTATGACCGTGCTTCACTTAAATTCCTATATCTCAACTCCTTAGTTATTAGTGTCACAGAGGGTTGTCATCATAATATAAGGTAAGGATGGTAAAGTGAAATTGATGCAATGGGTACACTGTCCTCATTAGTAGATTACTGTCCAAGTTTTATTTTATTCTTTAAAGGAAACAACACTTGTCTTGATCTTGTTTAACTCATTTTAAATGTATTTGATATGATCATTAAGCTAATTATTTCATGAAGTATATCATTTCCAAGTACAACTTCACTCTACTAATTGAAATATCTACCATCTCTCTTTACTCTTGCTACTTCATTTTCATTAGCTTCTTTGTATGAAATGCTTTTAGAAGTCCCTCTCATGTAAATTAAATGTTCTTTACTCATTCACGTCACAAGATAAAGTCATTCTTATTGAAGGGTTATATAAAGTCAATGTCATTTCCACTAATCATACCCTTCATCTCTCTTGCACATGGGAATCCAAGTGGCCTTGACAATCGGTATGAAGCAATAGTAATTGTCTAGCTTCTCCATGGTCATGATTACATGGGGCTTATTCAGTTAAGGAAGACTATGTGTGAACATCATTGCAATGGTATACCATGCAGACGACATTACCAGAAGTTTGTAGTTGTAAGGCAACTAAGATTACTTCCTTGCCATTAAGAAGCATAAGAGATTTGTGCTCATAGAGAATGCACCAAGTTTTTAGAGGATACTTGGATGCCTCAACATTGTCATTACAATTTCTTTGCTAATAACCCATTAATGCAATCTTACCCGCTAGCTACTACCACTTGGTTGTCCACTCAATCTATCATGTGGCCATCATTGATACCACCAGCCTTCACAATCCTTCGTATGCACAATACTCCTCTGTATAAGGCCTATACATGTGCTTTTAATAGAGAATTGAATGACTTGAAATATAAGCCTAACACAACCAAAGGAATATTCTTTGATTTCTTAAAAATTGCATATAGGAAACATGGTGCTCCGATCTCTAGGGTTATAGTTGGTTGCAAATGGTTAACTGTTGAAGGGACAAGTTAGATGATATACCCAGTATAATCAACCACGTGAGTCAAGTAGTTGTCATTTACAAGAGATGTCATATATCGTACATCCCTACTTACAATATGTTAATTCGTCGATCACATCCAACACGATTTACTCCACTTTCTACCTAAATAACAATAAATTAAAAAACAACTCAACAGCAAATATGAAACAAATAAAGCAATAACTCTCTCTATTTAATGCACATTAAATATCATACCATCAAATTCAATACCATGTATAATTTAATACTTCCTAAAGTTTAAACCACTGTTGAAACCCAAATAGCCTATGGCAAATAATAATGAAGTATAATTTCTTTAATTCTTGTGAATGGATGCGACTTTTCTGTTCGCTTGAAACTTTGGGAACTTTCGTGGATGCTAATTGAAATGATTTTTCTTTTTTTAGGGTTGTTTGACATTTTTTTGAAATTTTAAGGATTTTTGTGTAACTTTAGGATTTTTGTCGTAGGATTTGTGAGTAGAAGAGAAAATTTGAGAGGGCATCCCTATAATTTTTTTCAATCCATACCATCCCCCTACCCTACGAATACCCCTCCACCTCCACTGTACCTCCATCGCACCTCACCACTACACACACCCTCGTGCCACTCCATCCCCATGATGCCATCTCCCCACACTCCCCTCCTTGCCGCACACCACTCCTCCCCCATGCTCTCTTGCGTCCTTATAAAACCCCACCCTTCCTCCATTCTCCCCACACCACAGCGGAGAGGAGGCAAAGGAGAGCAAGGAGTAGCAGCAGGAGGATCTAGAGGGGCAGCTGGAGAGGAGATCTTTGCGAGGAGGGGCGGAGCTGTTGCAAGAGCCTTGCAGCTGAAGCGACAGAAAGTCGCAAAACGGTTCTGCGGAATCATTTTTCCCCAAAATCAGAAGTCTAGAGAGATAGGCAGACATCTGGACAGGCATCCAGAGGTATTCCTAGATGTCTAATAGCACATATTTTTGATTTATTATTTTCCTTGCCAAAGTTCTGACCGTACGTGCGTATGTCAGAAGTTAGGGAGTACGCTGGTGCAAGGATCGAGGCAGTTTCAAACCATCGGGAGCGTGGCTAGACGTCTGAAGATCCCCTCAAACGTCTGCACAGGGTTCCAGACGTTTCAGATAGATGCAGAGAGCAAGGTATGCCCGCGAGTTCGTTTAAGACGTCTGGGACTCTTCCTAGACGTCTGATTTTGGTCAGGATTGATGTTTTTGGGCCTGTTCAGGGCCTAAACGGAATCCGATTTCCGCAAACTAAACGTCGTTGGATTCCATTTGGGATTCTCTACATAATGGTATAATGTTCATGCAGTTTTGAGCTCGTTTTAACATATGGGTCATTGTGATAGGTCATTTGTTCGTGGTGTGCACGGGACCTGCGGGGGCTGCAAGTTTCGTTGACTGTGCCCCCACATCTCCCGGTTGTCCTGGTAGAGTGGTTCTCTCATTTAATCTCGAATTTAATAACTAAATTGCATGCTTTAGACTATCTGAACCCTAGGTTGTGACATGAAGTGTAGGGCTGAATGAGATGAATGCATGCTACTTTAGAATTATCCGATTGAACCCTAGGTTGTGGAATGAACCCTAGAGCCGAAAAGAAATGAATGCACATTAATGAACTATTAAATTGTTGTTTCTTGGAAGTAGTAAACCACGAGTTGCCTGTAATGAACCATACATGAGTTGTGCTGAACAATCGGTTGTGAAAATTGGATGCTTCCTGTTATGCCTTTAATGAATCAGATATGAAAATGAGAAAGTCTATATACGAACCCTACGGGGAATTTAGGAAGAAACCAAGAATACAGTAATACGGAAAAACCTGATGGTTTGGAACGCGTTGCCTACAGGAGGCTATTCGGACTTGGTTAAGGGAAGTAAGCTGGCCCTCGTGTATGTTGTACCGAGGAGAGCAACTGTCCCTTTAGTATAGAGGGGAGCTAGCCGTCCCTTGGGTTGAAAGCTGGAGTTAGGACTAGTCATTGTATGCCGACTCTTGTTTGGCCCTCGCATACTTAGTACCGAGGTGAGCTACTTAGTGTAGGAAGGGAGCTAGCCGCCCCATAGGGTCCGACGTTAAGACTAGCCACCCTACACCGACTCTTATTAGGCCCACTGGGAGAACCGGGATTGTAAAGACTCGTTCCACTTTTAGCCTTTTAAGACGTCTAGAGTATCAGTCAGACGTCTGGACCCTTTCCCGAATGTCTATAAATTAAAAATCTGTATGCATTCTGCGTTCCATGCACGGGCGGTGCGTAGAACTCTCATTCTCTCTCTTTCCTTCTTCCTTCCCCCTTGCCGAACCCTAATCCCTCAGCTATAAAAAGCTACCCCCTTCCTCTCCTCTTCTGTAACGACCCGGTTCCCGAGTCCCTACGAGACACGAGAACCGGACCGACTCGACTAATCCCAAGACCCAGTCGTCCAACGAGGAAGTAACCAAAAGACAGTAAAATAAACCACATTCAGCATGAATATAACTAACAGTAAGAAAGTACAGCAGTAAGGAAAGAAACTACTACAGTAGGCACCACCACAACAGTAAAACAACATTTATCATATAACAAAAACTGCAGGTAAAGAAGGTACAGCGGAAACAAAACTACTCACTAGAACAGAAACAAAAGAAGGTACAAAGCTGTGGTAACTCTACTGGACCCTACTTGGCCCAGCGTCCTCTGCAGCCGCCGACCCTGGCTGCTCAACACCTGGTCCTGAAAAAGGTAACAAGTGTAACACGTCAGCAAAACGCTGAGTAGAGTGGCAAACTAACTAAAGGCAACAGTAGAGTGTACAGTAGCTGTTATGTTCTATTACTTCCTTTTATTTACATCTTTCAATTTTTCTCACTATTTCATTTACTTCTCAGATCCTTTACTTGATCTCGGATGTCCTCGTGGGACGATCTTGATTGCAGTCTTTTCCAAAAGTAGAAGTAGCACGTGGTGCTCTCCTGGCCGGAAGAGTCCCCCGTGGTGATCCTACCCTCAGTCAACCACCCCAGGGTCACTGACAGACGTAACGGTGACTACGGCACGCGCGATAAACGCACAGGTAGCTAGCCCGCACTAGCACGTGGTCAGTCGTTTCCGTTAACGGGTGCGCCCAAAGCACAGCACGGAACCAGGGCAGAGCCCTCTCAGTAACAGGGGTCCAACCCCTCCACAGTAACCAAACCGGGGCCTTGCCCCTCCACAGTCCGCGCACCCTCGCCTGACTACCCTGGTTTGCCCTAGTGGGCCTAACAAGTCGGTGAAGGAGGCTAGCAGAACCCCGAGGCCCGTGGGGTAGCTAGTACTCTCCTAACACTACTAGCTCTCCTCGGTACTACGTACACGAGGGCCAACAAGTCGGTACAGAGCGGCCAAGCCTAACCCCGGGTCCCTGGGGCGGCTGGCCCCACTCTGCACTAAAACAGGTACAGGTACTTCCCTTGGTACTGCGTACCCAAGAGACAGTACAAACTACATCTCAGTTCCATTCCTTTTCTTTTCCAGGAGTTTCACTCCTAATTCCCCGTAGGGTTCCAGCCCTTTATCTCAGAACATCATATGTTTCACTTTCCAGATTCACGTTCTCAATTTCCATGATCTCAAACATGTTTCTTTGTTCATAACAGGCAGCTGTTAATTAATTTCACAGGCAGCTTATATATTCCTTTCCATTTTTCCAAGACTGCAGTAATATACATTCCACTAGTTTTTCCATCCTAGGATTCATGCCATATCCTAGGATCTATCATACAATCTAGTTTTCCGGCCCTAGGATTCATGCAACACCTAGGAGCTATCATTCCATACATTTCTCATTCCTAGGATTTATGCAATGCCCTAGGTTCTAGTTATGGTTCCATACTTTAACAGATTTTATTAATACTTAAAACCACTCTACCAGGTACAACGGAAGTAATGGGGGCGTGGTCGGGAATCCCGCGTGCCTCCGCGACTCTCAAGACTGCAACCGAACGAGGTCCTATCACAAGGATCAAACACAAGGAGAGTCTCAAATAGTGTATAGCTACTGTAGGCGGGTAGAGGAATAAATTCTAAAACGAACGCAATTCGAATCGTGGAAAACGGAGCCCAAACGGGCCCTAAACGGGTCGAGAAAGACAATACTGTGCAAAATCAGACGTCTGGAACTCCTTCCAGACGTCTTAAACGGTGGATCAGAGAATTACCTGTTCGGCTTGGTTCCCCGGACGTCCAGAAGTCTGTGGGGACGTCTCTCCTAGATCCCAGACGTCCGATGGTCTCTCCGGACGTCTGGAGGTCACTCCCGCCGTCTGGTACAACTTCCAGACGTCTGATTCGCAAAGGATGACGAATCCGAACACCTGCGCACAGCCAACCCTCCTCCCTCAGTACGGTCAGTCGACAAAAAGAAGGAGAAAGCGGAAACTCACCTTTCAGACGTCTGTATGATCTCACAGACGTCGACCTTGCCGTCTGGCCTTCAGAACCCATTTTGACCTACATTGAGAACCATGCCCAATTAATAACTTAATTTGGGTTTTCGCATAAATTGACCGGTCAAACAAGGTTTAATATAGAAATGAAATTCACCATCAGATTCCTTAGGTCCTAATTAGTCATGTATAAAAACTTGAGCCTAAGAAGAAACCTCCTTGACCAACTTTACACTTTGGTCCTCATATATTTACTTTTTGGCCCTCAACTTTTGAACCCTCGCATTTTGGCCCCTAACTCTCCTTCGTTCTTTGCGATGAGGTCCCCCCTGCAAAACCTGCCAGCACCATGCTCCGGCGACCTTGCGCGGAGCATGGCGCCGCGCAGGGTGAGGGGGAGAGCCTGGCAAGTAAACCGGGGGTGCCCTGCGTCGTCAGCCGTCGCAGGGACACCCCCCTGGTCGTTGTAACCCACCATACCGGCCGTGCGAACGCACGGACGGTATGGGTTTCCATCTCCGGCGTCCTCCGGCGAGGGAGACACGTCGTCTCCCTCCGCCTTCCTCCCTGATTCGGTCCCTATAAATACCCCCGTCGCTCCTCGTTCTTCCCAGCTCGGATCTGACGGAGAAAATCCCCAACTTTCCTCTCTTCTCTCTCCGGCAGACGCTCACCAGCTCCGGCGGTTCCTCCCCCTCCTCCTCTTCGCTCTGCCGCAATACCAGTAGCAGAGACTTCCTCCCCTGCTCTTCCCGCGCCACGCCGCACCCAGCTGGCGCCTCTCCGGCTCTCTGCTCGCCGCCGCCTCCTTCCCTGAGCATCTTCTTCTCCGGCGACAGTCGATACGACTGTCGCCCTACTGCTCCCCCTTCGTCCCTGCAAGTAAGTTAGAACTACTTCCCTTCTTCTCCTCTTTCTTTCCCCGGTTTCAATTTGTTCAATTAAGCCCTCGACCGACCCTGACCATCGTCACCCCCTTCGACTCCGGCCACCCTCCGGCGAGATGTTCCCATCGCTCCACAGCCTCACACACCTCGCCGACCCTCACCGAACCTCCGCCTCATCACACTGAGCACCCCCCACCCCTCCACTGCCACTTCACACCTCTGTAACGCTCCCCCGAACAAACCCATTCCTCCGGTTGCAGTCCAACCTAGGGCTGCCGCCAGACACCACCTTGCGGCCTGCCGCGCAGCTCCTCACCTTCGCCGTGCCACGGCGAAGGTTCCCCAGTGGTTTGATCAGGCCGAGAGGCCATATTCGTGTCCGACATGTTTTGAGGTTCGACCGCCATTAATGCACATTGAAGCAGCTTCTCCCGCGCTCCAGGCTTGAGGACTCCAGGTCTCCAGCTGCTGCGGAGTACGGGGAGTCTTGCGAAGGCAGCCAGCCAGCAACCTACGCAAATCGAAGCCGCAGCTGCAGAAGCCAGGCCGCGGTCTCCCAGCAGGCGCACGCGAGGAAAGGTCTGCGTTTAGTCCCACATCGGTGAGCCTCACAACCTTTCCACTGTTTAAATTGATTTAGTGCACTAGCCTTACTGCCTCAGCACACGGGGTGAGGTCCCCTTTCACCCGCCCGGTTACCCGATCTCGTCCGCGCTCACGCCCCGCGGACCTGACCCGACCCGACTTAGACTGACCTGCACTCCTCGCCCACCACGCACGCCGGTGGGCCTGGACCCGGGCGTGACCCGAACCCGATTACCCGGCAGCTCTGGGAGAGCTTTCCCAAGAGTGGTTTCAGAGAGAGAGAGACGCGGGGGGGAGAGGGTAGAGTAGGTTTTGTTCTCTGACGTAAGCTCTGAAGTGTGCAGGCACAGGTGAAGAAGAACCGCGGAAGAAGAAGGAAGCTGAGGGAGACACTGTAGCAACAGGCAGTTTAAGTCGTCTGATTTGGAAATCAGACGACGTCCTGAAGGGAAAAGAAGAAAGAAGGAGGGGCGACGTCCTGACTGAAAAAGAAAAGAAGAAAGAAGGAGGGAGATCTGAAGAACAACAGAAGAAGGCGAGGCAGACGAGAACACAAAAGAACAAGGGAAGAACTGAAAGAAGAAAAACAAAGAAGAAAGAAGAAGATCTGAAGAAAGACAGAAGAAAAAGGAGGAGCAGGAACAACTGGAAGAAGAAGAAGAGCATCACCATTGCAGAAGAAAGACATCACCTCTGCAGACAAAGAAGAAGAAGATCTGAGACAAGGAGAAAACAAAGAGAAAAGAAGACAACAAATTCTTTCCCTCTCTCTTTCTTTATTTTTGTAAAAGAAACATGTATATCTCTAGAATACAACTTGCTCCCTGAGTTCGACCTCGGGAACTCTTTTATTTTCCGAGTAAAAAAATTATATTTGAAATGTTGGCAATAATTGGCTATACTACAACGCTATAACAATAAAACCCGGTTATCTCTCGAAGCCGCCGTTTCATTATTTGCGCCGTTGCCGGGGAGCAACGGCTATTCTAGAGGTAAACATTCCTGTTTCTTTTTTTTTAATTTCTGATAATCTCCTCTCTTTTGTGCAGCTACAGGAACTCAAGAAGACAAGCAACCACACGACAACCACTCCGAAGACAGGTAAATTTTTCCTCTCGCTATTAACCCCTAAACTCTAAAGAGGAAGAAAAGAAAAGAACAAGCAATATAGGGCTAACCTGTCTTCCATACTTAGTAACCATAAAGAGTTGCATGTTTTCAACTCATCACTCCTGCACACTATTAAGGGTATTTAAGGGCTAACACATTCTTGCTTGAGCCCTAATTGCCCAACAAAGAGTTAAAAGGACCAAGTAGAGCCAACATAAGGTCAAACATTAGGATTTCAGTAGAGACACACCCCTTAATCAAGAATTGAGGAAATCCAAAAGAGGTGTGCCCAAGCCATTTTTTTAAAATACCTATTCAAAAGAAAACCTAAAACAATTGGCTCTCTAAACACTTGAACCCTAAAAGACAAGACCTAAAAAGCTCTCAAAGAAAACAAGAGGTAAAGTTGACCCCTTGGGTCAACCAACCTTAAATTAGGTCACTCTTTGCACTAAAAAGACTAAAGTTCAAGTGAAACCTTAAGCACCCTGATCTTAAAATTGGTAGACTTAAGAGGTCAAGATCCCCATTCTGGTCTACCTGGAACCGCAGTGACAAGAGAGGTCGGGTGGGGGAAACCCTGTAACCCGTGGGGACGCTCTACCGTGTAGGGGTCTTTGCGGGACTCTCCCTTTCTGGCTGCCCAGGTAATTCTCAGGTGGACGATCTTTCTGATCAAGGGGTCCATCTGCCCCGCACCTCTATAGTCACCCAACAAATTTTTGGGTGTCTTGATTGGGTCCAGCACCTGCTTATCTCATCCAGTCCTTCAGTATTTTTCAGGAGGTCCTTGAAACCTCCTATAGAAATTCACTCTCCCCGAGGCTAAGCCTCGGCTCCTTTGTTTTTCAAAAAATCATTCACACAGCCCTTCTTTCCTCTGATTCTGAACAAAATCCCCTTCTTCCATCTTGATTCAAACCTTGATTCTATATCTTGATTCCACCACCTAATCCAATTATGCAGCCTAATTACCTAGCAAGACTACCATTCAAAAAACCTGAATATATGAGATCCATGAAAGATAAGATGATTGAGGATGCCCTTGAAATCTATGAAATCAAACCCTCAACACCAGCAGAAAACATTCAGGTTGATGTCCCAACAACCACAGCTTTCATCATGAACTGTGCCCAAATCCTATTGACTGAAATTTCAAAAGGATCAACCCGAGATATGCTCATGACAGGATACATTGAGATAGACAAATTACACAAATCTGAATACCTTCAATGCTTGACAAATCCTGTACTTTGGGAACAAAACCAAGATGCTCTTGAAAAACGGGTAGAGATGATGAGACTTTTAGAAAAAACTATCAACCAAAAATACCCGTATACACCAGAAATAGAGGATGAGTCATCTTGGAACAGTACTAAAAATCAATCCAGTTTCCCAGACCTCGGGACTGAGGCACAAGGTGGTTGTCGACTCCCAACCCAAATAGAAGATAGCATTAAAATAGGTTGGGAAGTTGCAGGAGAACACAATGATGAGCCAAACGAAGACCATGAATTGCCAAGCCTAGAATTCCAAAACTCCTGCAATAATGAGATCAGAATTGAACCTTTTGAGGGTATAAATTCCGCCCCTTATTTTGATAAGGTGGCCCTCGAAGGTTATTCGGACTTAGGTTCTAATAATTCTACCCACATCCTAAGCCTAGAACCTAGATCTGAAACTTATTGGGAAGATTATGAGGCCCCTTTTGAGAAAGATCAAATTTTTACAGAATATGATTCCGGGCCTCTATTTGATGAATATCCCTCTCCAACATCTTCAGAAAATCTGATCGATTTTCCAGAAAACATGCCAATTTATGATACAGAGACTGAGGAGTTGGACGAGTTGGATTGGGTCTATCCTACCAGCTTGGAGTTTGAGCCCAGACAGAATACCTTTTCGAGCCCAGAATTGACATATAGGCTAGACCCCAATCAGGCTGCTGATTCCACATCTGATGATTTTTGCTGTGGTGGAATTCATGATCATTTTAGCCAACTCTCCGACAATTTCAGATCTGACTATAATTGCGGAGAGATTCCCCTTCCTGAACACGCCAGGCCTATCTACGACCTCAGTTCACATGACTCTGAATCTGACTCTGAGGTCCTGATTCCCGAGATCACTAATAACACAGAATCACTCCTTTTCGATCCTCAGGAACCAAAAATAGAAAATGCCAAGAGTGATTACAACCAAGAATCCAAATTTTTTCTCGAATCCGATTCCTTTCATCCTACAGACACTCTTCCGGCATTTGATAGTTACCCAGAGGACTCTCTACAGAAAACCACCTATCATCTATTTCTAGAAGAGCCCTCGTACACAATGGCCACCTCGTCCGCACACACAGAACGGATCAAAACCTCTCCCAAACCCCGACCCGCAACCGGACTCAATTTCTATTCAGATTCACCTCTCACCGAGCCGATTGCATTTCCACATCGGGTTTCGAACATTGATCAGACTACATACCATGCTCTATCATTCTCTAATCACCCCTGTAGGGTTTCCGCGTCATTCATTGATTATTCTACGGGTCCCTACTCTGACCAGGCTGATTCGACTCAGCCAAACCCTGCGTTTACACTTCCACATCCATCTGAGCTTCATAGTTTATGGTGGGTTCCACACCTTTTTATCCACATCTATCAACCCACCAGATTGATTGGGTTTGGGTTGCATCATCAGCCTGTTGATCTGAACAAGCACCTGGTTGGACCAACCAGGCTCTTAATCAAGGTGCTTGTCTTACAAAACTCTGCTGATTTGACCATCCCCTCTCCATCGCATTTCCCGCTTGGCTGAAGGCATCAAATTTAGCGCTCAACGGGAGGCAGCCCGTCATTCTCTTTGAAAACCTGAAACTTGTTCTGACAGCTTTTTGCACTTGAAGTTCACACTTTAGGACAGCCGACTCCACCTCAGGTGCTTGCATCTGAGATTCATCAAAACAGCTATCCTAATGTATGAACTTAGTTGAATAAAAACCCCTAGGTTACAATGAGGACATTGCAAATCTTAGGCATGAGGGGGTAGGAAAGTACAAAAACTTGTAAGAAAAGGTTTCAAACAAAAAATTCACATATGCCAAAAATACCATAAAAATTAAAAATTTTTCGAAAAAGAATAAGAGGAAAAGAGGAGAAGGAAATTTTCTGAAGGAGAAGGAGAAGAGAAACAAAATGAAAAAGGAGCACAAAATTATAAGAAAAGGTGATAGTCATTAGTAAGGAACTAAGGAATTAACCTAAGTTCTAGACCTCATTCAAGAAAATAACTGAAAAGTGCATAATAAGATTAGTAAGAACGCAAACCTTAGGCATTCTTGAATAGACTCTTAGTACCCATTAAGATCTAGACACTCCTCAAGAGGTTGAGGAAAATGAAAAGCTGAAGTATTAGGTCTAAGGCTTAGGGAGTATTTGGCCTCGTTAACTAATTTTTGGTTTACGGGACTCAGTAACCTAAGCACCCTAACCTCACACACAGCCTGGTTCAGTAAGCGTAAAAATCAGAATCACGCAGAAGCGTCGCGAAATTCTGAAAAGAACACCTAGAATAGGAGCGGCCGATCAACACAAGTTGATTTGGACGAGTTCCCAGCGTAGAGAGGCGGGAAATCCTCTCGAAGATGCGTAACAAAATATCATCTCCTCGGTGCTTGTCTCTTAGGATATTTACATATCCTACTGGGGGCATGTAAGCACTCTGCTGGTTCAGATTCCATGGATGGCATTATCTCGAAGTGTCAATTGCCAGGGTCTGGATTCGGCCACGGAACACCATGGATGGGATTATCTCGAAATCTCAATAGCCAGGGTTCCGGGGGTTGCCATGGGCGGTGCTATCTCGAAGCATCGATCGCCAGGAACCCTTGAGGATTAATGATGGGAGCAAGGAATCTGATACAGACCGTGTTGAAAAGCCAATCCTAGGCTAGAACTAAAAAAAAAAAAGAGAGAAAACTCTCCAAACAGAAAAACTTTCTATCTCTCTCTTACAAAACGCACTGCGAACTGAGCCAGGGCTAAAATCATTTCAAGCATGGGTGCTTTAACCACAAAGTCCAATAAACCTTAGGTTAGTTCTTGTGGACCTTAAAAACCTTTGCTAAAGACTGAGGCTAAGGCTAGACAGATTTGGATCTTGATTGGTACTAGAGTACCTTTTAGGCCTATGGTCAGCATTCTAACCTAATCTATGCTCAAATAAAAAAGGCACTTATCTAAAACTATTAAAAACTTCATGGTCTAGAACAAGGGTTGAAACCTTAAGTTTTTGCTAAGGGACTAGCAAAAGCTAGGCATGGGGGTATGATGAGAACCTCATCATAAGCCATAACTAGCTCATTTTGACCTAATACAAAGGATAAAAGCTCCTACATAACTCAAGGAAAGGCTTAACTCAGAGAATTCTGAGTTTAAGGAGAAAACAAGTCATAAGGGGTAAAAATGCAATTTTACCAGTATAAT
Source organism: Thalassia testudinum (assembly GCA_037157565.1). Lineage (NCBI taxonomy): Eukaryota > Viridiplantae > Streptophyta > Magnoliopsida > Alismatales > Hydrocharitaceae > Thalassia > Thalassia testudinum. The sequence goes on from JAZHRO010000076.1 coordinate 4,187,182, forward strand.
CTGCATACAGGGTAATTCAGGGTCCAAACATAGGTCAGAGCAACTTAATAAGAATAAAAGTGGGATGAGATGATCTAGAAAGGGCTACAGCAATTCCAAGGAACTAAATGATAATCTGTAACCCTAAAACAACCCACTTCAATTCACGAGATTCAAGGCAAAGTAAAAATAGAATAAACCCTCTAAAATTCATAGAAAAATAATCTCTAGGGTTTAGAACCTTCAATTTGGCCTTCAGAACCCATTTTGACCTACATTGAGAACCATGCCCAATTAATAACTTAATTTGGGTTTTCGCATAAATTGACCGGTCAAACAAGGTTTAATATAGAAATGAAATTCACCATCAGATTCCTTAGGTCATAATTAGTCATGTATAAAAACTTGAGCCTAAGAAGAAACCTCCTTGACCAACTTTACACTTTGGTCCTCATATATTTACTTTTTGGCCCTCAACTTTTGAACCCTCGCATTTTGGCCCCTAACTCTCCTTCGTTCTTTGCGATGAGGTCCCCCCTGCAAAACCTGCCAGCACCATGCTCCGGCGACCTTGCGCGGAGCATGGCGCCGCGCAGGGTGAGGGGGAGAGCCTGGCAAGTAAACCGGGGGTGCCCTGCGTCGTCAGCCGTCGCAGGGACACCCCCCTGGTCGTTGTAACCCACCATACCGGCCATGCGAACGCACGGACAGTATGGGTTTCCATCTCCGGCGTCCTCCGGCGAGGGAGACACGTCGTCTCCCTCCGCCTTCCTCCCTGATTCGGTCCCTATAAATACCCCCGTCGCTCCTCCGTTCTTCCCAGCTCGGATCTGACGGAGAAAATCCCCAACTTTCCTCTCTTCTCTCTCCGGCAGACGCTCACCAGCTCCGGCGGTTCCTCCCCCTCCTCCTCTTCGCTCTGCCGCAATACCAGCAGCAGAGACTTCCTCCCCTGCTCTTCCCGCGCCACGTCGCACCCAGCTGGAGCCTCTCCGGCTCTCTGCTCGCCGCCGCCTCCTTCCCTGAGCATCTTCTTCTCCGGCGACAGTCGATACGACTGTCGCCCTACTGCTCCCCCTTCGTCCCTGCAAGTAAGTTAGAACTACTTCCCTTCTTCTCCTCTTTCTTTCCCCGGTTTCAATTTGTTCAATTAAGCCCTCGACCGACCCTGACCATCGTCACCCCCTTCGACTCCGGCCACCCTCCGGCGAGATGTTCCCATCGCTCCACAGCCTCACACACCTCGCCGACCCTCACCGAACCTCCGCCTCATCACACTGAGCACCCCCCACCCCTCCACTGCCACTCCACACCTCCGTAACGCTCCCCCGAACAAACCCATTCCTCCGGTTGCAGTCCAACCTAGGGCTGCCGCCAGACACCACCTTGCGGCCTGCCGCGCAGCTCCTCACCTTCGCCGTGCCACGGCGAAGGTTCCCCAGTGGTTTGATCAGGCCGAGAGGCCATATTCGTGTCCGACAGGTTTTGAGGTTCGACCGCCATTAACGCACATTGAAGCAGCTTCTCCCGCGCTCCAGGCTTGAGGACTCCAGGTCTCCAGCTGCTGCGGAGTACGGGGAGTCTTGCGAAGGCAGCCAGCCAGCAACCTACGCAAATCGAAGCCGCAGCTGCAGAAGCCAGGCCGCGGTCTCCCAGCAGGCGCACGCGAGGAAAGGTCTGCGTTTAGTCCCACATCGGTGAGCCTCACAACCTTTCCGCTGTTTAAATTGATTTAGTGCACTAGCCTTACTGCCTCAGCACACGGGGTGAGGTCCCCTTTCACCCGCCCGGTTACCCGGTCTCGTCCGCGCTCACGCCCCGCGGACCTGACCCGACCCGACTTAGACTGACCTGCACTCCTCGCCCACCACGCACGCCGGTGGGCCTGGACCCGGGCGTGACCCGAACCCAATTACCCGGCAGCTCTGGGAGAGCTTTCCCAAGAGTGGTTTCAGAGAGAGAGAGACGCGGGGGGGAGAGGGTAGAGTAGGTTTTGTTCTCTGACGTAAGCTCTGAAGTGTGCAGGCACAGGTGAAGAAGAACCGCGGAAGAAGAAGGAAGCTGAGGGAGACACTGTAGCAACAGACAGTTTAAGTCGTCTGATTTGGAAATCAGACGACGTCCTGAAGGGAAAAGAAGAAAGAAGGAGGGGCGACGTCCTGACTGAAAAAGAAAAGAAGAAAGAAGGAGGGAGATCTGAAGAACAACAGAAGAAGGCGAGGCAGAGGAGAACACAAAAGAACAAGGGAAGAACTGAAAGAAGAAAAACAAAGAAGAAAGAAGAAGATCTGAAGAAAGACAGAAGAAAAAGGAGGAGCAGGAACAGCTGGAAGAAGAAGAAGAGCATCACCATTGCAGAAGAAAGACATCACCTCTGCAGACAAAGAAGAAGAAGATCTGAGACAAGGAGAAAACAAAGAGAAAATAAGACAACAAATTCTTTCCCTCTCTCTTTCTTTATTTTTGTAAAAGAAACATGTATATCTCTAGAATACAACTTGCTCCCTGAGTTCGACCTCGGGAACTCTTTTATTTTCCGAGTAAAAGAATTATATTTGAAATGTTGGCAATAACTGGCTATACTACAACGCTATAACAATAAAACCCGGTTATCTCTCGAAGCCACCAATTCATTAGGCCACTGCGGCGCATGCGGGAGGAGGAGAAGGTCCGAAGCGTCGTCCTCGACCACCTGCAGCAGCTGGAGTTGCTGTGGAGCGAGGAGAAACGCAGCGGAGCGCAGCGGAGCGCGGTCTGATACTAGAAATTTTCCAGTATCAGACGTCTGGAGTGCAGTCCGGATGATGGGCTGAGAGTCTGGACATCTGAAGTTAAGACCAGACGTCTGAAAGCACCCTTATCGCGAAGGAGCAGCCTTGGGAAGGTACGCGAAACGCTTTTCCACGCACTTTCTGTTACGACCTGGTTCCCAAATCCCAACAGAACACGAGATCGTCTCGACTCGACTGATCCCATGACCTAGTCGTCCAACAAGAAATAATCAAAAAGCAGGAAAATAAATCACATTCACAATGCTATGCAACTAATAGTAAAAAGAGTACAAGCAGTAAGGAAAGAAAAGCTACTAACAATATATATTACGACCACAACAGTAAAACAGAAATAAGGTACAAAAAATGTAAAGTTACAAGAGTTTGAAACTCACTACAACAGAAAGTATTACAGAAAGCTACTACTACTGGGGTCTACTGGGTCCAGCACCCTCTGCAGCCAGAGACTCGGGCTGCTCAACACCAGGACCTGAAAAGGGGTTATGAGTAACAAAATCAGTGAACGCTGAGTAGAGTGGCAACCAGCTAACTAAAGCAATAAAAGCTAACAGGTAAAACTATATGTTCCAATTTCTTTATTTTACAAGTTATTACTTTATTACCTGATGAGAGCCTCATCATGAGCCATAACTAGCTCATTTTGACCCAATAAAGAAGATAAAAGCTCCTACATAACCTAGAAGACGGCTTAACTGAAGGAACAAGTGCTCTGAGAAGAAAGCATGAAATAAAGGTTAAAACTGTAATTTTACCATTGCAGTTCATAAACGGGATTTCTCAGAGGCAAAACATAGGTCAAATGATCTAAATGAGATAAAAAGTGGGTTGAGTCAATCAGAAATGAGTTTATATGCAATCTAAGAATTAAATGACACTTGGTAACCCTAAAATAGACCCGCATAAATTAACAAGGTTTCGGTCAGAATAAAAATCAAGTAAACCCTCTAAAAATCATGGAAAAACATTCTCTAGGGTTTGGAACACTTAATTTGGCCCTTGGAACCCAGTTTGACCTAGATTAGGGTCCTAGCTCTTCAATTAACCTAATTTAGATTTTTACGCAAAATGTCCAGAAAAATGAGGTCAAACCTAAAATCCAACTTCACCATTGGATTCCTTAGGTTAAAATTAGGTTTGTACCAAAATTTGGACCTAAGGGGAGGTTATCTTGACCTACTTTGCAATTTAGTACACCCAAAGCACAATTTGGTCCCTATCTTTTGAATATCTCTGTAGAGAGCCCCTTAAGTTTTCCGCCCCCTTTGCAATCCAGTCCTGCCGCCATTGTTATGGCAGAACCGAGCTCCGGCGAGGTTTAGAGAGGGATTACTCTCTAATCCCTCAGAGATTCCCTCCCAGAAATGGAAGGGGGATTCTCTGAGGAATTCCCTTCCTTCTAAAGCCAATTACAATCGCTGGTGTGAACCCAATCTCTCGTGTGAACGCACGAGAGATTGGGGTATCCACCCTCTTTCCAACTCCGACGAGCCGGCGGAGGTGATTGCGCGGTCTCCACGCGCTAGAAGGTTCGGCCGGCGCCTATAAAAGGCTCCCCAGACCCTGCCGCAGAACCTAAGCTTGATTTTGACGGAGATCCCCTCTAAATTCCCTCTCTCCCATCTCCGGCCAAACAACCCACAAGCTCCGGTGACCTCCTCCCCTCCTTCTCGTCACTCTGCTGCCATACCAGCAGCAGAGTCAACTTCGCCACTTCCTCTCGCGTCACGCTGTACCACGTGCGCGTGCCCCTGACCTCATCTTCGTCGCCGCTTCCTCCCTCAGGGTCCTTCCCCGACGACGGCAGTTACGCACCGTCCTCTCCGCCGCCCCCATTCCTTCCAGACCACTCCAGATACCTTCTCCCTCCTCTCCTCTCTCTTTTCCCCCTGCTATTTTATCTGATTACCCCTCGACAATGCCTAACCACCTCCATCGTCCTCGCCTCCGACCGCCCTCCGACGAGCTGCCCACACCACTCTGTCCCTCCACACGGCTCGCCAACCCCCTCGTGAGCTCCGCCTCACCACCAGGAACTCACTTCACCCCACCACTGCCACTCCAGACCTCCACAATCACCCCCCGAACAACCCAACATCTCCGGCCACAGGTTGACCTAGGCATGCACGCCTAGGCCGACCTGCAGCCTGCAGCACCGCCCACCGCCTTCGCCGTGCCACGGCGAAGGTTTCTAGCCAATCTGATTGGGCCAATAGGCCGTTCTTGTGTGTGACAGGTTTAAGCTCTGGCCGCCATTATCAGCCGAAGCAGCAAGGAGCTTGCAGCAGCTTCAGGTACCAGGACTCCTAGGCTGCAGGTGCAGCAGACTCACGCGAGTGTCGCGAAGTGAGTGAGGCTAGCAAATCGCACAGAGAGGCCAGGAGCTGGAGCAATCGCGCGACGAAAGCTCTGCGGGTGCGAAAGCAGGACCGACCAGATAGTCCCACATCGTGGGATTGCAAAACACAGGTATCATATAAGTTATTTTTGTGTTTTAAGCCCATTGCCTCCGTAAGCACAGGGGTGAGGTCCCTCACCTGCCCTCACACCCGCCTCGTCCGCGGCTTGACCTCACGGATCTGGCGGGATCCGACCCGACCTAAACCTACGCACTCCTCGCGCATCACCACTTGCCGGTGCGCCTGGTCCTGGGTGCGAATCCGACCCGACTACCCGTGTGGCTCTAGGAGAGCGTCCTTGAGCGAATTGCTTGTGAGAGAGAGAGACGCTTGGGTAGAGGGACGGGGGTAGGTTTTGCTTCGGCTGTGGTGTGTGCAGGAAGGACGAAGCAAAGGAAGCAGCTGCAGAACAGGAAGTGAAGAAAGAAGAGGCTGTGTAGCAGTGAAAGGAGAAGTTTTCGCAGAGAAGAAGAAGGAAGAAGGAAGACAAGGCAGAAGAGAGAGAAGAACGAAGAGAGGCCAAGTGAAGAAGAAGAAAGGCAAGGCAGAAGAAGAAATAAGAGAAAAGAAACAAAGGCAGGAAGAAGAAGCCTGCACAAGACAAGAAGCAAAGGCAGAAAGAGAGAAGAGCAACGAAGAAGAGAGAAAGGAGATCACATGTAAGACGTCTGATACAGAAATCAAACGTCCAATTCTATTTTTATTTCACAAATCCTTTTTAAAATTCTCTCTTTGAATCAATCCTTTTCATTTAACAGTTGTATTCTTTGGTTTTAAAAAGTACTGAGCTTGCTCCCTGTGTTCGACCTCGGATACTTTAGTTTTTCGAGTAATAAAATTCCTTATATTTGTTTAAACGTTTTGTCGGTTATACTACAACGTGATATACTTTAAACCCGCACAAAAACGTGAGAACATTACCCATGGTTTATTCTTTTCAGATCTCTTTCTTGATCTCGAATGTTCCTTGTGGGAACGATCTTGATTGCAGTCTTTTCCAATGAGTAGAAGTCGCACGTTGTGCTCTTCTGGCTGGGAGAGTCCCCCGTGGTGGTCCTACACCCAGTCAACCACCCCAAGGTCACGAACAGACGTAACGGTCACTACGGCACGTGTGATAAGCGCACGGGTAGCTACCTCGCACTGGCACGCGGTTAGTCGTTTCTGCTAACGGGTACGCTCAAAGTACAGTACGAAACATTATAGGGCCTAGCCCTCTCAGTAACAGGGGTCTAGCCCCTCAGAACCAAACAGGGGTCTCACCCTTCCATAGTCCGCGCACCCTTTGACTACCCTAGTTTGCCCAATGGGCCTAGCAAGTCGGTGTTGGGAGGCTAGCTGAACCCCAGGCCCCGTGGGGTGGCTAGCTCTCTCCCTACACTAGTAGCTCTCCTCGGTATAGTGTACGCGAGGGCCAAGAAGTCGGTGCAGAGTAGCCAATCCTAACCCCGGATCCCAACCCAAGGGCGGCTAGCTCCGCTCTAACTAAACAGGGGACAGTCGCTCTCCTTGGTATCACGTACTCAAGGGCCAGCACACTTCCCACTCATATTTCTAGATCCATTCCATTTATTTTCAGGAGCTCTACTCCTAATTCCCCGTAGGGTTCATGCTCATGTTTCTCATGCCATTCCATACCAGGTTTCATCATTCCCATTTCCATGCTCAGGTTATTCACATGCAGCTCGTATTTCTATCATTCACATTTCCAATCTCAAGTTATATACATGCAGCTCGTATTTCTATCATTTAACATATACAACAGGTATGTCACATGTAACTATTTAACTAGCACAGGTAATTCATTTTTTCACAGGTAGCTCTTGTTCATTAACAGGTAGTTGTTATCATTTCTCTTTATTTATTCAAGACTGCAAATCAACCACGCATACAGACATTTCCAGGCAACTTCTCGTCCTAGGATTCATGCCATATCCTAGGTTCTAGTCATTCAATCTACATATGCATTTAGGTTTATGATTAAATTAGGGAAAGCCACTCTACCAGACAACCCAAGAGTATTGGGGGCTCGAACGACAGGCTCACGTGCCTCAGCAAGCCTCGAACCCGCAACGGAACGAAGTCCTATAACAAAAATCAATCACAATGGAACATTCAGAACAGTATAAAAGACCTTTTAACAAGTAGAGGAACTTTCAAGGAACACATTGATAACTTGTTTATATAAAACAGACCTCAAACGAGCCCTAAAAGGGTCAAAAACAGGGTTACAGGCCCAAATCAGACGTCTGGCACAAGGTCCAGACGTCTTAAAAGTAAACAGAAATGCACCTCAGGTTCTGCGTCGACCTCAGACGTCCAGGACCTCCTCTGGACTGTCTGGACCTAGCTCCAGACGTCCGACCTCCTCTCCGGACATCTGGGAGTGCTTCCAGCCGTCTGGCAAGCTGTCTAGACGAATGTGAAGGTTTCGTCCCTACCAGGAGGGGTGACGTAATAAATTGCGGAAATAAAAATATAAAGCAATATCACAAGAAATAAGCAATCGCAAAATGTACACAGGAATTTTTAGGTGGAAACCCAAATCGGGTGAAAACCACCACCTAACCCTCTCGAGTTAGGATTTTCCGATCAACCTAGTTGATCAAATCCACTAACCGAATCACTTTGAACGAGGGTGATTCAACCTCAATACAACCACGCTACAAGTACGAGGGTAGCGTTCCTCAACCCCTTCTCTCCACGAGAAGGATTTTGTCCCACGAAGGAGACGGGAATTCGCAAAGCGAATACCCAACCAAAAGACAAAGATAAAAGAAACAATAGTCCTATAGAGCCAACAAAGTAATTAAGAACCTAGCTTCTATAGGAAATAGGAAACTCCCCTTTGCAAGGAGTGCGTCGACGATGACGTGGTGCGTGTGCCACGCGATGGCGCTACGTCGCTCTCGTTAACAACGCCGGGAGAGCGGGTGCGCAACGGTTGATGCTCTCAAGAAAATGGAGCTTGAGCTTGGAGAGCAAGAGAGTCTTTTCTTTGGACACAAAAGGATTGAAAGTGTATTGCAAGGTGTGTGTCTTAGTGTGTATATGTCTCTCTAGGTGTATGTCTTGTGTTTTTCTAAGTGTATCTCTTATGTCTTTTTGTGTTGCAAGGGTTCCCCTCTATTTATAGAGGCCTTAGGAAGGCTTTGGAAGGCTTAGAAAGGGTTCTATAGCCGTTGGGAACAAAGCCCAAGAGAATCAGGCCGAAATCAGGACAATGATTACATTTGACAGGGTTATCAGACGTCTAACTCTGGTATCAAACGTCTGGAAGGCCACTTTAAGACGTCTGATTTCAAGGTCAGACGTCTGATTCTATGCGGGTTTCTCCCTGACTTGGATCAGATCTAAACAGGGTTTTTACGCAAGTCCATCAGACGACATACAGGACGTCTGGCACTATGTCTGGACGTTTGGAAACCTACTCTTACTGTGGGAATTGATTTCCAAACGTTGCAACGGCTAGAAAATCTCTGAGAAGAGATTTTGGGTCAGCCGAGGCAAAACGGTCATTTATTAGACGTCTGGACAGTCCTATGGACGTCTGATAAGGCTCTAAGGTCATATCTGGAGTGTTTGCGAAGCCAGCCAACGGTCCACTAATTGGACGTCTGGCAAATTCATCAGACGTCTCCTAAGACGTCTGCTTTAAGGTCTGGACGTCTGAATTCATCAGACAGAACTAACTATGTCCAGCCTAACAGTTATCAGACGTCTGAAACAATAGTCAGACGTCTTAAAATTCTTTATCAGACGTCTGATTTGTGAATTAGACGTCTGGAAAGTCTGTTTTAACCCTATATTGGTTTTCTAAGTGTTCTACAGAAAACCTAAGTATCCTAGGGTTGTGCCGGTGTTCCTAGGACTACTGTTAGGGTACTTTGAGGCTCTTTAACATGAAATATCTAAGGAAATAAAGAGCAACAAAAGAAATGAAAAATACAACAAGTACAGAAGAAAGAATCTATCCTATTCTTCTTTTCCTTCCATCTTCAATCTGTCGCTCCACGCGAACCTCCTCTGTTTTCCGTCAAGCTCCTCCAATCCGTCCTGGATGCGAGCTCGAGTTCCGTCTAAACACGTCTTCATTTGCAATTGACCTGAAATCTAGGACTCAAATTGCAAATGTTAAATAACACGCGTTTTGTTATCATCAAAACAAATGATCGTGGTGCTCTAGCACCAACAGAATGAACCACGTGGGAGGACATGTCTCGCACCTTCCCGAAGCAATCTCTACAAACGACAGCAAGATCTCCTATTCTTAGTCATGCAAAACATAGTTGCAGAGTGGCCTGCATGGCTGTATCCGCAACAGGAACGTACCTGTGCGAAGATCTGCTTTTAGACGTCTGGTGTTGTTACCAGACGTCCACACCGTCGTCTGGACATCACTCTAGACGTCTGATTCTGGGAAAATCCCAGAACCATAACCGCTTCCTGCTCTCCTCCGTCGTGCGCAGCCGTTGCCTCGCCTCCTCGCCTGCAGCTCCTACTGCAGCAAAGTCAGGGACGACTCCCCCGACGCTCTGCTCTTGCACACGTTGCTCCGACCGTGCGCCCTCCGGTGAGCTCTCACGAGCTCGCAAGCTCGGCTCTTCCTCCTCTCCTCACTCCGCCTCTCCTCGTTGCCGCTCTCTCGCTCTCTCTTGCGCTAGCTTCTTACGCTGGGGTGGAGAGGAAGAGAAGGTGGCTGGCAATGGAGTGGGGAGAATGGGAGAGGAGAAGAGGGGTTTATAAAGGGGTGTGTTAGGGTTTGGATGGAAGAGAGAGGAGGGAAAAAGAGAGAGAGGGTACTGTCTGTGTGCAAACGCGAAGCTCGTACCAAAAATTTCGATTTCCAAACATCTGGGAAGGGGTCCAGACGTTTGACCAGACGTCTGACCGATAGTCTAGACGTCTTAAAAGGCTCAGGATAGAACAGGTCTTTACACTTTCGGATGTGTGAACAGCTCATCAGACGACTGGAGGCGCTTCCAGATGACTAGAGGAGTGGTCTAACGTTTGGAACCGCTTTCAGACGATCACAGGGGAGTCTTGGACGTCTGCGGGCATCGCAGGAACTTAAGGACTTCGACCTGTTGCGTGTCTGGGGCTCACGGAGGTGCCTGGGTCTGCGGTTCGAGTCCCCAGTACTCCCGGATTGTTTGGTAGAGTGGTCCACCCCTGTTAATCTTATTAAATAAGAATGTATCTATGAAAATCAGCCAACTGGTAACCTCGGATGTGGCATGAACCCTAGCATAGAGAAATGAATAAACCAAATTGTTCTGCATGATTGTATTTGTATACATGAATAAGTTAAACTGCTAGCCATTTCCTGTAATAAAGTATGAGCTGCCTGTTAGAATATGAGCTGCCTGAGATAACTGAATAGTTACGTATGAAATCATTAGTTGCATGTATTAAATTATGGAAATACGAGCTGCCTATATATAAACGAGAATTGAATTGTGAATGATGGAATCTGGATCAGAATAATGTGGTGAACATGAGCATGAACCCTACAGGGAATTAGGAGTAAAGCTCCTGTGAATAAATGGAATGGATCTGGAAATGTGAGTGGGAAGTGTGCTGGCCCTTGAGTACGTGGTACCAAGGAGAGCGACTGTCCCCTTTTTATGTAGAGCGGAGCTAGCCGCCCTTGGGTTGGGACCCGAGGTTAGGATTGGTCACTTTACACCAACTTCTATTGGCCATCGTGTACACGATACCGAGATGAACTATTAGTGTAGGGAGGGAGCTAGCCACCCCACGGGGCCCGGGGTTAAACTAGCCATCCTACACCAACTTGTTAGGTCCTCTGGGCAAACTGGGGTAGTCAGATGAGGGTGTGCGGACTGTGGAGGGGCGAGACCCTTGTTTGGTTCTGAAGGGCTAGACCCCTATTTCTGAGAGGGCTAGGCCCTATACTGTTACGTGCTATACTTTGGGCATACCCGCTAGAGGAAATGACTGACCGCGTGTCAGTGCGGAGTAGCTACCCGTGCGCTTATCGCGCGTGCCGTAGTCACCGCTATGTCTGACAGTGACCTTGGGGTGGTTGACTGGGTGTAGGACTACCACAGGGGACTTTCCCGACCAGGAGAGCACCACCTGTACCTTCTACTCTTTGGAAAAGATTGCAATTGTGAAGACCCGTTCTGTTTTGAGCCCTTTAAGACGTCTGGACGGTCGGTCAGACGTCTGGACACACTCCCAGACGTTTGGAAATTTAAAAAATTGTACGTAGCTTCGCGTCTGCGCACTGGCAGCGCGTAGGCTGTCTTTTCCCTCTTCTCTCTTTTTCTTCTCCCCCGCAGAACCCTAGCACACCCTTATATAAGGCCTTCTCCCCCTTCCTTTCTTCCCCACTCCACCACAGCCACCTTCCTTCCTCCCTCTCCACTGCAGCGAGAGGGACAAGCGTGAGAGAGAGCACGAGAGCAAGTGACGAGGAGGAGAGGTGGCGTGAGGAGAGGAGGAAGAACTTGAGCTCGCGAGCTCGTGGGAGCTCGCCGGAGGACGCACGGCCGGAGCGACGCGTGTGGGAGGAGGAGCGCATTAGGGGTGACATCCCCAACGCTTACTGCAGCTGGAGCTACAGGTGAGGAGGTGAGGCCGCGGCTGCACACGGCAAGGAGGAGCAGAAGGTAGTTCTGGTTCTGGGATTTTCCCAGAATTAGACGTCTGGCATGCCATCCAGACGACGGGTTGGACGTCTGGTGACAACACCGGACGTCTGAAAGCAGTGTTCTGCGAACGTATGTTCCTCTTACGGATACGACCATGCAGGTTGCACCGCAGCTTCGATCTGCATGGCTAAAAGTGGATGATTTTCCTGTCGCGTGCAGAGATAGCTTTGGAAAGGTGCAGGGCACGTCCTCCCACACATTTTGGACGTCTAGACAGCTTACCAGACGACCAGAAGTACTCCCAGATGTCTGGAGGAGAGGTCGGACGTCTGGAGCTGGGTCTAGACGGTCAAGAGGAGGCTCTAGATGTTTAAGGTTGACGCAGAACCTGAGGTGAGACTCTGGTTACTTTTAAGATGTCTGGACCTTGTGCCAGACGTCTTATTTAGGTTTGCAGTCCTATTTTTGACCCATTTAGGATCCGTTTGAGGTCCATTTTTCGCAAACAAGAAATCGATGTTTTCCTTGTGAGTTCCTCTACATGTTAGAAGGCCTTTTTTACTTTTCTGAATGTTCCATTGTGGTATGTTCCTTGGTATAGGACTTCGATCAGTTGTGGGTTCGGGGCTTGTTGAGGCATGTGAGCCTACCGTTCGAGCCCCCAATACTCCCGGGTCTTCTGGTAGAGTGGTTTCCCCTATTTTAATTATAAAACCTGAATGCATATGTGAAATTGGATAACTAGAAACCTAGGATGTGGCATGAATCCTAGGACGAGAAGTACTTGCACTGTTTGTATGCTTGTTTGAAATTGCAGTCTTAAATGAATGAATAGAAATGTGAACAACTACCTGCTAATAAACAAGAGCTGCCTTTGACATATGAAATGCATGTGCTAGTTAGACAGTTACCTGTGACATTACTTGTTGTATATGTTAAATGATGGAAATATGAGCTGCATGTGTATAATTTGAGAATGGAAATGTGAATGATGAAACCTGGTATGGAATGACATGGGGAATATGAGCATGAACCCTATGAGGAATTAGGAGTAAAGCTCCTGTGAATAAATGGAATGGATCTGGAAATGTGAGTGGGAAGTGTGCTGGTCCTTGAGTACGTGGTACCAAGGAGAGCGACTGTCCCCTATTTAGTGTAGAGCAGAGTTAGCTGTCCTTGGGTTGGGACCCGGGGTTAGGATTGGCCACTACACCGACTTCTTTGGCCCTCACGTACACTGTACTGGGGAGAGCTACTACTGTAGGGAGAGAGCTAGCCACCCCACGGGGCCCGGGGTTCAGCTAGCCACCCTATACCGACTTAGGCCCACTGGGCAAACCGGGGTAGTCAGACGAGGGTGTGAGGACTGTGGAGGTGCAAGACCCCTGTTTGGTTCTGAGGGGCTAGACCCCTGTTACTGAGAAAGCTAGGCCCTGTACTGTTCCATGCTGTACTTTGGGCGTACCTGCTAGCGGAAACGACTGACCGCGTGCCGTACTACCCATGCTGTACTGACCCGTGCACTTATTGTGCATGCTGTAGTCACCGCTATGTCTGTCCGTGACCTTGGGGTGGTTGACTGGGTGTAGGATCACCACGGGGGACTCTCCTAGCCTGGAGAGCACCACGTGTGCCTTCTACTCTTCGGAAAAGACTGCAATCAAAATCGTTCCCACAAAGAACATTCAAGATCAAGAAAGAGATATGAGAAATAAACCAGTGGGTGAAAAGAAATAACTGTAAAATAAAGTAATTGGAAAAGATAAATTACCTATTAGCTTTTATTGCTTTAGTTAGTTGGTTACCACTCTACTCAGCATTTGCTGACTCTATTTACTCAACCCTTTTCAGGTCCAGGTGTTGAGTAGCTCGAGTCACCAGTTGCGGAGGGTGCTGGGCCCAGTCGAGCCCAGCAGTAATCTTCCTGTTGTTGTACTTTCTTTTGTTAGCGAGTTCAGACTCCTGTTACCGTTTACTTTTCTGTACTTTGTTTCCACTCTACTGTTGTGGTGGTGATATGTACTATTAGCAACTTTTACTTCCTTTACCGCTTGTACTATTTTACTGTTAGTTACTTAGTATAGTGAATGTGGTTTACTTTCCTACTCTTTGGTTATTTCTTGTTGGACGACTGGGTCTTGGGATTAGTCGAGTCAGTCTCGGGTCCTGTAGGGATTCGGGAACCGGGTCGTAACAAGATGGTATCAGAGCAAGGTCGTCCCGAGAAATGAACCAACTAGCTTAAGAATAACCAATTCACGTGCATGTAACTAGAGTAACCACCATAACGTACCGCTTGACATCTGTTCTGAGTTTCCTTCGCTGAAGTCTGTTAGAGTTGACTTCTTTTTGTTCTATCTTCTACGTCTCCTTGCAGGACATGCCTCGACGTGGAGTCCTTGAGGCGGGCCGTGGACGTGGCCATGGACGAGGATGGAGGGGCGGACGTTCCGGGCCCGAGGTGCCAGTTGACCAGCCACTTCTCCCAGGGGTTCAGGCCCAGGACCTCTCTTAGTTGATACGAGACATAGTACGAGAGGAGCTCCACCCGCCTCCACGGGCGCCTCTCCCTGGGGACGTGGAGGGGGAGTCCTCTGCGGGGCCGAGAGACCGACGCAGCGCTGGATGAAGGGGAGGGGGTGGTCCTCCACCGCCCCCATTGCACTCTGACACTTTTGAGCACGAGCCTTCCCTGCCTGGAGGCGTGCCCGTTTCCCCACTACAGTTGCACTACGAGCTTTTCAGACAGTTCCGGAAGCTGAAGCCCCCTCTTTCAAGGGGGATGAGGACCTGTCTGAGGCAGAGGACTGGCTGGAGCAGATCGAGAAGGTGTTTGACACCCTTCGCCCTCCTGCGGAGTGCTACATGGCCTTTGCCACGTATCAGCTGGAGAGTGCAGCACACAGGTGTTGGAGGGCAGTCAGAGGACAGGAGAGGGCAGAGCTGATGTGGGACTAGTTTGTGACCCTCTTTTGCGAGCAGTACTTCCCGTAGACTTGGTAGGACCAGAGGAGGCGGGAGTTCCACACTCTTTGCCAGGGGACGATGACTCTTAACGCGTACTGCATGCGCTTCCTGGAGCTGTCACGTTTTGCTGTGACAGCTGTAGCTACTGAGGAGGAGCGCCTGTGGAGGTTCACTAAGGGGCTCCGGCCTGCCATTCGGGGGTATGTTAAGCCCCTGAAGCTACCCGCCTTCTCAAGAGTGGTGGTGGTAGTTATGACGTACGAGGAGACCAACCCGACCGCATGAGACACCGACAGCGGATGGAAGAGATCCTTCCAGCCAGAGTACTCACAGGGCTGAGGAGAGAGGAGCCACGCGGCACCCGCAAGAGAGCCGTCTCGTTTTGCGGGGCTGTCAGTGAACTTTGGGGGCCCCCGACAGGGGCCAGCTGTTAGCACTGGACCCCCGCCTAGCTATCAATAGGGACCTACCGAGGGAGTCGAGTTCCCCTTTGACGTGCGCTTGTGCGTGTGTGTTAAGAAGTGTTGTTATAGTCGCACTTGCAACGTCGGTTTTAAAGTAAAGAAACGGAGGTGAGTCCGAGTGTCGGTCTCAGGGAGGCGTGAAAATCGGATTTTTCTTATCACTTGTTGTCACGGAAAGCGCGGAGTTTTGCTTGCGAAAGGTGTGATTTGAAAAGCGAGAGAGAGATAGAGAGAGATTAGGGTTAGAGTTTTTTCTTGCTTGATCATGCAACTTAAACAGAAGTTAAAGTAAACAACTGAGCAGAAAGTAACTTCATTAATCATGCAACTTTAGTTCACAAATTACAACATTAGATACATGCTCAAACTTAAGTAAAGGAAAGCTTAAAAGAGAGGAAGAGAGAGAGAGGGGGGGAGAGAGCGACGAGGCAGCTACGGCGGTGGAGGAGGCTCCGTCGGTGGCTCGTCGTCTCCGGCGATTACAAGAGGGCCTAAAGTTAGCTAAGAGAGGGGGTGAGTAGTTGCAAAGGAAGTGAATGCCTTGAATGATTGGTTGGAGGGGGTTTAAATAGGGAGAAGGGCTTTCTAAAAGAAGAAGGGGCTTTAGCAACGTCCGGGACGTCGCTAAAACCATTCCAAAGGCGTCGGTGAAGCCCTCCAACCTGCTGGTCAACCACCCGTGCCGTTCTTCTTCGCGCTCGATCCGCGGCCACTGCGTGAGAGCCGTCCGATCTTTAGATCTTAGCATGGATGTGCTCGGATCGCACCTCAGGCTCGTGTGTGCGCGGGTGTCATCCCCTGGCGTGCGCGCGCGCGTGGGCGCTCGTGATCGAGGGTGCGCCGCATGGCACGATCACAGCCGCCCGCTGTTGATCGGGTAACCCAATTTCACCGCGCGCTCCTTCGTCTTTAATTCTCCGCACCGCGCGGCTTGAACCCGCGTTGCGTGCGTGCGGGCGTGCACGTTAACCGTTGCGCCACGCCCGCGCTTTGTCGCGGCGACTGCGGGAGGGCGCGCGGTTCTCGACCATCCGATCGAAGATCGACGGCCAAGATTTGATCTCAGCTGAAGGAAGAGTGGCGTGCGGTGGAGCGGGGGCAACGTGGCTCAACGAGGGCCGTTGATCACCAGATCAACGGTCAGAACTTCTTGGGCCCATTGTAGGAGCTCCGGATGTCAGATTTGGCCGATCTTGAGTCCGTTGGACTCTGTTCGTCGTTCTGAATCCATCCGTGCAGTCCGATTGCTCATCTGAGGCCTGCTTTGACAAGTGCTTACACAAATGGCTATTAATACAGTTTTATAAGCAGTCTTGGTATATAATGCATGCAATGCTCCCATTCTACTTATGTTGTGCCTTTTATTCTTAAGGTGGACCCTATTTAACAGAATTATCACCCTCATGTGCAGTGTTATCATACCTCCATGCTTACTCCTTGCTAGACCTAGCAAGTTTTATTCTAGCCTTTATTTTCTTTCAGAATTTAAGTAGTTGCTTAGACACTTCGTCACTTGTTAATAGGACGAAATATACCAAGATCTTAATCTACAAAGACTAAGTAGCGCCCGGGTGTCTGCCAAAATACGAATCGGCTGAATCCTTGCTTTAATGTATATAACTATACATATGTATATGTATATATATATTTTAGAATTTTTTCGGAATTCAGTGTGGGTTGGTAACTTTTTACGACTATCCAACCCACCCAAAACTCGGTAAAAACCCTAAGTGCTAAGCGTCTTGGTGTGAAGGTTGTGATCAACTCACTTAACGGTAATTCAGACAGACTTCGGGTTTCTACACCCCTAGATGACTGGAAGAGGAAATATATTTGCCTGAAGGTGTATTTGTTCGATTGGTAGCTTTCTCCCTACATTTGTTTTAATTGGGGTCAACACAATGATTTTTCCAGTGTATATCTCCCCGGCTTGTACTACTTCCCTGCTTCTTCCTTAAGTGTTTTGGTTCTTTTTGTGCAGTTATTGAGCTGGGCTCTGGACAACCGACCAATGGGCTATTACCCACGATCACTTGCCAACTATACTCGTGTGGTGAAGTGTGGTTTATTTTCTTTTCTTCTCCCCTTTTTTTTTCGTAGGTGGCTTCCCTGATCTCAAATGTACCTAGAGGCAATGAAGAAGAAATGGTCCCGTGGCTGGGTTTTGGACAACTTGTTAATGGGCTGTTACCCACGACAACTTGCCAGCCATACCACCCTAGAGAGTTCATTAGCTACCCAATTTCTGTCAAAATCTCCGATAAGTGAGTTTGTGCAAAAATGTGTGCAGATGCTTAGACTCAAAGTTTTTCTGAGTTAGAGGGTGAGTTGATAAGTCGTATACTTATCACCTTATTTAGTAGGTGGATTAGAATAGCTTGAGGTTGCAGGGATTCGAAGCTAAATCCATATTTTAATAGACACCAGGGATGATTAAGCCTGAAGGCCTGAAAAGTCTAAGTGTTTAAGTTCTTTTTGTATTATTCCCCACTATTGACAAGTTTCTAATGCCTAAGTTTTCTTCCTAAATTCATTTTTTTTTAATTTATTCAGACTAATTAAATGAGTTCAGGATTGTGCAATTTACCACCCCCCCATGCTTAAGTTGGACAATGTCCTCATTGGCAAGTACATGGATGCATAAGGGTTCAAAAAGATAGTACCTGAGTAACGTAAAATATCAGATCAGTCTGAATCCTTTGGGTTGCTTCCCAGGAAGTGTTGAGTTTAACGCCTCCAGCTGGGTGGTGCTCCGTGTCATCCCTCAACGAGGGTGACACTTTCCTTTGGGGGAACCTGGGCCAGGAAGTACTTCAATCTTTGACCATTAACTGTAAAAGTGTGCCCAGTGTTAAGATCAACGATTTCAACCACCCCATTAGAGTAGGGCTTAACCACTCGAAATGGTCCTGTCCATTTGGACCTGAGTTTCCTCGGGAAGAGTTTTAGGAAGGTGTCAAACAGCCAGGCTTACTGGTTAGGCTCAAAGGTTTTTCTATGAATGAGTCGATCATGGACGGCTTTCATTTTCTCCTTATACAGTCGACTATTGTCAAAGGCGTCCCGACGAATTTCTTCGAGCTCAGATAATTGGAGCATCCTCTGCGCACCGGCTAACTGGGAGTCCATTTTAGATTGCTTGACAGCCCAATAAGCCCGGTGTTCCAATTCGACAGGAAGATGGCAGGCTTTGCCAAAGACCAGGCGATAAGGCGACATGCCTATCGGGGTCTTGAAAGCGGTCCTGTATGCCCACAGGGCATCATCAAGTCGTGTGGACCAATCTTTCCTGTCAGGTCTCACAGTCTTCTGTAAAATGTTCTTGATTTGTCTATTTGAGACCTCGGTCTGCCCGTTTGTTGCGGATGATACGGGGTAGCAATGCGATGGTTCACCCCATTTTTTTCTAAGTAGGGCACGTAATTGGGAATGGATAAAATGGCTTCCACCATCACTGATCATGGCCTTGGGTATTCCAAACTGGGAAAAGATGTTCTTCTTAACAAAGTCCATGACAGTCCTGTGATCGCATCGGCGGGTGGCGACAGCTTCAATCCATTTGGAAACATAGTCTACCGAGACTAGGATGTACTCGAAGCCGTTGGATGGTGAAAAGGGGCTCATAAAATCGATACCCCAAACGTCGAAGATTTCGACAATCAAAATGAGCTGGAGGGGCATCATATCTTTCTTGGTCACGGTCCCCAGCATTTGGCAGCGTGAGCAAGTCTTGGCAAAGTTGTGTGCATCCTTAAATAGGGACGGCCAGTAAAATCCAGACTGTAGAACCTTTGCAGCTGTTTTCTTTCCAGAGAAGTGGCCACCACAAGCCTGGTCATGACAGAAGGAAAGCACACTCTGAACTTCATCTTCAGGGATACACCTCTTGATGATCTGGTCAGCACAGAGGCGAAACAGCATGGGATCATCTCAAAAATAGTGCTTGGCCTCAGCCAAGAACCTGTCCCATTGTTGTCTGGCCCAGCTGTGCAGGGTTTGTCCTACAACCAGGTAGTTGACGTAGTTAGCATACCATGGCATTCTCTTGTCTTGCACAGCCAGGATGTGTTCATCAGGGAATGTTGACGCGTCTAACTCGATTGTGTTTTAACAGTTAATTGTGTCGTAGTTTAGGTGATCAAGCGTCGTCAACAAATAAAAGTTTTATTACTCGAAAATCGGAGTATCCGAGGTCAAATACAAGGAGCAATTGGAATTTACTACTAATCTCAAGAATGTAATTGAACACTTTAATTACTCAAAACTTTAATTCAAATGTAAATGCATGAGTTTAAAAGCAATTATGGTGAAAAGAAAGAATTGGACGTCTGATCCCATGATCAGACGTCTTAAAAGTGTGTCTTTCCCTTCTTTGATTCTTCTTCTTTCTCTGCAATGCCTTGCTTTTCTTCTGCCTTCTTTCTTTCTTCTCCTGCAGTATCTCTCTCTGCTTCTTTTCTTCTATCTTCTACGGGTCTTCTTCTTTCTTTGCTTCAGTTCCTTTTCTTCTTCTTCTTGTCTTCTATTTTTCCTTTGCCTCTTCCTTCTCTTTTCAATGGCGTCCTTCCTTCTTCAGTTTTGCCTCTGTTTGCCTTCTGCTTCCTTCTCTTCTTCCCTTGCTAGCAGTGGCCAAGTGTTCGCTTCACTCCTTCCTTCCCTGCACAAACACAGCAAAGCAGAAAACCTAACCCTCTACCCACACCCGCGCGTATCTCTCTCTCTGTAAACCACTCCCAGGAAGCTCTCCAAGAGCCGGGTTAACGGGTCGGATCGTGTGCCCGTGACCAGGCACACTGGCGTGAGGGTGATGCGCGAGGTGTGCTCAAGGTCGGGTTGGATATCACCAGATCCGCGTGGTGAAATCGCAGACGAGGTGGCGTGAGATAGGTGAGGGACCTCACCCCAAGTGTGACTGGAGACGATGAGACGATATCACAAAAACAATATAAAGCATGCCAGTGCTTTGTAAGTTACCGATGTGGGACTAAAACTCCTGGCCTTCTCTCTTGCGTGCCCGCAGAACTCCTTCCTGCAATTGCCACAGCTGCGGACGTCGCAGCGTCTCTTGCTTGGTCAGATAGCTTCGCAGTGCTTCCCTGAGTGAGCTGCACCTGAAGCCTTGCGGTCCTGAAGCCTGGAGCGAGCTTGGAGCTTCTTCGAGTCGCCGTTAATGGCGGCAAGGGCTATGAATCTATCAGACACGAAAATGGCCTCGCGGCCTAATCAGATCACCGGGGAACCTTCGCCTTATCACGGCAAAGGTGAAGGGCAAGGTGGCAGGCCATGGGGCGGCCTAGGCGTGCGTGCCTAGGTCATCCTGTGGCCGGATGGATGGGTGAGTTCGGGGATGCGTTGTGGAGGTGTAGCGTGGCAGTGGTGGGGCGGAGTGTGTTCAGTGTGGTGAGGCGGAGGTTATGTGATGGTCGGCGAGGAGTGTGGGGCTGCGGAGCGATGGGAGCGCCTCGCCGGAGGGTGGCTGGAGGGATGGAGGATGACGGTGGTCAGGCGTGGTCGTGGGGTAATCAAGTGAAATATAGTAGGGAAAGGAAAGAGGGAATGGAGGGGAATGATTTTAACCTAATTAAAGGGACGAAAGGGGACGAAGAGGCGAACGGTTGTACCTACCGTCGCCGGAGAAGAAAATGCCCAGTGGAGGAGGGACGTCGCCGGACGGGGCTAGGGCAGCATGCGCGGGTATTGCGCGACGCGGAGGAGAATGAGGAAGAAGTCTCTGCCACTGGTTTTGTGGCAGAGCGAAGAGGAAAGGAAGGAGAGCTCGTCGGAGCCCGCTGGACACCCTGGCCGGGAGGGAAGAGAGGAATCTGAGGTGGAATCCTGGCCAGGTCGAGCTGAAATTGAGCGGCCGGGTTTGGGGGTTCTTTTATAGACACAGGCCATGTGTTCTGGAGCGTGGAGGGCAAGCATTCGTCACCGACGGCTCGCCGGAGAAGGAAAGTGGGTGGATACCCAAATCCCTCATGCATTCGCACGAGAGATTGGGATCAATTCAGGGATCATGACTGGCCTCAGGTAAAATGGAATTCCTCAGAGAATCTCTCTTCCATTTCTGGGAGGGGATCTCTGAGGAATCAGAGAGTATTCCCTCTCTAATCCTCGCCGGAGCAGGATTCTGCCCCAGTAATGGTGGAAGGACCTGATTGCAAGGTTGGCGAGGAAGTTAGGGGGTCTCTGCGATGATTTTCAAAAGTTAGGGACCAAAATGTGATTTAGCTGTACTAAATTGCAAAGTAGGTCAAGATGACCTCCCCTTAGGTCCAAATTTTGGTACAAACCTAATTTTGACCTAAAAAATCTAATGGTGAAGTTGGATTTTAGGTTTGACCATGTTTGAGTGGATATTTTGCGGAAAAACCTAAATTAGGTTAATTGATGAGCTAGGACCCTAATCTAGGTCAAACTAGGTTCCAAAGGCCAAATTAAGTGTTCTAAACCATAGAGGATATTTTTCCATGAATTTTAGAGGGTTTACTTGATTTTTATCCTGACCTAAACCTTGTTGATTTAAGCGGGTCTGTTTTAAGGTTACCAAATGTCATTTAATTCCTGGATTGCACATAAACCCATTTCTGATTGACTCAACCCACTTTTTATCTTATTTATACCATTTGACCTATGTTTTGCCTCTCAAAAATCCCGTTTATGTATTTCAATGGTAAAATTACAATTTTAACCTTTATTTCATGTTTTCTTCTCAGAACACTTATTCCTTCTATTAAGCCTTCTTCTAGGTTATATAGGAGCTTTTATTCTTCTTTATTGGGTCAAAATGAGCTAGTTATGGCTCATGATGAAGCTCTCATCAGGAAGGCATCAGATAGAGGTAGGGAGGGTCCAATGTGGTATGGATGAAGTCTAGACAAGTGGTCAGCCACTACATTCTTCGATCCGGCCTTGTCTCGGATTTCCAGGTCAAATTCCTGCAAAAGCAGGATCCATCTGATGAGCCTGGGTTTTGCATCCTTCTTGGCCAACAGGCGTCGGATGGCTGAATGTTCAATGTAAATAATCACGTGGGATCCCAGTAAGTACGATCGGAACTTTTCAAGTCTAAAGACTATAGTGAGCAACTCTTTCTCTGTGACCGTATAATTTCGTTGGGCCTCGTCCAATGTTTTGCTCGCGTAGTAGATCACCATGGGCTTCTTGTCTTGCCTTTGTCCCAGGACAGCGCCTATGGCGAAATCCGATGCATCAGACATAATCTCAAAGCCCTGGGACCAGTCTGGGGGTTGAAGTACAGGTGCGGTGGAGACTAAGTCCCAGAGGGTGTGATAAGCCTGGATGCAATCATAAGACATGTGGAATAAGGCGTCATTGGCTAGAAGGTTGGTCAAGGGTTTGGAAAGCTTGGAAAAGTCTTTAATGAACCTTCGGTAGAAGCCAACATGTCCTAGGAAGGAGCGAATCTGTCGGACCGAGCTAGGTGGAGGAAGTTTGGAAATTAAATCAACCTTAGCCCGATCTACCTCGATGCCCCTATGTGATACGATGTGACCGAGGATAATTCCTTCTTGAACCATAAAATGGCTCTTTTCCCAACTTAACACCAGATTAACCTCGATACATCGTTTCAGGATTTTCTCCAAGTTGCTCAGACAATGGTCGGATGAATTCCCGAATACAGAGAAATCATCCATAAAGACCTCTAAGTATTCACCCACCATTTCTGAAAAAATGGCTAGCATGCAACGCTGGAAGGTCGCAGGTGCGTTGCATAACCCGAACGGCATTCGACGGGATGTAAACGTGCCATACGGGTAAGTGAATGTGGTCTTTTCTTGATCCTCTAGAGAAATTGCGACTTGGTTATATCCTGAATATCCATCCAGGAAGCAAAAATACTTCTGCCCTGCCAATCTTTCAAGGATTTGGTCAATGAATGGCAAGGGGAAATGATCCTTCTTAGTGGCTTCATTGAGCTTCCTATAATCAATACACACCCGCCATGCGGTGGTGGTGCGGGTGGGGATGGATTCGCCATGATCATTGGTGACAACGGTGAGCCCAGCTTTCTTGGGAACTACTTGAGTGGGGCTCACCCAGGGGCTATCAGAGATAGGATAGATGATGTCGATGTCAAGTCACTTGATAATTTCTTTCTTAACGACCTCCCGCATGTTTGGGTTTAAACGTCTCTGCATCTGGCGGGAGGGTCGTGCCCCGTCTTCCAGGTAAATCTTATGGGTGCAATAGGTGGGGCTAATTCCTCTTAAGTCCGAAATGGTCCAACCAATGGCGGCCCGATGTTCTAAAAGGGTCGCAGTCAACCTGAGTTCCTGATCCTTGGGTAGATGAGAATTAATAATCACTGGGAAGGTCTGGTCAGGTCCCAAGAAGACATACTTGAGATTCTTGGGCAATGGCTTAAGTTCAAGTGCGGGTGGAACCACAGTTGATGGAAAGGGAAAGGGTGGGAGTTGATCAACATCGATCTCCTCAAATGGTGTTGTGTGATGGTACTCAGCCTTAGAGAGGTCCACGGGTAGTGATGGTGACGGGTCAGAACAGTCATTTCGGGTTTGGTGGTCTGATACAGAACTGAGGGTGAGGCATTCCTCGAACAGAGTTTCCACGTGATCATGTTCCTCAACGCAATCGCAATCAAAAGACTTTGTCGCCCGGAAGATATCCAATTGCATTTTCCTGTCCCCGAAGGTGATTTCCATGCATCCCGTGTCACAATCAATGTTTACCTTAGCCGTAGCTAAGAAAGGTCTGCCTAAGATTATGGGTGCGTTCTGTAATTTTTCAGGGACTTCCATGTCGAGCACCAAAAAGTCGACCGGGAAATAGAAGTCCTTGACTCGTACAATCACGTCCTCGACAACCCCCTTCGGGGTTTTCACTGATCTATCAGCCAGTTGGATGGTGACAGGGGTTGGTGTTAACTCTCCGAGACCAAATTGGTGTTACAGGGTTGTTGGAATCAGATTGATAGAAGCACCTAAGTACAGGGGCGCTCTATCAAATGTCATGTCCCCGATATTGCAAGAAATCAAGGGTGCTCCTGGGTCAGTTCGCTTGAGCGGAAGGTTGCTTGATATTACGGAACTTGCTTGTTCAGAGAGCACAACCTTCCTAAGTGCTTGAGGTCTCGGCTTACTCTTGGGTGTACACGCATCCTTTAAAAACTTGGCGTAAGCAGGGATGTGTTTGACGGCTTCAAGGAGCGGAATATTAATCTGTACTTGCTTAAAGATTTCCAACAGCTCCTCAGTTTCCACAACATTCTTCTTTTTCTTGATTGTTAAAAAGGCCTCAGGGTAGGGTGTCTGAATGTGGATTGGTTCTATTTCTGGGTCCTTGGTTGGTGCCTTTTCTGAGTCGGGTATTTCAGCAAGTGAAGTCTCGGGGAGAGTCGGCTATTTGGGATCCTGGGTTTTGGTGCCGCTTCTCAAGGTCACCGCATTTGCAGAGGCATTGGGGCCATGGGTTGATCCTTGAGAAGACGAGGATGAAGAAGCACCAAACTTAGGGGGTGTTTGCAGGGCTGGCTGGACCATGTGAGCCTACCCGGGGTTGCCTTGGAACCCTTGCGAATTGGGGCCTCTGTTAATTATGTTTCGCGGGTTCGGTTGTGGCTGGGAAGGTAGTGATCCTTGTTGTTTACAGTCCAAGAGTTGGCTTAACTGTCCCTTTACCAAGGCCATTTGATCCTGATGTTTCTGGTTCATGTCAGCCATCATCTTTATTAGGGTGTCCATTTGATTTTGTGGGGGAGGGGCTACCCTATTTTGATTATATTGGGGTCTAGCTAGTGGTCCTTGCTGATAGGGGGCAAGTGTGGCTACTAGTTTGGGCTGGGCTGGTTTTGGAATTGCGCATAACCTTAGACAGCTTGCACATCCTCGAGGATAGCTGATGTCGATGAAGAGGGAAGGGAGTAATCAAGGATTGAGGGAGCAAAGGTCCCTCCCTGGAACGTGGTTAGGGGTTGCTCCAGGTTCAGTTGGGTAAAAGGCTAGACCAGGTCAACATTATGCGCTCCCTTTGCTAGGGAGAAAGTCTGTAAGGGGTTCCTAGTCTGGTTCAGTAGCTCATCAATCTTTTTTTCTACCAATTCTACTCGATCCAGTTTCTTGACAATGATGTCCATGTCAACCATTCCAAAATTTGCTTGTACCTCATAAATCCCACCACGGGGTTGATTGGACCTGTTGAACTGGGTCATGGAGGCATTGTTGAGCGAATTCTCGCTCATAGACTCAAAGAGCTCAAACGCGCTCTCCTCGTCTTTGTTCAGGAAGTTCCCCCCACATGAGGCATTGACAAAGTTTCGTAGGTTGCTGTCCAGACCATGATAGAAAAACTGGGCCAATTGCCACCTTGGTACTTCGTGGTGTGGGCATTTCCTCAAGAGTTCATTAAATCTTTCCCAAGCCTCATGAAACTGTTCCCCACCCTGGAGTGTAAAGGTAGTAATAGCTCTTCTGAGGGCATTGGTCTTTCCTATGGGGAAGAATTTCTTCAAAAATACATGCCTCAGTTCTTCCCAGGTGGTGATGGGTCTACCTAGGGTTCTAAGCCAATGAGAAGCCTTGTCTCTTAATGAGAAGGGAAACATCTTGATTAGAACAATGTCAAGGCTAATGTTCCTAGGTTTCACAATTCGTGCTATGCAGTCGAGATCCTCTAGGTGCTGAAAGGGGTCCTCATTTGAGCTTCCATGAAAGTGGCTCTGGATCAGACTTAAGACATTCGATTTTAGCTCAAAATCATCTCCCCCTTCAGGGATCGTAAGGTGTAGCGCGACTCTAATAGCGGAGGGATTATAGAAATCGCGGAGGGGCCTCGGCTGATCCTGAAATGGTGGTATATCGAGTGGTGGTTGTCCTTGTACACCTTGGAAAGGTGGTGGTGGTTGTTCTTGTGGGTTCTGTAACCGTTGTATGGCTTGTATGATGGTGTGGATTTGTTGTTGCTGAAGCCGGTGGTTTGCATTAATTTGGGCTTGGATGATGGCCATTGCGACTGGTGGGGGTTGATCCTCAGCTTCATCTACCCTAGGTTCCGCCATGTTCCTAATAGAATTACGTCGCCTAGATTCCTGCCCCAAAACACACAACTCGGGATGCAGTGAGCGTCTCCTGTGCATACACTAGAGAAGAACAGGATGGGATGCGGAGGGCGACAGATGCGAGAAATGAATTTCAATCAAGCACATAAGCCTAGTCCTTATGGTGTATTCCTCAGGAGACCTAGAAATCTCACAAAGGGTGATTAAATCCGTAAGCACTGGACTACCCTTCCCAAGGCTAATCTGGCCAGGTTGATTACGAGGGGATTGTAGGGAAGGTTCTTCCTTTGGCTTGCACCTCCGGTTCCGTAGACCCCACAACCGCGGTCGTTTGACACTGCCCCACAGCCTAGTCACCAGATTCTACCAAGGGAATGAAAGCCAAGTGCCTAGCGAACAAAACCTTGCCTTTCGAGACTTAACTCAATCCTGCCTAGGGCACGTCTACTCAGTTTTAAACGGCTAGGATAGTGCTTGTGCTAGGGTTATATGATGAGGCGTTGATTGGGGTGGTGCCTCTTAATTTTCCACTTTCAAGGTGTGTGCTTCTATCAAACATGGTTTTCAAGCAAGGATTTTTAAGATGTGGTGTCTGTTAGTGTTTCATCCTTACTTTAGTGCTTTTTAGGATTGACGTGTCTTAATGTTTTCAGACAAGTTTCACTGAACATGTCAAGTTCTGCACACAATTCAGTGAAAGTAGATTTTCTTTTATTTTGTAGAGGCTCTAAGACCCTAATGTACTCATCCTAATGATCATGTAGCTTCTATTAGATGAGTCGATTTTAGGGTTGAGTGGTGCGGCCCAGGTCAACTCACGGTGGCTTCGCAAACACCACTCAAAAAAGAGAAAAGAACACTCTAAGAATTTATTCAGAATGTTAGAGTGTACATTTTTTTTGTGGGGTGATGTGTTAAGGATGTGGGTCAAGCAATCATACACCACGCCAATTTTTTTCAATTTTTACACTTTTTTTTTAGTTTTTTTTTCACGCAAGCAAACAATCATAAGTGAAGAATTACTCACCATCGGTCCTCGTTGCGCCTACTCCCTTGTTACCGTCGTGGGATGCGTCGCTTCGCCGTCCACGCGCCGAATTCCTGCAACCATCAAGTAAAAGGAAAGCAGGGCATTAGACGATGTGAGAATGGATGTGGAATGGAAGTGACAAAACAAATTCGTTACCTCCCCAGCAACGGTGCCAAAAACTGACGTGCGCTTGTGCGTGTGTGTTAAGAAGTGTCGTTATAGTCGCACTTGCAACGACGATTTTAAAGTAAAGAAACGAAGGTGAGTCCGAGTGTCGGTCTCAGGGAGGCGTGAAAATCAGATTTTTCTTATCACTTGTTGTCATGGAAAGCGCGGAGTTTTGCTTGCGAAAGGTGCAGTTTGAAAAGCGAGAGAGAGATAGAGAGAGAGATTAGGGTTAGAGTTGTTTCTTGCTTGATCATGCAACTTAAACAGAAGTTAAAGTAAACAACTGAACAGAAAGTAACTTCATTAATCATGCAACTTTAGTTCACAAATTACAACATTAGATACATGCTCAAACTTAAGTAAAGGAAAGCTTAAAAGAGAGGAAGAGAGAGAGAGGGGGGGAGAGCGGCGAGGTACCCACGGCGGTGGAGGAGGCTCCGTCGGCGGCTCGTCGTCTCCGACGATTACAAGAGGGCCTAAAGCTAGTTAAGAGAGGGGGAGAGTAGTTGCAAGGAAAGTGAATGCCTTGAATGAGTGGTTGGAGGGGGTTTAAATAGGGAGAAGGGCTTTCTAAAGGAAGAAGGGCCTTTAGCGATGTCCGGGACGTCACTAAAACCATTCCAAAAGTGTTAGTGAAGCCCTCCAGCCCGCCGGTCAACCACCCGCACCGTTCTTCTTCGCGCCCGATCCGCGGCCGTTGCGTAAGAGCCATCCGATCGAAGATCGGACGGCTGAGATCTTCCCTTGGATGCGCTCGGATCGCGCCTCAGGCGCGCGTGTACTGGGGCGTCATCGCCCAGCGTGCACGTGCGCGTGGGCGCTCGTGATTTGAGGGCGCGCTGTGTGGCACGATCACGGTCGTCCGCTGCTAATTGGGCGGCCCAATTTCGCCGCGCGCTCCTTCGTCTTTAATTCTCCGTATTGCGTGGCTCGAACCCGCGTCGAGTGAGTGCAGGCGTGCACGCTAACCGTTGCACCACGCCCGCGCTTTGTCACGACAACTGCGGGTGGGCATGCAGTTCTCAGCCATCCGATCGAAGATCGACGGCCGAGATTTGATCTCAGCTAAAGGAAGAGTGGCGTGCGGTGGAGCGAGGGCGACATGGCGCAACGAGGGTCGTTGATCACCAGATCAACGATCAGAACATCTTGGGCCCATTGTAGGAGCTCCGGATGTCGGATTTGGCCAATCTTGAGTCCGTTGGACTCCGTTCATCCTTTTGAATCCATCAGTGCGGTCTGATTGCTCATCTGAGGCTTGCTTTGACAAGTGCTTACACAAATGACCATTAATACAGTTTTATAAGCAATCTTGGTATATGATGCATGCAATGCTCCCATTCTACTTATGTTGTGCCTTTTATTCTTAAGATGGGCCCTATTTAATAGAATTATCACCCTCATGTGTAGTGTTATCACCCTTTGCTACTAGTGTGGCCAGCCGGGCCACATCAGGAGGGACTGCCCGTCTAGGGTCGGAACGCAGCAGATGCTCCCTGCATTGAGCAGTGGAGGCCGCACAGGTGGTCGTGGTTCCCAGGCGTGTGGGGTAGGACAGTAGTCGTGGGAAGGGTACCGGCTAGGGGCTACCCGTCCGACGTTGAGTGTGGCTGCTTCTTCTGCATCGAGAGCTAAGGAGCGTATCAACGCCCTAACACACAGAGATGCCAGGGCATCAGGTTCAGTGGTGGTAGGTATGGTTACAGTTTCCGGCAGATTAGTTTACGTACTTTTTGATTCGGCACCACTCACTCATTTGTTGCTGCGACTTTTGCTGCCAGTTTAGGACAAGATTACGTGTTGTTAGTGGATCCATTTGTGATCAAAGATCCGGGTGGTCAGCTGTTTGTAGCTGAGGAGGTCTACACAAACTGTGAGGTTAGTATTGGGGGACACAGCCTCCCCGTTGACTTGATTGTGATATCGATGGAGGATTTTGGTGTGATTCTGGGGATGGATTGGTTATCCGCTTACCACACCTTGGTGGACTGTTTTGAGAGGAAGATCGTCTTCTCCATACCAGAGATGCCTTCCTTTGAGTTTCACGGACAACCGGTGGACGGAGGTTTTAGGTGCATTTCTGCACTTCGGGCAGCGAGACTTTTGGGCCAAGGGTGTGGGGGCTTTCTAGCTTGTGTAGTGACAGAGCCCAGCCCCGTGGCAGACTTTTAGAGCATCCCGGTGGTCAGAGAGTACCTTGACGTGTTTCTAGAGGAGTTGCCAAGTCTACCACCTGAGCGTGAGATCTAGTTTGAGATCTCACTGGTACCAGGGACCAGCCTCATTTCTACGGCACCATATAGGATGGCACCACTTGAGTTGCAAGAGCTCAAGTCATAGCTGTAGGACCTGTTGGAGAAGGGCTTTGTGAGGCCCAGTGCGTCTCCGTGGGAAGCCCTGGTGCTATTTGTGAAGAAGAAGGATGATACCCTACGCCTTTGTGTTGACTACAGATAGCTGAATAGGGTCACCATCAAGAACAAGTATTCGCTATCGAGGATTGATGATCTATTTGACTAGTTGCGAGGTTCCACGATATTCTCCAAGATAGATATGAGATCAGGCACCACTAGTTGAGGATCAGGGAGACCGACGTCTCCAAGACAGCTTTCTGCACGCGGTACGGACACTACGAGTTTTTGGTCATGCCATTTGGGCTGACCAACGCCCCTGCTGCCTTCATGGATTTGATGAACCGGGTGTTTAGACCGTATTGGATCAATTTGTGGTGGTATTTATTGATGATGTGCTCATTTACTCGTGGGATCGAACACAGCACGGACAGCACTTGCGGATGGTTCTGGACACTTTGAGGCGACGCAGACTGTATGCCAAATATAGCAAGTGCGAGTTTTGGTTGAGGCAGGGTCATGTGATTTCAGGGGATGGCTTGGCTATGGATCCAGCCAAGGTAGAGGCAATACTCCGGTGGGAGAGGCCACGTACAATGACAGAGATACGCAGTTTCTTGGGATTGACAGGTTACTACCGGCGGTTTATTAGGGGTTTCTCGCAGATTGTGCGTCCCATGAGTCAGTTGACCCGGAAGGATTTGCCCTTTGCTTGGACAGACGCTTGTGAGGCGTGTTTTCAGGAGTTTAAGCAGAGGCTGACTTCGGCTCTTGTGCTTACCATCCCAGATAGCAGTGGTGGTTTTGTTGTCTACACGGACGCTTCGTTGCAGGGGTTAAGGGGTGTGCTCATGCAGTAGGGTCACGTTGTCGCTTACGCTTCGCGGCAACTGAAGCGCTATGAGCATAGCTACCTTACCCATGATTTAGAGCTAGTAGTTGTTGTCTTCGCGTTGAAGACAAGGAGGCACTACCATGGACTTGGTGGTGGGCTTACCCGTTACCCAGTGAGGACACAACGTAGTCTGGGTGATTGTAGGCGGATTGACGAAGACGGCACGTTTCTTGCCGATCCGAGTCACCTTGGGACCAGCGCAGTTGGCAGATAGGTATATTCGTGACGTGGTACGTCTGCAGGGAGTTCCGCGTGAGATTGTATCCGACCGGGATACTCATTTTACTTCCTAGTTTTGGGCTAAGTTTCAGCAGGCCTTGGGGACGCGGTTGAGGTTCAATACGACGTAACACCCCCAGACGGACGGACAGTCAGAGCGCACGATACAGACACTTGAAGACCTTTTACGTGCCTATGTATTGGACTGGAGGGGCTCTTGGGAGGAGCACTTACCCCTGGCAGAGTTCGCATATAATAACAGCTATCACTCGAGTATTGGCATGGCACCCTACGAGGCACTATACGGACGAAGGTATACTGCGCCCTTGAGTTGGGTTGAGGTGGGGACCAAGTGGGAGGTTGGCCCCAGGCTGATCCGACAGAGTTAGGAGGTGATAGAGCAGATTCACAGATGACTTCGCACTGTCAGGACCAGACAGAAGAGTTATGCTGATTGGAAGCGCAAAGAGGTGTTGTTCGAGGTTGGGGATCACGTCTTTCTTCGCGTTTCACCCATGAAGGGCCTGCAGCGTTTTGGGGTGAAAGGGAAGCTTGCGCTGAGGTTTGTAGGGCCCTTTGAGATCCTAGAGCGGGTAGGACCCGTTGCTTACAGGCTTGCCCTTCCTCCCCAGCTTTCGGGTGTGCACGACGTGTTACACGTGTCCAACCTCAGGAAGTACATCGTCGGTCCTAGTCACGTTCTAATCCACAAGAGTGTCGAGGTGGGAGACGACCTGACTTACCCCGAGCGACTAGTACAGATACTAGATAGAGCTGTCCGAAGTTTGAGACGGAAGCTGGTACCCCTGGTGAAGGTCTTGTGGAGGAGCTAGAGGTACGAGGAGGCTACCTGGGAGCCTGAGGTGGCGATGCGAGAACGGTACACGGAGCTTTTTGAGGGTACGTCTTTTCGGACTGACGTCAGTCCTCTTTAAGTTTGTTATGCGTATATAGTTCTTTTCCACACCCTAGCTAGCTCAAGTTTCGGGGACAAAACTTCCTTTAAGTTTGTTATGATGTAAAGACCCATTCTGTTCTGAGCCCTTTAAGACGTCTGGACAGTCGATCAAATGTATGGACACACTCCTAGATGTATGGAAATTTAAAAAATTGTACGTAGCTTCGCGTCTGCGCACTGGTTGTGCACAGGCTGCCTTTTTCCCTCTTCTCTCTTTTCCTTCTCCCCCCGCAGAACCCTAGCGCACCCTTATATAAGGCCCGCTCCCCCTTCCTTTCTTCCCCACTCCACCACAGCCAGCTTCCTTCCTCCCTCTCCACTGCAGCAAGAGGGGCGAGCGCGAGAGAGAGCGCGAGAGCAAGCGACAAGGAGGAGAGGTGGCGTGAGGAGAGGAGGAAGAACTTGAGCTCGCGAACTCGTGGGAGCTTGTCGGAGGACGCACGGCCGGAGCGGCGCGTGTGGGAGGAGGAGCGCGTCGGGGGTGACATCCCTGACACTTGCTGCAACTGGAGCTGCAGGCGAGGAGGCGAGGCCGCGACTGCACGCAACGAGGAGGAGAAGAAGGTAGTTCTGGTTCTGGGATTTTCCCAGAATAAGACGTCTGGCGTGCCATCTAGACGATGGGTTGGACGTCTGGTGACAACACCAGACATCTGAAAGTAGTGTTTCGCGAAGGTATGTTCCTCTTGCGTATACGACCATGCAGGCTGCATCGCAGCTTCAATCTACATGGCTAAAAGTGGATGATTTGTTTGTCGCATGCAAAGATAGCTTCGGGAAGGCACGGGGCATGCCCTCCCACGCATTTCGGACATCTGGACAGCTTACCAAATGACCGGAAGCACTCCCAAACGTTCGAAGGAGAGGTCGGACGTCTGGAGCTAGGTCCAGATGGTCAAGAGGAGGTTCTAGACGTCAGAAGTCGACGCAGAACCTGATGTGAGACTCTGGTTACTTTTAAGACGTCTAGACCTTGTGCCAGACGTCTGATTTAGGTCTGCAGTCCTATTTTTGACCCGTTTAGGATCCGTTTGAGGTCCGTTTTTCGCAAACAAGATATTGGTATTTTCCTTGTGAGTTCCTCTACATGTTAGAAGGCCTTTTATATTATTCTAAATGTTCCATTGTGGTATGTTCCTTGGAATAGGACTTCGATCAATTACGGGTTCGGAGCTTGCTGAGGCACGTGAGCCTACTGTTCGAGCCCCCAATACTCCCAGGTCATCTGGTAGAGTGGTTTTCCCCTATTTTAATTATAAAACCAGAATGCATATGTGAAATTGGATAACTAGAAACCTAGGATGTAGCATGAATCCTAGGACGAGAAGTACTTGCACTGTTTGTGTGCGTGTTTGAAATTGCAGTCTTAAATGAATGAATAGAAATGTGAACAACTGCCTGCTAATAAACAAGAGCTGCCTTTGACATATGAAATGCCTGTGCTAGTTAAACAGCTACCTGTGACATTACTTGTTGTATATGTTAAATGATGGAAATACGAGCTGCATGTGTATAATTTAAGAATGGAAATGTGAATGATGAAACCTAGTATGGAATGACATGAGGAATATGAGCATGAACTCTACGGGGAATTAGGAGTAGAGCTCCTTTGAATAAATGGAATGGATCTGGAAATGTGAGTGGGAAGTGTGTTGGCCCTTGAGTACGTGGTACCAAGGAGAGCGACTGTCCCCTGTTTAGCATAGAGCGGAGCTAGCTGCCCTTGGGTTGGGACTGAGGGTTAGTATTGGCCACTCTACACCGACTTGTTTGGCCCTCACGTACGTTGTATCGGGGAGAGCTACCAGTGTAGGGAGAGAGCTAGTCACCCCACAGGGTCCAGGGTTAAGCTAGCCACCCTACACCGACTTGTTAGTCCCACTGGGCAAATTGGGGTAGTCAGACGAGGGTGCGCGGACTGTGGAGGGGTGAGACTCCTGTTTGATTCTGAGGGGCTAGACCCCTGTTACTGAGAGGGCTAGGCCCAATTCTGTTCCGTGCTATACTTTGGGCTTACCCGCTAGAGGAAATGATTGACCGCGTGCCAGTGAGGGGTAGGTACCCGTGTGCTTATCGCACGTGTCGTAGTTATCGCTACGTCTATCTGTGACCTCGGGGTGGTTGACTGGATTTAGGATCACCACGGGGGACTCTCCCGGCCAGGAGAGCACCACGTGTGATTTCTACTCTTCGGAAAAGACTACAAGCAAGATTGTTCCCACGAGGAACATTCGAGATCAAGAAAGAGATCTGAGAAATAAACCAATGGGTGAAAAGGAATAACTATAAAATAAAGTAATTGGAAAAGATAAATTACCTGTTAGCTTTTACTGCTTTAGTTAGTTCATTACCACACTACTCAGCGTTTGTTGACTCTGTTTACTCATAACCCTTTTCAGGTCCAGGTGTTGAGCAGCCTGAGTCATCGGTTGCAGAGGGTGCTGGGCCCAGTCGAGCCTAGCAGTAGTCTTTCCGTTGTTGTACTTTCTTTTGTTGGTGAGTTCAGACTCTTGTTACTGTTTACGTTTCTGTACTTTGTTTCCACTCTACTGTTGTGGTGGTGATATGTACTGTTAACAACTTTTGCTTCCTTTTCTGCTTGTACTCTTTTACTGTTAGTTACTTAGCATAGTGAATGTGGTTTACTTTCCTGCTTTTTGGTTATTTCTTGTTGGACGACTGGGTCTTGGGATTAGTAGAGTCGAGCTAGTCTCGGGTCCTGTAGGGATTCAGGAACCGGGTCGTAACAGCAATCAAAATCGTTCCCATGAGGAACATGCAAGATCAAGAAAAATCTGAAAGTTGACTAAAAGGGGTGAAAAGGAATTACCTGTAAAATAAAATAACTAGAAAAGATAATTATACCTACTACTTTTACTGCTTTAGATAGTATGGCTACCACTCTACTTAGCATTCGTTAACTCCGTCTTTTTCATAACACTATTCAGGTCTAGGAGTTGAGCAGCCCGAGTTTCCACCTGTGGAGGGTGCTGGGCCTAATCGAGCCTAGCTATAGTTTTCTGCACTCTTTGTTGTACCCTCTTTACTATTATTGTGAGTTTCGGACTTTAGCTACTATTCCTCTTACTGTTGCTTTCGTTTTTGTTGTTCCTGTTGTTGTGGTGGTATGTACTGAAATAGAAGAATTTACTTTCCTTTACTGCTTGTACGTTTTTACTACTTAGTTACATTACATATGTGAATGTGGTTTATTTTCCTGCTTTTTGGTTATTTCTTGTTGGACGACTGGGTCTTGGGATTAGTCGAGGCGAGCCAGTCTTGGGTCCTGTAGGGATTCAGGAACCGAGTCGTAACAAGATGGTATTAGAGCAAGGTCATCCCGAGAAATGAACCAACTAGCTTAAGAATAACCATTCATGTGCATGTAACTAGGGTAGCTACCACAACGTATCGCTTTGATATCTGTTCTGAGTCCTTTTTCGAAGAAATTCGATAGTGTTGACCCTTTTGTTCCATCTTCTGCGTCTCCTTGCAGGAGATGCCTTATCGAGGAGTTCTCGAGGCGGGCCGCGATCATGATCGTAGACGAGGTCGGAGGGGTGAACATGCCAGACCCGAGGTGCCAGTTGACCCGCCTCTTCTCCCGGGCGTTCAGGCCCAGGATCTCGCTCAGCTGATCAAAGACATAGTGCGAGAGGAGCTCCACCAGCCTCCACAGGCACCTCTCCCTGAGGATGTGGAGGGGGAGTCCTCGGTGGGACAGAGAGACCGCCATAGGGTCAGACGAGGAGGAGGGGGACGGGGTGGTTGTAACGACCCGATTCCCGAGTCCCTACGAGACACGAGAACTTGACCGACTCGACTAATCCTAAGACCTAGTTGTCCAACGAGGAAGTAACCAAAAGAGCAGTAAAATAAACCACATTCAACATGAAATATAACTAGCAGTAACAAAATACAGCAGTAAGAAAAAGAACTACTACAGCATGTACCACCACAACAGTAGAACAACATTTAACATAACATGAACTACAAGTAAAGAAAAGTATAGAGAGTAACAAGAACTACTCACTACAGTGGAACAAAAAGGGCACAAAAGAACAGTGGTAACTCTACTGGACCCTACTCGGCCCAGCATCCTCTGCAACTGCTTACCCTGGCTGCTCTACACCTGATCCTGAAAAGTAACGAGTGTAACACGTCAGCGAAACGCTGAGTAGAGTGGCAGCTAAACTAAAGAAGCAGTAAAGTGTACAGAAGCTATTTTATTTTCTTTCTTCCTTTATTTAGGTCTTTCTATTGTTTCACAATCTATCTATTTCTCAGATCCTTCACTTGATCTCGAATGTTCCTTGTGGGAACGATCTTGATTGCAGTCTTTTCCGAACAGTAGAAGTAACACGTGGTGCTCTCCTGGCCGGGAGAGTCCCCCGTGGTGATCCTACTCTCAATCAACCACCCCAAGGTCACTGACAGACGTAACGGTAACTACGGCACGCGCGGTAAACGCACGAGTAGCTAACCCGCACTGGCACGCGGTCAGTCGTTTCCGTTAACGGGTGCGCCCAAAGCACAGTACGAAACCAGTATAGGGCAGAGCCCTCTCAGTAACCCTTCCACAGTAACCAAACAGGGGCCTTGCCCCTCCACAATCTGCGCACCCTCGCCTGACTACCCTGGTTTGCCCAGTGGGCCTAACAAGTCGGTGTAGGTGAGCTAGCAGAACCCCGGGGCCCGTGGGGTACCTAGTACTCGCCCTACACTAGTAGCTCTCCTCGGTACTGTGTACACGAGGGCCAACAAGTCGGTACAAAGTGGCCAGACCTAACCCCGGGTCTCTGGGGCGGCTAGCTCCGCTCTGCACTAAGTAGGTAACAGGTGCTTCCCCTGGCACTATGTACCCAAGAGACAACGCACCTCCACATCTTTCCTTCTCAGTTCCATTTCATTCTCTTTCCAGGAGTTCTACTCCTAACTCCCCGTAGGGTTCCAGCTCTTTTAACTCAGCACATTCAGGTTTCACCCTTTCAGTTTCACATTCATACAACCCATATTCTCAAACATGTTCATTTATTCATAACAGGCAGCTGTTAAAATCAATTTACATGCAGCTATTATTTCCTTCCCACAGTTTCCAAGACTGCAATATCTATATTCATTTCACTAGTTTTCCAGTCCTAGGATTCATGCCGTACCCTAGGATCTATCATTCAATCTAGTTTTCCAACCCTAGGATTCATGCAATACCCTAGGATCTATCATTCAATCTGGTTTCTCATTCCTAGGATTCATGCAATGCCCTAGGTTCTATTAATTGTTCCATAATTGTAACAAATTATGTTAATAATTTCTAAAGCCACTCTACCAGCTACAACGGAAGTACTGGGGGCGTGGTCGGAAATCCCGCGTGCCTCCGCAACCCCCGAGACTGCAATGGAACGGGGTCTTAACATAAGGATAAAACACAAGGAGTTTCTCAGAATAGTATATAATTACTGTAAACGGGTAGAGGATCTTATTCCGAAAAGAACGCAACTCGAAACGCGGAAAACGGACTCCGAACGGGTCCTAAACGGGTCGAAAACGACGAAATAGTCCAAAATCAGACGTCTGGAACCTCTTCCAAAAGTCTTAAAATGTGGGTCAGATGGTACCTTTGTTCTGCGTAGTCTCTTAGATGTCCAGAAGCCAGCGGGGGCATCTGGCCTAGTTCCCAAACGTCCGATGGTCACCCCGGACGTCTGGAAGTCCTTCCAGTCGTCTGGCACTGCGGCCAGACGTCTGATTCGCGTTGGATGCGAATCTCGGAGCCTGCACGTACCACTCCTCGCTCTCAGTACGAACGGTCGCAGAAAAGGAAGAAGGACGAAAATACCTTACTTGCCAGACATCTGGACAGTCCTCCAGACATCTTCACCGTCGTCTGGTTGGAAGCCCAGACGTCTGATTCTGGAAAAATTTCCAGAATCAGAGCTCGACGCGCTCTCCGTCCGCGACGCACGACCGCGCCTCGTCGGCCTACTGCTCGAGCTGCGGCAGCCCTCCCGCGTCACTCCGTGCCCGCTGCTCCCCCACCGGCCGGCTCTAGCTGCCCCGGCAAGCTTGAGCCCTCACGGCCGAGCGTCTCCTCCCTCGCGCAACGCCTCCTCCGGCACACCCGCCGCGGCTGCCGCTGTCGCCGCTCGCTCACTCTTGCACTGGCTGGAAGAAGAAGAAGAAGGGAGCGGAGGAGATGAGAGTGAGGGAGAGGGCGAGGGCCCTTTTAAAGCCGTGCTGGGAGAGAGAGCAAGAGAGAGGGAAAAAGAGGGGCATCTGCAGGTCTGCGCGCGCAGGCGCACATACGAAATCCACCGTGCCATAGAAATTAAATCCCAGACGTCTGGAAGGGGTTGCAGACGTCTGGGCCACCTCCCAGACGTCTTAAAAGACGTCTTGAAGCCGCGTTCGTAACAGTGGTCCTCCGCCACCCCCACCACACTCTGATGCTTTTGAGCACGAGCCATCCTTGCCTGGAGGCAAGCCCGTTCCCCCACTGTAGCTGCACCTCGAGCTTTTCGGATAGTTCTGGAAGCTGAAACTCCCCTCGTTCAAGGGGGATGAGGACCCGTCTGAGGTAAAGGACTGGCTGGAGCAGATAGAGAAGGTGTTTGACACCCTTCACCCCCCTGCAGAGTACCGCATGGCCTTTTCCACGTACAAGCTAGAGAGTGCGGCACACAGGTGGTGGAGGGCAGTCAAAGGCCAGGATAGGGGAGAGTCGATGTGGGACTAGTTCGTAACCCTCTTCTGCGAGCAGTACTTCCCGCAGACTTGGCAGGACCAGAGGAGGAGGGAGTTCCACACTCTCCGCCAGGGGACGATGACTGTTAACGCATATCGCATGCGCTTCCTGGAGCTATCATGTTTTGCTTCGACAGCCGTAGCTATAGAGGAGGAGTGCCTGTGGAGGTTCACTGAGGGGCTCTAGCCTGCTATTCAGGGGTATGTCAAACCCCTGAAGCTACCCACCTTCTTGAGAGTGGTGGAGGCAGCCATGACGTACGAGGCACCGACAGCGGATGGAAGAGGCCCTACCAGCCAAAGTACTCTTAGGGAAGTTGAGAGAGGAGGCACGTAGCACTTACAGGAGAGCTATCTCATTTTGCGAGGCTGTCAGTGGCCTTTAGGGGCCCTAGGCAGGGGCAAACTGCCAACACTAGACCCCCGCCCAGCCGTCAGCAGGGACCTACCGAGGGAGGGAGCCAAGTTCCCCTCTGCTACCTGTGTGGCCAAACGGGCCACATCAGGAGGGACTGCCCATCTAGGGCTGGAGCACAGTAGAGGCTCCCCACACTGAGCACTGGAGGCTGAGCTGGTAGTCGCGATCCCCAGGCGCGTGGGGGAGGCCTGCAGTCACGAGGAGGGTATCGACCAGCGACTGCTTGCCCGACCTAGAGTGTAGCTGCTTCGTCTGCACCGAGGCCTGAGGGCCGTATCAACGCCCTGACACACAGAGACGCCAGGGCTTCCGGTTCAGTGGTGGCAGGTATGGTTACCGTTTCCAGCAGATTAGTATACGTGCTTTTTTCTTTCAGTGCCACACACTCTTTTGTTGATGCGAGTTTTGCTATCAGTTTGGGACAGGACAGTATGTTGTTAGAGGATCCATTTGTGATCAGAGGCCTAGGTGGCCAGTTGTTTGTAGATGAGGAGGTCTACACGGACTATGGGGTCAGCATAGGGGGACACAGCCTCCCCGCTGACCTGATTGTGATATCGATGGGGGATTTTGGCGTGATTCTAGGTATGGACTGGCTGTCCGCCTACCACGCCTTGGTGAATTGTTTCGGGTGGAAGATCGTCTTCTCCATACTGGAGTTGCTTTCCTTTGAGTTTCACAGACAGCCTGTGGAAGAAGGTTTCAGGTGCATATCTACGCTTCAAGCTGCGAGGCTTTTGAGCCAGGGGTGTGAGAGTTTTCTAGCTTGTGTAGTGGCAGAGCCTAGCCCCGTGGCTGACTTTCAGAGCATTCCAGTGGTTTGTGAGTACCCTGATGTGTTTCCAGAGGAGTTGCCAGGACTACCGCTCGAGCATGAGATCGAGTTTGAGACCTCACTGGTACTAGGGACCAGCCCCACTTCTACTACATCGTACCAGATGGCATCACTTGAGCAGCGAGAGCTCAAGTCACAGCTACAGGACTTGTTAGAGAAGAGCTTTGTGAGGCCCAGTGCGTCCCCGTGGGGAGCCCTTGTGTTGTTTGTGAAGAAGGATGGTACCCTGCGACTTTGTGTTGACTATAGACAGCTGAATAGGGTCACCATCAAGAACAAGTATCCGCTACCGAGGATTGATGACCTTTTTGACCAGTTGCGAGATGCCACAGTGTTCTCCAAGATAGATATGAGGTCAGGCTACCACCAGTTGAAGATCAGGGAGACCGATGTCTCGAAGACAGCTTTCCGTACTCGGTACGGGCACTACGAGTTCTTGGTCTTGCCGTTTGGGCTGACCAACGCTCCCACTGCTTTTATGGATTTGATGAACCGGGTTTTCAGACCGTACTTGGATCAGTTTGTGGTGGTATTTGTCGATGACATGCGCGTTTACTCGCGGGATCAAGCACATCACGGACAGCATTTACGGATGATTCTGGACACTTTGAGATGACGTAGGCTATATGCCAAGTACAACAAGTGTGAGTTTTGGTTGAGGCAGGTGACTTTCTTGGGCCACGTGATCTCAGGGGATGGTTTGGCTGTGGATCCAGCCAAGGTTGAGGCCGTACTCAGGTGGGAGAGGCCACGTACAATGACAGAGATACGCTACTTTTTGGGACTGGCAGGTTACTATCGGCGGTTTATCAGGAGATTCTTGTAGATTGTGCGTCCTATGACTCAGTTGACTCGGAAGGACGTGCCCTTTGCCTGGACAGATGCATGTGAGGCATGTTTTCAAGAGTTGGAGAGATTAACTACAGCTCTTGTGCTCACCATCCCGGACAACGGTGGTGGTTTTGTGGTGTACACAGATGCTTCATTGCAGGGGTTAGGGGATGTGCTCATGTAGCGGGGTCACGTTATCGCTTATGCTTCGCAGCAACTGAAGCCCTATAAGCATAGCTACCTTACCCACGACTTAGAGTTGGCAACTATTGTCTTCGCGCTGAAGACATGGAGGCAGTACCTTTATGGTGAGACCTTTGAGATTTTCACAGATCATAAGAGCCTCAGGTACTTGTTTGACCAGAAGGAGCTTAACATGAGATAGAGACGTTGGTTAGAGCTCCTGAAGGACTATGACTGCAACATGTCCTACCATCCAAAGAAGGCCAATGTGGTGGCTGACTCCTTGAGCCGGAAGGCGCCCGCCCACTTGGTCAGTCTACAAGCACAAAGTTGGGGACTCATGGAGGAGTTGGGCAGTTGGCGACCCCGGGAGTAACAGGGGTATTGTGGGGGCAGTGACAATGACACGACAAACGCGACCAGAACTGATAGAGAACATCATCGCAGGACAGATGGCAGATTTGTACTTACAGACGTTGCGAGATAGAGTGATGTCAGGGGACCCAGGAGACTTCTCTTTTACAGATGAGGTGCTGTGCATGAGGAGACGCTTGTGCGCTCCTAAGGACAAGGAGTTGTTGAGAGAGCTCTTGACGAAGGCGCACGGGTCCAGGTTCACCATACATCTCAGGAACACAAAGATGTATCATGATCTGAGGTGCGACTTTTGGTGGAGAGGAATGAAGCGGGATGTGGGTGAGTTCGTGCAGCAGTGTTTGGTGTGCCAACAGGTGAAAGCCGAGCACCAGAGGCCTGCTGGGCCATTGCAGCCACTTCCTGTGCCAGAGTGGAAGTGGGAGAGCATCACCATGGACTTGGTGGTGGGTCTACCTGTTACCCAGCAAGGACACGATGCAGTCTGGGTGATAGTGGACAAGTTGACGAAGACAACACGTTCCCTACCGATCCGAGTCACCTTGGGACCAACACAGTTGGTAGAAGAGTTATGCTGACCAGAAATGCAGAGAGGTGCAGTTCGACGTTGGGGACCATGTCTTTCTCCTCGTTTCACCCATGAAGGGCCTGCAGCATTTTGGGGTGAAGGGGAAGCTTACGCTGAGGTTTGTGGGGCCCTTTGAGGTCCTGGAGCAGGTAGGACCCATTGCTTACCGGATTACCCTTCCTCCCCAGCTTTCTAGAGTGCACGACGTGTTCCACGTGTCCAACCTCAGGAAGTACGTCGTAAATCCCAGTCACATTTTGAGCCACCAGAGTGTCGAGGTGGGTGATGACTTGACCTACCTCGAGAGACCAATGCAGATACTAAACATAGTCGTTCAGAGTCTAAGACGGAAGCAGGTACCCCGGTGAAGGCTTTGTGGAGAAGCCAGCGGTACGAGGAGGCTACCTGGGAGCCTGAGACGGCAATGCGAGAGCGGTACTCGGAGCTTTTTGAGAGTACGTCTTTTCGAACATACTTCATTCCTCTTTAGGTTTGTTATGCATTTTATGTTCCCTTTTTCGCACCCTAGCTAGTTCAAGTTTCGGGGATGAAACTTTCTTTAAGTTTGTTATGATGTAAAGACCTGTACCACTTTTAGCCTTTTAAGACGTCTGGAGTGTCAGTCAGTCGTCTGGACCATTTCCCAGATGTCTGGAAATTAAAAATCTGTACGCATTCTGTGTTTTGTGTGCAGGCGGCACGCAGAACTCTCCTTCTCTCTCTTTCCTTCTTCCTTCCCCCTGCCGAACCCAAATCCCTCAGCTATAAAAAGCCACCCCCCCTTCCTCTCCTCTCCACTCCACCATCTCCACCTTCAGTGTGTGGTGGAGCGGTGGGAGGAGGTGAGTGAGAGAGCACGTGAGAGCGAGGAGGAGGAGAGTGCGTGAGAAGGAGGAGGAGGCTGAGGTTGGGAGCTTCATGGAAGCTCGTTGGAGGTCGCACAGCCACCGCGGCTCGTGCGGGAGGAGGAGGAGGAGGTCCGAAGCGTTGTCCTCGACCACCTGTAGTAGCTGGAGCTGCGGCGAAGAGATGAGAAACGTGGCAAGGAGCTCTCGGAGCATGGTTTGATTCTGGAATTTTTCCAGTATCACACGTCTGGAGTGCAGTCCGGACGACAGGCTGAGCGTCTAGACGTTTGGAGTTAAGAGCAGATGTTTGAAAGCACCCTTATCGCAAAGGAGCAGCCTTGGGAAGGTGCGCGGAACACCTTTGCACGCATTTTCGGATGTCTGAACAGCTCATCAGACAACCAGAGGCGCTTCCAGACGACTTGAGGAGTGGTCCGACGTCTGGAACCACTTTCAGGCGATCGCAGGGGAGTCTTGGACGTCTGGGGGCACTGTAGGAACTTGAGGACTTCGACCTACTGCGTGTCTAGGGCTCGCAGAGGCGCCTGGGTTTGCGGTACGAGCCCCTAGTACTCCCAGATTGTCTGATAGAGTGGTCCACCCCTGTTAATCTTATTAAATAAGAATGTATCTATGAAAATTAGCCAACTGGAAACCTAGGATGTGGCATGAACCCTAGGACAGAGAAATGGATAAACCAAATTGTTCTGCATGATTGTATTTGTATACTTGAATAAGTTAAACTGCTAGCCATTACCTGTAATAAAGTATGAGCTGCCTGTTAGAATATGAGCTGCCTGAGATAACTGAACAGTTACCTGTGAAATCATTAGTTGCATGTATTAAATTATGGAAATACGAGATGCCTGTATATAAACGAGAACTAAATTGTGAATGATAGAATCTAGATCGGAATAATGTGGTGAACATGAGCATGAACCCTATGAGGAGTTAGGAGTAGAGCTCCTGTGGTTAGATGGAAAATCTGGAATGTAGACGGGAAGTGTGCTAGCCCTTGAGTACGTTGTACAAGGAGAGCGACTGTCCCCTTTTTGTGTAGAGTAGAGCTAGTCACCCTTAGGTTGGGACCCGGGGTTATGTTACGACCCGGTTCCCGAATCCCTACAGGACATGAGATCGGCCCGACTCGACTGATCCCAAAACCGAATCGTCCAACAAGAAATAACCAAAAAGTAGGAAAGTAAACCGCATTCACCATGCTATGTAACTAACAGTAAAGAGTACAAGCAGTAAGGAAAGAAAAACTGCTAACAGTACATATTACCACCACAACAGTAAAACATAAACAAGGTACAGAAACGTAAAGGTAACAAGTGTCTGTAACTCACTACAACAAAAGGTACTATGATGAGAGCCTCATCATGAACCCTAACTAGCACAATTTGATCTAAATAAGTGTGAAAAAACTCCTACAAAACCTAAAGAAAAGCCTAACTCAGAGAATTCTAAATTGAAGAATAAAATAAGTCATAAGGGGTAAAACTGCAATTTTACCAATGCAGTGCACAATCAGGGTGTCTAAGGGTCTGAATACAGGTCAAATGCGCTAATAAGAAAGAAAGTGGGTTATCCTGAACCAAAAAGGGTTATAGCAACTTCTAGGAATTAAATGACATTTTGTAACCCTAAAAATAAATCCGCTTTAATTCACGATGTTCTAGGTAGGAAAAAAATCAAATAAACCCTCTAAAATTCATGGAAAAATATTCCCTAGGGTTTAGAACCTTCAATTTGGCCTTTGCAACCTATCTTGACCTAAATTGAGAACCATGCCCAAATTTTGACCTAATTTGGGATTTTACTCAAATTGATCG
This sequence comes from Thalassia testudinum, assembly GCA_037157565.1. Taxonomy (NCBI): domain Eukaryota; kingdom Viridiplantae; phylum Streptophyta; class Magnoliopsida; order Alismatales; family Hydrocharitaceae; genus Thalassia; species Thalassia testudinum. Next base: position 4,231,693 of record JAZHRO010000076.1, read on the forward strand.
ATCAAACGTGGTCAAACCTAAAATCAAATTACACCATTGAATTCCTTAGGTTCAAATTAGGTTGGTACAAAAATTTGGGCCTAAGAGAAGACCATCTTGACCGACTTTACAAATTGGTCCTCTTGAATTACTTTTTGACCCTTATCTTTTTAAACCCTTGCATTTAGCCCCCTATCTTCTCCTTCGTTCTTTGCAGAACGGTCCTTCTTACCACCCCACGCAGGCACCATACCTCCGGTGACCTTGCACCGAGGATGGCACCGCGCAGGGTATGAGGACCACTCTCAGGAACGAACGGAGGGTTCCCTGCGTCGTCCTCTTTCGCAAGGACCCTCCCCTTTGACCTGCGGCTGCCCATGTTGCTCATGCGAATGCATGAAAGGCATGGGTCTCCATCTCCGACCATCTCCGGCGAAATCCCCATGTCACTCCCTCGAGATCCTCTCTTCGCCAGCACCTTTATAAGGAGTGGCAGGGGCAGTCGTTCCCTTCAAGCTCGCTTTGGCCGAAGAGAACCCCCCTACTTCGTCTCCTCTCACCCCGGTTAGACAGCCCATGCTTCCGGTGATCTTTCCTCCTCCTCCTCGTCGCTCTGCTACCATACCTGCAACAGAGCTCACTCTGCCTCGTCTTCCCACGCCAGGCCGCACCAGCTGGCGCCTTTAGATCCCCTCCTCGTCGCCGTTACCCCCCTTCTGGGCACCTTCATCCCCAGCTCTGGCAGGCACACGTCGGGTGCCCCTCTTTCACTCTTCGTTAATTAAGTAGGTAAAAACCCTCCCCTTTCTCTCTCTGTTATTTCCCCCTCTTAAATTGACACTTTTAACTCCTCGACTCCACTACCACCTCCATCTGCTCCACCTTCGGCCACCAACTCCAGCGAGATCGCTCCCCCTCACTCCACCCCTCACCGACAAGCCCAGAAGCTCCCCCTCACTCCACTTAAGCATTTCCCCCACTCCATTCACCGCTCCGCACCTTCAGACCACCCCTCGAACACACCCACCTGCACCTCTGCAGTGTGCCCTAGGCACACAGGCACAGGCACTTTCCCGCCACGCCAACCCCCGCACTGCCTTTCGCCATCCTCTGGCGAATCTTCCTGAGCTGTCTGACATGGCCGTGAGGCCGTTTTCATGCTTTCAGGTCTCAACCCCCTCGCTGCCATTGACGGACAGCAGGAGCTGCTTAGCTAGTAGCTCCAGGTCCCTTCAGCACCAGGCGCAGACCCCAGGCAACGCGGAACACTTCCGGGAGTGTGCCAAGGTTCTCAATTGGGGTCATGAGCCTTCGCTGCTACCCCAATTGCTCGCAGCTTCTTGCCTGCAGGCGCGCGGAGCGGAGGTGGGACTTTAGTCCCACCTCAGAAGTGTGTGGGCACACGCCCACACATAAATTGTAAAAGTGCTATTAGCCAATCGCCTTCGAATACACATGGGGTGAGGTCCCTCACCTAAACACCGCCCTCGCCCGTGAGCTCATCACACGGATCTGGCGCGACCCGGCCCAACACCCTCCTGTGCACTCCTCGCGCACCACCCACGCCGGTGCACCTGGACCCGGGCACGCAACCCGACTTGATTACCTGGCTTTGGAAGAGCGTACCAAAGAGAGATTCAGAGAGAGAGAGACGCGGGAAGAGGGTAGGGTAGGTTTTGTGTTGAACTTGTGTGTGTGTGCAGGGAACAGGTGAAGAAGCAAGGAGCTGCAAAGAAGAAGAAAAGAGAAGGAAGAAAGAAAGAAGAAGAGGAAGAGCGGCGGCTGGGACTTAGCCACAGAAAAGAAGAAAAGAGAAGGAAGGAAGGAGAGGCCGCAGCGAAGAGAAGAAGGAGCAGAAGAAAAGAAGACAGCAGGGGCACTGTAGCAACAGTGCAGTTAAAGTGTCTGATTTTTGAATCAGACGTCGGAAAGAAAGTAAGGAGTGAAGCAAAAGAGAAGAGCAAAGGGCTGGCCAGAGAAAAAGAAAGAGAAAAGAGAAGGAGGGAGCCTCTACAGCAAAGAAGAAGACGCAGAAGAAAGAAGAAAATCAGAGAAGAAGAAGGAAGAAGAAGGACATAGCAGCTGAAGAAAGGAAGAAAGAGAAGGAAGCCTCTGCAGCAAAGAAAAAAAAAGAAGACAGGCTGAAGAAGAGAACCTGCTGAAAAGAAGAAGTGAGAAGAAGAAAAAGCCAAGAAGAGAATTTTTGCTCTCTCTCTCTCCTTTATCTTAATTTTTGTAAAACAATATATATTGTGAACTCATATGCTTCTGGAATCATAGTTTGCTCCCTGAGTTCGACCTCGGGAAACTTTTAATTCCAAGTAATAAATTGTAAACTGGTAGTAACTTTTCGTGATATACTACAACGCCTAAAACTTCAAAATACACGAAACCCTAAGTGAAGCGCACCATACTACAACAAGAACGCTACTGCTACCGGGCTCTATTGGGTCCAACACCCTCTGTAGCCGGAGACTCGGGCTGCTCAACACCTGGACCTGAAAAGGGTTATGAGTAACAAAGTCAGCGAGCACTAAGTAGAGTGGCAACCAACTAACTAAAGCAGTAAAAGTGAACAGGTAACTGTCTATTCCAATTACTTTATTTTCCAAGTTAGTCTTTTTCTCCCATTGGTTTATTTTTCAGATCTCTTTCTTGATCTCGAATGTTCCTTGTGGGAACAATCTTGATTGCAGTCTTTTCCGAAGAGTAGAAGGCACACGTGTTTCTCTCCTGGCCAGGAGAGTCTCCCGTGGTGGTCCGACACCCAGTCAACCACCCTAAGGTCACGGACAGACGTAGCGGTAACTACGGCACGTGCGATAAGTGCACGGGTAGCTACCCCACACTAGCATGTGGCCAGTCGTTTCCGCTAACGGGTATGCTTAAAGTACAGCACGGAACAGTATAGGGCCTAGCCCTCTCAGTAAAAGGGGTCTAGCCCCTCAGAACCAAACAGGGGTCTTGCCCCTCCACAGTCCGCGCACCCTCGTTTGACTACCCTGGTTTGCCCAATGGGCCTAACAAGTCGGTGTAGGGTGGCTAGCTGAACCCTGGGTCCCGTGGGGTGGCTAGCTCTCTCCCTACTGATGTAAACATGTTTACACTACTTAAGATGTCTATTTATGCATGTTCTTAAGCATAGGATTGCATTGCATACTATAAATATTGCATGACATGCATCATCTTGCATTTAGAGTAGTTTGAATAAAATGGAGGTTAATTGTCTCCTTTTATGTTCAGGGATAGGGAAAACTTTTTATCGGGACCTCGGATCAAGGATCCAACCATACATATGTGATTAAGGCAACGATTGGAGTTCAACGACTCCAAGATCGCCCTAATCAGGCATCTGTAGCATCAGATAGAGACCGGGGAACCCTAGAAGATCAAGGTCCAAGATGGTGTGAACCTGCACTTCAAATGACAAATCCAACCGCAAGGATGGATTCGGATCGACAATCGCAGCCTAACGGTGCGAAAATCGACTCAATCCGACACCCGTGGCATCATCTACGTCATCCAGAAGATGGATGGCCAAGATGGCACCACGTGGCGCCATCTCAGCCATCCAACCAGCCCTCAGGACCGCCGTTGCCTCTCTAAAGAAAATCCAACGCATGATCTGGGCCGTTGGATCTTGATCCAACAGTCCTGATCGCGTGTTCAAAAGTTTGGCTGCCTGCCCATTCACGCGTGCAGTGCAGTGGATAAGGCGCTCGGCCGCCTTCAGACGTGCGTTCGAATCGTAGGGTGCGGGTGAGCAGGCGTGGGCAAGGGGGCGCGAGGAGCGTCGGATCGTCATCAAACGGCTGTGCGCATCCGATAGCGTTCACGCGCTATTAGACTCGCGACGAAGATGCGGCATCACACGCGATGAGGCGCGCAGCTGAGGTGGGCGATGGATGCATCTCAGCCGTTCGATTTCCCGAATGAACGACCAAGATTTAAAGTACATGAACGTGCGTTGAGGAGTGAAAGGTGAGCAGGCACGTGCGCTGCCCACGTCGGCCACGTTCGGACCTTTAGCGAAGATTTTTATCCATCACTAAAGGTCCTGAATGAATGTTTTTAGAGTTGTAATGACCAAATTGCCCCCACTCCTTGCAACTATAAAAGGAGACCCCCTCCATACGAAATTCTCATCCCTTCCTTCTCTTCTCTCCCTCTCCAAAGCTCAAGAGAAGCTTGTCCCACACCCGAGATGCTTCTCGCAAGATAAAGTTAATTTTTCGTCCCCCTTTCGGAAGCGGATCCTGCGACGACGACAACGTGCTGCCCCGTTCCCGTTCTTCCTGCTTCGCCCTCCTTCGTCCTGCTCCGTCCTCCTTCATCCAGGCGTCGTCCTGTCCGGCTCATCCTCTAAGTGACCGTCGAGGAGGATATCTCTCTCCCCATTCTTTTTACTGCTTTCTAGAGTAGGTTTACTGCTTTCTAGTGCAATCATTTTTCCCACTTTCTAGTGTAATGAACAATCGTTCTGATGATGAAATTCCATGTTTATTCTACATCTCTTTTTGGTTTTCATTTGTAATATTCTCTCTCTCTTACTCTCTCTCTCTTATATTTATTGTAAATAGTTAGATAGTTCTAAACAATTGAATTACGTCGTGACAAATAAAACAAACGCATGTTTTTAAATCAAACATCCGCATCCCTGTGTTCGACTCGGGATTTTCATTCCGGTATAAATTTTATTTGTTGAACACGAGTTCTTCGCTTTCATACTACGACGACAGGTTTTTCAAAACCAAACACGTTAGCGTAGCAACTCACAGCGTTGAACATTTTGGCGCCGTTACCGGAAAGGCAACACTCTTTGATTTTTTTCTTCGTGTTTTCTATCTTACAAATAATTTACATCACTTCTCTCCTTTCCTATTGTGATTGCAGGTACTCTTTTGAGACGAGCAAAAGCGGTAGATTGGAGTAAAGTGCTGTGGAAGGTTTTGTAAGTTACCCCCACCTTCCACCCATTAGATTTCATTTCACCACATAATAACACAAACATCAATCAACCTAGATGTTTTTATAAACTCTAAGGTTAGATTGTTTGTTGTTTGACACTCACACCCGCCCCAACCTCCACATTAAAAAAAAGAAAAATAAAAAAATCTCACAGAGGTACACAACCTCATCTGATTTTCAAACTCAACCGGTAAACCGATCTTTGGAGCTGGTACACACATTCAAACACATAATTGAGTAGAAATCAGATTAGGAAATCACTTGTGTGCCTAATTAAGTGGTGCAACAAGCCAATTGTTTGAGTTGATTAGGCCACACCACTTCAATTAAAATCAACTCATCAAGTAGCTGCCACTTAGGTTCAACTCTTAGGGATTTACCAAGCACTCCACATTTTTTTAAGCTTCAAAGGAAAACATCTCCACCTATGCTTTCAAAACCTGGTGTGCCAACAAAACTTGTTTGAAAACACCTAAAGTTGAATCCTAAAAGCTACTAAGCAAGATTTGAACCTTAAAATTCACCGCATCAAAAATAATCTTGCTTGAAAATCACTGGTTGTGCACGCACACACAAATCAATCAATCATTAAGGGCACAACCCATATAAAGGGTCCATCACATTCCAAAGCACATGCAAACCTAGCCCTAAATAAAACAGAGTAGACGTTGGCCTTAAGGATTCGAGAACCCAGAACGAGATTATTTTCGATTAATCTGTTTCTACTGTTCAATCTGATGTCTAGCTAGGGGAGTAGAATCAAACGATCGCGGCTGGGGGGTACACTAGGAACCGGAGGCGCAAGCCGAAGGAAGAACCTTCTCCCCAGTCCCTCCTTCTAACTGGTTGGATTGAACAAACAGAAGTAGATCAAATCATTCCTTTATCTCAAGACGGGTTTTGGGTGTCTGTAGGTCTGTAGGCTAGCCCACTTAAGGACAGGTTTGATTGTTTGTATTGCAGGGCACCTTTCTTCCTCCCGTCTCTCATGAATCCTTCCACATATTACACGCATTCCCGCTCTTTCCCTCCTGTTTTGAATTATCCTCAACATGACGATTATTCCGACTCGTACTGTAATCAACCATCTGTTAGTTGGGATAACTCGGATTGGGGATACAGTTCTGAACCTCCGTGTTTAGGGTCTAACCTTGAACACTATGATCGTGATTTCTATCCTTCTCAGAGCCACATCGATTATAGATCGTCAACCTTTCATGAACAACCTAATACGATCTACAATCAAGAAGGATACACCGATCCTTACCCATCCTATGATTACACTGCCTTTAGGTCATCACCACCTTTTGAACAATCCGAAATGATCTATTATCAAGATGGGTAAAACGAATCACAATTCGTTAATTCCCCTGCATTGACCCCAAACCCTCCCAACCCTGAACCAACTCATTTGGTCCAGGGTAACCAGGTTCAAGATAAGGTTCTGGCTAACTTGAGGAATATCATACAATCTTCAGAAGTTCAGCCAATACCTTGCATTGAGAGATTGGAGCCTCTGATTGAAATGATTGATGATTTGAATAAGTATTTGTTGGATTGGCTCCAGGATGTTAAGGATAAGAACCCAAGTGAGTTTCTACTTGGGAAGTTAGCGAAATTGAGGATGAGATTTGTGGTCGCTTTGATTCAATCATGGGATGATTCCCAGGATGAACCCTCTTTAGGAGAGCCAATTTCAGAACTCGTTCAGGCACCAGTTGGGGGGGACATGTGTTACGAGGCTGACCAGATTGAATTAGAGCAACCAATTAAGGAAGATCTGATTTCTTCACCTGAGATCCCTGAGCCGGGGTACGAGGAAATGTATGTCCCCTTGGAACAGAAAGTGACAGATGATTTTGAGACATACATTAATACGGATCTTGATTTCTTTGATTCTGATGGTGAAGATTCGATTTGCGAAGTCTCACGCGAGTTTACAGAACACAATTTTTGTGAGACGATTGGGCCTGAGGAATTTGAAAGATCATTTGATAACCCAATAACTGAGGAAACTGAGTTTATTAGGGCTCACATTATGGATCCAGAATTGCATTTTCTGGAGGATTTAATCAAATGCCCTGATTGTCAGTTACACCCCATTGAGCTTATCGATGATTCTGTTTCTGAGATAATTAGACCCAAATCAATCTGATTCAGCCACATCATTTAGACTTGGAGATTTCAGGCGGGGTGATTAATATTCAAGAGGTCCTAGAATTTGACATGCTGAATGAGGAGGATAGGAGCCGGGAAATTTTGATTTGGGAAGCAAGTTCTGGAGGAAGTAGAAGACTGAGTCGAAGGGTTCCTATTAAGCTGAAACCATTAAACCAGGACCCTTACGACATTTGTTCTGAGGATGTCAAACCCAAGCACACATTCAATGATTATCCGTTTAAGCTTGAATTCTCTGTAACCCGACTTTTTGGTCTTGGGTTGCATCCTCATAAATCGCAGGCTCGACCCCACTTGCATATTGATTTTAGGTTTTTGGTAATTTTTATCTAGAACCTGAGATATTCTCGATTATGGGGTATGGGTCTGCACCACAATTTGGTCCACATCTGTGGACATTTGCTGGCAGGTTCGAGGTTTCATTTGTTTATTCTGATTCTGACCTGCACCTGTGAATTCTTTATTTCTCTTCTTTGTATAGTGTGCCCAGCTGAAGACACTAAATTCAGCACGTATACAGTTCTTTTTAGTTTTTATCTCGGAGTGGACCTGACATTCACGTAATTCAGGTGCTTTTTACTCTATTCCACTCTATTTTATGTCTTTTTAATACAATGAGGACATTGTATTAGATAGGCATAGGGGGTGGATATTCATCTCTGAATTTATTCGTCAACTCCGTAGATTTATTTTATTTTATTAAAAAAAATTGGAATTAGGAAAGAAAACTTGGGTTTTAGAAAAATTTCAATCTTAGGAAATAATACATTATGATTTGAACACAAAAATCCTTCAGGTCTTTTGACTTAATCAGCTTATGTATCCATTAAAATGTGGATTTGTTTTTTCAAGTCCTCGCCAACCTAAATTCTATTTTAATTGGAGTAAATAAGTTTGGGTGATAAGTACACGACTTATCAACCCACCCTCTGATTTGAGGGAATTTTGAGTTTTAAGCATCTACACACTATATTGTCACTGACTCGTTGTTCGGTGATTCTAACGGAAATTGAGTAGCTAATGAACCTTCTAAGGTGATATGGCTGGCAAGTTATTGTGGGTAACAACCCATAGGTAGGTTGTCCAGAGCCCAATCACTGGATCTTTCTCTTTTTGCTGCCTTTAGGTAATTCTTACACTAGGAAAGCCACTTACTTAAAAAAAATCAAAAAAAAAGGATAAAAGAAAAAAAAAGCCACACTTCGCCGCACGAGTATGGCTGGCAAGTTGTCGGTGGTAACAACTCATCAACCGGTTGTCCAGAACCCAGCTCAATAAATGCACTGAAAAAATCCCAAAACACTTAGGAAGAAGCGAAGAAGAAGAATAAATCGGGGAGATATACACTGGATTCACCCTTGTGTTGACCCCGTAAAAAAAATATAATTAGGGAGAAAGCTACCAGTTGTAAATATACACCTTTAGGCAGAATTTTTTTTTTTAGGTCACCTAGAGGCGTAGAAATCCGAAGTCCGTTTTAACTGCCGGTCAACAAGTCCATCACATTCATAATAAGATGCTTAGAACTTAGGGTTCTCATCAAATCTTGGGTGAGTTGAATGGCCGTAGAAAGCCACTCTTAAACCCTAAAACTTGAAAATCCAAAAAAATTAGAAAAGAGGAAAAAGAGAAAAATAAAATTTTATTTGAATAAGGCGAGGGCTTGAGGCGGTCTGCATTTTGGCGGATACTTGGGCACTGTTGTGTCTTTGAAAGTTCAGATCCTAGGTAGACATTTTCTTAATGATTGAAAATAACTCATGCCCAAATAATCCAACCTGATTCTTCTATAAATAGCATATAGTTTTTGCTAGGGACTAGCAAAAGATAGGCATGGGGGCATGATGTAAACATGTTTACACTACTTAAGATGTCTATTTATGCATGTTCTTAAGCATAGGATTGCATTGCATACTATAAATATTGCATAACATGCATCATCTTGCATTTAGAATAGTTTACATGATCGTTGCATTTAGAATAGTTTATGTAGGTTAATTGTCGCCTTTTATGTTCAGGGATAGGGCAAACTTTTTATTGGGACCTTGAATCAAGGATCCAACCGTACATATGTGATTAAGGCAACGATTGGAGTTCAACGACTCCAAGATCGCCCTAATCAGGCATCTGTAGCATCAGATAGAGACCGGGGAACCCTAGAAGATCAAGGGCCACGATGGTGTGAACCCACACTTCAAACGACAAATCCAACCGCACGGATGGATTCGGATCGACGATCGCAGCCTAACGGCGTGAAAATCGACTCAATCTAACGCCCGTGGCACCATCTACATCATCCAGAAGATGGACGGTCAAGATGGCACCACGTGGCGCCATCTCAGCCATCCAACCGACCCTCAGGACTGCCGCTGCCTCTCCAAAGAAAATCCAACGTGCGATCTGGGTCGTTGGATCTTGATCCAACGGTCCTGATCGCGTGTTCAAAAGTTCGGCAACCCGCCCATCCATGCATGCAGCGTAGTGGATAAGGCGCTCGGCCGCCTTCAGACGTGCGTTTGAATCGCAGGGCGCGGGCGAGTGGGCGCGGGCAAGTGGGCGCGAGGAGCGTCGGATCGTCATCGAACGACTGTGCGCGCCCGATAGCGCTCACGTGCTATTAGAAGCACGGTGAAGATGCGACATCACACGCGATGAGGCGCGCGGTTGAGGCGGGCGATGGACGCATCTCAACCGTTCGATCTCGCGATCGAATGGCTAGGATTTAAAGTACGTGAACGTGCGTTGAGGAGCGGAAGGCAAGCGAGCGCGTGGGCATCGCCCACGTCGGCCATGTTCGGACCTTTAGCGACGATTTTTATCCGTCACTAAAGGTCCTGAATTAATGTTTTTAGAGTTGTAATGACCAAATTGCCCCCACTCCTTGCAACTATAAAAGGAGACCCCCTCCATACGAAATTCTCATCCCTTCCTTCTCTTCTCTCCCTCTCCAAAGCTCAAAAGAAGCTTGTCCCACACCTGGGATGCTTCTCGCGAGATAAAGTCAATTTTTCATCCCCCTTTCGAAAGCGGATCCTGCCACAACGATGACATGCTGCCCCATTCCCGTTCTTCCTGCTTCGCCCTCCTTCGTCCTACTCCGTCCTCCTTCATCCAGGCGTCATCCCGTCCGGCTCGTCCTCCAAGCGACCGTGAAGGAGGATATCTCTCTCCCCATTCTTTTTACTTCTTTCTAGAATAGATTTACTGCTTTCTAGAGTAGATTTACTACTTTCTAGTGTAATCATTTTTCCCTCTTTCTAGTGTAATAAACAATCGTTCTGATGATGAAATTCCATGTTTATTCTACACCTCTTTTTGGTTTTCATTTGTAATATTCTCTCTCTCTCTTACTCTCTCTCTTATATTTTTGTAAATAGTTAGATTATTGTAAACAATTGAATAACTTCGTGACAAATAAAACAAATGCATGTTTTTAAATCAAACGTCCGCCTCCCTGTGTTCGACCTGAGATTTTCATTCTGGTATAAATTTTATTTATTGAATACGAGTTCTTCGCTTTCACACTACGATGATAGGTTTTTCAAAACCAAATACGTTAGCGTAGCAACTCGCAGCGTTCAACACCTGCACTAGTAGCTCTCCCCGATACAGTGTACGCGAGGGCCAAGAAGTCGGTGCAGAGCGGCTAATCCTAACCCCGGGTCCCAACCCAAGGGCGGCTAGCTTCGCTCTACACTAAACAGGGGACAGTCATTCTCCTTGGTACCGCGTACTCAAGGGCCAGCACACTTTCCCACTCACATTTCCAGATCCATTCCATTTATTTCCAGATGCTCTACTCCTAATTCTCCGTAGGGTTCAAGCTCATATTTCTCATGCCATTCCATACCAGGTTTCCTTATTCACATTTCCATTCTCAGGTTATATACATGCAGCTCGTATTTCTTTCCATTAACGTATACAACAGGTAATGTCACATGTAACTATTTAACTAGCACAGGTAAATCATATTTCATAGGTAACTCTTGTTCATTAATAGGCAGTTGTTATCATTTCTATTTATTTATTCAAGACTGCAAATCAAACACGCATACAGACATTTCAAGTAACTTCTTGCCCTAGGATTCATGCCATATCCTAGGTTCTAGTTATTCAATCCGTATATGCATTCAGGTTTATAATTAAATTAGGGAAAGCCACTCTACCAGAGCACTCTGACACTTCCGAGCACGAGCCCTCCCTGCCTGGAGGTGTGCCCATTCCCCCACTACAGCTGCACTACGAGCGTTTCGGACAGTTCCGGAAGCTGAAGCCCCCTTCCTTCAAGGGGGATGAGGACTCGTCTGAGGTAGAGGACTGGCTTGAGCAGATCGAGAAGGTGTTTGACACCCTTAGCCCCCTGCAGAGTGCCGCGTGGCCTTTGCCATGTATCAGCTGGAGAGTGCGGCACACAGGTGGTGGAGGACAGTTAGAGGCCAGGAGAGGGCAGAGCTGACATGGGACCAGTTTGTGACCCTCTTTTGCGAGCAGTACTTCTCGCAGATGTGGCAGGACCAGCGGAGGCGAGAGTTCCACACTCTCCGCCAGAGGACGATGACTGTCAGCGCGTACCGCACGCGCTTCCTGGAGCTGTCACGTTTTGCTGCGACAGCTGTGGCTACTGAGGAGGAGTGCCTGTGGAGGTTCACTGAGGGGCTCCAACCGGCCATTAGGGGGCATGTCAAACCCCTGAAGCTACCCATGTTCTCGAGAGTGGTGGAGGCAGCTATGATGTTTGAGGAGACCAACCCGACCGCACGAGACATTGACAGCGGACGGAAGAGGACCTACCAGCCAGAGTACTCACAGGGTCGATGAGAGAGGAGGCATGCGGCGCTCGCGGGAGAGCCATCATGTTTTGCAGGGCCGTCAGTGGCCTTTGGGGGCCCCCGACAGGGGCCAGCTATCAGCACTGGAGCCCCACCCAGTCGTCAATAGGGACCTACTGAGGGAGGGAGTCAAGTCCCCCTCTGCTACCAGTGTGGCCAGTAGGGCCACATCAGGAGGGACTGCCCGTCTAGGGCTGAAGCGCAGTAGATGCTCCCCGCATCGAGCGTTGGAGGTCGAGCAGGTGGCTGTGGTTCCCAGGCACGTGGGGGAGGACAGCAGTCGCGGGGAGGGTATCGACCAGTGGCTACCCGTCTGACGCAAAGTGTGGCTACTTCTTCCGCACTGAGAGCTGAGGGGCGTATCGATGCCCTAACACACAGAGACGCCAGAATATCAGGTTCAGTGGTGGCAGGTATGGTTACAGTTTCCAGCAAATTAGTTTATGCCCTTTTTAATTCCGGCACCACGAACTCGTTTGTTGCTGCGAGTTTTACTGTCAGTTTGGGACAGGACTGTGTGTTGCTAGAGGATCCTTTTGTGATCAGAGGTCTGGGTGGCCAGCTGTTTATAGCTAATGAGGTCTACACAGACTGTGAGGTCAATATTGGGGGACACAGCCTCCCCGCTGACCTGATTGTGATACCGATGGAGGATTTTGGCGTGATTCTGGGGTTGGATTGGCTGTCTGCTTACCACGATTTGGTGGAATATTTTGAGAAGAAGATCGTCTTCTCCATACCGGAGATGTTTTCCTTTGAGTTTCACGGACAGCCGATAGACGGAGCTTTCAGGTGCATTTCTGCACTTCGGGCGGCGGGCGATGAGACTTTTAGGCCAGGGGTGTCAGGGCTTCCTGGCTTGTGTAGTGGCAGAGCTAGACCTGTGGCAGACCTTCAGAGCATCCCGGTGGTCAGAGAGTACCCCGACGTGTTTCCCGAGGAGCTGCCAAGACTACCGCCTGAGCGTAAGATCGAGTTTGAGATCTCACTGGTACCGAGGACCAGCCCCATTTCTACAGCACCGTACAGGATGGCACCACTTGAGTTGTGAGAACTCAAGTCACAGCTGCAGGACCTATTGGAGAAGGGCTTTGTGAGGCCCAGTGCGTCCCCGTGGAGAGTGATGAGTGGCTACTCATCATGGCTAAAATGCTGAAGTTGAACTAGACACTGAGTAAAACAACAACAAATTAACAAATAAAAAGGGTTAAGTGTGGGAAACTCTGTGTTAAAATTTCATAATTAGGTCACAAAATGAGATATTCTGAAAGCAAAGAACAAATGATGATCCATGCGTTAATTGAACACATAAATAAGTTTGAAAGGCCAAATCAAAAGTATAACTAATGTCTTAAATGTTCAATTAAGCACATATAAAAATTTGAAGGCATTTGGACATCATTTAGGCTATGTAATAGGTAGTTTACACTTAGGTCCTTCATGCATTACATTCTTGCCTTTAAAAATTTCTTTTTGGACCTACTTGTAAACTGCAAGGACCCCTTTGAAAGGCTGCAGGGTCCTTCCTGTTGTAATTATTTTCACATATGGGACTGCACGCAAATCTTCTACCCCTTCGCGTAGGGGTCTTTCCTGCAATTTTCCCATTATTTCAGAGGTCAACCTGCTGCTCTTCGAACGCACTGTAGCGCGCGAAGAACACGGCTGATCTCGGCCGTCCGTTGCTTCTCACGATTTTGATCTGCGGTTGGATTTGAATGGAAGTTTCGCGCGAATCCGTGCATGCGCTCACCCCTCTCCCCAGATCCCATCTGACGGTCAAATTTTGAGATTGGCTCGCCGCGCGCTCCTCTCCTCTCATCCTCGCCGCCGGTTACCTCTTCGATTATCCTCACCCGCGCGGTGATCTCAGCCACTGAGTATGCTACTTAACCACCTCAGTTGTGGCACGCGCAAGGGATCGCTCCCTCCTACATCTCTTAGCGATCGTTCCTCCACTCCAGTTCCTCCTCCCCATCAAGCCTCTGATTTCACAGCCACCGGCTGTGAAATCATCACCTTCTCTCGACCTCCTCGTCGCTAAGGACTTCGTAGCACCTGAGGACGACTCTGGAGCCTCACTAGCAGACTCTTCTCTCCGCTGGAGTCATCTTCCTCCCTTCTTCCTCCTTAGCCACCGGCTAAGGACCCATAGGTCCCATTCTTCCTGCTAGAGTAGATTTATTATTCTGCATATTAGTTGTACCTGTAGTTAAGTAGGTTTAGAGTAGAATTAATGTAATTGGTAGTGTTTAATTTTGCTGTTAGGATAAAGTAGCTGTAGTAGTAGATTTAGGCTATAAATCCCCCCCTCACCTCCTCTGATCATTCCAGATCAGAGGGGAAGGTTTCACATAGTCATGATTTCAAATTCTCTCCCTCTCCATATTTTCATATTCACTTCTGATTTTCGATGACCTTGTTTTCGCATTCCACCCATACATTCAGACCCAATTTCAGATCTGATTGGTTTTTAACCTCAGATCTGAAATTGGCGTCAAAAAGCACTTAAGGGGCTTCCCATTCACTTCACTCTTGTTCACAAAAGCCTCTGATCTGAGTTTGAAGCTATCAGTTTGTCGGATTTTCTTTTAACCTGGATTTCAAGGATTTTCACTCAATTGAGCTTTAACTGTTTTGATCTGACAAATTGAAAAATTCTTATTTGTGTTCATTGTTGGCAAGGAATCTGAGATGTTTCTGATGTCAGAATTCATCTCAGAAGAGCCATATTCTGATCTGAGTTTTATGAAGGTTTTAATGCAATGAATGCAAGATAGAACTAAGGAAAATCACTGTGGTGATTTGAAGTTTTTTCTTGCATCCATGAGCTTGTTTTGAATGGATGTATTGATGATTTCCTAACCTAAGGAGTTCTCAATACTCTTTAAGGTTTCAGAACCTGGGTGTTGAATTAGGGATTTTAATTGACTGAATTAACTCTTTCTTCATGCTGTCTATAGCATTAGGAAGAGTTAGATCAGTGTCTTTTGTTGATTTAATCTGATGTGAAGTTTTTGATAAGGGTTTTTGCATTTGAATTGGTTCAGTGTTTTTTATGAGAGTGAGACCCTTATCAGATGGGGGATTGAGAGAGTATTTCTTTTCTTTAGTCTGGATTTATCACTTTAATCCCAGTGTTCACAGCAAGTTGCTGCATTTTGCAGCTACATTCTCCTTCTCTCCCTACTCAGATTTTATCCCAAATGGACTAATTGCAGCAGCAGTTAGACCATCTAGAATCAGATCTGAGCTGCTGCAGGGTTTGTCTGTAGAATCAATGCTGCTGCTGCTGTCTAACTGTTCTAATTTGTAGCAGATGGAATCTGATGTAATACCCTGTAGAATATGTTTTGAAATGTAGCTAACATACAGATGTATTGCTTCCCTTGTGAATACAAGCTTTCCTGTTAGATAATTGAACTTTAATTTCTGTGGATGCTGGTTTTATCTCTTTCAAGTGTTGTCAGCTAGTTTAGTTTAAGCTAACTATCCAACACATGATTTAAAAAGGGAAACTAAACTAAGGATTGTATTAAAATTGGTAAACACTTCCTAAATCTCATGCTGAATGAAAATAAGGCAGTCATGAAGCTTGATAAAAAGAGTTATACTTAAAAAGACAGTAAACATGCCTCTTTCTCCTCAGCCAACTCTTCCCTTCTCATCTCTTATTTCTGTAAGATTTATAAAAATCATAAAAAGTGAAAAACTCCCAAAAGAACCAAATATATATATATTACTTTGTATATTAAGTATACTCTTATAAACATAAGCTCTATACTAGGTTATATATGTAAATAGGTAGTATATATACATAGACTGTACAACTAACTATGTAAATATATTGTATACTGTAAATTAGGTATCTAATTTAGATAAGATAGTATATACATTAATTATATAACTATCTATAAATTAAACTAACTTATATGTATTTTTAGACGAACTAAATTAGTAGATAGTATAAATAAGAGAATTAAACTATAAAACTGTATATATCTATGCATATGTATATTATAAGTAAATAAAATCCTGTACCTTAATTTAATCCTTTATACATAATAAATAATAAATTTATTAAGTTAATAGCTAAGTTGTTAAATTAAATTAGATAAATTAGTAATTTAGAGTTATAATTAAGTTAATTGAATCTGTATACCTAGACTAATATACCTTAAGTAATTTAGGCTAATTGAAGTATATTTATACCTGATTATATTACTTTAACTTAATTTATAAGTAAAATAGTCAAAACTGCTATTTAAATGTAAATGACACAGAAGTTAATTCGGAAAAATATAATAAAAATGTCTACAAAATGCTTATACACGTATTCTAACTCTGTATAAGGTCAATTAGACCATATAGTTGTTAATTTATAAGTAATTAAAGAATAAAACATCAAAATCAGCGTGTAAAAACAGTATACTTTAGTGAATTTATTTATATAGTAAATCTAATTAAAATTTCAAATTAATTGTACAATTATATAGTATTATGTAAATACTTCATTTTCCCTTAATTTATTTTTATTTTTAAATAAATTATGGCCCTCGAATTGAGGGCCAAAATCTCCCTCAGCGTACAGCCGCGCGCAGTTTTCAGCATAGATGCGATGCTCGAATAGCGCCACATCGTGCGCTGCAAAGTGCGCGTGGCGATTTATACTGTTTTTCTTCCTTAGCAGCGTAGTCGTCACGGGCGCCGGGCTCCCGAAATAACATACGCTATATTAACTCTAAGCATACTCTTGAGAATATACTGAGCATTGTGGGGCCGAGGGCCCATGGAGGTGTTTGTGTGTATGTGCAGGCTAAGAAAGCCTGTGTTCTGAGCTTGATGAAACGTAATTAAGCGGCCTAATAATAATTAGGGTGCGCTTAGTAGATGTTTGGTCCCACCCTCTGGGTGATGTGTATCCCTCGAAAAGCATGCCCGCAAATTAAACACATTTTTAATTAATTAAGAGAACTAATGACAGTAGTTAATTACCTCTACACCGCAGTCTGTGGAGTCTGTTAAAGCAGAATTAAAACAAAGAAGAAGAATAATAACAGAAGAAGATTAGTATGGAATGAGAGAGAGAGAAGATGTAAATACGAAGGTGAATACAAATACAAAAGAAATATATATATATATAAATATATACACACGTAGTATAGCCAATTACTTTTATGTAAATAAACTCATACATTTACTAACAAAATAAAACGTCGCCATAACCATCGCCATAGACCCTAGTTTCCCTCTTTAAGTTTGTATATAGTATTTTCTGGGATCTAGCGATGCTTACATCTGTCACTATAGCTATTGTGTGTGTTACTGTAGGTGTCAGATTAGTAAGTTAAGTTAGTATACTATGTAATCTTAGTTGATAGTGTACTTTCATGTAAGTATTAACACTATAACTTGTAAAGAGATAGTTTAAAATATAGTAATGAAATGTTTGGTGCTTGTTTATAGTTAGTTTTTGCAAGCATTTTTGATTAATTCTTTGTGAGTAGGCAAACCATGTCTACATTCATTCATTCTTTATTAGATGTAAAACTTCTTTTAGGAATTAAAGGATAATTTTAAGATTAAAGAGCGTTGTAATTCAATAACTGCCTCCCAGTGAACGACCTAGAATAAAACCAGTAAAAATTAGATAAGTAAATAATAATGGTTGTAATAACTGGTGTCCAATACAATTTACTACAATGACATTAATGGTATTTTCATCCATCAATACACCACCACCATATTACCATCATACCATTTCCAAAAAAATGACCACCACTATTATTTTTGGTGCCGTTGCCGGGGAGGCAACGCTCTTTACGCCAAAATTACCCTTTAATTCTTTTTTTTGTATATAGAAATTCTTCATTTCATTCAAATTCATTGATTGTAATTGTTTTAGGGAGCCCCGGTGTTTTTTATGAAGAAGAAGGATGGTACCCTACGCCTTTGTGTTGACTACAGACAGCTGAATAGGGTCACCATCAAGAACAGGTATCTGCTGCCGAGGATTGATGATCTGTGATGAGAACCTCATCATGAGCCATAACTAGCTCATTTTGACCCAATACAAAGGATAAAAGCTCCTACATATCTCAAGGAAAGGCTTAACTCAGAGAATTCTGAGTTTGAGAAGAAAACCAGTCATAAGGGGTAAAAGTGCAATTTTATCAGTATAATCTGCGTACAGGGTAATTCAGGGCCCAAACATAGGTCAAAACAGCTTAATAAGAATAAAAGTGGGATGAGATGATCTAGCAAGGGCTACAGCACTTCCAAGGAACCAAATGATAATCTGTAACCCTAAAACAACCCACTTCAATTCACAAGGTTCGAGGCAAAGTAAAAATAGAATAAACCCTCTAAAATTCATAGAAAAATAATCTCTAGGGTTTAGAACCTTCAATTTGGCCTTTAGAACCCATTTTGACCTACATTGAGAACCATGCCCAATTAATAACTTAATTTGGGTTTTTGCGCAAATTGACCGGTCAAACAAGGTTTAATATGAAAATAAAATTCACCATCAGATTCCTTAGGTCCTAATTAGTCATGTATAAAAACTTGAGCCTAAGAAGAAACCTCCTTGACCGACTTCACACTTTGGTCCTCATATATTTACTCTTTGGCCCTCAACTTTTGAACCCTCGCATTTTGGCCCCTAACTCTCCTTCGTTCTTTGCAAACAGGTCCCTCCTGCAAAACCCTGCCAGCACCATGCTCCGGCGACCTTGCGCGGAGCATGGCGCCGCGCAGGGTGAGGTGGAGGACCTGGCAAGTGTACCGGGGGTGCCCTGCGTCGTCAGCCGTCGCAGGAGCACCCCCATGGTCATTGTAGCCCCCCATACCGGCCGTGCGAACGCACGGACGGTATGGGTTCGTATTCCGTCCATTCTCCGGCGAGGGAGACACGTCGTCTCCCTCCGCCTTCCTCCCTGCTTCATCCCTATAAATACCCCCCCGCCGCTCCACCGACGAGGGCAGCCTGGATCTGACGGAGAAAACCCCCAATTTTCCTCTCTTCTCACTCCGGCAGACGCCCACCAGCTCCGGCGGTTCTTCCTCCTCCTCCTCTTCGCTCTGCCGCAATACCAGCAGCAGAGATTTCTTCCCCTGCTCTTTCCGCGTCGCGCAATACCGGCGCGCGCTGCCTCTGCCCCGTCGTCACCGCCGTCCTTCCCCCACTGGGCACCGTCTTCTCCGGCGACAGTCGATACGACTGTCGCCCTATTCCTCCCCCTTCGTCCCTGCAGTTAAGTTAGACTTACTCCCCTTCTCCTCCTCTTTCTTTCCCCGCTTTCGATTTAGTCAATTAAGCCCTCTACCGACCCTGTTCACCCTCATCCTCTCCGCCTCCGACCACCCTCCGGCGAGCCGCTCCCATCACCTCAGCGACCCACACGGCTCGCCGACCACCGCAGAATCTCCGCCTCCTCACCCTGATCCTCTTCCGCCCCTCCACTTCCCACCAAACACCCTCTGCAGACCCACCGAACACACCCACTCCCTCGCTCACAGTTTGACCTAGGACGGCCTGATAGCTCCATCTCGCCCTCTGCAGACCCCCTGACCACCTTCGCCGTGCCACGGCGAAGGTCCCCCGCCTGTCTGATCTGGCCGAGAGGCCGTGCTATTGGTTTCAGGTTCCAGGCCTTGACCGCCATTGGTGAGGAAGCTCGAAGCCTGCTCGAGGTTGCTCCAAGCCGAGATATCCCAGGTTGAAAAGCCACGGCCAGCGCGAAAGAGTCTCGCGCACACACCCTGGCCCTCAATTGGAGCTGTGCGCCTCAACAGCCGATGCAATTGGGAGCACCATCCCTGCTGCAGGCGTGAGAGAATTGGGGTGGGACATTTAGTCCCACCTCGGAATCTCTCGAAGGCGCGCGGATGCATAAAGGCAAAAACTGCCTTATGCTGTTTGCCTCAGTTACCACGGGGTGAGGTCCCTCTCACCCGACCCGACCCGACTCGGCCTCGTCCGTGACCACGCTCCGCGGACCTGGCCCGACCCGATTAGACTGACCTGCACTCCTCGCCCACCACGCACGCCGGTGGGCCTGGACCCGGGCCTGACCCGAACCCGATTACCCGGTAGCGCTCTGGGAGAGCTTCCGAAGAGTGATTTCAGAGAGAGAGATACGCGGGGGAGGGGGGTAGAGTAGGTTTTTGCCTTGACGAATAAACTCTGAAGTGTGCAGGCCAAAGAAGAAGAAGCAGACCCGCTGAAGAAGAAGGAGCTGCTGCACTGTAGCGAAGGCATTGTTAAGTCGTCTCAGCACCGGGGCAGACGACGGAAGGTCAGCAGCCAAAGAAGAAGAAGACCCGCTGAAGAAGAAGGAAGAGCAGCGGCCATAGCAAAAGAAGAAAAAGAGAGGTCAAGGCAGGTGAAGACAAAGAAGAAGAAGGTATGAAGAGAAGCAAGAAGCAAGAAAAGAAGAAGACGATCTGACGAAAAAGAAAGAAAGGAAACAAGGAAGAACAGAAGAAGAAGAGCACGAGGGGAAGATCTGAAGAAAGCAGAAGAAGAAGAAGAAGAAGAAGAACAAAGAACAGGAAGAACCAAAGACAAAGAGGAAGAAAGAAGAAAAGAAGAAGAAGCCAAATTTTCATCTCTCTCTCTCTCTTTATTTTTGTAATAGAACTTGTATATCTCTAGAATACAACTTGCTCCCTGAGTTCGACCTCGGGAACTCTTTTATTTTTCCGAGTAAAAAAATTTTATATGAAAACGTTGGTAACAACCGGCTTTACTACAACGACATAACACGAAACCGGTCGAAAACTCAACGCTCATCATTTTGGCGCCGTTGCCGGGGAGCAACGGCTATTCTAGAGGTAAACATTCCTGTTTCTTTTAAGTTCTGACAATCTCCTCTCTTTTGTGCAGCTACAGGAACTCAAGAAGACAAGCAACCACACCAAAGACAGGTAAATTTTTCCTCTCACTATTAACCCCTAAGCTCTAAAGAGGAAGAAAAGAAAAGAACAAGCAATATAGGGCTAACCTGTCTTCCATATTTAGTAAACATAAAAGTTGCATGTTTTCAACTCATTATTTCTGCACACTGTTAAGGGTATTTAAGGGCTAACACATTCTTGCTTGAGCCCTAATTACCCAACAAAGAATTAACTGGACCAAGTAGAGCCAACCTAGGATCCAACACTAGGGATTTAGAGACACACTCCTTAAGCAAGAATTGAGAAAACCAAATGAAGTGTGCCCAAGCCCTTGTCTGAAAATACCTATTCAAAGAAAATCTAAAACAATTGGCTCTCTAAACACTTGAACCCTAAAAGACAGGACCTAAAAGCTCTCAAAGAAAACAAGAGGTAAAGTTGACCCCTTGGGTCAACCAACCTTAAATTAGGTCACTCTTTGCACTTAAAAGACTAAAGTTCAAGTGAAAACCTTAAGCACCCTGATCTTAAAATTGGTAGACTTAAGAGGTCAAGATCCCCATTCTGGTCTACCTGGAACCGCAGTGACAAGAGAGGTCGGGTGGGGGAAACCCTGTAACCCGTGGGGACGCTCTACCGTGTAGGGGTCTTCGCGGGACTCTCCCTCTCTGGCTGCCCAGGTAATTCTCAGGTGGACGATCTTTCTGATCAAGGGGTCCATCTGCCCCGAACCTCTATAGTCACCCAACAATTTTTGGGTGTCTTGATTGGGTCCAGCACCTGCTTATCTCATCCAGCCCTTCAGTATTTTTCAGGAGGTCCTTGAAACCTCCTATAGAAATTCACGCTTCCCGAGGCTAAGCCTCGGCTCCTTTGTTTTTGCAGAAATCATTCACATAGCCCCTTTTTCCTCTGATTCTGAACAAAATCCCCTTCTTCCATCTTGATTCAAACTTTGATTCTATTCCACCACCAGATCCAATTATGCAGCCTAATTACCTAGCAAGACTACCATTCAAGAAACCTGAATATCGGAGATCTATGAAAGATAAAATGATCGAGGATGCCATAAGATTCTATGAAAAAGAAGAAAAAACCTCAACACCAATAGGAGATATTCAGGTTGATGTCCCAACAACCACATCCTTCATCATAAACTGTGCCCAAATTCTATTAACTGGAATTTCAAAAGGATCAACCCGAGATATGCTCATGACAGGATACATTGAGATGGAAAAATTACACCAATCTGAATACCTTCAATGCTTGACAAATCCTGTACTTTGGGAACAACACCAAGATGCCCTTATAAAACGGGTAGAAATGATGAAATCAGTAGAACAAATTATCAACCAGAAATACCCGTATATACCAGAAACAGAGGATGAACCATCTTGGAACAGTATTAAGGAACAATTCAGTTTCCCAGATCTCGGGATTGAGGCACAAAGTGGTTGTAAAATCCCAACCCAGATAGAAGACAATGTTGAATTAGGTTGGGATATTGCAGGAGAACACAATGCTGAGCCAACCCTAGGCCGTGAATCACCAAGCTTAGAACTCCAAGACTCCTGCAATGACAAGATTAGAATTGAACCTCTGGAGGGTATAAATTCCGCCCCTTGTTTTGATAAGGTAACCCTCGAAGGTTATTCGGACTTAGGTTCTAATAATTCTACCCACATCCTAAGCCTAGAACCTAGATCTGAAACTTATTGGGAAGATTATGAGGCCCTTTATGAGGAAGATCAAATTTTTACAGGATATGATTCCGGGCCTCTATTTAATGAGTATCCCTCTCCAACATCCTCAGGAAATCTGATCGATTTCTCAGAAAACATGCCAATTTATGATACAGAAACTGAGGATTTGGATGAGCAAGGTTTTAATGGGGTCTATCCTACCAGCTTAGAGCTTGAACAGAACATCTTTTTGAGCCCAGAAGTGATATATAGGCTAGAACCCAATCAGGCTGCTGATTCCACATCTGATGATTTCTGCTGTGGTGGAATTCATGATCATTTTCGCCAACTCTCCGACAATTTCAGATCTGACTATAATTGCGGAGAGATTCCCCTTCCTGAACACGCCAGGCCTATCTACGACCTCAGTTCACATGATTCTGACTCTGACTCCAACTCTGAGGTCCTGATTCCCGAGATCACCAATAACACAGAATCATTCCTTTTCGATCCTCAGGAACCAAAAACAGAAAATGCCAAGAGTAATTGCAACCAAGAATCCAAATTATTTCTCGAATCCGATTTCTTTCATCCTACAAACACTCTTCCGGCATTTGATAGTTACCCAGAGGACTCTCTACAGGAAACCACCTATCATCCGTCTCTAGAAGAGCCCTCGTACACAATGGCCACCTCATCCGCACACACAGAACGGATCAAAACCTCTCCCAAACCCCGACCCGCAACCGGACTCAATTTCTATGCTGATTCACCTCTCACCGAGCCGATTGCATTTCCACATCGGGTTTTGAACATTGATCAGACTACATACCATGCTCTATCATTCTCTGATCACCCCTGTAGGGTTCCTGCATCAACCACTGATTATCCTACGGGTCCCTACTCTGACCAGGCTGATTCGGCACAGCCAAACCCTGCGTTTACACTTCCACATCCATCTGAGCTTCATAGTTTATGGTGGGCTCCACACCTTTTTATCCACATCTATCAACCCACCAGATTGATTGGGTTTGGGCTGCATCATCAGCCTGTTGATCTAAACAAGCACCTGGTTGGACCAACCAGGCTCTTAATCAAGGTGCTTGTCTTACAAAACTCTGCTGAGTTGACCATCCCCTCTCCATCGCATTTCCCGCTTGGCTGAAGGCATCAAATTTAGCGCTCAACGGGAGGCAGCCCGTCATTCTCTTTGAAAACCTGAAACTTGTTCTGACAGCTTTTTGCACTTGAAGTTCACACTTTAGGACAGCCGACTCCACCTCAGGTGCTTACATCTGAGATTAGAAATCGTCCGCAACAGTCACCCCGACCCATTCACTCATCAAAACAGCTATCCTAATGTATGAACTTAGTTGAATAAAAACCCCTAGGTTACAATGAGGACATTGCAAATCTTAGGCATGGGGGGGTATGAAAGTGCAAAAACTCGTAAGAAAAGGTTTCAAACAAAAAATTCACATATGCCAAAAATACCATAAAAATTAAAAAAATTTTTGAAAAAGAATAAGAGGAAAAGAGGAGAATTTTGTGAAGGAGAGAAGAAACAAAATGAAAAAGGAGCACAAAATTATAAGAAAAGTTGATAGTCATTAGTAAGGAACTAAGGAATTAACCTAAGTTCTAGACCTCATTCAAGAAAATAACTGAAAAGTGCACAATAAGATTAGTAAGAATGCAAACCTTAGGCATTCTTGAATAGACTCTTAGTACTCATTAAGATCTGGACACTCCTCAAGAGGTTGAGGAAAATGAAAAGCTGAAGTATTAGGTCTAAGGCTTAGGGAGTATTCGGCCTCGTTAACTAATTTTTGGTTTACGGGACTCAGTAACCTAAGCACCCTAATCTCACACACAGCCTGGTTCAGTAAGCGTAAAAATCAGAATCACGCAGAAGCGTCGCAAAAATCTGAAAAGAACACCTAGAATAGGAATGGCCGATCAACACAAGTTGATTTGGACGAGTTCCCAGCGCGGAGAGGCGGGAAATCCCCTCGAAGATGCGTAACAAAATATCATCTCCTCGGTGCTTGTCTCTTAGGATATTTACATATCCTACGGGGGGCATGTAAGCACTCTGCTGGTTCAGATTCCATGGATGGCATTATCTCGAAGTGTCAATTGCCAGGGTCTGGATTCGGCCACGGAATACCATGGATGGGATTATCTCGAAATATCAATAGCCAGGGTTCCGGGGGTTGCCATGGGCGGTGCTATCTCGAAGCATCGATCGCCAGGAACCCTTGAGGATTGATGATGGGAGCAAGGAATCTGATACAGACCGTGTTGAAAAGCCAATCCTAGGCTAGAACTAAAAAAAAAAAAAAAAAAAAAAAAAAAAAAAAAAAGAAGAGAGAGAAAACTCTCCAAACAGAAAAAACTTTCTATCTCTCTCTTACAAAACGCACTGTGAACTGAGCCAGGGCTAAAATCATTTCAAGCACGGGTGCTTTAACCACGAAGTCCAATAAACCTTAGGTTAGTTCTTGCGGGCCTTAAAAACCTTTGCTAAAAGACTGAGGCTAAGGCTAGACAGATTTGGATCTTGATTGGTACTAGAGTATCTTTTAGGCCTATGGTCAGCATTCTAACCTAATCTATGCTCAAATAAAAAGGCACTTATCTAAAACCATTAAAAAACTTCATGGTCTAGAACAAGGGTTGAAACCTTAAGTTTTTTGCTAAGGGACTAGCAAAAGCTAGGCATGGGGGTATGATGAGAACCTCATCATGAGCCATAACTAGCTCATTTTGACCCAATACAAAGGATAAAAGCTCCTACATATCTCAAGGAAAGGCTTAACTCAGAGAATTCTGAGTTTGAGAAGAAAACCAGTCATAAGGGGTAAAAGTGCAATTTTATCAGTATAATCTGCGTACAGGGTAATTCAGGGCCCAAACATAGGTCAAAACAGCTTAATAAGAATAAAAGTGGGATGAGATGATCTAGCAAGGGCTACAGCACTTCCAAGGAACCAAATGATAATCTGTAACCCTAAAACAACCCACTTCAATTCACAAGGTTCGAGGCAAAGTAAAAATAGAATAAACCCTCTAAAATTCATAGAAAAATAATCTCTAGGGTTTAGAACCTTCAATTTGGCCTTTAGAACCCATTTTGACCTACATTGAGAACCATGCCCAATTAATAACTTAATTTGGGTTTTTGCGCAAATTGACCGGTCAAACAAGGTTTAATATGAAAATAAAATTCACCATCAGATTCCTTAGGTCCTAATTAGTCATGTATAAAAACTTGAGCCTAAGAAGAAACCTCCTTGACCGACTTCACACTTTGGTCCTCATATATTTACTCTTTGGCCCTCAACTTTTGAACCCTCGCATTTTGGCCCCTAACTCTCCTTCGTTCTTTGCAAACAGGTCCCTCCTGCAAAACCCTGCCAGCACCATGCTCCGGCGACCTTGCGCGGAGCATGGCGCCGCGCAGGGTGAGGTGGAGGACCTGGCAAGTGTACCGGGGGTGCCCTGCGTCGTCAGCCGTCGCAGGAGCACCCCCATGGTCATTGTAGCCCCCCATACCGGCCGTGCGAACGCACGGACGGTATGGGTTCGTATTCCGTCCATTCTCCGGCGAGGGAGACACGTCGTCTCCCTCCGCCTTCCTCCCTGCTTCATCCCTATAAATACCCCCCCGCCGCTCCACCGACGAGGGCAGCCTGGATCTGACGGAGAAAACCCCCAATTTTCCTCTCTTCTCACTCCGGCAGACGCCCACCAGCTCCGGCGGTTCTTCCTCCTCCTCCTCTTCGCTCTGCCGCAATACCAGCAGCAGAGATTTCTTCCCCTGCTCTTTCCGCGTCGCGCAATACCGGCGCGCGCTGCCTCTGCCCCGTCGTCACCGCCGTCCTTCCCCCACTGGGCACCGTCTTCTCCGGCGACAGTCGATACGACTGTCGCCCTATTCCTCCCCCTTCGTCCCTGCAGTTAAGTTAGACTTACTCCCCTTCTCCTCCTCTTTCTTTCCCCGCTTTCGATTTAGTCAATTAAGCCCTCTACCGACCCTGTTCACCCTCATCCTCTCCGCCTCCGACCACCCTCCGGCGAGCCGCTCCCATCACCTCAGCGACCCACACGGCTCGCCGACCACCGCAGAATCTCCGCCTCCTCACCCTGATCCTCTTCCGCCCCTCCACTTCCCACCAAACACCCTCTGCAGACCCACCGAACACACCCACTCCCTCGCTCACAGTTTGACCTAGGACGGCCTGATAGCTCCATCTCGCCCTCTGCAGACCCCCTGACCACCTTCGCCGTGCCACGGCGAAGGTCCCCCGCCTGTCTGATCTGGCCGAGAGGCCGTGCTATTGGTTTCAGGTTCCAGGCCTTGACCGCCATTGGCGAGGAAGCTCGAAGCCTGCTCGAGGTTGCTCCAAGCCGAGATATCCCAGGTTGAAAAGCCACGGCCAGCGCGAAAGAGTCTCGCGCACACACCCTGGCCCTCAATTGGAGCTGTGCGCCTCAACAGCCGATGCAATTGGGAGCACCATCCCTGCTGCAGGCGTGAGAGAATTGGGGTGGGACATTTAGTCCCACCTCGGAATCTCTCGAAGGCGCGCGGATGCATAAAGGCAAAAACTGCCTTATGCTGTTTGCCTCAGTTACCACGGGGTGAGGTCCCTCTCACCCGACCCGACCCGACTCGGCCTCGTCCGTGACCACGCTCCGCGGACCTGGCCCGACCCGATTAGACTGACCTGCACTCCTCGCCCACCACGCACGCCGGTGGGCCTGGACCCGGGCCTGACCCGAACCCGATTACCCGGTAGCGCTCTGGGAGAGCTTCCGAAGAGTGATTTCAGAGAGAGAGATACGCGGGGGAGGGGGGTAGAGTAGGTTTTTGCCTTGACGAATAAACTCTGAAGTGTGCAGGCCAAAGAAGAAGAAGCAGACCCGCTGAAGAAGAAGGAGCTGCTGCACTGTAGCGAAGGCATTGTTAAGTCGTCTCAGCACCGGGGCAGACGACGGAAGGTCAGCAGCCAAAGAAGAAGAAGACCCGCTGAAGAAGAAGGAAGAGCAGCGGCCATAGCAAAAGAAGAAAAAGAGAGGTCAAGGCAGGTGAAGACAAAGAAGAAGAAGGTATGAAGAGAAGCAAGAAGCAAGAAAAGAAGAAGACGATCTGACGAAAAAGAAAGAAAGGAAACAAGGAAGAACAGAAGAAGAAGAGCACGAGGGGAAGATCTGAAGAAAGCAGAAGAAGAAGAAGAAGAAGAAGAACAAAGAACAGGAAGAACCAAAGACAAAGAGGAAGAAAGAAGAAAAGAAGAAGAAGCCAAATTTTCATCTCTCTCTCTCTTTATTTTTGTAATAGAACTTGTATATCTCTAGAATACAACTTGCTCCCTGAGTTCGACCTCGGGAACTCTTTTATTTTTCCGAGTAAAAAAATTTTATATGAAAACGTTGGTAACAACCGGCTTTACTACAACGACATAACACGAAACCGGTCGAAAACTCAACGCTCATCAATCTGTTTAACCAGTTGCGATGTGCCACGGTATACTCCAAGATAGATCTGAGATCAGGCTACCATCAATTGAGGATCAGGGAGACCGACGTCTCCAAGACAGCTTTCCGCACCCGGTACAGACACTACGAGTTTTTGGTCATGCCGTTTGGGTTGACCAACACCCCCGCTGCCTTCATGGATTTGATGAACCGAGTGTTCAGATCGTATCTGGATCAGTTTTGGTGGTATTTATTGATGATGTGCTCATTTACTCGCTGGATCAGGTGCAGCGCGGATAGCACTTGCAGATGGTCTTGGACACATTGAGACGACGTAGGCTGTATGCCAAATATAGCAAGTGTGAGTTTTGGTTGAGGCAGGTGACCTTCTTGGGTCATGTGATTTTAGGGGATGGCTTGGCTGTGGATCCAGCCAAGGTAGAGGCAGTACTCAGGTGGGAGAGGCCACGTACAGTGATAGAGATCCGCAGTTTCTTGGGATTAGCAGGTTACTACTGGCGGTTTATCAGGGGTTTCTCGTAGATTGCGAGACCTATGACTCAATTAACTCGGAAGGACATGCCCTTTACTTGGACAGACACTTGTGAGGCGTGTTTTCAAGAGTTGAAGGAGAGGCTGACTTCAGCTCCTGTGCTCACCGTCCTAGATAGTAGCAGTGATTTCGTTGTCTACACGGACGCTTTGTTGCAGGGGTTAAGGGGTGTGCTCATGTAGCGGGGTCACGTTGTCGCTTACGCTTCACGGCAACTGAAGCCCCATGAGCATAGATACTCTACCCACGACTTAGAGCTGGCAGCTGTTGTCTTCACGTTGAAGACATGGAGGCATTACCTTTACAGTGAGACTTTTGAGATATTCACGGATCATAAGAGCCTCAAGTATTTGTTCGATCAGAAGGAGCTTAACATGGATAGAGACGTTGGTTAGAGCTCCTGAAGGACTATGACTGCAACATCTCCTACCATCCTGGGAAGGCCAACGTGGTGGCTGACACCTTGAGCCGGAAGGCACCCACCCTCTTAGCCAGTTTACAGGCACAGAGTTGGAGACTTATGGAGGAGTTGGGCAGTTGGCGACCCCTCGAGTTACAGGGACATTGTGGGGCAGTAACAGTGACACGACAGACGAGACCAAAGCTGATAGACCGCATCATCACAGAACAAATGACAGATCCGTATCTGCAGTCGTTGAGAGACAGAGTACTTTCAGAGGACCCAGGAGACTTCTCTTTTTCAGACGAGGTGCTATGCATGAGGGGACGTTTGTGCGTTCCCAGAGATGAGGAGTTGTTGAGAGAGCTCCTGACTGAGGCACATGGGTCCAGGTTCACTATACATCCCGGGAACACGAAGATGTACCATGATCTGAGATGTGACTTTTGGTGGAGAGGGATGAAGCGGGATGTAGGTGAGTTCGTGCAACAGTGTCTGGTGTGCCAGCAGGTGAAGGCCGAGCATTAGAGGCCTGTAGGGCCATTGCAGCCACTTCCTATACTAGAGTGGAAGTGGGAGAGCATCACCATGGACTTGGTGGTGGGCTTGCCCGTTACCAAGCGAGAACACGACGCAGTCTGTGTGATTGTAGACAGATTGACGAAGACGACATGTTTCTTGCCGATCCGAGTCACCCTGGGACCAGTGCAGTTGGCAGAGAGGTATATTCGTGACGTGGTACGTCTGCACGGAGTTCCGCGTGAGATTGTATCTGACCGGGATACTCATTTTACTTCCCAGTTTTGGGCTGAGTTTCAACAGGACTTGGGGACATGGTTGAGGTTCAGTATGGCATACCACCTCTAGACGGATGGACAGTCAGAGCGCACGATACAGACACTTGAGGACCTTTAAAGCGCCTGTGTACTGGACTAGAGGAGTTCTTAGGAGGAGCACTTACCCCTGGCAGAGTTTGCATATAATAACAGTTATCACTTGTGTATCGGCATGGCACCCTACTAGGCTCTGTACGGATGGAGGTGTACTGCGCCCTTGAGTTGGGTTGAGATGGGGACCAAGTGGGAGGTTGGCCCCAGGCTGATTCGGCAGAGTCAGGAGGTGATAGAGTAGATTCATAGACGACTTCGCACTATCAAGAGCAGACAGAAGAGTTATGCCGATCGGAAGCACAGAGAGGTGCAGTTCGAGGTTGGGGATCACGTCTTTCTTCGTGTTTCGCCCATGAAGGGCCTGCAACATTTTAGGGTGAAAGGGAAGCTTGTGTCGAGGTTTGTGGCACCCTTTAAGGTCCTGGAGCAGGTAGGACCCGTTGCTTTCAGGCTTGCCCTTCCTCCCCAGCTTTCAGGTGTGCACGACATGTTCCACGTGTCCAACCTCAGGAAGTAAGTCGCCGATCCCAGTCACATTTTGAGCCACGAGAGTGTCGAGGTGGGTGACGACTTGACCTACTGACGTGCACTCGTGCGTATGTGTTAAGAAGTGTCTTTATAGTTCGCACTTGCAACGTTGGTTTTAAAGTAAAGAAACGGATGTGAGTCCGAGTGTCGGTCTCAGGGAGGCGTGAAAATCGGATTTTTCTTGTCACTTATTGTCACGAAAATCGCGAAGTTTTGCTTGCGAAAAGGTGCGGGAGAAAAGCGAGAGAGAGAGAGAGAGACTAGGGTTAGAGTCCTTTAACATGCAACTTGGATAGGAAATAAAATAGACAACTGAATGGAAAACAACTTCATTAATCATGCAGCTTTAGTTCATAAATTACAACATTAGATACATGCTTAAACATAAATAAAGCAAAGCTTGA
The DNA here is from genome assembly GCA_037157565.1 of Thalassia testudinum. Taxonomy (NCBI): domain Eukaryota; kingdom Viridiplantae; phylum Streptophyta; class Magnoliopsida; order Alismatales; family Hydrocharitaceae; genus Thalassia; species Thalassia testudinum. Next base: position 4,262,489 of record JAZHRO010000076.1, read on the forward strand.
AAGCAAGGAAGAAAGAGAGAGAAAGGGAAGGCGGCGAGGCAGCCATGGTGGTGGAGAAGGCTCCGTCGGTGGCTCGTTGTCTCCGGCGATTATAAGAGGGCCTAAAGCTACTAGCTAAGAGAGGGGTAGAGTAGTTGCAAGGGAAGTGAATGCCTTGAATGAGTGGTTGGAAGGGGTTTGAATAGAGAGAAGGGCTTTCCAAAAGAAGAAGGGGTTTTAGCGACGTCCCAAAAGCGTCAGTGAAGACCCAAGCCCACCAGTCGCTTGCCCGTGTTGTTCTTCTTCGCGCTCGATCCGTGGCCGCGGCATGAGAGCCGTCCGATCAAAAATCAACAGTTGAGCTTTGATCTCCAACTGAAGGTGGAAGAGGCGCGCGGTGGGAGGGCACCACGTGGCACATCGAGCACCGTTGATCATCAGATCAACAGTCAGAACTTCTTAGGCCTATTGTGGGAGCTCTAGATGTCGGATTTGGTCAATTTTGAGTTCGTTGGACTCCATTCATCATTCCGAATCCATCCGTGTGGTCCAATTGCTCATCTGAGGCATGCTTTGACAAGTGCTTATACAAATGGCCATTAATACTATTTTATAAGCAATCTTGGCATATGATGCATGCAATGCTCCCATTCTACTTATGTTGTGTCTTTTATTCTTAAGATGGGCCCTATTTAACAGAATTATCACCCCCATATGCAGTGTTATCATACCCCCATGCTTACTCCTTGCTAGTCCCTAGCAAGGTTTATTCTAGCCTTTATTTTCTGTCAGAATTTAAGAAGTAATTGCTTAGATACTTCGTCACTTGTCAATAGGAGGAAATATACTAAGATCCTAATCTACAAAGACTAAGTAGTGCCCGAGCGTCTGCTAAAATACAAATCGCCTGAATCCTTACTTTAATGTAAATATACGTATATATATTTTTTTGAATTTTTTTGGAATTCAGAGTGGGTTGGCAACTTTTTACGGCTACCCAACCCACCCAAAACTCGGTCAAAACCCTAAGTGCTAAGAATCTTGGTGTGAAGATTGTGATAGACTCACTCAATGGTAATTCAGACAGACTTCGGGTTTCTACGCTCCTAGGTGACCGGAAAAGGACGTATTTTGCCTGAAGGTGTACTTGTTCAATTGGTAGCTTTCTCCCTACGTTTATTTTAATTGGGGTCAACACAAGGATTTTTCTAGTGTATATCTCCCCAGCTTGTACTACTTCCCCGCTTCTTCCTTAAGTGTTTTGGTTCTTTTTGTGCAATTACTGAGCTGGGTTCTGGACAACCGACCAGTGGGTTGTTACCCACGATCACTTGCCAGCCATACTCATGCGGTGAAGTGTGGTTTATTTTATTTTCTTTTCTTCTCCTTTTTCTTTTTTTTTTGTAGGTGGCTTCCCTGATCTCAAATGTACTTAGAGGCAATGAAGAAGAAGTGGTCCTGTGGCTGGGTTCTGGACAACCGACCAATGGGCTGTTACCCACGATTACTTGCCAGCCATACTCGTGTGGTGAAGTGTGGTTTATTTTCTTTTCTTCTCCCCTTCTTTTTTTTTCGTAGGTGGCTTCCCTGATCTCAAATGTACCTAGAGGCAATGAAGAAGAAGTGGTCCCGTGGCTAGGTTCTGGATAACCTAACAATGGGCTGTTACCCACGACAACTTGCTAGCCATACCACCCTAGAGAGTTCATTAGCTACCCAATTTCTGTCAAAATCTCCGAGGAGTGAGTCTGTGCAAAAATGTTTGCAGATGCTTAGACTCAAAGTTCTTCTGAGTTAGAGGATGAGATGAAAAGTCGTATACTTATCACCTTATTTAGTAGGTGGATTAGAATAGCTTAAGGTTGCAAGGATTCGAAGCTAAATCCATATTTTAACGGACACCAGGGCTGATTAAGCCTGAAGGCCTGAAAAGTCTAATTATTTAAGTTCTTTTTGTATTATTTCCCACTATTGACAAGTTTCTAATGCCTAAGTTTCCTCCTAAATTTTTTTTTTTTAATTTTATTTTATTCAAATGATCTTAGGATCATGCAATTTACCACTCCCCATGCTTAAGTTAGACAATGTCCTCATTGGCAAATACATAGATGCAACAGGGGTTCAAAAAGATAGTACCTGAGTGACATGAAATACCAGATCAGTCTGAATCCTCTAGGTTGCCTCTAAGGAAGCACTGAGTTTAACACCTCCAGCTGGGCGTTGCTTCGTGTCATCCCTCAATGAGGGTGACACTCTCCTTTGGGGGAACCTGGGCTAAGAAGTGTTTCAATCTTTGACCATTAACTGTAAAAGTGTGCCCAGTGTTTGGATCAGCGATTTCAACCGCCCCATTAGAGTAAGGCTTAACCACCCAAAATGGTCATGTCCATTTGGACTTGAATTTCCCTGGGAAGAGTTTTAGGCAGGCGTCGAACAGCCAAACTTGCTGGTTAGGCTCAAAGTGTGCCTAGTGTTTGGATCAACGGTTGAGATTTGATCTTCGGCTGAAGGTGGAAGCGGCGCGTGGTGGGCGGGCGCCACGTGGCACATCGAGGGCCGTTGATCATCAGATCAACGGTCAGAACTTCTTGGGCCCATTGTGTGAGCTCCGGATGTCGGATTTGGCCGATTTTGAGTCTGTTGGACTCCATTCATCGTTCTGAATCCATTCGTGTGGTCCGATTGCTCATTTGAGGTCTGCTTTGACAAGTGCTTATACAAATGGCCATTAATACTATTTTATAAGTAATCTTGGCATATGATGCATGCAATGCTCCCATTCTACTTATGTTGTCTTTTATTCTTAAGATGGGCCCTATTTAACAGAATTATCACCCTCATATGTAGTGTTATCACCTACCTCGAGCGACCAGTACAGATACTAGACAGAGCCATCCGGAGTTTGAGACGGAAGCAGGTACCCCTGGTGAAGGTCTTGTGGAGAGCAGGAGCTGCAGGCGAGGAGGCGTGGCCGCAGCTGCGCGCGGCGAGGGAGAGTAGGAAGAGGTTCTGGTTCTGGGATTTTCCCAGAATCTGACGTCTGGCGTGACGTCTAGACATCAGGATGGACGTCTGATGACTACACCGGACGTCTAAAAGCAGATCTTCGCGAAGGTACGTTTCCTTTTGCGGATACGGCCATGCATGGATTGCTACGTTTTGCATGGCTTATTGAGGGAGATTTGCTGTCGCGTGCAGGGATTGCTTCGGGAAGTCACGGGACACACCCTCCCACGCGTTTTGGACGTCTGGACAGCTTACCAGACGACCGGAAGCACTCCCAAACGTCTGAAAGAGAGGTCGGACATCTGGAGCTCGGTCCAACCAGTCGGGAAGAGGTTCTGCATGTCTGAGGTTGACGCAGAACCTGAGGTGAGTTCCTAGTTACTTTTAAGACGTCTGCACCTTGTGCCAGACGTCTGATTTGGGTCTGTAACTCTTTTTTTGACCCGTTTAGGGTCCATTTGAGGTCCGTTTTACGCAAACAAGTTATCGGTGTTTTCCTTGAGAATTCCTCTACTTGTTAGATGGCCTTTTATACTGTTCTGAATGTTCTATTGTGATTGTTCCTTGTTATAGGACTTTGTTCCGTTGTGGGTTCGGGGTTTGCTAAGGCACATAAGCCTACCGTTCAAGCCCCCAATACTCCTTGGTTGTCTGGTAGAGTGGCTTTCCCTAATTTAATTATAAACCTGAATGCATATGAGGATTGAATAACTAGAACCTACCATATGGCATGAATACTAGGACAAGAAGTTACTTGAAATGTCTGTATGCGTGTTTGATTTGCAGTCTTGAATAAATAAATAGAAATGATAACAACTACCTATTAATGAACAAGAGTTACCTGTGAAATTTGAATTACCTGTGCTAGTTAAATAGTTACATGTGACATTACCTGTTGTATACGTTAATGGATAGAAATACGAGCTGCATGTGTATAACCTGATAATGGAAATGTGAATGATAGAAATACAAGCTGCATGTGTATAACCTGAGAATGGAAATGTGAATAAGGAAACCTGGTATAGAATGACATGAGAAATATGAGTATGAACCCTACGGGGAATTAGGAGTCGAGCTCCTGGAAATAAATGAAATGGATCTGGAAATGTGAGTGGAGAAGTGTACTGGCCCTTGAGTATGCGGTACCATGGAGAACGACTGTCCCCTGTTTAGTGTAGAGCGGAACTAGCCGCCTTTAGGTTGGGACCTGAGGTTAGGATTAGTCGCTCTGCACCAACTTCTTGGCCCTCGCGTACACTGTACCAAGGAGAGCTATTAGTGTAGGGAGAGAGCTAGCCACCCCATGGGGTCCGGGGTTCAGCTAGCCACCCTACACCGACTTGTTAGGTCCATTGGGCAAACCAGGGTAGTCAGACAAGGGTGCGCGGACTGTGAAGGAGCGAGACCCCTGTTTAGTTCTGAGGGGCCAGACCCCTGTTACTGAGAGGGCTAGGCCCTATACTATTCCGTGCTGTACTTTAAGTGTACCCGTTAGTGGAAACGATTGACCGCGTGCTAGTATATGGTAGCTACCTGTGCGCTTATCGCACATGCCGTAGTCACCGCTACGTCTGTCCGTGACCTTGGGGTGGTTGACTGGGTGTAGGACCACCGCGGGGGACTCTCCCGGCTAGGAGAGCACCACGTGTGCCTTCTGCTCTTCGGAAAAGACTGCAATCAAGATCGTTCCCACGAGGAACATTTGAGATCAAGAAAGAGATCTGAAAAATAAACCAATGGATGAAAAGGAATAACTTGTAAAATAAAGTAATTGGAATAGACAGTTACCTGTTCACTTTTACTGCTTTAGTTAGTTGGTTGCCACTCTACTCAACGTTCACTGACTTTGTTACTCATAACCCTTTTCAGGTTCAGGTGTTGAGCAGCCCTAGTCTCCGGCTGCAAAGGGCGCTAGGCTCAATAGAGCCCAGTAGCAGTATCCTTCTTGTTGTAGTACTTTTTGTTGTAGTGAGTTACAAACACTTGTTACCTTTACATTTCTGTACCTTATTTCCGTTTTACTGTTGTGGTGGTAATATATACTGTTAGCAGCTTTTCTTGCCTTTCTGCTTGTACTCTTTACTGTTAGTTATATAGCATGGAGAATGTGGTTTACTTTCCTACTTTTTGGTTATTTCTTGTTGGACGACTAGATCTTGGGATCAGTCGGGTCGAGCTGGTCTCGTGTCCTGTAGGGATTTGGGAACCAAGTCGTAACAGGTTAGGATTGGCCACTCTACATCGACTTCTGTTGGCCCTCGTGTACACGGTATCGAGGCGAGCTACTAGTGTAGGGAGGGAGCTAACCACCCCATGGGGCCCGGGGTTAAGCTAGCCACCCTACACCGATTTGTTAGGCCCTCTGGGCAAACTGGGGTAGTCAGACGAGGGTGCACGGACTGTGGAGGGGCAAGACCCCTGTTTGGTTCTGAGGGGCTAGACCCCTATTTCTGAGAGGGTTAGGCCCTATACTATTCCGTGCTATACTTTGGGCGTACCCGCTAGCGGAAATGACTGACCGCGTGTCAGTGCAAGGTGGCTACCCGTGCGCTTATCGCGTGTGCCGTAGTCACCGCTACGTCTGACAGTGACCTCGGGGTGGTTGACTGGTGTAGAACTACCACGGGGGACTCTTCCGGCCAGGAGAGCACCACGTGTACCTTCTACTCTTCGAAAAATATTGCAATCAAGATTGTTCCCACGAGGAACATGCAAGATCAAGAAAAATCTGAAAGTTGACTAAAAGGGGTGAAAAGGAATTACCTGTAAAATAAAATAACTAGAAAAGATAATTATACCTGCTACTTTTACTGCTTTAGAAGTATGGTTACCACTCTACTTAGCGTTCGCTGACTCCGTCTTTTTCATAACACTATTCAGGTCTAGGAGTTGAGCAGCCCGAGCTTCCTTCTGCAGAGGGTGCTAGGCCCAGTCGAGCCTAGCCATAGTTTTCTGCACTCTTTGTTGTACCCTCTTTACTGTTGTTATGAGTTTCAGACTTTAGCTATTGTTCCTGTTACTGTTGCTTTCGTTTCCGTTATTCCTGTTATTGTGGTGGTATGTATTGAAATAGCAGCTTTTACTTTCTTTTACTGCTTGTACGTTTTAATTGCTGAGTTACATTGCATATGTGAATGTGGTTTATTTTCTTGCTTTTTTATTATTTCTTGTTGGACGATTGGGTCTTGGGATTAGCAGAGGCGAGCCGCTCTCGGGTCTTGTAGGGATTCGGGAACCGGGTCATAACAGGGATAGTCTGACGAGGGTACGCGGACTGTGGAGGGGCGAGACCCCCGTTCTGTTCTGAGGGGCAAGACCCCTATTCTAAGAGGGTAAGACCCTGTACTGTTCCATGTTGTACGTTTGGACGTACCTGCTAGCGGAAACGATTAACCGCGTGCCAGTGCAGGGTAGCTACCCGCACACTTTCACGCGTGCCGTAGTCACCACTATATCGCAACCGTGACCTCGGGGTAGTAAACCGGGTATAGGACTACAACGGGGGACTCTCTCGGCCAAGAGAGTGTCACGTGTACATCATGCATTGCGAGAAAATTGCAAGCAAAATCGTTCCTTTGGGGAACAAGAAGATTAAGCGATGTTATGGATCTTGATTAGAGATCTCGACTCAGAAACACGTAAATAAGATGAACGGAAACGGATAATAATAATAACTGACACATAAATGTTTAGTTAATTGCTTATTTAATTGCATGTAAATGGCTTAACCACACTCTACTCAGCATTAGCTGACCACGGATTTTGTAATCATGTTCAGGTCAGAGATTTGAGCAGCCAGCACCACTGCTGCTGAGCCACGTCGAGCGCAACCGTAGTCCTTTTCTGCTACAGAGTTTTGTCAGTAGTAAGTAGCCTGTAGACTGTTCTGTTATGTTCGGTTATATTTCTACCGATTTCTGTTATGATGGCTATATTCGTAACTGTACTTTTCCACTTGTGCCCTTGAGATATACTGTTCTATTTCCTTTACTGTACTTTCTACTTAGTTACATTGCATATGTAATTGTGAAATGAGTATTCATTTGGTTGTTTCTCGTTGGTAGACTGGATCTTAGGATTCGTCGAAGCGAGTCATTCTCGGATTCTGTAAGGAGTCAGGAACAGGTCGTGATACTAATCATACTTATCGACACATTATTTTATGTAAGGAGCAAGATGTTTACATAATAAAATGTTCTAAATTTAGATAAAAGCTAACCTCAAATTAGAACCCAAACTGAATTACAAGATTATTTCACATGGCTTATTCAGAAAAACCACCCACAAACCCATTTCGTTGTGGATCTCTTTCACCAAACGTAACAACCCCTTCTCACCTCTCCAACCTTTTACTTCATTACACCAATAGCAGCATACAAACTGATATATGTTTATATGGAAGGAAAAAAAAAAAGAAAACAAAAGTATTACAAGGAGAATACACCAACATCACTTGAATTGCCTTTGCAACTCACTCTCTCGTTTCAAACAGTTGATCTCAATTAACTTACACTTGCAGACCAATTAAGCTACTAGAAATTAATGATCGTCGTGGCCACGATACGCGCGAGTGTAGGCATATGATCAATGGAAGCCTTGTTGATCGGGCCAAACACTCCAAAATCCAGATTGGTCATCCAGAGCACAAAGCATGTTGCAGAAGGACTCATCCTGAACAGGCCTAGTGCTCATGTGGTGGACGTCGTTTGGTCTGGCGGTTGTGGCATCTTGCAGGAATTGCTGGAAGAAAGGCCTGTGGGAGTTGAGATTAAGGGGATTATCTGTTGTGTCCGACGGCGGCGGCGGCGGCGGCGGTGGCGGCGGGGGCGGTGTTCTCGAGGTCTCCAAGTTGACGGTGGAGCTGTTGTCACTTCTATTGCTAGAGGAGACTTGGTCCGTTTCCTTGTTAAGGTTGATGGGCTCCGGTGTTTCCCTTCCTTTCAATGCCATGATCTGGGGAATTAGTAAGATAAGTACTCCAATTTGCATGCATGAGATACTTGAAGATGGATTTGTTATTAGAAGTACGTGCTTCTGATCTAATATCATATGTGACTAAATTCTAAAATAAAGAAAAAGTGCTGTAAATTATAAATTGCAGAGGACAAATGGCCTCAATATAGAGCTAAGAATTTGAGATTAGAATCTTTCTTCATTTGGCACTAGGAGTATTCTCCTTTCCATTTCCCAAAGGTGATCAAGGATTTAAAGGAAAAAGATAATGGACTAAATGGTAAAGGAAACCTAAAAGGAGGTACTTAATATGCCAACCCATGAGTGCAATCATTGATTAGAAAGAGGCAGATGGCATGAAGACTATAGTGTTCGTTTGGCCAAACTTCCTATAGGTACGTTTGACAGGTTCCTGGACAAGGGATGGATCTAGACGACTCTGGGTGGAATTCTCATTGAACACATCTTTTAGGATAAACTTGTGGACATCACAATCGATTACCTACTTCCAATTTTCCACTATTTTGTGTCCCTAGATTTGTTTTTTTCAGTTTAACGAAGAAATTGTGATTTTTATTTTTATTTTTTGAATACTTCTCCCACTTGAGTTAAAAAAAACATTGCCATTCTTGTTGCATATCGAACAAACGAATATTTTATTTAAGGTGTAGGATTTGCAAGTTAGAAGCAATTAAACGATATAAATCAAATCATGCAAAAACTAGCGAAATGGCTACAAACACGTAATATACAGTGCTTTTAGTGGTTGTTAACTTTTCCTAATTGCTCTGAGCAAAAAAGCAAACATTTACAGAGTTATACATAGTGATTTGACATGATCTCTATACCTGGGATAGTGTAGAATCTATTTGGGTATAGATTCTTCTCTTTCACATCCCAAACTCATTTCTTAGCATTGTGCCATGATGAGTGAGGTCATTTTTAGTTTACTCTATTGATGGATCTAATAAACTTGGAGGGTAATTTTGTTGTTAAGTTAAGTGGAGTTGCATTGGATTAAGTGTTACTTAACCTAAGATAAAATTATTTCATTTTCTCTGTAGAATAATTTTAATATACTGAAACATCCAAACAAACTAATTCATTTATTTCATCATTTATTTTATTTATTTTCTATTTCTCTACTTATTCTACAAATTTATTTCTCTTATCAAATGGAGACGATATAACTAAATTAGGAGAACATTATGATAAGCAGAGAAGGAAAAGTTACAATAAAGGAACTGGTAAAGTTATAGTAAAGGAACTTCTATATTATTTCCTTCATGTGAATATGAATGATAATCTTAATATTAATAGTGAAAATCATATGTCCATTTATAATCACTGAATCATCCATTTTATGATGAGTTGATCATAATTATAACACTCTCAAAAATAATCTCATTTAGTAAATTTATGAAAATAAATAGTAAGATATAAAGAATCGATAATTATTACTTATCAACTTCGCTTTAAATATTTTAGGTGGTTGATTTAAGTTTGTTAGATTTATATCCAATAAATTATCAAGATAAATTTTCTTGATTAGATTTAAATTTAAACCTGGATCATTACGATAACGCCATCCGCGACAAGCTCATGTGTAATTATGAAAACAACTTTGTTTAGTGGAACGTTTTTTCTAAGGTTGCTTGTCCAATCAGAATTCCAAGACAGAAGCTCCATCGGTTGTAGATCTTGGGACGTACCACTCTTTTGGCCCATCTCTTTTAAATATCTAGAATCTTTGCAAATGGAGCTTTTTAGCTTTAAAGAAGAGGACCTTTGTGGAGTGCTAATCCCTCATTTCCAACAAATAACTTCACCTTAACATGGAAGATATAGACACAGAATATTCAACAGAAAAGCTTTAATTACTTGATGCTAAATTTGGTTTGCATTTTGAGAAAATATATTCCATTACCCATCATATATAAGGAGATCATTTGTCCTCTTTAGTTAATTTTATAGTTTAGAGGGTAAAAAGGTCAAAAGGATGAGACGATCTTGAGATCAAGGTTTGTATAAACTTTTAATTTATCCCTCTTTGCTTCTTTTGCCTTGGTATATAAACATTACTAAATGACAAATAGTGGTCAGAAATCCATAGCCAAGTTAAGTACATTTTTCAAAAAGAATTAGGAATAGAAAATAATGCTGATCTATAATTCAAGGTGGATTAAGTAATTTTAGAAAAAAAGGTGACTTAAAATTTCAAGTAATTGCTTTTGGCAAATAATTTCTTATCATGGTTACCCGTGACTGATAGAGGAAGCACATAGAAGCAGCAGCTGTATGTGTTGGATGGCCAAAGCAGTGCATTCGGCAGTAACAACTCAGAAATGTACAAGAAAGCATCAGAATATAAGCAATTAATAAGCACAATGCAAGAAATTTCCCTTACTGTTTCCAATTTGAAAGGGGGTAAAGCCAAATAAAAAATTAAAAAAATTGAAGGAATTTAACTGAGTATTGGATGCAAGACATACAGTCAACCAATTAATTATTATGGTACAATCTGAAAATACGAAAGTAATATGGATCTCAAAGTCTAGATACATTACCTAAAGTTAAAAAAATAAATAAATAAATGTATGTTGTAATATGTTTATAAAATAAGAGTGATGATTTTAACTAGTGTTTATTAATTTTTTATAGGTGAAAATTATTTCTTATAGATGAAAATTTATTTTTTAAGTAAAAAATCACTTCACATAAGTGAAAAATTATATTTCAATTGAAAATCATTTACTATAACACAAAAGCAAAATATATCGGTACGTTTTCATTTTCAATCGGTGTGTTTTGATTTTCAAATGTTTTCAACCGGTGTGTTTTGATCTACTTAATTTTCAGTCAGTTGATTCTAATTTTCAATCAATTTATTTTAACCACATGTTGCAAAACACGTTACAGCACACATTTTTATACTCGTGTCCTTACCTAAATTAACTAAAGGAAATGCTAACTTGATCGAACACTTCAGAAATCACTTCAATTTTGGAATCTAATCAAACTGCTAGAAGATAAAAAGGATCAAAACATACAAACAAGCTGAAATTATTGCAAGTTGGGAATCTGAGACATTCCTGAAAAAAATAAAGAGTATATAGCAGAGAAAATTGAAAAGAAATGCTTAAAGCCACTGATTGATATCAAAAAAAAAAAAAAAGGAAAAGGAAAAGAAAAAGAGATGTAGAAAAAGAATTAGGAATTGAGGTATAATGAAGCTTGGAAGATTGAAGAGGGTAGTACTGAAACAAGATTTTAAGCATTCTGGAAATTGAGCAGAGCTGTCCATGCATTTAAGGAGATGACCTCGGATTGGAGATTCCTGTTGAGGGCAAGGAGCTGATCATTCTCCAATCTGGCGGCCTCGAATCGCTTCTTGAGGGAGTCGTAGTCCTTCTCGAGCTGCTTGGTCTTCCACCTCGCCCTCCTGTTCTGGAACCATATGGCGATCTGCCTCGGCTGCAACCCGAGAGCCCTGGCGAGCTGCATCTTCCTCTCTGGCTCCAGCTTGTTCCCAAGCTCGAAATTCTTCTCCAGTGTCCTCACCTGCTCCATGTTCAGCCTCCTCTTCTTCTCCCCCGCCTGCATCCCGTCGTCGGACAGCTCCTCCTCTCCATGGACCACCATGTCCTCGCAGGCCTCCAGACCAGGGAAGGACATGGATCTCTTCCCCAGCATTGTGGGTGCACCTGAAATGACAGTTACCCAATTGGGATCAGACCCAATTCCATCCGTTTCTACCAGAAAGGCCCGATCTTGACGGGGAATTACTGTGGAAATCTTGGTGGTGGCTTGAGCATTGGGCACTGGAGGGGAGGAGTGAGTGAAGCTGCTGCTGCTGCTCTTGTTGTTGTGTCTGCTGCTGCTGCTGTTGTTCCTCGTGGTGTGTTTGCATTTGGAGGATGAAGTTGGGAGGGAAGAATGATGAGGGCATCCCATTGCAAGTCATTGGAAGGAAGGGGAGAGAGAGTGTGTGTGTGTCTGTGTGTGTATGCAAGAGATTGGGGGTGATGGGGATGGGAATATATCAACTGAATTTTATTGGTGGAGAGAGGGATAATTTTTTTTAGGAGGATAAATGTTGGAACCGAAGTGACTGGAAGTTTTTATTTATGTTGGAAAAGAAACAGTGGGCTTTTGACTTTTTTTTTTTTTTTGGAGTAACAAATCCGATTTATTTTTGTTATCTTTCTTGAGGAACAGTATGGGGGTGTGTGTGGCATCACATGCCATGAATGGTCAAATTTAAAAGGTCCATGTTTTTCTGGACGAAAGGGAAAGGTGGGGAAACTTTTTTTACAGGAAGAAGGGAACTTGCTCAGGAAGTGACCAACCAGGGGAGATATTCAGATCATAGGTAAGATAAACATTGAAGATTCTCCAGATCATCATATGCGTCATCATGTCTTTTTTGGCTTTTAGCTAATCAACAACCTTTGACAGAGGCATGGAAATGGTATGTAATGATACTAGTTCTTCTCCAACCGCTGATAGAAGGGGCTATATGTGTGTGTGTGTGTGTGTGTGTGTGTTGTGTCAACTCTAGAATATGAATTGTGAAGATATACTGATCCCACATGAAATCTAAAATTACAACGATGGTATATATAGCTTCATCCACCATCCACCATTGATTGGTAGGCGTCGTCAAACTGTGCATGCCCCTTTGATTTATTTTTCTTGGATTCTTCCTGGAATCCCCACGGTGTTTCTGCTGAAGATAGGGCGGAGAGTTGTGGGTTGGTTTGGGATTGGGCCCTATTCCACACTTATTTAAATATGTAAATCAGATCTGAGTTCATGGAATTCAGCAAACTTCCATGTGGATAAAGAACAGCATTTGACTGTGGCGATCTAAAATATTTACGGATCCATGCACACAACTTGCACTCATCTCCGACCACCGGATGGAACCAACGTTTGGTGTTTTCTCTTGGGAAGTGCACTCAAAACAAGGCAGATGACGCCCACTTGAATTTGCTACTCAAAAGAGGAAATTAATAGAGAATCAACTGTCCCTTTCTCAGAATTTTACAGCTTACGTTATTATTGACACTCAACACATAATCTACCGCCAACAATTAATATTTGTTTGTTCTTTAAGGTTAAGTAACCTCCGTTTATTTGATTATTTAATTTTTTATTTGTTAACTTGAGTTTAGCAATTTTAACACGAATTTATCTAACATCAGTTTTAACTGATGTTAGTCAAATCCGTGTTAAACTTGTACATCACTTATGTCTCTGACATCTCTTATATTTTATATATCTAATACCACTACCAAGTAAATATCATAAGGATTAATACTACAACTTAACACCAATTCAAGTAAACGCAAATTAATGTTGACACACCACCATAAATAAATAAATTATGGATTGATATCAGTTTCATATTTTTTAATATTATTTTTTTAATCCCTCAAATAAACAGCCCTACACTTCCGAGCTTTAAGACATTTAACTTGATTCTCATAAATCGATATAATTTTTTTTTCACCCACTTGTACATGTCACCATGCAAAAGCAGTAAATTTTCATGTTATATAGCCCCACGTACAAACCTAATTCTAAGTGAGAAAAATTAGTCCTTTCCTTTTAAGAATTTCGTTATCACCTAATAAAACTTTGACAACTATCCAAAATGCCTGTATGTGCAAAAGTCGGGAGGCAGTAATTCCTGATCAAAAACCTTCATTTTTACGTACGATCTTCATCTAACCTTTGTTTCGAAAGAATGGATGCTTGTTAAATACAAATTACGGTTGCGATCGACAAAATTATCAACAAAAACATCATCAAATTCTATACCATATGCTTGTCACGTATAAAAGAAATAAGGAAGGCGATGCATGCATGGTAGGTTGTTGATGCACAAGTTTGGTTCCAAATGCCCATGACGAGTTAGTGAATGCCAGAGGGAAACCACTATTTCTTTTTTCCCCATGGATTTCTTTGCAAGATGATCACATCCACCAAAACCACATTAAACAAAGCGAAGATGGGTTGGGTCCACTACCCTTCTTTTAGGGATTGAAAAAATAGTGGTGACTTTCCTAAGGAGGAGGGAGAGAGGGGAGATGGGTGGGGGGGAAGAAGCTGTATATTGTGGGGTGTGGGTCCTATGGACTGCAGTGTTCGCCAGTTGCCACCTAACAGACCTACAGGTATCATGCATTAGATTCCGTCCTTTCCTTTCTCTCCCGATCTCAATCCCCGTGATTTCCTCCAGGGATCAATCTCATACGATGAGAGCTGTAATTTTTATCCCAGAGAGAGAAATCTCATTGGACGCGCTCATTGGGAAATTTTTTTTTTTTAATGTAATGTGCATTGTAAATATGGCATTCGGTTACATGGCCGAGGTTCTTCCTAAATCACATATTTGCCAGCCCTTATGTCGCCTCTCTCACCCCAAAATTCAATATAAGTGATTTTTGTATTCCAGTCAAATATCACTTATTATTTTTGAATTTAAACTAAATTGATGATATTGGAAAAGTTTGATCCATCTGACAAAGATCTATGAAGCCTTTAGTCAAGACAAAGGTAGATCCAAAGGTCAAGATTGTTACGAATGCAGCTTCAAAACATTTTTTAAGACGTCTGGGAGCTAGCCCAGATGTCTGACCAGACGTCTGGAACCCTTTTCAGACGTTTGGGATTTGATTTTTCCACGGCACGATGATTTTCAGGCACGCAGACTTGCAGATGCTGTTTTCCCCTCTCACCTCCACAGGCGCTGCTCTCTCTCTCCCCACGCGGCTTTAAAAAGAGCCCTCGCCCTCTCCCTCACTCTCATCTCCTCCGCTCCCTTCTTCTTCCTCTTCCAGCTGGAGTGCGAGTGTGAGCACGAGCGAGTGGCGGCAGCGGCAGCCGCGGCGAGTCGAGGGAGGAGACGCTCGGTCGGGAGGGCTCGAGCTCGCCAGGGCAGCTAGAGCCAGCCGGCGGGGGAGCCGCAGGCGTCGAGTGTCGCTGGAGGGCTGCTGCAGCTCGAGCAGTAGGCGGACGAGGCGCGGCGCGGCCGTGCGTCGCGGACGGAGGGCGAGTCGCACTCTGATTCTGGAAGTTTTTCCAGAATCAGACGTCTGGGTTTCCAACCAGACGACGGGGAAGACGTCTGGAGGACTGTCCAGACGTCTGAAAGGTAAGTTATTTTCGTACTTCCTCCTTCTCTTCGACCGTCCGTACTGAGAGCGAGGAATGGGTACGCGCAGGTTCTGAGATTCGCATCCAACGCGAATCAGACGTCTGGCAACGGTGCCAGACGACTGGAGGGACTTCCAGACATTCGGGGTGACCATCGGACGTCTGAGAACTAGGCCAGATGCTCCCGCAGGCTTCTGGACGTCTGAGAGACTACGCAGGACAAGGTACCATCTGATCTCCATTTTTAAGACGTCTGGAAGAAGTTCCAGACGTCTGATTTTGCACTGTTTCGTCGTTTTCGACCCGTTTAGGGCCCATTCGGAGTCCGTTTTCCGTGTTTCGAGTTGCGTCCTTTTCGGAATAAAATCCTCTACCCGTCTACAGTAATTATATACTGTTTTGAGAAACTCCTTGTGTTTGATCATTGTGATAGGACCATGTTCCATTGCAGTCTCGGGGGTTGCAGAGGCACGCGGGATTCCCGACCACGCCCTCAGTACTCCTGTTGTAACTGGTAGAGTGGCTTTTAAGTTTATTAGTATAATCTGTTAAATTATGGAACCATAAATAGAACCTAAGACATTGCATGAATCCTAGGAATGAGAAACTAGAATGAATGGTAGATCCTAGGGTGTTGCATGAATCCTAGGGCTGGAAAACTAGATTGTATGATAGATCTAAGGGATGGCATGAATCCTAAGATGGGAAAACTAGTGGAATATATGAATACTGCAGTCTTGGAAAATGTGGAAAGGAAATAATAGCTACCTGTAAATTGGTTTAACAGCTGCCTGTTATGAATAAATGAACATGATTGAGAATATGGGATGTATGAACGTGAAACTGGAAAGGTGAAACCTGAATGTTCTGAGTTAGAAGGGCTGGAACCCTATGGGGAATTAGGAGTGGATCTCCTAGAAAGAAAAAGGAATGGAACTGAGAAAGAAAGACGTGGTAGTGTGCTGTCTCTTAGGTACGTAGTACCAGGGGAAGCACCTGTTACCTGCTTAGTGCAGAGCGGAGCCAGCCGCCCCAGGGACCCGGGGTTAGGCCTGGCCACATTATACCGACTTGCTGGCCCTCGTGTACACAGTACCGAGGAGAGCTACTAGTGTAGGGCGAGTACTACCTACCCCACGGGTCCCGGGGTTCTGCTAGCTCACCTACACCGATTTGTTAGGCCCACTAGGCAAACCAGGGTAGTCAGGCGAGGGTGCGTGGACTATGGAGGGGCAAGGCCCCTGTTTGGTTACTGTGGAGGGGTTGGACCCCTGTTACTGAGAGGGCTGTAACGACCCGGTTCCCGAGTCCCTACGAGACACGAGAACCGGACCGACTCGACTAATCCCAAGACCTAGTCGTCCAACGAGGAAGTAACCAAAAGACAGTAAAATAAACCACATTCAGCATGAATATAACTAACAGTACAGCAGTAAGGAAAGAAACTACTACAGTAGGTACCACCACAACAGTAAAACAACATTTATCATATAACAAGAACTGCAGGTAAAGAAGGTACAGCGGAAACAAAAACTACTCACTAGAACAGAAACAAAAGGAGTACAAAAGGCTGTGGTAACTCTACTGGACCCTACTCGGCCCAGCGTCCTCTGCAGCCGCCGACCCTGGCTACTCAACACCTGGTCCTGAAAAAGGTAACGAGTGTAACACGTCAGCAAAACGCTGAGTAGAGTGGCAAACTAACTAAAGGCAACAGTAGAGTGTACAGTAGCTGTTATGTTCTATTACTTCCTTTATTCACATCTTTCAATTTTTCTCACTATTTCATTTATTTCTCAGATCCTTTACTTGATCTCGAATGTCCTCGTGGGAACGATCTTGATTGCAGTCTTTTCCAAAAGTAGAAGTAGCACGTGGTGCTCTCCTAGTCGGGAGAGTCCCCCGTGGTGATCCTACCCTCAGTCAACCACCCCAAGGTCACTGACAGACGTAACGGTGACTACGGCACGCGCGATAAACGCACAGGTAGCTAGCCCGCACTGGCACGCGGTCAGTCGTTTCCGTTAACGGGTGCGCCCAAAGCACAGCACGGAACCAGGGCAGAGCCCTCTCAGTAACAGGGGTCCAACCCCTCCACAGTAACCAAACCGGGGCCTTGCCCCTCCACAGTCCGCGCACCCTCGCCTGACTACCCTTGTTTGCCCTAGTGGGCCTAACAAGTCGGTGAAGGAGGCTAGCAGAACCCCGGGGCCCGTGGGGTAGCTAGTACTCTCCTAACACTACTAGCTCTCCTCGGTACTACGTACACGAGGGCCAACAAGTCGGTACAGAGCGGCCAATCCTAACCCCGGGTCCCTGGGGTGGCTGGCCCCACTCTGCACTAAACAGGTACAGGTACTTCCCTTGGTACTGCGTACCCAAGAGACAGTACAAACTACATTTCAGTTCCATTCCTTTTTCTTCCCAGGAGTTCCACTCCTAATTCCCCGTAGGGTTCCAGCTCTTTATCTCAGAACATCATATGTTTCACTTTCCAGATTCACGTTCTCAAAATCCATGATCTCAAACATGTTTCTTTATTCATAACAGGCAGCTGTTAATTCAAATTACAGGCAGCTTTATATTCCTTTCCATTTTTCCAAGACTGCAGTATTATACATTCCACTAGTTTTTCCATCCTAAGATTCATGCCACATCCTAGGATCTAGCATACAACTAGTTTTCCAGCCCTAGGATTCATGCATCACCTAGGAGCTATCATTCCATACATTTCTCATTCCTAGGATTCATGCAATGTCCTAGATTCTAGTTATGGTTCCATACTTTAACAGGTTTTAAAAATAACTTAAGCCACTCTACCAGGTACAACGGGAGTAATGGGGGCGTGATCGGGAATCCCGCGTGCCTCCGCGACTCTCAAGACTGCAACTGAACGAGGTCCTATCACAAGGATCAAACACAAGGGGTGTCTCAAAACAGTGATATAGCTACTGTAGACGGGTAGAGGAATTAATTCTGAAACGAATGCAACTCGAATCACGGAAAACGAAGCCCAAACGGGCCCTAAACGGGTCGAGAAAGACAATACTGTGCAAAATCAGACGTCTGGAACTCCTTCCAGACGTCTTAAAAAGTGGATCAGAGAATTACCTGTTCAGCGTGGTTTCCCAGACGTCCAGAAGTCTGCGGGGACGTCTGTCCTATACCCCAGACGTCCGATGGTCCACACGGACGTCTGTAGGTCACCCCCGCCGTCTGGTACAACTTCCAGACGTCTGATTCGCAAAGGATGGCGAATCAGCGAACCTGCGCACAGCCAAAGCCCCCTCCCTCAGTACGGTCAGTCGACAAGAAGGAAGAAGAAAGTGGAAACTCACCTTTCAGACGTCTGTATGATCTTACAGACGTCGACCTTGCCGTCTGGCTATCAACCCAGACGTCTGATTCTGGAAATTTTTCCAGAATCAGAACCCTGCTCGGCCTCCGCTCGCGACGTCGCCCGCGTCGCACCTCGCGCGTCTGCTGCTCAGCCCGCAGCAGGTCCCTCTCCGCGTCGCTCCGCGCCCCCTGCGCCCTCCGTCGGCCGGCCAAGCCGCTCCGGCGAGCTCGCCCTCACGGCAGAGCTCCGCCCTCGCACGCCGCACCTCCGCGCTCACTGCGGCCGCCGCTGCCGCCCTCGCGTCCGCTCGCTCTCGCGCACAGGAAGGAGAAGAAGGAGGAGACGGTGGAGACTGGAGGGGAGGCGCGCCCCTTTTAACGCCGCGCGGAGAGGAGAGAGAGAAGGCGGTAGGCCGCCTGCAGCCGCAGAGAAAAGAGGGAATATGCGGTCTGCGCGCTCAGGCGCGTAGGCGACTCGCGTGTGTCGAAAATAACGGATTTCCAGACGTCTTGAAACTATCCCAGACGTCTTATCAGACGTCTGGTTGTGATCCCAGACGTCTTGTCCGACGTCTGAGCCACCTCCCAGACGTCTTAAAATACGTCTGGGGCACACATTCGTTACAAGGGCTCTGCCCTGTACTGGTTCCGTGCTGTGCTTTGGGTGCACCCGTTAACGGAAACGACTGACCACGTGCCAGTGCAGGTTAGCTACCTGTACGTTTATCGCGCGTGCCGTAGTCACCGTTACGTCTGTCCGTGACCTTGGGGTGGTTGACTGAAAGTAGGATCACCACGGGGGACTCTCCTGGCCAGGAGTGCACCACGTGCTACTTCTATTGCTCGGAAGAGATTGAAATCAAGATCGTTCCCACGAGGAACATTCGAGATCAAGTGAAGGATCTGAGAAATAGATAAATTGTGAAACAATAGAAAGACGTAAATAAAGGAACAAAGAAAATAAAACAGCTACTGTACACCTTACTGCTTCTTTAGTTTAGCTGCCACTCTACTCAGCATTTCGCTGACATGTTACACTCGTTACTTTTCAGGACCAGGTGTTGAGCAGTCAGGGTCAGCGACTGCAGAGGACGCTAGGCCGAGTAGGGTCCAGTAAAGTTACCACTGCTCTTTTGTGCCCTTTTTGTTTCCACTGTAGTGAGTAGTTTTGTTACTCTCTGTACTTTTCTTTACCCGCAGTTCTTGTTATGTTATAAATGTTATTCTACTGTTGTGGTGGTACATGCTGTAGTAGTTCTTTTTCTTACTGCTGTATTTTGTTGTCCCGCAGTTATACTTCATGTTGAATGTGGTTTATTTTACTGCTCTTCTGGTTACTTCCTCGTTGGACGACTAGGTCTTGGGATTAGTCGAGTCAGTCCGATTCTCGTGTCTCGTAGGGACTCGGGAATCAGGTCGTTACAAGATGGTATCAGAGCAAGGTCGTCCCGAGAAGTGAACAAACTGACTGAAAAATAACCAATTCACATGTCTGCAACTAGAGTAGCCACCACAACGTTTCTTTTGGCATAAACTCTTAAACTTCTTCATTAGATATCGTTACATATTGACGTTTTTCCGTTTTATTTTCGCGTCTCCATTGCAGGAGATGCCTCGTCGGGGAACTAGGAGGGTGGGCCGCAGGCGTGGCCGAGGTCGAGGCCCGAGGGACAGATGTGTCGGGCTTGGAGTATATACTACCCCTCCTCTTCTCCTGAGCATACCGTCTCCGGACCTCATCCATCTAATTCGAGAGGTGGTTCGAGAAGAATTTCAGCTTTCACCCACTTCGCAGGCCCCTCATCTCCCTTCTGAGCGTATGACAGGGTAGTTGGTCGTGGAACGAGATTTCCGCCGTCACACTAGGCGAGTTGGGAGAGCTCAATGGAGGAGCTTGGTGCCTGCAGGAGAGCCATCATGTTTTGCAGGGCTATCAGTGGCCTTTGGGGGCCCTCGACAGGGACCAGTCGCCAGCACTGGACCCCCGCCCAGCCGACAGCAGGGACCCACTGAGGGCGGGAGCTAGGTTCACCTCTGTTACCAGTGTGACCAACTGGGCCACATCAGGAGGGACTGCCCGTCTAGGGCAGGAGGTCAGCAGACACTTCCCGTGCAGAGCACTAGAGGGCGCGCAGGAGGCTGCGGTTCCAAGGCGCGAGGAGGAGGACAGCAGTCACGAGGAGGGTACCGGCCAGCACCTACCCATCCGACGCAAAGTGTGGCTGCTTCGTCCGCACCTAGAGCTGAGGGGCGTATCAACGCCCTAACACACAGGGATGCTAGAGCTTCGGGCTCGGTGGTGGCAGGAATGGTTTCAGTTTCCGGCAGACTCGTTTACACACTTTTCGATTCCGACGCTACGCACTCGTTTGCCGCAGCTAGTTTCACAGTTAGTTTGGGCCAGGACTATACGCTGTTAGAGAATCTGTTCGTAATCAGAGGTCCAAGTGGTCAGCTGTTTGTAGCTGAGGAGGTGTACACGGATTGCGAGGTCAGCGTCGGGGGACATACCCTGCCAGCTGACCTAATTATAATACAGATTGAGGACTTTAGCGTAATTCTGGGGATGGACTGGCTGTCCGCTTACCACGCTTTGGTGGACTGTTTTGAGAGGAAGATTGTCTTCTCCATGCCGGAGTTGCCTTCTTTCGAGTTTCACGGACAGCCAGTGGACGGAGGCTTCAGGTGCATTTCGACACTTCGAGCGGCGAGACTTTTGAGCCAGGGGTGTGAGGGCTTCCTAGCTTGTGTGGTGGCAGAGCCCAGCCCTGTGGCAGACTTCCAGAGCATCCCGGTGGTCAGAGAGTACTCTGACGTGTTCCCAGACGAGTTACCAGGACTACCGCCCGAGCGCGAGATCGAGTTTGAGATCTCGCTAGTACCAGGGACCAGCCCCATCTCCACCGCGCCATATAGGATGGTACCGCTTGAGCTACGAGAGCTCAAGTCTCAGTTGCAGGACCTTTTGGAGAAGGGTTTCGTGAAGCCCAGTGCGTCTCCCTGAGGAGCCCTGGTACTGTTTGTGAAGAAGAAGGATGGTACCCTACGCCTTTGTGTGGACTATTGACAGCTGAATAGGGTCACCATCAAGAACAGATATCCGCTGCCGAGGATCAACGACTTGTTTGACCAGTTGCGGGGTGCCACGGTGTTCTTCAAGATCAACTTGAGGTCTGGATACCACCAGTTGAGGATCAGGGAGGCAGACGTCTCCAAGACAGATTTTCGCACTCGGTACAGACACTACGAGTTTTTGGTCATGCTGTTTGGGCTGACCAATGCCCCCGCTGCTTTCATGGACCTGATGAAGGACCTGATGAACCGGGTATTTAGACCGTACTTAAACCAGTTCGTGGTGGTATTCATTGATGATGTACTCATCTATTCTAGAGATCAGACGCAGCACGGACAGCACTTGCGGATGGTTCTAGACACTCTGAGACGACGTAGGCTGTACGCCAAATACAGCAAGTGCGAGTTCTGGTTGAGGGAGGTGGCCTTCTTAGGTCATGTGATCTTTGGAGGCGGCTTGGCGGTGGACCCAGCTAAGGTCGAGGTAGTGCTCAGGTGGGAGAGACCGCGTTCAGTCACTGAGATTCGCAGTTTCCTGGGACTGGCAGGCTACTACAGACGTTTCATCAGAGGCTTTTCACAGATCGCGCGTCCTATGACACAGTTGACCCGGAAGGACGTGCCCTTCAGTTGGACAGATGCCTGTGAGGTGTGTTTTCAGGAGCTGAAGGAGAGGTTGACCTCGGCTCCCGTGCTCACCATCCCTGACAGTAGTGGCGGGTTCGTTGTGTACACGGACGCCTCCTTGCAGGGGTTAGGAGGGGTGCTCATGCAGAGGGGTCACGTTGTCGCTTACGCTTCGCGGCAACTGAAGCCCCATGAGCATACGTACCCTACCCACGACCTGGAGTTGGCAGCTGTCGTCTTCGCGCTGAAAACCTGGAGGCACTATTTGTACGGTGAGACCTTCAAGATTTTCACATATCACAAGAGCCTCAGATACCTTTTTGATCTGAAGGAACTCAACATGAGACAGAGACGTTGGTTGAAGCTCCTGAAGGACTACGACTGCAGCATCTCCTACCACCCTAGAAAGGCCAATGTGGTGGCTGACGCCTTGAGCCGTAAGGCGCCCGCACACTTGGCCAGTTTACAGTTACAGAGTTGGAGCCTTTTGGAGGAGGTGGGCAGTTGGCGACCCCTAGAGTTACGAGGGTACTATGGGGCAGTGACGGTGACACGACAGACTAGGCCAGAGCTGATAGACTGCATCATCACAGGACAGATGGCCGACCCGTACTTGCAGTCCTTGCGCGACGGAGTACTGTCGGGAGACCCAGGGGACTTCTCTTTCACAGACCAGGTGCTACGCCTGAGGGGACGGTTGTGCGTTCTCAGAGACGAGGAGCTGTTGAGAGAGCTCCTGACTAAGGCACACGATTCCAGATTCACCATAC
Source organism: Thalassia testudinum (assembly GCA_037157565.1). Lineage (NCBI taxonomy): Eukaryota > Viridiplantae > Streptophyta > Magnoliopsida > Alismatales > Hydrocharitaceae > Thalassia > Thalassia testudinum. The sequence goes on from JAZHRO010000076.1 coordinate 4,285,399, forward strand.
ATCCCGGAAACACGAAGATGTACCACGACTTGAGACGTGACTTTTGGTGGAGGGGGATGAAGCGGGATGTGGGTGAATTCGTGCAGCAGTGCTTAGTGTGCCAGCAGGTGAAAGCCGAGCATCAGAGGCCTGCAGGGCCGCTACAGCTGCTTCTAGTGCCAGAGTGGAAGTGGGAGAGCATCACCATGGACTTGGTGGTGGGTTTACCTGTTACCCAGCGAGGACACGACGCAGTCTGGGTAATTGTGGATAGACTGATGAAGACGGCACGATTCTTGCCGATCCGAGTTACTTTGGGACCAGCACAGTTGGCAGAGAGGTATATCCACGACGTGGTACGACTACACGGAGTTCCGTGGGAGATTGTATCCGACTGGGATACCCACTTTACGTCCCCGTTTTGGGCTGAGTTTCAGCAGGCCCTGGGGACGCGGTTGAGGTTTAGTACAGCTTACCACCCCTAGACGGACGGACAGTTTGAGCGCACGATACAGACACTTGAGGACCTTTTGCATGCCTGTGTACTGGACTGGAGGGGCTCTTGGGAGGAGCACCTGCCTCTGGCGGAGTTTGCATACAACACCAGCTATCACTCGAGCATCGGCATGGCTCCCTACGAGACTCTGTACGGACGGAGGTGTACGGCACCCTTGAGTTGGGTTGAGGTGGGGACCAAGTGGGAGGTTGGCCCCAAGTTGATCCGGCAGAGTCAGGGGGTAGTCGAGCAGATCCACAGGCGACTCCGCACTGTCAGGAGCAGACAGAAGAGCTACGCGGATCGGAGACGCAGAGAGGTACAGTTCGAGGTTGGGGATCACGTCTTTCTTCGTGTTTATCCCATGAAGGGCCTGCAGCGGTTTGGGGTGAGAGGGAAGCTCGCGCCGAGGTTTGTGAGGCCCTTTGAGGTCCTGGAGCGGGTTGGACCCGTTGCTTACAGGCTTGCCCTCCCTCCCCAGCTTTCTAGTGTGCATGACGTGTTCCACGTGTCCAACCTCAGGAAGTACGTAGCCGATCCCAGTCACGTACTGAGCCACGAGGGCGTCGAGGTGGGCGACGACCTGACCTACCCTGAGCGGCCAGTGCAGACTCTTGACCGAGCCATCCGCAATCTGAGACGAAAGCAAGTACCCCTGGTGAAGGTTTTGTGGAGGAGCCAACGGTACGAGGAGGCTACCTGGGAGCCTGAGGCGGCAATGCGGGAGCGGTACCCGGTGCTCTTCGAGGGTACGTCTTTTCGGACCGGCTTCGGTCCTCTTTGAGTTTGTTATGTTTATTATGGCATTTTTCCCGCACCCTAGTTAGCGCAAGTTTCGGGGACGAAACTTCCTTTGAGTTTGTTATATTGTTACGAACGCAGCTTCAAAACGTCTTTTAAGATGTCTGGGAGCTGGCCTAGACGTCTGACCAGACATCTGGAACCCTTTTCAGACGTCTGGGATTTGAATTTTCCGCGGCACGGTGGTTTTTGTCTGCGCGCCTGCGCGCGCTAACCTGCAGATGCTCTTTTCCCCTCTCACCTCCGCAGGCGCTGCTCTCTCTCTCTCTCTCTCTCTCTCTCCCCATGCGGCTTTAAAAAGAGCCCTCGCCCTCTCCCTTACTCTCATCTCCTCCGCTCCCTTCTTCTTCCTCTTCCAGCCGGAGTGCGAGCGCGAGCGAGCGGCGGCAGCCGCGGCGAGTCGAGGGAGGAGACGCTCGACCGGGAGGGCTCGAGCTTGCCAGGGCAGCTAGAGCCGGCAGGAGGGGGAGCCGCGGGCGTGGAGAGTCGCTGGAGGGTTGCTGCAGCTCGAGCAGCAGGCGGACGAGGCGCGGCGCGGCCATGCGTCGCGGGCGGAGGGCGAGTCGCGCTCTGATTCTGGAAGTTTTTCCATAATCAGACGTCTGGGTTTCCAACCAGACGACGGGGAAGACGTCTGGAGGACTGTCCAGACGTCTGAAAGGTAAGTTATTTTCGTACTTCCTCCTCTCCGACCGTCTGTACTGAGAGCGAGGAATGGGTATGCGCAGGTTCTGAGATTCGCATCCAACGCGAATCAGACGTCTGGCAGTAGTGCCAGACGACTGGAGGGACTTCCAGACGTTCGGGTGACCATCGGACGTCTGGGAACTAGGCCAGACGCCCCCGCAGGCTTCTAGATGTCTGAGAGACTACGCAGGACAAGGTACCATCTGATCTCCATTTTTAAGACGTCTGGAAGAAGTTCCAGACGTCTGATTTTGCACTGTTTCGTCGTTTTCGACCCGTTTAGGGCCCGTTCGGAGTCTGTTTTCCACGTTTCGAGTTGCGTCCTTTTCGAAATTAAATCCTCTACCCATCTACAGTAATTATATACTGTTTTGAGAAACTCCTTGTGTTTGATCATTGTGATAGGACCATGTTCCATTGCAGTCTCGGGGGTTGCAGAGGCACGCGGGATTCCCGACCACGCCCTCAGTACTCCTGTTGTAACTGGTAGAGTGGCTTTTAAGTTTATTAGTATAATCTGTTAAATTATGGAACCATAAATAGAACCTAAGACATTGCATGAATCCTAGGAATGAGAAACTAGAATGAATGGTAGATCCTAGGGTGTTGCATGAATCCTAGGGCTGGAAAACTAGATTGTATGATAGATCTAAGGGATGTCATGAATCCTAAGATGGGAAAACTAGTGGAATATATGAATACTGCAGTCTTGGAAAATGTGGAAAGGAAATAATAGCTACCTGTAAATTAGTTTAACAGTTGCCTGTTATGAATAAATGAACATGATTGAGAATATGGGATGTATGAACGTGAAACTGGAAAGGTGAAACCTGAATGTTCTGAGTTAGAAGGGCTGGAACCCTACGGGGAATTAGGAGTGGATCTCCTAGAAAGAGAAAGGAATGGAACTGAGAAAGAAAGACGTGGTAGTGTGCTGTCTCTTGGGTATGTAGTACCAGGGGAAGCACCTGTTACCTGCTTAGTGCAGAGTGGAGCCAACCGCCCCAGGGACCTGGGGTTAGGTCTGGCCACTTTGTACCGACTTGCTGGCCCTCGTGTACGCAGTACCAAGGAGAGCTACTAGTGTAGGGCAAGTACTAGCTACCCCACGAGACCCGGGGTTCTGCTAGCTCACCTACACGGACTTGTTAGGCCCACTGGGCAAACCAGGGTAGTCAGGCGAGGGTGCGCGGACTGTGGAGGGGCAAGGCCCCTGTTTGGTTACTGTGGAGGGGTTGGACCCCTGTTACTGAGAGGGCTTTGCCCTGTATTGGTTCCGTGCTGTGCTTTGGGTGCACCCGTTAACGAAAACGACTGACCGCGTGCCAGTGCGGGTTAGCTACTTGTACGTTTATCGCACATGCCGTAGTCACCGTTACGTCTATCCGTGACCTTGGGGTGGTTGACTGAGAGTAGGATCACCACGGGGGACTCTCCCGGCCAGGAGAGCACCACGTGCTACTTCTACTATTCGGAAAAGACTGCAATCAAGATCGTTCCCACGAGGAACATAAGAGATCAAGTGAAGGATCTGAGAAATAGATAAATTGTGAAACAATAGAAAGACGTAAATAAAGGAACAAAAAAAATAAAACAACTACTGTACACCTTACTGCTTCTTTAGTTTAGCTACCACTCTACTCAGCGTTTCGCTGACGTGTTACACTCGTTACTTTTCAGGACCAGGTGTTGAGCAGCCAGGGTCAGCGGCTGCAGAGGACGCTGGGCCGACTAGGGTCCAGTAGAGTTACCACTGCTCTTTTGTGCCCTTTTTGTTTCCACTGTAGTGAGTAGTTTTGTTACTCTCTGTACTTTTCTTTACCTGTAATTCTTGTTATGTTATAAATGTTGTTCTACTGTTGTGGTGGTACATGCTGTAGTAGTTCTTTTTCTTACTGCTGTATTTTGTTACTGCTAGTTATACTTCATGTTGAATGTGGTTTATTTTACTGCTCTTTTGGTTACTTCCTCGTTGGTCGACTAGGTCTTGGGATTAGTCGAGTCGGTCCGGTTCTCGTGTCTCGTAGGGACTCGGGAATCGGGTCGTTATAAAGATCAAGCAGGAAGCTCCTCAAGTGCCCTTTACTCAGATCAATCAAATAAGGTGGGAGGCCCCCCGAGCGATCCCTGCTCGAATTTATTGGTAGGATAAGAAAGCCTCCTGAGTGCTCATCTGTTAAGACCTGTACTGTTTGAGTCTTTTAAGACGTCTGGATTGTGGGTCAGACATCCGGACACATTCCCAGATGTCTGAAAATCGAAAAATTTGAGTACGAGCTCGCGTCTGCGTGCGTGCTATGCGCAGACAGTACCCCTCGTTTTTCCATCCTCTCTCTTCCCTCGCCTCCAAGCAAAACCCTAAACCCCACCTTATAAAACCCCTCCACCTTCGTTCTCCTCACTTCTCAGCCACCCGGCACCTTCCTCTCTTCTTCCCAGAGCAAGTGAGAGCGCAAGAGTGGCGGAGAGGAGCGGCATAAGAAGGAGAGGAGTAGGTGATCTTGCGAGCTCACGTGGGAGCTCACCGGTGAGGGCATGGCCTGAGCGGTGCATGTGCGAGGCGGAGGAGTGCATCAGGGAGGTTCTTCCTGACACTGTTGCAGTCGGAGTTGCAGGCGAGGGGCCGTGGCAAGGCCATACGCGACGCGAGAAGGTGGAAGCAGGTTCTGGTTTTGGGTTTTTCCCAGAATTAGACGTCTGAAGCGACGTCCAGACGACAGAGCGGACGTTTGGAAGCAGTTCCAGACGTCTGAGGAGAGATTTTCGTGAAGGTATGTCCCTTTACGGATACGGCCATGCAGGCCGCTTCGCCGATACCCCTTTTCCATGCCTGTTTTGAGAAGATCGGGTGTCTGTACGTAGAATTCACTTTGGGAAGGCGCGGGCACACCCTCCCATGCTTTTCAGACATCTGGGAAGCTTACCAGACGACTGTAAGCACTTCCAGACATCCGGAGAGGTGGTTGGACGTCTGGAGCTAGGTCCAAACGATCCAGAAGAGTTCCTGGACATCTGAGGATTGACGCAGGGCTTGAGGTATGACACTGGACACTTTTAAGACATCTAGAAGTTGTTCCAGACGTCTGATTTGAGTCAGAAACGCTATTTTTCACTCGTTTAGGATCCGTTTGAGATTCGTTTTCCATAAATAAGATACCGATGTTTCCCGTATGAATTCCTCTACTTGTTAGAAGACATTCTATACTGTTCTAAATATTCTCTTGTGATTGATCCTTGTGATAAGACTTCGTTCTGTTGCAGGTTCGGGGCTTGCTGAGGCACGTGAACCTACCGTTGAAGCCCCAACTACTCCTAGGTTTACTGGTAGAGTCACTCCCCCTTAATTTAATTAAAACCTAAATGCATGTGTGGAATAAATGATTAGAACCTAGGATATGCCATGAATCTTAGGATGAGAAACACTTGAAATGTCTGTAATGGATGACTGAATTACAGTCTTGAATGAGTAGATAGAATGATAACAATTTCCTGTAAATAAATAACAGCTGCCTGTGAAATGTAAAGTACTTGTGCTAGCAAACTGTTGCATGTAAATTCCTATTGTATACGTTAAATGACATAATACAAGCTGCATGTATATAAATTGAGAATGGTAACGTGAATGATGGAAATACGAGCTACCTGTGTATAACCTATGTACAGGAATTTGAACAATAGAAATACAAGTTGCATATGTATAACATGAGATTGGAAATGGAAATGAAACCTGGTATGGCATGGCCTGAGGAATATAAGCATGAACCCTACGGGGAATTAGGAGTTGAGCTCCTGGAAATAAATGGAATGGATTTGGAAATGTGTTGGGAAGTGTGTTGGCCCTTGAGTACGTGGTACCAAGGGGAGCACATGTTACCTCTTAGTGTAGAGGGGTGCTTGCCGCCTTTGGGTTGAGATCTAGGGTGGGTTTGGCCACTTTGCACCGACTCTGCGCCCTCGTACACACTGTATCGGGGAAAGCTACTAGTATTAGCCACCCCATGGGGCCCGGAATTCAACTAGCCGCCCTACACTGACTTGTTAGGCCCACTGGACAAACCAAGGTAGTCAGGCAAGGGTGCGCGGACTGTGTAGGGGCGAGACCCTTGTTTGGTTACTGAGAGGGGCTAGACCCCTGTTACTGAGAGGGTTATGCCTTATACTGATTCCGTGCTGTACTTTGGGCGCACCCACTAACGGAAACGACTGACGGTGTGCCAGTGTGGGTAGCTACCCGTGCGCTTATCGCGTGTGCTGTAGTCACCGTTATGTCTGTCCGTGACCTTGGGGTGGTTGACTGGGAATAGGATCACCACGTGTGCCTTCTACTCTTCGGAAAAGACTGCAATCAAGATCATTCCCACGAGGAACATTCAAGATCAAGAAAAGAGATCTGATAAATAAATCAATGGGTAAAAAGGGAATAACTTGTAAAATAATGAAATTGGAAAACAACAGTTACCTGTCCACTTTTACTACTTTAGTTAGTTGGTTGTCACTCTACTCAGCGTTCACTGACTTTGCGTACTCATAACCCTTTTCAGGTCAAGGTGTTGAGCAGCCAAAGTCTGCGGCTGCAGAGAGTGCTGAGCCCAGTAGAGCCCAGTAATTATAGCTTCTTTGTTATACTTCTTTATGTTGTAGTGAGTAGTCTTTTGCACCTTTGTACTCTTACATTATGTACTTTATATTCTTGTACCTGATTACTTTTTTACTGTTGTGGTGGTGTGTACTGTAGTAATTTTACTCTTTTACTGCTGTACTTTTGTTACTGTTAGTTGCTTAGTATAGTGAATGTGGTTTACTTTCTTACCTTTTGGTTACTTTCTGATTGGACGACTAGATCTTGGGATCAGTCGAGTCGGTCCGGTCTCGTATCCTGTAGGGATTCAGAAACCAAGTCGTAACATCATCCCGCTCGTATCACCTAGATCACCTGATTAGCTTACCAGCTCGACTCGCTAAGCAGTGAGGCGGTAAGATCTGCCAAGATAGTAGAGCAGGGTGATGGTTTCGGAGCTAAGGTAGATCCCACTCCTTATCATTTTTCTCTCTCGTCCTTTTGTTGTGGCTTAGTTCCCAAGCATATTGTATGGTCTATCCTACACCATCGTCGCAAAGGTTGCACCATCGATGGAGGGACAGGCCTAAAAAAAGCTAGTGGTCAAATAGAGGTTGTCAAGCTTAGTATTAGAGAGGAGGAGGGATCCCTCCCCTTAAATTTCCCATGTGATTAGCCACCTTGTAAGAGGAGAGAACTAACCTTAAATTCATTAAGTATGTAAACTTTGTTCGCATAGTGTAAATTGTGAGAGTTAAATCCCATACTAGATATAACCATATCAGTGAAATTGAATTACCGATCCTCAAATATTTATGTGCTTTGCCCTTTCCTCTATACTTAAGATAACGATCTTGATTAGGTCCTCCAACCTCAATGTAACGTAAGATTTTTACTTGTGAAGCAACCATCATAAGTGATTTTTTAAATAACATTTATATTTTTACATTTAAAAATTAAATATTACCAATGATTTTTTTATTCTAAATTACATATCTCCAACAAATATCATCGACAAAATTTGAATGGATCGGTGCATATCCAACTCAAGTATAGTCCCATGCACGTGAGAAGAATGCATGGTATGACCCTCACTTATACATTGAAAATTACTCTCTCTCTCTCTCTCTCTCTCTCTCTCTCTCTCTCTCTCTCTTACATTTTTCCATTCTCATATATATTGGTTCAGTTCTGATGAGTTGCTAAAGATTTACTCTTTACGCACATGCAAAAATATAAAGAAACTCGTACATATTTATAGACATTAATTTCTTCGACCATTGTTACCCATCCGACATGTCACACCAACTTTAGTGCTTGATGGAACTGGCATTATGGGGTTATATAATAATACCGGTACGATATATAATACGGTTTTATAATGTGGTACTATAGCTGCAATTTGCATGGGTGTTGTGACACTGACACTTCGAGTTTAAATAGCGTTGGCGTTATTTTTTAACACCGGAGGTTATATAGTATATTCCATGTTATTAAACTTGCACAAATGTTTGAGATAGATCCTAGTCATGGCATATTAATTTTGTAAGTTTGCTTGCTCTGAATCTCGACCTCGCCAAGAACTCTTCTAGTCGGACATTGCAGATCGTATGTACTGCACAAATAGCACACATTTTAACATCAATCCGATGCAAGACATGAAACAATTAAAACAAAACCATAACTATGACTGCTTAAGGCTTCGGCGTTTTGTAGCTGGAAAAACCGGCAAGCCTCCACCTGGTAACGGAATGTTAACGACCAGATATATTAAAGTTGCGGGTATAAAAACGTAACAGTTAACTTATTTTGTAACGTACGAAGGTGAAAATTATTTTATATTAATGTAAAATCGTGTCAGAAGGTGTAAAATAATTTTGTAATGTACGGAGGAAGGGAGGTCGAGTGGAGAGAGAGGAGGGAGTGACGGGAGGAAGGGGGTGAAAAAAAAATAAATTAGAATTTGATGACCAAATAATAAATTTTTGTTAGATTTTAATTTAAAATGATTAAGATATGAATATACTTAACGAAATGATAAATACGAGAACCACGTCTCTGTTTCAATTATGAAATCGGTGATATAGCGAAGTTAACGATAAATAAGTAATTTTTAAAAGTTTTAATGATATATACTTAAGGATTTTTATATAATATTATAAAACACCCTCCAACATCTTGACTAAATTTCTTGTCATGTATTAGTTGGTGAATACATGCTTTAAGTTGGTTTCCATGCCAGATAGATCGGTAGGCATGGTGGAAATATGTGTATTTTCTTAGGTTATGTTTGGACGTGGGATAATTGATGTGTCAGAGATAAGATAGAATATTATGATGAATAGGATGAGATTATGTTTTCAATGGATTATAGCAAAGGTGGGTATAAGGATAGTGTAAAGGTGGGTGTAATGATCATTTTCAATATAATAGATATAATTAAATTATATGGGGATTTATGTGTGTGGGAAAAATTTTTCTTATCCCACAAATTACTTTATCAATGTGGGATAAAATATGTCCCACATCCTTATGGTTAGCTTGGATGGAGGAATAGATTTTATAGGATAACTTTTTTTACAGTTATGTTATTCTCTATTTTTATTTGAAAATCATAAATATTATCTTAGTGAGTTAATATGTAATTATTTATAAAATTTTTAAGTTAACCTGTAAAAATATATGAGATAACCCACAAAAAAAAATTTATCACATATCAATTTAAGAATAAAGATATCCTAAGTTAAATTCTCTTAACCTAAATTAAAATATCATTTTCATCAAATAAAATTTACCTTTATTTTAATAAATTATCTTCCTGGTTAAACTAGGCCTTAAAAACTTAAAATTCATAAATAAATGATCACAAAATTATCCTTATACAATACGCGTCGAAAGTCATTCACACCCACATAAAGACAAAAATAAATATATAATTTAAGCAGAAATTAATCGGTACCTTACGCTAACCCTTAACACTGGCATGTATGCATTTGCTTTCCTTGACATGTTCACCTAAATATCTTAGAGCACTTATTATGGAACTATCTAGATCTACTTCAAGGTCGATTAAATTAGAGATGTAAATTGGGTCATGATATTTAGGTCAGATTCATACAAGTCCAAATCTATATAATGTATTCAAATTCAATACTCATTTTCTACTCATTTATCCATCGAAATTCTAAATCAAACTTCATATCCAAATCAATTCGACCATGAGATATCGATTTACCGATCAAGTACTTCACGTCACTTGAGTTTAATATCTACGTTCATGTAATTAACCGATATTATTGGTATTTAAACGGTATTAACATTAAGAAAAATAGATTGCATGTAAAAGTATGCGGAACCACACTAACATAATGTCACGACCTGATCTCAGATTGCTATAGGATCTAAGATTGGCTCACCTTGATTAATCTTAAGATCCAGTCATCTAACAAGAAATAACCAAATAACATTAAAAAAAACCCCAATCACACCAATACAATAGCTAAGCAAAAAAGAAATTGACAATAGGAGAAAAGAAACAGTAATATTATATGTCATACTAAAGTCATCACAAAAAAACAAGTATATATAGCAGAAACAAGGTCATAAAAACTCACTACACCAAACAGTAAAAATAAAACTAGACTTGACTAGACCCAGCATCCTCAGCAGCCGATAGCTCGAACTGCTCAAATCCTTGACCTGTAGAAAATTATTTAACTAGAGTCAACTAACACTGAGTAGAGTGGTGGCTAAGAAATAACATGCATTTAACAAGTAGTTTAGCAAAAAAAAATTTCCATTTCTAATTATATTATACATGTTGATACGTATAGATCTCTAATTAGGATTCATCACACTAATTAATCTTCTTGTTCCCTACAGAAACGATTTTTGCTTGTAAGTTTCCACAATGTAAGATACCCACGTGGTACTCTCCTGGGTGATGGAGTCCCTCCGTGGTAATCCTACACTCGATCTACCACCCCAAGGTCTCGGTCGTGATGCAGTGGTGACTACGGCACACGTGATAAGCGCATGGGTAGCTACCCTACACTGACACGTGATCAGTCGTTTCCGCTGGTGGGTACGCCTCAACGTATAGAGCGGAACAGTATAGGGCCTTACCCTCTCAAAATAGAATAGGGGTCTCACCCCTCCTTAGTCTACATACCCTCGTCCGACTATCTCAGTTTGCCCAACGGGCTAATAAGAGTCGGTGTAGGGTGGCCATACCTAGCCCCGGGCCCTCTGGGGCGGCTAGCTCCCCCTACACTAAATAGCTCACCTCAGTACCACGTACACGAGGGCCAGCAAGAGTCGACGTAGAGTGGCCAAACCTACCCCAGGTCTCAACCCAAGGGCGGCAAGCTCCCTTCTACACTATAAGGGATAGTTGCTCTCTTCAGTACCATATACACGAAGGTCAGCTTACTTCCCTTAACAGCTACCCATGGGTAGCATATTCCAGAACCATCCGATTCTCTGTATTACAGTATTCTTGTCTACATTCACGGTCGTGACGCAACGGTGACTACGGCACACGTGATAAGCGCACGGTAGCTACCCTGCACTGACACGTGATTAGTCGTTTCCACTGGCGGGTACGCCTCAACGTATAGAGCGGAATAGTATAGGGCCTTACCCTCTCAAAACAGAATAGGGGTCTCACCCCTCCTTAGTCCACATACCCTCGTCCGACTATCTCAGTTTGCCCAACGGGCCAACAAGAGTCGGTGTAGGGTGGCCATACCTAGCCCCGGCCCCTTGGGGCGGCTAGCTCCCCCCTACACTAAATAGCTCACCTCAGTACCACGTACACGAGGGCCAGCAAGAGTCAACGTAGAGTGGCCAAACCCACCTCGGGTCTCAACCCAAGGGCGGCAAGCTCCCTTTTACACTATAAGGGATAGTTGCTCTCTTCAGTACCATATACACGAAGGTCAGCTTACTTCTCTTAACAGCTACCCATAGGCAGCATATTCCAGAACCATCCGGTTCTCTGTATTACAGTATTCTTCTCTACATTCCCCGTAGGGTTCGTACATAAGTTTTTTTTTCCACATTCGGGTTGGAATGCAATAACAAGCAATTCAGTTTCCATTCTTATCACAGTATGGGCCTATTTTAGATAATATAGGCACCTTTTAATTACTCAATCATTCATGTGTATTTTCTTCTAACCCTAATGTTCATGCCATGACCTAGGGTTTAAGAATATATTCTAGAGTTTTACTTCTTCCTAGGGTTCATCTCAAGTCCTACGATTACTTACTTGCATGTATTAATTTAGAGATTTATGATTATAACCACTCTACCTGGGTAACTGAGTGGAATGGGAGCTCGTACAGTAGCTCCCGACATCTCCGCAGGTCTTGTACACCCGACGGACTGGAGAGCTAAAATATGGATCGATAGGCCAAAAGGCTTAAGATGATACAAACAATGTATCATTACATAGAGAAACTTGTATGGAAAACAGTGACTTTTTTTTGCGGAAAATCGATAAAATTAGGGGCCTTGCACGAACCCAAAAACACGCAGTCAGATAGAAATCAGATGTCTGGGAAAGGCCTAGACATCTTAAAACAGTTCTCAGGGATACCTCTCTTGGTGTTCCTCTATCAGACGTCTGGAAGTCAGTGCCGATTGAAATTTCCTACTTGGAGGGGGTGAGATTAGCGTAACAAAAAAAATGCGGAATTGAAATATAAACAATCTCACACAAAAAGACAATCGCACAATGTACACAATTGTTTTTAGGTGGAAACCCAAACCGGGTGAAAACCACCTCCTAACCCTCTCGAGTTAGGATTTTCCGATCAACCTAGTTGATCAAATCCACTAACCAAATCACTTTAACACGAGGGTGATTCAACCTCAGTACAACCACGCTACAAGTACGAGGGTAGCGCTCCTCAACCCCTTCTCTCCACGAGAAGGATTTTGTCCCACGAAGGAGACGGAAATTCGCAAAGCGAATACCCAACCAAATTACAAAGATAAAATAAAACAACAAACCTATAGAGCCAACAAAGTAATTTAAACTTAAGCTTCTATAGGATTTAGGAAACTCCCCTTTGCAAGGAGTGCGTCGACGATGACGCGGGTGCGTGAGCCACGCAACGGCGCAATGTCGCTCTCGTAGACAACGGCGGGAGAGCGGGTGCGCGAAGGGAATGATGCTCTCAAGATGTAGAACTTGAGCTTAGAGAGCAAGAGCTTCTTGGACACAAGAGAGTGGAAGTATGTTGCTTAAGTGTGTCTTGTGTTTTTCTAAGTGTGTATGTGTGTTGCAAAGGTTCCCCTCTATTTATAGAGGCCTTAGGAAGGCTTTGGAAGGCTTAGGAAAGGTTCTATAGCCGTTGGGAACAAAGCCCAAGAGAATCAGGCCGAAATCAAGACAATAATTACACTTGACAGGGTGATCAGACGTCTAACTCTGGCATCAGACGTCTGGAAGGCCACTTTAAGACTTCTGATTTAAAGGTCAGACGTCCGATTCTATGCGGGTTTCTCCCTGACTTTAATCAGATCTAAACAGGGTTTTTGTGCAAGTCCATCAGACGATATACAGGACGTCTGGCACTAAGTCTGGACGTCTGGAAACCTACTTTTACTGTGGGAATTGATTTCCAAACGTTGCAACGGCTAGAAAATCTCTGAGAAGAGATTTTGGGTCAGCCGAGGCAAAACAGTCATTTATCAGACATCTGGAAAGACCTAAGGACGTCTGATAAGGCTCTAACAGTCATATTCTTGACTGTTTGCTAAGCCAGCCAACGGTCCACTAATTGGACGTTTGGCAAATTCATCAGACGTCTTCTAAGAAGTCTGGACTAAGGTCTGGACGTCTGATTTCATCAGACAAAACTAGCTATGTCCAGCCTAACAGTTATCAGACGTCTGAAACAACAGTCAGACGTCTTACAATACTTTATCAGACGTCTGATTTGGGAATTAGACGTCTGGAAGTGCTGTTTGAACCCTATATTGGTTTTCTAAGTATTCTACAGAAAACCTAAGTATCCTAGGGTTGTGCCGGTGTTCCTAAGACTACTGTTAGGGTTCTTTGAGGCTCTTTAACATAAAATATCTAAGGAAATAAAGAGCAACAAAAGAAACGAAAAGATACAACAAGTACAAAAGAAGGAAATCTATCCTATTCTTCATTTCCTTCCATCTTCAATCTTTCGCTCCACGCGAACCTCCTCTGTTTTCCGTCAAGCTCCTCCAATCCGTCCTGGATGCGAGCTTGAACTACGTCTAAACACGTCCACATTTGCAATTGACCTGAAATCTAGGACTCAAATTGCAAATGTTAAATAACACGCGTTTTGTTATCATCAAAACAAATGATCGTGGTGCTCTAGCACCAACACCGATGTCTAAGAGTTCCGTCAGACGTCTAGGGTTGCTCTCGAACGTCTGAAACTGCCTCGATCCGCCTTCCAACTTTTGACACACATACATACACTGTTAGGATTTTGGCAAAGAGGAAATACGAAAAGTCGATCTCTACTAGACGTCTCACTCTACCTTTGGACGTTCAGTAAGATGTCTAGGTGTTGCTTCGATCATCTGATTTCGCGGAAAAATGACTTCCGCGAAACCGCTCTGGCTTCCCTCGCCTGCAGGCACTGCAGCAGAACGACGCAACACCCTTCGCTCTCCGCTTAGACTCGCTTTGGCTCCCTGCTCTTACTCGCTCTCGCCCTCGCTCTGCTCTCTCGTCTTGCTACAGGGTTTGCAATGAAGAGGAGGAGGAGAGGTTATAAAGGGAGAGGAGGTGAGGGGGACGAGGTGGCGAGAGATGGTGCGGAGTGGCGTCGGAGGGGAAGGCGTGGTGAGGCGCGGGTGAGGGAGAAGGCATGACATACGTACGGTACGCGTCGAAGAGAAAAAGACTTTCAGACGTTCGTAGATCTTTCCAAACATCTGGACAAATATCTGATGAACTTTTCAAACATCTTAAATGACAAAGAGTGACGAATCATTTCACATAACAAGCCATTAACAAGCTATTCTTAGCATAAAAATCCACCCAAAAAATAGTAAAATAATAATTATAGTTGTGTTACAATTATATTATATATGTTCGCACCTCCGTTAAACGGGTCAGGTAAATTTGTCAAAAAGCAAATCCATATCTAATCGGATTTTCATATTAATTAATATCTATACACATTTATAAATGAATTGAGTTTTGCTTGTTATAATCTGATCGAGATTGAATTGAGTTTAAGAAAACTTACATCCTCGAGGCTAATCATAATCAACATATAGCCTTCTTCTTTTTTGTTTTGCATAGTAAGACCCATGGCATAATCATAAAAATTCACAATGTTAAAGACGTGGGATAGAATCTACAATCTAGGTGAAGAGAACATTGGATGAAGTAGTCTATACGTAACTAGTTAAGAAAGTGGCAATCACAAATCTTTCCACAAAAGGTATTTACATACGTGCAAGTAGAGGGGATTTTAAAAGAAGAGATATTAAGTTGGAAAATATTTAGAAAAGGAGGAGGCAATTCCAATCTTAATAAAGTGAGGTAAGAAATCGTTGGATTATCTAATCACTTACAAAAATCTTTAGATGATCCAATGACTTGTGAAAGGTCATGGAGTCTAAGGTTTTCCCTCCCTGCATCTACTCTCTCTCTTTATATATGTATATATAGAGGGAACAAACGAGCTTGGCTTTTCTTCATCAAGATAGCGCCAGCCTGCCTCAAACTTCAGCTTGAGCTCGATAAGGCTTAGGCGAGCCAATTCAAACTTGGACTTGATTATGCTCGAGGGCTTATCGAGTCCGTTACTGAGCTCCATTTCTAATGAATTCAAACTCATTTAGATTTTGATTGGATTTCATAAATCGACTATAAGTAAATATACCATAGCTTAGAAACCTAAGAACATATGAAAATAAATTGATGTGAAATAAAAGAAAGAAAATTAGGAAACCATTTATCCACAACATTAGCGATAGATATAAAATTTTTGGCTGGATGTTGTAGTTAGGAAATGGTGGGAGAGGTCTCTGAAATATCATAACGTACCTATACTATAAGATAAATATATTTAAGTATATTTACGTTATTATCAAATCTAATCCCTTATTAAGGTGAGTAAAGCTCAACTTTTTAAGCTTATTGAGCTCGAACTGAAGCTTAGACTCGTTAACCCATTATTGAACTCGCTGGACTTTAAGGCTTTCTCTTCAGAATTCCACACCAACCCACGAGGTCCACAAAGATTCAGCCCAGGTACGGCCAAGCCCGAATATTAAGCGCCACGGGCTATTCGTCTCATTTATTTGTTTTCCGTTCTAGTATACTGAGGTTAAGTGTCTAATTTTTTTTGTTTTTGTTTTTATTTTTGCAGGTACGTTAAGGGAGTGTTTATTAACCGATTAAATGAATTTATATCTGATTAAATATTTAACTTATCATTTAATTCATCTCATATTTACATCGGATCAAATAAATTTAATATGAGATAAAATTATTTTACCTTTTATATAAAATAATTTTAATATATTAAAATATTCAAATAAATTAACTTATTTATTTCATCATTTATTTGACTCATTTTCTATTATTTCACTTATTTCGAAACTTATTTACTTTGCTAAACGAACCTAAGTGTCTAAATTATTTGATTGAGTTCGACTTTTGAAAGGTCAGAGTATTGGGTTAATCGAAGACTTGGCCGCAAATGTAAGTTGGTTGCATGTCGGCCTTCAGTTATGTGACGCAAAAGAAAAAATGCATGCCATAAAGAATACGTTGGAAATAGTTTTATCGTCGGAATTACAACCAAATATGTTAGTCTAATTTGAGAAAAAAAATGGAGCATGAATGTGAAAATTTTATATCCAAGATGAAGTACATTTTTTTCTAGTTAGATTTTGCCTACTTGCTATACGACCCTTGACCTTAGGGTTGCGAAAGGGGAATGAGAATGACCTCTACATTAGTTGATGGTGAAATTCATATTCACAGGCTATTTGCTACCATATAGCATCATGCTCTCAAATTGAAGTACTTCTCTAGCTTCAGATATAGGGGAGTCAATCATCATTTTAACTAGTTTAAATTGTAGGCATATTTGCTATTAGCTCCATATTCTCAAATTGGAATACTTCCTTAGCTTGAACTATAGGGGAGTCAATGATAATCGTTATAAATGTGTCCATATTTGGTTTAAATTGTAGGCACTGCTTACACTTTCAAAGAGTGTCTGTAATTGGTTAGATGAAATCACGCCAAGTTTCTCTATAATTTCTTCTTTATTTATTTGTATTATAATGCATTTTCTTTTAAGTGCGTATACCGAAACACTCTTCTAAACATTCATAAATATTCACATCCCCCTACCTTCTTATATTTACCCAAATTCTCTATAAAGATGCCCTATTTTATTGGTTTAAGGACATGAACGAACTGTATAAACGCCGTAAGAAAAGGAACTTTCTAAATGCATATTTTCTTAAGTCTCCGTATAACTATAACATTTAATTAAAATAAATGTCAACTAAGATCTACCCGTGACATATCCTGTCAAGATATTTGGAACAAATGACTTGAAATTAAGAATTTAAAAAATATTATAATTATTTGGATGCTACAGAAACGAGCATATAGAAAGATCTTTTTCCTTACATTGAAATTACACTGTAAACTTAGATCTCTTAGTTCTAATCTTGAAGCCGATACGAGGCCTTGGATAAAATTTTACTGGAAAGAATGGAAATAAAAAGAAAAATGTATAACCAATCTATCGCAAATATTTCATATTTGATTGTAAAACTATTTGATTGTCTTTTTACGAGAAAAAGTAAATAAATATATTTTATAATGTATGAATGAAAGTGGTCATTTAATCATATTTTGATTTTTTATTAATAAAAATTATTTTTCATCAATAAAATTAATTCTTATAAGTGAAAAATTATATTTAAAATAAAAAGTTATTTTGTATCGGTAAAAAAAAATATCGATGTATTTTTATTTTCAACTGATACATTTTACTTTTTAGATGATGTATTTTGATTTTCAATCGATTAAATTATTTTCAAATGATATATTTTGATTTATTTTATTTTTAATTGATTAATTTTAAATTTTAATCAATTAATTTTTAATCATTTATTGTAAAATATATTATAATATATATTTTCATACTTGTATCCATTTTTTACTCCTAACCTTCTCTACCACCTCCTTAGATCACCGTGTCCTCTCTTGACAAGGTTGATGTTATTAGTAGAAAAATAATTCTTTATGGTACACCCAAAAGACCTAATTGTTTATGATTATGATAGCCCATGTGCTGGACAATATGTATAGTTGGCCTGTAATCAACAGTTTCTCCATTTAGTTTTTATATTGATGTTTCTGCTGGTGGGAAATATATCTCAATTCCCAATAGTTTATAGAGGTCATATGGTTCCATCACAATTGTCAGGACTTGGCCCGCTAAATTGAGGCGAGGGCAAGTGAAATTAATACATTTACATAACTAAATTCTTTGCTTATAAGTCCCATGTATAGTTGAAGCAATTTTAGTTATAAGATAAAAATATGCACCAAAAGTCCAAATCATAATATGAAAATCAATGGACTAAAAATATTCTAGAATGAGAATATTACAAATATATATGTTCATCATTGTACGCATAAACATGTGAAATATTTCAAGAATGCAAAAGAGAGATTGTAAGTTGATTTGGGAAGAACCATTCATCGTACTAGTAGTAAATATCTGCAACATAGATGGTTCCACCTTTTTCTAAGAGTTCATGAGCACTTGACAAAGGTGCATTTTAGTTAAAAATTAATTTACTTGACAGGTTAACCTCCATGTGAGGGTGATATTAATAGGATGGGAAACATAATGATAAGAATGGGCAACATCGAATGGGTCTTGAGCAGGTAGATGTAGATGGGAAGGAGTATGAATTGAGATCCATTGATGAAGAAAATCATCAATTGAATTTAGATGAAATTGATGAATCTCAACATTGCCAACATGATGAAGAAGATGCTATGGAGAGTCAAAATATCCATGAGAAGCATCAAAATTGTTTAAAAAATATGACAAATAACGTTATTTCTAATAATTTCAATTATTTAAACAATTAAAATCTTACAAATAATACAACATAATAATATACTCTTATAAATAAATAATCAATCATTATATTGCAGAATATTTGAAACTTAAAAAAAAGAAAATCCAACTAATACAACTACCAAACAAAGGGAAAAGTTGTATCTCGACAATTAATCCCTTGTACCATCACCTATTTTCAAGTAAACATCCCACTTTGGTATCCCCAATTCATAGTCCCTACGAAGTAGTTTGCTTTGAGAATTACTTTTAGGGGCGGTTGCTTGTCATTGTAAATATGAATTAGAGTCCTTCTGGTTTTGCTAAATTTAAGTATGCTTAGGTTGAGAATTCCCCATCCGTCGATGATTTTTGCCCCATCAAATGGTTTCCCAATTTGCCTAATGAAATTTATTCTCAAATTTTGGAATTGAAACAACACGCTCATAAGCTAAAACTAGCATCAATATGATGGCATGTATAGAAAACAGTCGGCAAGTAATAAATTTGAAAAAAAGAACAAATAAATAAGAATTGACCCATTTTAAATCATATAGGATGCTATTATCGGTGGTCTTTTGAAGTCCTGTTAAGCTCAGTTTCGCATGATATAGCCTCATTAATTTGTGCAGATCAGGTAAGCCATTTTTTCCCTCTGTTAAGGTAGGTGGAATTTCTTTTCCTTCTGTGCGAAAGGTAGGCATATTACTTCTAAGAAGGGGAAAGGAACCCCATATCAACCTTCCATTAGCAGATGGGTTAGATTGGTGACAGCATCTACAATCGTATCTCTATTTTGAAAAACATAAAAATAAAAGAAAAAAGGGTTTCAAATATACATTGAATTGTTATCCTGATGTTATTTTACGGATCTCTATTACACCAAAGATTTGCTTCTCTTCTAGCTTTCTTCCTGCAACAGTAGAATTGCGGGAACTTACTCACAAAATCCACTGCCAAACATAGTAACAGCATAAAGAAGACAGCGAATATGATACGTTAAACAAAAGATAGAAGATAGCAAGATTCAAACTTTTAAACTCTATAAGATACTGCTACAAGTGCTCTTTATAGCTCTCCATCAACCCAACCTTCCATGATTTAACCTCTGAAAATTTGTGCAAGTCAGTTAAATCTTTTCTTCTCAGTTTGGACTGGGTGGAAATTCTAATCAGCACAACAGACGGGGCACCTCACTAGCCCATTCTCATTGCATTCGCGACAGCGACGAAACCCGTCGACGCCGCCCTCCTGCCCTTCCTCCTCCCCTGCTTCTACGAAAACCTTGCAGCTGCCAGAGCACACCTCGCATGGCACAAACCTCACGCCGCCGCACGCCTTGCATACTGTTGTGCTGCCTTTGAAGGGGAGTGGGACCGCACAACCCTTGAGGGCCTCTGAAAGGTCCCCACTTTCATGCATTTGCCTAATCTCTTCTGCTCCCCCAAGGTATCTATGATGGAAAAAAGGCTACCATTTAGTTCCACAATCCATAGCTCCCCAACATAACGAGAGAAAATAAAGCAACAAAACATACCATGCAATATACTCAATTCATCTTCATCTAGTGAGTATAGAGCTTGAGATTCTCTCCATTATGATCTTCCATGTTGCCAACTTATTTTGGTGTTACCTTGGTTATTGTAGATGATTGAATGTTTCTTTCTGTTAGGTAGTGAATGAATGTTGTGAAATACGTGAATATATGATTATTCTGTTTCCCTTTTTTTAAAGGGGTTAGAGGGTCCTGGACACTCCCTCATCTAGGTGGATCTGGAAAGATATGATCTGTAATTAAGTAAAGCAGTGATTTGCTCCTTTACCAAAGGTTAGTTGGATTAGATTCAAAGTAATATCAGCAACTGTGATAGGATCATTTCGATTTCCTTCAAGAACACACATGCAATTTTCTTTTTTTTTTTTTTAGCAGAGAGACTTCTGTTCCTTTCCTTCTATTATTCCTTTCACCCCACTCTGAAGGAAAACGATAAAAAGAAAACGATAAAAAAGAAAAGAAAAGGAGAAGAAAGAGTTGAAAAGGCCTTCTGCTTAACCATCTTTGCATGGAATCTCATATTGAAGATTTTCAAGGTTTTGATTTGCGATTCTTACGAAGTGGCTGAAGCTGTTCGACTACTTTGATTTCAACAAAATCAATTTAATCAGCAAATAGCAAATTTCCTTCAAGAAACTAAACACCATTATGATTTTCAACGTGAACGTATCGTATATTGTCGGAAAAAAAACTTGCAATACAAAATTTACAAAACCACCCATCATAATTTTTTTCCACTTCACATATCCATGAAAATGTTGCAAATTGCACGTCACACACACACACACAAATGCAGACAAGGAGAGAGAGAGTATCTATTGAATACTGTCCTCATAAATTCTCTAAAAAGTTTAAAATAGTGATTACAAATGAAATCACTTCAATGTATCGTAAATGATTTTAACTAACTCGTACAAATTATCGATTAATTTTGAAAATAACCAATCATAATTATCTTATTATATATAGAATATAACAATAAATCCCACAAATTTTGTATTTATTATATTATAATCAATTATGCGTTGCTGGCTTGTATTATAATTTGACTATTTATTATTTTATATGTTGATATTTTGTATTACAACTCGACTATCAATTATTTTACATTGTTCACTTGTATTATAACTGACTTTTTAATATTTTATACGTTGCTGGCTTGTATTATAATTCAACTCTCAACATCCTTATCATCGAATGTCTCTTTGTAACACAAAACTTATATTAAATAAAAGCGATGCATTACAAAGTAGTTATAATGTATTACGATATCTTATATTGAACGTTACAACTACTCACTACTAAGATATGTCAGAGCACAACGTATTATAATAATACGTTACATGTGTACCTCCATATTTATTGTTTATCAGGAATAAATCATGCATGCATTACAAAAAAAATAAATTTAATTCAATGAAATCTTATGAAGTTGTAATTTGATCATATGTGATATATATATTAATTGCAATATATCATGTATTGCAAAGTATACACGACACATTACACGTAATATTCAAAAAGTTTCACAAATCAGTTATTACAACATTTTATTTGGTTTGTTACAACAACCTATTTATTTGTTACAACTTACGGATAAAGCTTTTACAACTGTACACGCTTATTGTTACAAACGTCGTTCTATTTTATTATAATAATTTTACAGATAGTAACATAAAGTCTTCTCTAATTTTAAGCACCGAATAATTTGATTTACTTATTTAATCTTACATTTTCGGATTCTTATGTAGTTAATATTAAGATTTATGATTTTGAATATTTTGTTATATTATAATTAATCTAAACATCTATTTTTAAAATATGTAGATATGATTTGTTATTACTGTATCCTACATTTTTGATAATTTAATAATTATAAATTCACGTAAATTATATTTATATTAAACACATTCAATCTTTTAGCTATTACAATATCATTTTTGGTGACATATATGATATTTAACATATTCATACAATATTAATCCAATGAATTATATCATATACTTGTTACCCATTTTATAAACATCGTGCTCTTTGAATCCATCCCTTTTATATATATATATATATATATATATATAGCAGCGTAGATTGCGGCATAGCAGACAGATTGACATTAAAATATAAATTAGGGAAGAAAGATGGTCGAGCTAACAAGTACAAAAGATCACTTTTAGGGGAAATCGATCGGTAGCCATCATGGCGATACGGTTTAATTCCTATGTCAATCAAAATGGTAAGATGAAAATCTAACAATCCTCGATGGGAATCAAAGAGGTCTACATTGTTGCAGGGTATTTTACTAATAGGTAGTCATGAAACTGTTTGTTTTTCTTGGGGATCTAAAAGTATGTATATATAAACAGCCATTAGGTTATGTAATATCATGCGTTACCTGCCATCAGCAAAAGCCCCGGGCAACTTAAGGCCACCTGAGACGACTCCAAGAATTCCATAGAGTTCATCCTTGAAGACACCATGCATTGACACATCCCTCTCGTCAATTCTCACCCCGTAGCCTCGAAGAATCACGAGAACGTCGCAGCAATCTTCGTACGTCTTCCTCACTCCGCGAAGGCTGGTGAAGTAGAGCACCACCTTCCCCTCACCATGGGGAGGACGCCTACGTGGTTGCGTCGTCGTCACCGCTGCCACCCTGGCGGCGTTGGCCGTGGCCCTTCTTGCATTGATCTTCTCTTGGAAGGCATGGACCCTCGCCTTCACAAGGCTCGTCTTCGCTACCGACTCATTCCTCTCCTCTGGTGTGTTGGTCTGTTCTTTAATTCCCTGTTTCAAGTGAAGGAATTTACATGAGTATGATGACATGAAAGATTGTACCATGGGCTTGAGATGTCAAAGGATTTATGTGTAACCACCATACATGCAATAATTCTCTCCTATAAAAACGAAAGAATTCAGTTTCCTCTACTGAATGTTTTTTAGAATAAATGCAAGACGCAGGTGGCAGTGGCAAACCCAACATAAATTGTGAGCTACTTGTACAGTTGTACTTTTTATCTCTGATGTTGGGTGTTACCAAAATAAATGAAGACTTAATTATTGCACCAATCCCTGCAGATTTCTTTTGTCCTTTTACAGGAATGCGTGTCAAAATCAATTTCGTGGATTTTCTTTAGCAATGTGGAAATATTAAAGAGACTAACGCTAACAAAATATACATCTTCCTCGTGATCGATGCCATGTTTTAGGTAAAAGATTTTTAAGGGCTATTTGAATTTCATTGTTTCAAACGATTTCCGACACCAAGAAAGACCGTCTTGTATATGGACGGTCTTGCGTGCCACGTATTGAATTAAACATTTTCTAAATAAGTAAGCATATTTGAAGTAATATGAATGTGCATGGTATATTAAGTTGCAACAATTATGAGTATAAGTAGCTTCCATGAAAGATGAATTGCACTATGGTGATACTTTCAAGAAGGAAAACATTTTAGATGAAATTGGACACATGGGACTCACTCCACTTCCCCTACTAAAAAAAAAAGTGGGACCTTCTTTTGGATCCCCTTCCTCCGTCCTTTTCTAGCCATGCAATGGGTGTCTTGTCATGCACGGCGTTAAGGAGAATTAAAAAAGAAAAAAAATTCATTTTGCACCAATTTTGCAAGAGAGCTTTCTTGGGTTTATCATTTTGAAACACAATATCAAAATCACAATTTGTTGAAGAACAAAGACTCTCCGTTGATTATTCTACCCGATCTCATCTCCCACATTCGCATTACCTGGTTACCCACATACATTTTTC
This sequence comes from Thalassia testudinum, assembly GCA_037157565.1. Classification (NCBI taxonomy): domain Eukaryota; kingdom Viridiplantae; phylum Streptophyta; class Magnoliopsida; order Alismatales; family Hydrocharitaceae; genus Thalassia; species Thalassia testudinum. The sequence goes on from JAZHRO010000076.1 coordinate 4,309,353, forward strand.
CTTTTCTCATCCGCACCCTTTGAAAAGCTATGTTCTCTGTTCTTCACTTCATCCACCATCATGGTGATTCCCCTTTCCCATTTCCTACAATAGATGGCAATCTACGATGAGATAATCTCATCAACGCCTCATCAAGCGTGAGGATTCTCAATAGCCTAATGAGTGCCATCCCTTTTGTGGTACCTATGGCTATGGTACGGGCTTTCTTTCTAAGAATGATTGAAATACGAGTCACTGATAAGTGCCATTTTTTCTCCTGTGAAAAGGGGGATGAAAGGTTCCAAATGTTAACACTAATTTATCGATTACCAAATGAAATTTTTACACGTTCATACCTAGAAACATTTAATATTACATACCTCCCCTTACAACTGCTACATTTATATGGATGTTTCCATAAAGTCACGTATGTCACAAGTCAAAAGCATAACTTTAATGGGCAAGACTTAAGTTCGGGTGTTTATCCCTACGTTACCTTCTGGATTGGTGGGTAAAGTACGGTAAATTTCCATCAATTTACTTGAAAGAAAAATTGGGTTAAAATAATAACAGTAATAAAAGTAGAGAGCAAAATTACGTGAAAGCCCCTCACCTTGACGCGCTCGGCCGTCTCTCTACGCGTCCCCTCGGCGGTCACGTCCGGCGGCTGTGGCGGCTCAGCCGCGGGGAACGAGAACGACCGCTCCATGGAGCTCTTCAACGGCAGGGAACGTATCGGGCTGACGTCCTCGAGCCCCGCCATCAGCTCCCACGTGTTGATCGTCTCCAGCTCGTTCGGCGGAGTCACCGTCGGCGTCTTCGGCCCCCTCCTCCTCCCCCCCTCCCCCACGTCCGATCGCTTATCATTAAGGCTCTTCATCATCGCCTCGTCACCGCGTCCGTCCTCATGCATCGCCGGCGGCGACGTGGCCGCCTCGTCGTCCTCGGGGCGGTCGAGGCGGAGGCTCCCCAGAGTCGACGACGTGAGGGAGACCACGTGCTCCCGGTCGCCTTCGGCCAAGCGCTTGGAGGAGCGTCGGAAGGGGAGGGAGTAGCTCCTCGAGAACGGGAGGCGGCACTCGCCGCGGCGGTCCCGCCGGGCTTCCTTCGAGCTGGTGCAACCCATTTAATGGCGACCACCAACCAGTTCTGGACTTGGGTTGGGTGCTCTTGGTGGTCTCGTAAAGGCGGCGCCTTTCCTCCGATCTGATATCAGATCTCTCGAGTCCGGAGTTGGGTAGTCGTGGAATCGAGTCCTTTCCACCGATTTGATCGCTGCCCCCGCGGGAATCGGAGTTGCGTGGACTGTCGTTGAGAAATGACGTATCTCCCGGTGGGAATTGAGTTGCGTACCGGAAATGGGTCCTCGAGAAATCAAGTAAAGATGAGCGATATGGGCGTAGAATTTGAGGAGACGGATAAAAGTGGACGTACCAACTACACTAACTTCAGTGGTGGGAGTCTAGAAGGACGGAACTGGCGAAAGAACGAAAAGGATCAAGTGATCAGGTGGGTGTATATATAAATATATGTATGACAGTAGTGGTAGAGTGAGGTATGTAGGAGGAGGAAACAGGACAGGGGATTGGGTAACCACGAGATCCACTATATATCCAAGATTGGAGTTCGGGCGCACCTGACCTTAAAAGGAGAGATCCTTCACAAGAGTTCGCGCATTTGTCGAAGAAGGATAAGGTGGAGATCTGCGAGGGGGTGGTTCTGGGGATCAGAGGAAGCCAACACAGGTAGGTGGAGACGAACAGCACGAAACGCCGCCAACTAATCTCGATCCCATCAATAAAAATCCGATCTTTCAACGGAAAGGCGCCTCCTTTTGTAACATTGGAGACCCCTCACGGATTAACATGGCAAAAAAAAAAAAAAAAAGGCAGAGATTTTGTTTTTCTTTTCTCTTTTTTTTTTTTTCCAGGGCAATCGTAAACCCCACGGTCTCCGTGTGGAAGAACAGGTCAAATGCCGTGTTGTTCCTCTACTTGTTGCGGATCGTTCGAGCGGATAGGAGAGGGGGAAGGAGAATGGAAGGAGAACAGTCGAAGCCCAAGTCAAAATGGGGAGACCACACAGACGTTTGGCATAAGAATAAGAACGAGAGAGAGAGAGAGAGAGAATCCACAGAAGAAAGTGGAGGAAGAGAGACAAAAAGGGAGGAGCAGTGGTTGGGATTTGAGGACAGGATTCACGGCGGCAATTGTGGAGGATGGAGAGAGGAATGGATCAGAACTTCCCCTCTCTTCTCTCTGTTCTTTCTTGGTTAAAATGTTTGTGGATGGAACATTAGATGGAATTAATTGGGGGGGGGGGGGGGGGGGGGGGGGGGGGGTGGGTGTTGGGGGGTGTGTGTGTGGAAGAACAGACGTTCCCATCAAGCTCAAACTGAAAGTTGAGTTTCACGTTTGCGGGGCTGCCCATTTATTTCCTTTTCTGTTTTCATACGCACCAAAAAAAAGAACGTTATTATTCATGCTTTTTATTTGGCAGCAATGTTTAAATAAATAGTGGGTCACTTTTCCGGATTTGACTTTACGAACGCTTGAGCTTACTTTTCTGCCTTGGTGAATTAGTCAATTTGGCCTTTTTTTTTCTTTTGTCGTTGGAAGTTTTTATTTTGGTCAAGAAGAAGAAAGAACGATGGAAGGTGATTCGCTTTGGTGATTTGTTACAGTTGTTTCTGCTTTAAGTTACAAAGGTGATGTAAAATGAAATTTGCAGGTTTGGATGATCTTGCAAATTTCATCGTGTCGAGGATAGATGAACGTGCACGTGATGTTGGCATCATTTTGGTGTGGGTTTCGAAAAGGGAGAAGGGGACCCTACATGGTAATGCCATGGATATAGTTGTCGAAGAAGAGAGGGAGTCCGTGATGGTAGGTTGGAGAAGAGAGTAATAATAAGAGTAGCTACAATATCTATCCAATTTGGACTTCATCTCACGCAAGGAGAAGATCGTGTAATGGAAATTTACGAGGACAACACTTAAAATGCTTCTTTCACACACCTTTAAACATCTCTCGGAAATATGTGTGTGTGAAAGCAAAAAAAAAATAAAGAAATATATATTATAACATATTTTACAACATATTTCTTACACGTATTAGAATATATATATGTATTTTAATTTTCAACTTATATATTTTAATTATCTTTTAATTAAATTAAAATTTTAAACTATAATCTTTTAAATGAAGTTGAATGACTCAACCACCGAATCCTTTAAACAGGTTTAAATATTTATTTCCTTCCTTTGTCCATCAAAACTTACAACTTAAAGTGCAAAGCCACCATCATCATCCCTTTTGCATGTAAATATGAACACACAAGTTTATTGACCATGGCTAATGAGAAAATACATTTGAAATTTGACTAGAAGTTAATTTTAAACCTTTTTGTTCTCTTTCCCCTTTTTTTTACTTGGATAATTCCCGTTTCTAATTGAGAGAATCGCTTTCTCCCTTTGAAAATAAAGTTATACTCCTAAATCTAAAACATACACAGCCTCTTGTGTGCTCACCATAAAATTTCTAGGGGTATATACCGAGAGTCTTGGATCAAAACTAACATCCTTGTCAGAGACAGAGCATCACAGTAGAGGAGATATGCCATCCGCCAACAAAAATGAAGAAAATTATTTATAATTTGGGTATCACATGGTCCCACTTACACCTCTGGATCATCAATGTACGTATAATTTGTTTTGGCGGATTTGATTGAAGTCACGTTATGCCTGTCCTCGCCTACCCAAAGCGGCAAAGCCTTATCTTATTTATTTGACAAAGCCGCATTATTGTTCCCTTCCAGTCAGACTAAAAAGTAAACAGAAAATCACAATTTGATTCCTATGAGTAAAAGCACTACTTAACCCAAGTTATAATTTACGTTAAAATCCTACGCTTCCGCAGCAAGTCTTCCTTCCGAATAGCACATCATATTTTGATATTTGTGTCTCTCTCCTCTTCTTCTTCTTCTTCTTCTTCTTCTTCTTCTTCTTCTTCTTTTTTTCTTTGTTTTTTTTTTTTCTTTTTGTAAAAGAGGGTGCCGATTGTGCCGTTGATTTTGATTTTCTCAAAATATTTTTCTATACGTAAACATTGTATGTGGAGACCGATCGTATTTTATCGCAAAGGTCAAATGGAGTGCATGGGATATATATATTTCTGTGTGTGTGTGAAATATCCGCTGAGAATGTTGAACGTGCCATGGATTAACCTGCTAGGAATGCAACTGATAATTGCCCACACGGGTATGCTTGAACGGGAGGGATTTCTGGTTTGACAAAAGAAATTCATATTTAAGTCTTTATTCCTATATTATCTGGAGGATTGATGACAAATTTTCTCCTCAATTTGACCAATTAGATTCTGGGTCATTTAAAAGGAGGAAAAAAAGAAAAATTGTTAATTCGTATGGAAGGATGTAAGAAACTCATAATTCATGTGAAAGGATGTTGGAGGAGCTTTTCATTTATGCGAACCACAAATTTTATAGATTATTGTGGTTTTGGCCAACTAGCAGTGTTCCGACTTAGCTGCTTTATATTTTTGAATTTTGACGTTGATTGTTCTTTGGAATAGATCGTGAACAAAAAAATTCTATCCCTCAACACTACCATCTTTCAACCAAGTTTTTCACCCACTCAGTCACATTGCACTAAGAAGCAATAAACTCCAAGCTATATTTGGATAGGGTCGGATTAAGTTAATTTTACATTTGGATAAATTTTAGGAATCGATAAGTTATCAGGAGTTTGATTAGTTCGTAGTATTTAAATAAAGGACCGTTGTAGTTTATTATTTTTAGTGGTAAGTAAAGAGGTGTATTAATAATTTATGCACAAGACATACAAGAGAGGGAGTGGGTAACTCCCAAAGTAGTTAATTGCTGTTCACCCAATGCAAAAAAACAAGCCAACAAAGTTATCTCATCCACCCAGTAGTAGCTATAAAATCAACATCTTTGTTAAAATGAAGTCAAAAATATCCCAATTAAACAAGTCAAGATAACAAAAGAGACGTGCCTTCATTATGGGAGGTGCAAGCGGCACATGACCACTAGCCTTACAAGCACCGTAGCGTAGCTTCACATGAAGGAGGTTCTCGAGCCATAAGACATTCACCAACCCTATATCCAATCTAGTTGCAATGCGCCTAGAGACAATGGTGTAGTTGCTTCAAGTCCAATGGTTGCCAGTAGCCTCCATCTCTACAAGATCAGCCTAAACCACACATAGATTGAAGTTATCAAGAAGAGAGGGAGAGAGAGAAGTTGGCTACCTTTTTTCTTCCCCACATGATGAACCACATTAAAGTCTCCCAAAAGCAACCACGGAGAGGTGCAGATGTGAGCTAGATCTAATATCTCCGTCCAAAGAGCTCTACGATTAGCAAGGAAGTTAGATCCATAAATCACCAAGAGCCACATAGTGAGTCCACGCTTATTCCTGCAGGAAATGGCGAGGCATTGGAGGGAGGATGCCACCTGATCAACAACCCAGACTGAGGTGTCCCAAAAAATGCATATGCACCCATTTGATGTGTCATTTCCCATCAACTGCCACACAAGAGGAATCAATCTTCTTAAGCGGTTGATAATGTGAAGCTTAATTCTAGCTTCGATAAATCCCACCATGTCTTGAGCACGTAGGGAAAGTGCTCTAAGTATAGCTTGGATGTTGGAGGACTTGTTAGTCAGTCTCCTAGCATTTCCAACACAAATCGGCATGAGGCCAAAATGTTAGGGGATAAGTGCCCATAACTAACTGAGGGGAGGGGGTGGGCCCTACTTCTACTTCCTAGAGGCATTTACACTAGCCAACATCTTCGTTGAGGCTTCCTTCACCACCCCCATTGTCACCAAAGCAAGAAGGGGATGGGGTGTCAAATGTGGAGTCACTATCTCTCAAATTCAAGTTGAACTTGCGGGCAAGATTGGCCTTCTTCCATGGGGAGGCCAAGTGGGACTTGACACCAACCAATAAGGAGTTGAGGGCTCTTGAGGGGTACATGGCACCCTTTCCATTGGTAGGCTGACTCTGCACCTTAGGCGGGAGTGGTGGATGCACATGACTCTTCTTTAGGCTCTTTGTTAAACTCTTCTTGCCTGGGGGTTGGACATTCTAGACATTGAATTAGTAGGAGCACTCGCCTGAAGCTAGTTGAAATTTGATTTTGAGTTGGTCAGATATCTCAACCCAACATTGGACCTCTCTCGAGAAGTGGAACTAGGCTTTGCCCCAACCTTCAAGTGGGGCTCACTAGAGGACTCTGGCAAGTGAGCCTCCATCTCAGGGGGAGGAGTTCTTTGTAGACAACCTAACTCGAGGTGTTTAGAGGCACAACAAATCTTTCAAAGAAGTGATCTTTACCTGTAGAAGACTTACTGCGTGGAAATTTCCCCATATGTAGGCTCAGAACTTCACCACCTTTGGAAGGCCTTTCTCCGGCAAGACAACAAATGAGGCAATGAGCATACTCCATCTTGAGCATCTTGACAACGGTTGAGTCTGCCTTAAGGGGGCAACCCACAACAGTACCAATCATGCCAAGGATCCTCTTCATCCAACAAGCTAGGTGATCGACTATCTGGATCGCTTGTTAATTATAGTTAATTAATCACATTGTAATATATTGTCGTAATCCAGATCAATGTCATTTTATTTATACACTATTTTTACTGGTTTATTTTAGGTCGTTCACTGGGAGGTAGCTATTGATATACATTACTCTCTATTATCCAAAAATCATGTTTTATTCCAAAAATATTATGTTTATTTACAAATGAATGAATAATGAATAAAAGAATCAATGAATAAATTAATCTAAGTCAATTATGTACAAGAATGAATGGATTAGTGTTAATGATAATTCCTAAAGAATATAAATAGGTATAAAGGCATTAAAAACTAATTTAAACTAATCTAGGTTAATTATATACACTAACATCTAAACAATGCCTTAATATAGGCACAAAAAGACTATCTAAACAACTATATATTATATTAACATATATAACTACATATACTAACACATATAAGCATTACTAAAGAAGCCTTAAAAACACATATTTATACAAAAGGGAAAAAAGAATATATATATTACATTATACGTATTGATGATAACATCATCATGAGCCATAATTAGTTTTTATTATTCAATATTAATTAACAAAAACTCCTACATAATCGCCTGAAAATAATAATTCCCTATACATCCTTTCTGAGAGGAATACATTAAATAAGGGTTAATTCTGCAGTACTAACAGCACATTATGAATGCACAATAATCATGGGATTTCCCATGGGTTAATCTAAGGTTTAACGAGCATTAAAGAATAATAAGAGGGCCTACACAGACAGAAACAAGGCTTCGCGTACTTCGAGTACTGATCCATAACCCAAAACCCTAATTTCAGATCAGCTTGAATTACAGAGGTTTTGGTCAAGTTTAAATTCATCTAAATATTCTAAAATTCATAGAAAAATATTTCATGAGGTTTGGTATCCTTTATTTGACCTTTGGAACCTATTTTGATCTTAAATAGAGTCACAGGCATAGTTCTGCCCTAATTTGGGTTTTTGAGTAAATTTTCCAATCAAACTTGGTCAAAACTGAAATCCAATTTCACCACTAGATTCCTTGGGTCTAGATTAGGTTTGTATCAAAATTTGTTAGAGTTAATGTTGACCTACTTTGCATTTTAGTCCAATCAAACTCTTTCTCTCTCAATTAGCCCCTCTACTTTTGAATTATTTGCATATTGGTCCTTAACTTTCTCGTCATTCTTTACAAATGGGTCTCTTCCGCCATTATTGTAAACAGAAGCTTCACCGTTGAGATTCGAGAGAGGATTTTTCGCTCGATTCTCAATCAAACACTTCTAAAATTGAAAGGGAAATTCCTTGAGGAATTCCCTTCCAAATGAACCCGTCTATGGACCCTGATTCCTTCCCAATCTCTCATGCGAATGCTTGGAACATGTGGGTATTCGGTTTGCGTGAAATAGATGAAGTTTGCGAGCTTGTTTCTAAGCTTGGAACTCCTCTCTTAGGCCTATAAAAGGACCCAGGATAGGAATCCTTGCTCCTTAGCTCAATTTTGGCTACAAATCTTCACCAAACTTCCCTCTCCGACCACCTCCACTGTAGCTCCGGCGACCCTTCTCCAACCTCCTTCTTCGCCTGTTGCCACGTACTATAGGCAGCAGGAACATCTTCATCTCCTTCCTCCACTTCTCGCAACACCGATAGAATCCTTCCAGACCCCCTCGTCATCGCCACTCCTTCCACCGGAGGCATTCTCTTCCACGGTGTCGACCAATCAAAGCCAGCGCCCTCTTGCCCCTTTCGACCGTTAACACTAGGTTCCCTAACTTCCTATTCCCCTCTACTCTCTTTCCCCCTCTTTAAACTCTAGTTTTGACCAACTGACCGCCCTTCACCCCTCCATCTTCCCCACAACCGGCCGAGCTTCGGCGAGGCCAACCACCCTCCACAAGCCACCAAACGCGCCCACTCCACCTCCAAAAGCTCTGCCTCGTCCATCCGCACAAAACACCTCTCCTTATTACATGATTCACACCCCCAACCAACCCACCGAACACACCCATCGCCTATCACCTTCTCCGACCTCGCCAAACCTCCACACATCACCCCACGCCACACCTGTTACGACTCGATTCCCGAATTCCTACGAGACACGAGAATCGAATCGACTTGACTCATCCCAAGACCCAGTCGTCCAACTAGAAAGTAACCAAAAAGCAGTAACGATGACTACAGCACACGCGATAAATGCACGGGTAGCTACCCCGCACTGGCACGCGGTCAGTCATTTCCGTTAACGGGTGCGCCCAAAGCACAGCACGGAACCAGTATAAGGCAAAGCCCTCTCAGTAACAGGGGTCCAGCCCCTCCACAGTAACAAAACAGGGGTCTTGCCCCTCCACAGTCCATGCACCCTCGCCTGACTACCCTAGTTTGCCCAGTGGGCCTAACAAGTCGGTGTAGGACAGCTAGTTGAACCCCGAGGCCCGTGAGGTGGCTAGCTCCCTCCCTACACTAGTAGCTCTCTCCGGTACGGTGTACGCGAGGACCAAAAGTCGGTACAAAGTGGCCAGACCTAACCCCGGGTCCCTAGGGCGGCTGGCTCCGCTCTGCACTAAGAGATAACCTGTGCTTCCCTTGGTACTACGTACCCAAGAGACAACACACTTTCCCATTCACTTATGCAGTTCCATTCCATTTATTTCCAGGAGTTCTACTCCTAATTCCCCGTAGGGTTCATGCTCATGTTTCTCAGGCCAAACCATACTAGGTTTCATCATTTCAGGTTTATTCGCATATAGTACGTGTTTCCAACATTCAAACTTCTTTTCCTTTCTGATTTATATACAAGTAGCTCGTATTTAATTTCAACCAACAGAAATTACATGTAACAGTTACTAGCAATAGTACTCTACATTTCACAGGCAGTTGTTATCCAATTTCAGGTAATTATCATTATTCTATCTACTTATCCAAGACTGCAATTCAGGCATTCAAGACATTCGTTTCAGTGTTTCTATTCCTAGAATTCATGCCACACCCTAGGATCTATCATTCAATCTAGTTTTCAGTCCTAGGATTCATGCTATACCCTAGGATCTATCATTCAATCTAGTTTTCAGGTCCTAGGATTCATGCCATACCCTAGGATCTATCGTTTATTTCAGATATGCATTAATGTTTGTAATTAACTAAGGGAAGCCACTCTACCCGCAAAATCGGGAGTAATGGGGGCGTGATCGGCAGGTCCACGTGCCTCTGCAACCCCCAAAGTTGCAACAGAACGAGGTCCTAACACAACGATCAATCACAAGGAACCACTCAGAACAGGATAAAAGTATTTCAAACAAGTAGAGGAACTAATTCTGAGAAGAACGGAATCTTAAACGCGGAAATTGAACCTCGAATGGACCCTAAACGGGTCAAAAACGACAACTCTCCTCTTCCCTCTCGCTGCACCTCTCCTCTCCGCCACTGCACCCGGCAGCAGCTGCTGCCCTCGCTCTCGCTCTCGCCCTGGGGAAGTGTTACGACCCGGTTCCCAAATCCCTACGAACACGAGAATCGGACCGACTCGACTGATCCCGAAACCCAGTCGTCCAACGAAAAAGTAACCGAAAAGTAGTAAAATAAATCACATTCACCATGCAAGTAACTAACAGTAACAAAAGTACAACAGTAAAGAAAAAAACTACTACAGTACATACCATCACAACAGTAGAGAATTAAAAACAGGTACAGAAATATGAAGTTTACAATAAAAAAGTACAAGGTGTAACAGAAATACTCACTACAATAGAAAAACGGTTACAACGAAAGTACAACTACTGGGCTCTACTAGGCCCAGCACCCTCCGCAGCCGTAGGCTCTGGTTGTTCAACACCTGGTCTTGAAAAAGGTGACAAATATGACACATCAGCGAAACGCTGAGTAGAGTGGCAACCAGCAAGCTAAGAAAAACAGTAAAGGTGGACAAGTAGCTGTTGTTTTTAACTTTCTTTCTTTATTTATCTATTTACTCTTTCTTGGGTTATTTCTCAGGTCTTTCTCTTGATCTCGAATGTTCCTCGTAGGAACGATCTTGATTGCAGTCTTTTCCGAAAAGTAGAAGTAGCGCGTGGTGCTCTCCTGGCCGGGAGAGTCCCCCGTGGTGGTCCTACCCTTAGTCAACCACCCCAAGGTCGCTGACAGGCATAACGGTGACTACGACACACGCGATAAACGCATGGGTAGCTACCCCGCACTGGCACGCAGTCAGTCATTTCCGTTAACAGGTGCAGCCAAAGCACAACACGGAACCAGTATAGGGCAGAGCCCTCTCATTAACAGGGGTCTAGCCCCTCCACAGTAACCAAACAGGGGACTCGCCCCTCCACAGTCGGCGCACCCTCGCCTGACTACCCTGGTTTGCCCAATGGGCCTAAGTCGGTGTAGGACGGCTAGCTAAACCTCAGGCCCCGTGGGGTGGCTAGCTCTCTCCCTACACTAGCAGCTCTCCCTGATACGGTGTACCCGAGGGCCAGAAAGTCGGTGCAAAGTGACCAAATTCACCTTGGTCTCGACCTGAGGGCGGCAAGCTCCCCTCTACACTAAGAGGTAATATGTGCTCTCTTTGGTACCACGTACCCAAGAGACAACACACTTTCCCCTTTTACTTTTCCAGTTAAATTCCATTTATTTCCAGGAGTTCTACTCCTAATTCCCCGTTGGGTTAGTGCTCATGTTTCCTCAGGCCAAGCCATACTAAGTTTCATCATTTTAGGTTTATTCGCATATAGTACGTATTTCCAACATTCAAACTTCTTTTCCATTCCAATTTATATACAAGCAGCTCGTATTTAGTTTCCAAACAACAGTAATTACATGTAGCAGTTGCTAGCAACAGTACTCTACATTTCACAGGCAGCTGTTATCCAATTATAGGCAATTATCATTATTCTATCTACTTATCCAAGACTGCAATTCAGGCATTCAAGACATTCGTTTCAGTGTTTCTATTCCTAGGATTCATGCCACACCCTAGGATCTATCATTCAATCTAGTTTTCAGTCCTAGGATTCATGCCATACCCTAGGATCTATCATTCATTCTAGTTTTCAGGTCCTAGGATTCATGCCATACCCTAGGATCTATCATTCAATCTAGTTTTCAGGTCCTAAGATTCATGCCATACCCTAGGATCTATCATTTAATTCAGATATGCATTAATGTTTGTAATTAATTAAGGGAAGCTACTCTACCTGCAGAACAGAGAGTGATGGGGGAGTCATCGGCAGGTCCACGTGCCTCCGCAACCCCCAAAACCGCAACAGAACGAGGTCCTAACACAAGGATCAGTCACAAGGAACCACTCAGAATAGGATACAAGTATTTTAAACAAGTAGAGGAACTAATTCTGAGAAGAACGGAATCTTAAAGGAGAAAATCGGACCTCGAACACACCTTAAACGGGCCAAAAACGATAATTCTGACTCAAATCAGACATCTGGAACACCTTCCAGACGTCCTAAAAAAAGTGGTCCAGGTCATACCTCACTCTGCGCTGCTCTTCAGATGTCTAGGATCCCATTGAACCGTCTGGACCTAGTTCCAGACGTCCGACTATCACTTCCGACGTTTGGAGACGCTCTTCGCCGTCTGGTGACTTGCCCAGACGTCTGGGCCACATGGGAGGGCGTGTCCCTCACCTTCCCGAAGCGAAACCTGCATGTGCACGCAAAACTCCCTCAGCAAGACACGCGACAGAGCTTCAGCAAAATGGCTTGCATGGCCGTATCCGCAAAAGCAAGCAAAGGAGGAAACTATGTACCTATCAGCCGTCTGGAGCTTCCTCCAAATGTCTCCCACGTCGTCTGGATGTAGGTCCAGACGTCTGATTCTGGGAAAAATCCCAGGATCAGAAGCTCCTTCGTCTTCTTCCAGCTGCGCGCAGCCGTGCCGTGCTCGTCTGCCTGCTGTCTAAGCTGCAGTAGCACCAGGGGAACCTCCCCAGTACCACGCTCCTCTGTGCACCCGCCGGCCGACCTCAATATGCTCCGACGAGCTCTCTCTCTCTTTCTCGCGCACTTTCTCTCCTCTTTCCCTCTCGCTGCACCTCTCCCCTCTGCTATTCAACCCGGCAGTAGCGGCGTCTCACCCTCACTCCCGCTCTCGCGCTCGCATTGGAGGAAGGAGAAGACGGTGGGGTGGTGAACGAGGGAGAGGGGAGAGGGGTATTTGAAGGCGTGGGGGGGAAGAAAAGGCATCTACAGGTCGGCGGGGTTCAGTCTGCGCGTAGCACGCGCGTAGACTCGCGATCGTACGCATGCAAACATTTAATTCTAGATGTTTGGGAAGGCGTCCAAACATCTGACCAGACGTCTAGACCAACTCCCAGACGTCTTAAAGTGTTTTTGATGCATCGGATCTTAACAGGAAGGAGACGAATGGATGTGGGTGGCGTGAGGGAGAGGAGGAGGGTATTTGTAGGTGTTGGGAGAAAGTTTCTGTAGGTCGGCGAGGGGAGAGAAAAAGAAGAGGGTGGCGGGTTTCAGTCTACGCACGGCACGCACGCAGATTCGCGATCGTACGCATGCAAAAATTAATTTCCAGACGTCTGGGAAGGCGTCCAGACGTCTTAAAGTGTTTTGATGCCTCGGGTCTTAACAACACCACTGCCACCAACACACTCACCGCACACCGATGAAGCTTTTGAGTGCATTTGAAGTGGCCGAATGGCCGTATTCGTGGGTGCAAGTATTAGGCCAGACGACCACCGCCGCCACCATCTCCAGCCCTAGTTGCTCTTCTCCGACCGTGTTCATCTTTGCTTCCACGCCCAGGTGAAGTGGCCCAGCTCCAGGTGCATTCCTAGGTCCTTCAATTGAGGATCCAGCAACTGCAACACATCCAATTGATGAAGCAATCACCTACAGCACTTGCGCAAAGAAGAGGGTGGCGCTTTAGTGCCACATCGTATGCTGAAGGACTCGCGACCACATATAAGACGTTTTTGTGATCTCAGCTGTCTGCCCAAGATCACGAGGGGTCGGGTCCCTCCACGCACTCACCCGCCTACCTGATTACCCGCCAACATTCACTCCTCGCCTGTGACACACACCCGCAAGCCTGGTCCATGCTCTCGACTAGATAACCTGACCTATTACCCAACTAGGCCCGGGTCATTGAGAGAAGAGAGAAGAGGGGAAGATTTGTGAGAGGAGAGGGGGAGGGTTTTGTTGCGCTATCCTTGTGCCCCTGTGCAAAACTTAGCCGCTGAAGGAAGTTGGTTCCCTTGTGCTGTGAAGAAGGAAAGCTTCTGAAGAAGAAGGAAGCTTTGAGAAGAAGGAGAAGGCCTAGAAGAGAAAAGCCTTGTGCTTGTGCTCTGTTAAGGCATCCGATGCTGCACTCCTGACATCTGATCTGATTTGGTTCTAGTTACTATTAAATGATTTAAGTACTATAGTTAACATTGAATTCTGATTGAGGATTACTGTTGAATAATTGAATGCATGCTTAATTAAAGAGAATAAGTGGTGATTCAAATCACCATTGTTTTTATTCTCTTTCCTTTTTGATTCCATGATCTTTTAAGATACATTCGTTGAATATATGTTATTGTGATCAACTGATGGTGCTCATCTATGAAGATTAATGTGTGAGTTTCATATTTGCTCTCTGTGAACAACCTCTAATTCCTTTTAGATTTTGAGTTTATAAATTTAAATGTTGTAAGATTTTGTTGATTATACTACAACACATATAATTAACACTCGACAAAATCTCATCAACACGTATACTATATACACATTTATACTAAACTATTATATACTAACTATTTATTATACTTACTAACACTTATAATATACACACACAAAACACATAGTTAGCTAACATACTCAACAGTTAATCTATACACAACACACACTTAGCCACACACGTACCATACACTTGAACACCTACCTCGATCTTAACTTAACCACAGTTAATCTTTACACCAAAATTTATTTAATTAGCAGGCCCAATCCTTTGCAGAATCAACAACCCATAGGGGCCCTCGAATCGACCACAGCTAATCTTGGGCCCTAATTTTTATTAGGTATTTTTGTATAGTTTTGGGTCTATTCAAGCCCAGACTACTCGACCTAATCAGACCAGGCTCCCAACCCACCTGTCTTTCTTTCTCGCTATAGATAGTAGGATTACATAGTGGTATGAGATCCAATCCCTAATCCTGGGATGGAGAACCTTTCAGCGTGTTTTAACTTATATTACTTCAGGCGCTTTGCATCCCACAATGTGGGATAATGTTTGGGTGTCAATTTCAGTAACTATGCATGATTTAAGGCCAACTTAAGGCCCTGATTTAGATAATAAAGAAATAATTATTTCATAACTAAATTATATAAATATGAAGCCTATACGTAGGGTTTTCTATTGGTATAGTTTATTTACAACAATTATATTTAAAAAATCATTAAATCTATAGATAACTACACATTGATTTTTTGGTTAATTCCTTAATTAAAGTATAAATTAATAAATTAATGGTATAATTGACTTATAAATGAGTTAATATGCATTATTAACTTATTATTACAGATTTTTAATTTATTTTTATTAATTTATTTCAATTTATGTACATTTAAATACATGATTTATATATATATATACATATATATACATTATAAATATTGTTCTAGAGTATAAATAAGCTATAAGTATCCTGAATATACAACTATAAAACATAATTTATTTCATTAGTTTATTAAATTACTAATTTAAGTTATTTTAACTTACTAATATACCTAATTAACTTATGAATATAATTATGTACAATATATAGGTAAATAAATAAATATAGGGTTACATTATTGTACATTATAATTATTTTAAGTTATATCTACAGTTATAAATATATATCTAATTATATACATAGCTATTTATAAATACTTATGGAATATGTACATATATTATAAATAAATAAATATATAATTACATTATTCTAATACATATTGTATAACTCAATATAGATATCTACTTAAGTAAATAGAATAGTTATATAAGTTATTTATATAGTTTATGTACATATAAGGTACTATTTACACTTAATTTAGTATTATTTACAAGTATAA